>SWDC01000151.1:8852150-10069376 GCA_004919715.1 Linderniella brevidens | reverse complement strand
ATGGCATACTCTATTCGAGATATCCCGCAGTTATCGAATGTTACTGCGGCGCGAGTTATATATCTGACAGTAAATACACCAAATCCACGAGTGGTTACGTATTTACCATTGGTGGAGGAACAGTGTTTTGGAAATCCTCAAAACAAAGTGCATAACTCAATCAATGATGGAATCATAGTTCATTGCACTAGATAAAGTCGGCGACGAAGCTGGATGGCTTCGGAATTTTCTGGAGGATATTCCTTGCTGGAATAAACCTTTGCCAGCAATAATGATACACTGCGATAGAGTGACGGCTATCGGTAGGGTACAAAGTTGCATGTATAACGGTAAGTCTCGGCACATACGTCGGAGACATCACTGTAAGACGACTAATCTCTAGCTGAATAATCTCTATCGACTATGTGAAGTCTAAAGAGAACATAACAGATTCTTTGACGAAAGGCATCGCTATAGAACAGTTAAATACTGCAATAAGGGGAATGGGACTAAAAATCCACACACCAAAAAAGGGCACAGTAGAAATTCAACCATGATGAGTGGAGATCCCACGAACTTGGTTCAATGAGACAACTAAGTTGTGGTCATTTCAGTTGTATACTTGGAAATCCTAAAAGTCCATTCTCGAGAGTTGCCCAAGTAATCTCTCGATGACATGTGGTAAGGGTAGGCGTTTATGCTTTTAATGATGACTATACCAAAATTGGTGGAGTCTTTCGAGCTACTCCAAGATTAAGTCCTAATAATCGGTCACCTATATAAGAGAGAAGTGGGGTCGCTTCAATGTTAACACTTATGAATCCGAGATATGGTCCAAGGCCAAAACTGACACAACGTGGGAATCTTAAGAGATCAGATTCATCATTGTGTGTATGTTGTTGTCTTGTTTTACACAAAAAGCCGCCAGTTCAAGACATCACGTTCACTGAGCAGCGAGAGAATCCGATAGAATTTTACTAAGGTTCAAAGCCACAAGCTACCTATCCCGATGCAATGATTGGTCGTCGGGACTTTCTTGCAAAAGTCAACATACATATGCATTAGTTTCATTCATGTGGGAGATTATTGGATATTGTGAATGAAAAAATAATCTAAAAGGCACATTTAAAATGGTGCATGGATTAATTCCACAAGGTACAATTGAAAAGGTATTTTCTCTTGAATAGATGTACCTTTTTGTACTTGATGACACCTGGGTCACTATAAATAGGTGTCCCACTGCATTGAATTAAAAGAACGCAGTTGCATTCGTCGCATACTAGAAAACACGTCCTAGGATCATAGTGCAAGAAAGAACCGAGTCTCCTACTAAGATTCAAAAACTTCGTTGAGCCGAAAGTATTGCGATCCCGAAGTTAGAAGTCGTTGTATCTTGGGGACGCTCGCCGTTAAACCGATTGAGCACGTAATATCGGGACGATACGTCATACCGATAGCGTACGTAGTACGTGCCTCGACTTACCCCGTTTGAGTCTGCATAAATTAATCACCGACAAATACACCGATACCACCTAAACCAACAGTAGTAACTCCTATTATTTTCTCTACAGTGCATGTTTTCTTCCTTACCGATGGTTTTTTTACTCTGATTTGTTCGAGAACTATCCACATTGAAATTGTGTGCCCAAATTTTATCTATAGTTGCTCAAATATTTAGTTGCGGTGTTCCTCATCGAGTATGACGTTCTCAACACTTTTTAAAAGTTGTAACAATTGCATTTAATTTAATGCACATTCTATCTTAAGCGTGTAAAGTACATAGCTTTAGTTTACCTCAGTTCGAACACATTAATACCAATAAAGATTAATTTCATCAATGGTTAACCAATCAATGCGATAAGGAATATCTATTCACGGAAAACTCGTTAGTGACAAAAGCACGCAAGCAATCAAACGTGATTTACAAAAATTTGCACTGTCAATTAGGTCAAAAACATGGGCATCCTTTTATTTTATTTTTCTGAATTAGTTTTGTTATGTGCACAAATTTGTGAAAGAAAAAACAGAGAGCCATTTATATTATTTTCTCTTTATGATTAATATTATAATATGCACAAATTAAAGACAAAAATGAAATAAAAATTATGATCCGTAAGATGTAAGGAAGTCCAACACACAATTTAAACAAAAATGAAACATAGGTCAAATTTTAAAAAGTGCAATCACCACTTAAATTTTATTCCATGAAGAAATTCTTTGTGGGATTTTTCGATCGTCGTGGTTGTATTGATGGCCCTGGAATATTAGCATTATAGTTCCATCTCCGATGTGGCTCGTGAATCGTCATATCGATGATGTTGGTTTTAAGCTGTTGCATTAGAGAAATTTTTATTCATTTTATTTTATGGAAATCATTTTTGAAAATTAAAAATCGATTTACGAACTAGAACCGATCCAATAGACTAATGGTCCGTTTGGATTCCGAGATTTCGATTTGAATTCAGGACTCCCTCCAATTCACCCGTTTGGCAACCGCTTGGATTTGGATTTCGATTTCATCCAAATCCGATGAGAATTCAAACCATTTATTGTTTGATGGTATTGGAATTTGACCACAAGTGGTTCGTTTTCGAAATTCAAAAACCCGCCGTAACGATTTTCGTAAACCATAATAATAATAGTTATACTAGTAATAATAATAATAAGAATAATAATAATAATAATAAGAATAAGAATAATAATAATAAGAATAATAATAATAATAATAATAACAACAACAACAACAAAGCCCGACTCGCGAGCTTGATGAGCCTGCTCGACAAAAGTGTGTCTTGAGCTCGATGAACGACGAACGATGATCGGAAGCTCGCGAGCCGACTCGCGAGCTTATTTTATTCATGATTTCATTTTTTTTAATATTTTAATTTTTTTTACTAAAAAAGTTCGAGGTCGAGCTCGACGAGCTTTATGAGCTTGAGCTCCATTTGGAAATCCGAATTCCAAAATCCTAATGTTTGCCAAACAATGGATTAAGATTTGAAATTAAGATTTTGAAATTCATAAATTGAAATCGCGGAATTCAATTCAATTACATGAATCCAAACGCATCCTAAAGAAATAGTTCGATTCCATGCAAAATTGGAGCTGAAACGGAACAAATAAGGGAGAATACTTAAAATGATCTCCAGTGTTTGCCCCGGGGACCAATTTATTTCCCGATGTTTCCCATGTACCAATTTGGTCCCCCATATTATCAATTTTGAACTAAATTGGTCCTCCATTAAGTTTTCCGTCAATTTGGATGGAAAAATGCCACATGTCGCTACCGTATTGGCTGGAAAATTTTTGCATCTTTAAAAAACATAAAATAATAATAAATTAAGATTAAAAAAAAAAAGAAAAAAGAATTATCTCATGTAAAAGAGAAATAAAATAAATTAAAAATATTAATTAAAATTAAAAAATAAAAAAATTATTATTCGTTTTACTATTTATTAAAATTTAAAATATTATGAAAAATAAAAATAAAAAAAATTATTTTTTTACTTATTTATTGTTGGTCCGTTTTTCTACCAAACAAGGATCCAAACATCGCTTTTAAGATTAGAAATCGAAGAACACCTTGTCGTGTGTGTTTGTGCATGTTTCCTATCTTGGAAAGTTCAAGGTGGCTTGCAAATAAATTCTTTTGATCAAAAACCCTAAAAGGGTAAATGAAGCCTTATATACCACATGAATTGGTATATTAAGGCCTATGACCTAATATATATAATATTTACGTAGCGACCCAAAACCAACTACAATCTAACTAATTACAAAATAGACCTTAGACTTATAACAATTAAGGACACTACAAAATATTCCTAACAATCTCCGCTTTAGTGTCCTTTTCGCGGTGGCGTCTTCTTCATCTTCTTGGGTCTCACCAACTCGTAGACGGATCTTCTGAGTCCTAGCTTGTGCTCATAAGATCGTATCCATCTACGGTATGAAAGCCATTCAAAGATGATGTCGATCATCTTCTGAAACTTGTCTTGGAACTCATGCTCCTCGATCCTCAGTTCCTCCAGAATCTTTCCCAGATTGTCTCGTATGATTAGGTGGGTTCCATCGCAGAACTTAGAGATTTTCGATGTATTCATAAGCCTTTTCTCGCCCTTGTAGTTGATGTAGACAAAGGAGGTATCTTCTCCATCGAAGATATGGCCTTCACCGTAGCTTTCAGCTTCGGGGCGATTGAAAGTAGGCTTCGTGAGGTTCACCTTCTTTAAGTTGTTCTCCAGAGCCATCTGAAGGTCGTGAGATATGGTGTACATGATCTGGCGCAGCAGAAACCTCTTTAAGGTTTGGTAGCCCAAATTGACTTCAAGATTTTGAGGAGTTCCTAGCATCCTGTAGCTTCCGACCATCTGACAGATGTAGAAGACGTCTGTTTCGCTCAATCCTTCAGTAGTCCCGTCTTCCCGTTGAACCATGTAGATTGAGAAGAAGATTGAGCAAAAGTGGGACGTCCTCACCCTTATTACGGCTGAAATCCTTGACATGTTCTTCTCATATCTTCGAAGAGCCTCTACATCACTTCCTTTTTCGTCGAACATAAGTTTTCGACGGAGGCTGAACAGATACAAGCTGACTCTGTGCTCCGAGAGATGAGTCATGCCTCGCAGCTCAAACTCGTCGAGCTTCTTTAGGCGGTCCTCTATCCTCCAGATTCTATTTCGAATCTCTTCTTGGTATGGCGCCAAGATCTTGGCGTTTTTCCAAGGCAGATTAACTTTCTCTCCGATGTTAGACTTCAACAGTGGGCCGTCCTCATCTCTGTGTTGGAGGAGTTCGGGATGTTCGGGGATGTCTGCTTCGTAATCTTCGCCTCCCTCGAATTCCTCCTCTTCGATCCGAATCAGGTCGATGGCTGCCTCCTTCAAGAAGAATCTTGCGTTTTCCATCAATCTCTTGGCTAATTCGGAAGTCAACGGTTGAGTCGTCCACTCTTCGTTGAATATGTCGCTTTCCACCTTGTCGTGTGGGTTGTACAGCTCTTCGACGATCACAAGTGGCTCATCGGTAGTCGGAGAGGGAACTGGTGAGGTAGAGGTTGGAGGAGGTATTTGGGGGTCTTTTTGGATAACGGGTTGAGGTGAGGGGAGACTTATACTGACTGGTGATGGGATGGTAGTGTGGGTTACGGAGACAGCTTCTTTTTTAGATGAAGGAGCCTCCGGTTGTGTGGTTTTGGTAGTGGTGGTTTGGGTAGTTTGGGAGGTGGTGGATGGGCTGATCTGCTGCGTCTGGGGTTCGAAGCTTGTTCTCTGTCTCTTTTCCTCCTCGGGACGGCCCTCATCATCTGGGTCGTCACGTGATCTCTTCGTCGGCTCCGCTTCCCCGCGGCAAGACATCGAGGTTATTAGTCGTAGCTTGATGTCTTGCTCCCTCTCGTTCAAAGAGAGGGCGGATTGTATCTGGGCAAGGAGGATATCATGTAGTTCTTCAATGGGTACGTCCCGTGGTCCTGGTTCGGAGATATGTGTTGGCGGAGCCGATGGAGGAGACACAGCAGGTTCGGTTTCCGTGGCAGGGGCCTTGCCTTTGTCTCGGGATGACATTTCGAGGTTCGTGTAGACCTTCGTCATTATTGAGTCCTCGAGCTTTTTGGAAAAGTCCACGAGTTTGGCCTCTGTCACAAACGAGGAAAATAACGCGACGGCGCACTAACGCGTTCCGTCGTCGCGATGTTAGTGGAGGAAAATGACACGCCGTCTGTTTGCACATGACTTGAGAAACCAGGGCCACTTAGGCTCACCGTTGGCATCAAAATTTAGAAACACTCAATTCGATGCCCAATGCGGCAGCTGCAGGGATGTTGGCTGTTGTGGGACTTCCGCTCAGTCCCTGACTGGTTTCCAACCAGGAGACATTGAAGAGCGTTCTGTTCAGGTCACTAAGACCTGGAGCTGCCAAAAGCCTATTTTGTGTCCTAGGAAATGTCAAAATATTGGAGGGTGAAGACATTAAACTCGTGATCAAGGAGGATGCAGTTTGAGGCGCAGGACTACGGATTTCAACATCGACTGCCTCCAAGCGAGGCAGTGATGGCATTCGTGGCTCCTCGTGCATGTGTGAAACAACCATCTGTCGGGAGATGGTTGAGTAGCTACGTAAGGGTAATTGCGCGGTTGGACTCGATGCCGCGACTTCTACTTAAGAAACGAAAATTTCGTCTCTTGTACCTATGGGTTGGGTCCGGGCTATTAGTGAACTGAAGGGCGGAGGATTATGGCCGCTTCTTTGTTTTGTGCACCGTTCTTGTTCGCGTCTTACGACATCTCCTTTTGATTTCTTCTTTTGTTTGCGAGCGAGGGATGCTGCGCTCTAGACCTAAACTTGGGTCGATGGATAGGCTTGTTCCCGAGGTCGGTCCTACTGGGATTTGTTGGACCATAGGAACCTCCTCGAGCTCATTGTCCCGAAGATAAGCTCGGACGATCGGGTTGGTTGGGTCGGCGAGCCTTAAAAGATCTTCTGGTATTGACATCGCCTCCCGATCAAATTTGCTCTTTGATGTGTGGAGAGAGCCGAGCTTTGGTGGTTGGTATCCTTCGAATGGATCTCGGCTCTCGATGTCCGGGACGGTGTCCATTAAGTGCTTGTCGAAGACAGGCAACCATCTCAGGTAGGGTAGGACTTTCTTTGTAATTGAGGGGAGATCTCGTCTTCGAAGTTGGTCGAGCAGGTCCACTGTGTTTGGGGGATATGCTTTTATTTATTAAGAGGAAAAGGGTCCGCCAAGGTTGAGGAATATCCTTGGCGGTGATGTTAGGGAGGTGTATGGATTTGTGGACGTCGGGTTTGTAGCCCATGAAGTGGAAGTCATTTTGAAGTTCCTCTTCGGTGAGGTGTGGATCGTAATTAAGTGATGATGGTAGGCGGAAGAGGGAGTGTAGTATGGATTGGTTTAGGACAACGAGTTTTTGGTCGATTTGGGCAGTAAGGGTGTTAGGGTTAGGTCTTGTAGTAGGATTTGTAAGAGTGGCCCAAAATTGTTGGACATATACCTCTGGGATGCACACGGATAAAGTAAGGGTGGTGTATAGCGGGTGGTTGCGTAGAATTTGTAGAATTATGGGATCTGGGCAAACTGCTTTCTCGAAGTCGAGTTCGAGGTTGTTTGGGATTCTTTGTGCTTAGTTTTTCCGGGGTAAGATTTCTTCGATCGTACGTACCATCTTTGTTCTGAAAAGAGATAAATAGTTAGTTAGTGTATAGAACATATAATTGTATAAATTTGTCCCGATATAATTTCTAAGTCGAAGTTGATTGGAATGAAGGAAGGATTTTAGGACTTAGAAAATTTGAACCCTTAGAAAAAAAAATTCCCGATATAGTTAGTTTTAGTCCCGTTATAATTTGGACATTGAAAAAAAAACAATGTAAAGACAAGTCCAAATTTTTTGGGTAAGAGACTCATTCTGCGACTTTCCAAATTTTCATGTAATTCAATTCGAATTCGGATGATGATTTTCAGGTAATATAAAGTCCGAAGTTCGTTTAAACATGATGTGAAAATCGAGTAAACTGTAGTTTTTGGTAAAAAAAATCGGGTAACATGATTTGAAAATCGGATATTAAAAAGTCAACGCCGATATGAAAAGTTAATTCGAGTGAAGTATAATTTTCAGTCAACACTTAACTTGTATAAAAAGTCGTCGCCAATTTTGATTGAAATTCGGGTATTGAAAGTCGGGTGGATTTCTCGGGTAAAATATTAACATTTGCTACAGTCAAAATTCGCCGGTTTTGAGGATTTCGGGTAGTGAAAATTCGGGTGGACAAAGAGTGTGTGTACAATAGATTTTCGGGGAGAAATCGCCCGAAAAGTAAGAACCCGAATTTGCATAAAGTTGAAAAATCAGTCAAAGCAGGTTGAAACACGCAAATTTGAAGTCGTTCTTACTGTTTTTGGTTGAATTCGTGCTGAAATGGAAGAAAATTATGGATTTATGATGGAAACTGAAAAAATTGCTGGAAGATTGAGAGGATTTTCGGATAACTCAGTAAATATAGAGACTACTATGGATTTTTTCGGGTGAAATGATTTTTCCAGTAGGTCATAGTTTTCCGAGATTAATTTTTAAGGTGACATAATAATGAAACGCCAAAAATTGACATTTACCCTAAATTTTGACGTTTTGATATTTTAAACCGAAAATCATTATTTCAAACAATTTTCAAAGGTATAGATTTGTTAAATTTTTGCTAAGAAAATTATAAAATATTTCGAACTCCCGCTAAATTTATGCATATCTTGAAAAAAAATTCCCTCTAGATAGAGTAGTAAAGACTATCCCTCGATTTGTGCACACAAAAACAACATATAAAATAAGCAAAAAATATGTAAGACATATATTCACAATCTAAGGTTCATGGAGGCACCATGGATCACGTCTTGAAGTTCAACATGCCTAACTTAGACACGAGGAATAGGAATCGTTTTTCATCCAATGCCTTAGTGAATAGGTCGGCAAGTTGAAACTCGGTGTTAACGAAGTGCATTTCGATGATGTCTTGTTCCACATGTTCCTTAATAAAGTGATATCTAATGTCTATGTGTTTTGTGCGTGAATGATGCATGAGATTACAAGTTATTGCTATTGCACTCTTAGAGTCGCTAAATATGAGAATGTTATTGAATAAAAGATCAAAATCTCGTCGATGGGTTCTCATCCACAAAATCTGCGAACAACAACTCGCAACGGCGACATATTCTGCCTCCGCTGTTGAGGTTGAGACGCAGTTTTGTTTCTTAGAGGACCAGCTTACGAGTTTATCCCCTAGAAATTGAGCGGCTCCGGATGTGCTTTTTCTGTCCAGATTGCATCCCACGTAGACTGCATCCGTGTATCCAAGGAGTCTGAAGTTTGAATCCATAGGGTACCATAGATCAAGATTTGGGTGCCCTTGAGGTATTTGAATAGCCTCTTTACGACTAGCAGACATGATTCTGTCGGATCGGCTTGAAAGCGAACACAAAGACATGTTGCAAACATGATGTCTTGTCGACTAACGTGACATAGAGCAATGACCCTATCATGACTCGATATGTGGTTTGGTTGACGGATTTTCCTGAGGTATATGCATCGAGCTTGCATGAAGGAAACATCGGTGACATGGCAGAAGTGGCATTGTCCAATTTGTACTTCTTGAGGATGTCGTGAATGTATTTGGACTGACTGATGAAAATTCCGTCGTGAAGCTGCTTGATTTGGAGACCTAAGAAGAAGCTTAGCTCTCTCATCATACTCATTTCAAATTTCTGCTTCATCATATCTCCAAAATTCCTGTAGAGTCTTACGTCCGTCGAGCAAAGATGATGCCGTCGACATATATTTGCACGAGCATTATATCGGATCCGCTTCTTGTGGTGAAGAGAGTCGTAACAATCTTTCCATTCGTGTGATGAGATGAGAAAATTCGAGAGGACTTCATACCATGCACCGGGAGCTTGTTTGAGTCCGTAGAGGGCTTTGTCCAGCCGGTACATGTCGAGATTCTCTTCGTCCATAAAGCCTTCAGGCTGAGAGACAAAGAATTCTTCATTTAATACTCCGTTGAGGAAGGCAGTCTTGATGTCCATCTAATACACCATGAAGTTTCTGTAGGCAGCAAAAGCTAGGAAGATTTCGATCGCTTCAATTCTGACAACAGGTGCATAGCTTTATTTCTGATCATGAGCCCTTGTTTGTCTTTCTTGTTTTTGAAGATCCACTTAGTGTCAATTATGTTTTCCCTTGCGGTCTAGGTACTAGTTTCCAAGCATTCAGTCCCTCAAACTGGTTAATTTCTTCTTACATCGCAATAATCCAGTCTAGATCGGTAAGAGCGTCGGCTACTTTGGTCGGTTTCTTATGACTGAGGAAACATGAGTAAACACTTTCATTGATCGTTGAAGCGCGAGTTGTAACACCACTGGAGGGATACCCAATTATTTGTGAGTTTGGATGAGCGCGGGTCCACTTTCTTTCATGTGTGTGGGAACGTTTACTGATATGACTCCCTGATCAGGGATGATATGTGATCACGTAGGCTCGTCCAGTTGGGGCTCTGACTTTACTGAAGATGCTTCTGGCGCGGATTCAGTGGTTTGAGTGGTGCCCTCTTCTGAGCTTGCAATGACATGTGATTCCGTTGGAGGTACGTTATCTTCGTCGATGTTATGGTGGTCTTGGATAGAGTTGCTCGAATAGCATATCAAGATCCACATCGCTTGGAGTAGAACTATTTGAAGGTGTGCCCACCGTGGAGGTGCTTGGTTGATCTTTCGTCAACTCTCGTAGAAGTTCGGGTTCTGGACTGATTTGTGCAGAAGCCACTTGGTCTACTTCGTCGAATGTAACGTTGATGATTTCCATGACAAACCTTCTCTCGATTAGGTATACTCGATAGGCTTTAGAGTTTGTCGAGTATCCTACAAGTATGCCTTCGAAAGCCTTGGGATCAAGTTTGCCCCGATCATCGTGATCGTTGGCAATATACCACTTGCATCCGGACACACATAGAAAAGAGACATCTGGAACTCTTCGGTTGATCATCTCATACGAAGTTCTCATAAATCTTCTGTGAAGAGAGGCACGATTCTGAGTGAAGCACGTTGTATTTAGTGCTTTAGCCCATAGGAAGTGTGGCAATCAAGAATGAATCAGGAGAGTACTGGTTTCTTCAACTAGGGTCATGTTCTTGCTTTTGACAACTCCACTCTGTTGGGGTGTCTTTGCAACTGAGAATTGTTGGGTAATGCCAAGTGATCTATAGAAGTCACTGAGCTTTATGTTCTTGAATTCAGTCTCATTGCCAGTTCTGATTATTTGGACGCTTAGTTGATAAAGATTTTGTGTTATCTTCACAAATTCGATGATGAGACCCGATGTTTCGTCTTTTGTTCGGAGAAACTTGGTCCATGTGAAGCGTGAGAAATTATCCACATTTACTAACACGTATCTTCGCCCATTGATGGTCTGAGTGCGCATGGATCCACACAGATCCATGTGTATGAGCTCGAGAGGTTTGGAGGATGTCGTGTGTTTGGTGTGGTACCTAAACGAGGGAATCCCTTTGACCAAGTTGTCCGTTCGGAGCTTGTTTAGATCCTTGAAGTTGAGATGTGAGAGGCGTTGGTGCCAAAGGTCGTTCTGATGTAGAGAGGCTCGAGAGATGATGCACGTTGGTCGAGTAGTCGTCATATCAATGGAGTATAGATTCGTCTCTCTGTGGCCAGTGAGTAGCTCCGTTCCTTTTTTATTTGATGATGCTACACCTGCTGAATTGAAGAGAACCTTAAAGCATTTGTCACTGAAGCATCCGATGCTGAATAGGTTGTAGCTTAAGCCTTCGACGTAAGAAACTCCTTTGATGGTGAGTCTGTCATGGATGAGGTCGCATGTTCCTAGCCTAGGAATAGAGTCACAGTTCCCAAAGTACACATTTCCGAGATATCATTCGAGAAAGTTGCTCAACAGCTCTTTATTTCCCGTCATGTGTGAGGAGCAACCTGAGTCTAAGTATCACACATGACGAATCTGCAAAAGTTAAGCAAGCTTAGCTACCCATATGAGAATGGGTCCTTCTTTAGTTGCAGGTGAGAGATTCATTCTTCCTGTAGATTTATTGAGTTCTAAGTGAGCTTGTTTAATGACTGACTTAGGAATTCAGACTCGATTTAGCCTATTAGGTGAAGTAGGGATTTCGGAATCAACATTTGTCTGTTTTTAACAGTTTATTACGCTTGTCTTTGTCCTGATTTTCGGGTGAGGTGTATCTCTTTCTCTTTGTTTTGTGAGATTGCTTGTACTGCGTTGGAGATACACCATCAGGAGGAGTGGAAGAGATATGTTTTTTTATTTGCAAATTGGAAATATTTTTCCGGAGACTATTGTTATGAGAATGTGAAAGTACATCATAGTTGTCATAACAATGCTTAGTAGAAAATAATGAAAAACTGTCTGCGATATTACAAGACAAATATTTTGAAAAGGTAAAGCTATCAAAACAAGGAGTAATAAGAGTTCAAGGTAGCTTCTTTTTATTAAAGAGAGTTGCCTCCTTCACTCGATTCGACCTAACTCTCTTCGTCTCTTTAGACCTTAGTTTTCTGGCATTTACATGTAAGTGTTTCGGAAACAGAATAAGAGGTCGAAGGTTTGTATATATCAGGAAAGTTTTGAAGAGTATAGATTTTGCTTAAAAGAAAAATTCTTTCTTCCGACGAGGCTTTCCTTTCAGATTCCAGAGACGCGGTTAGATCAACTATTTTGCGAATTATCTCTGGAATATAAATAGAAAAATAAATGGGTTTGGCCTATTCGGAAGTACTTTCCCAATTTTTGGGTCCAAAAGGTGAAATAAAGTTCGTAGTTAGCGGAGTGTTTCTAGTTTTATAACTATCGTTCAGCTCCACATAACTAAATGCGATTTGGGCCCAAGTTTTGTTTCTCCGTTTTTGTTCTTGTGATTCGATCACCTCTAACGATTCCACAGAAGGCATAAGCTTTTCAAGGCTTAAGCAAAGGTTTTTAATGTCGTACAGAGAAATAGCTTCATCTTTCTGAGGGTTCGTTTTACTTTGGAACCCCAAACCTTCACGAGGATTGTAGAATTCTACATCTTTTGGTTGGTTGAGAAAGATGGTTTGATCGGTTTGACATCTTTTTGTAAGAAGATCATCCAACTGTTTGACCTTCTTATAGTGTTTAACACGTTCCTGAGTGATTAATTCGTATTGAGAAGATATGTTTACACATTCTTTTTTCCTTTCCTTTACGTTTTTATTAATATCGCTAACCTGTCGTTTGCTATTCTCTACCTTTTCAGTTAAGTTTTTCGTTTTAGATTCTGAAAAGGCTAATGATTCCCTAAGAATGCTATCTCTTCCTGCTGTTGGTTTAACAAGGCGTAATTATTGTCAAATTTTCTTGTAAGCTCTGTGTAATCCCTACTTTGCATGGACAACTTCTGTATTTTTTGTTTTAATTCAATGAAATCCTTAGGGGTGGAATGTATACCTCAACGTCGGATGTGGTACGATCGGTTCTGTCCGAGCCGGAGTCCATCTCTTCTTCCTCGGAGTCATACCCTTTGCTCTTGACCATAAAAGCTTTTTCATGCCTCTCTTCGTTCGACGTGCCTCAAGCCACTCCTCTTCTTCGGCCACCAGAACATTTCTCGCATCTTTGCGCTGGGAAAGCTGAAACTTCTTCTTGTAATACTAGGTCTCCTTTGTTTTAGATATATAGCAGTCCTTGGCAAAGTGACCCGGTTTTCCCCAGTGTTCCCCAGTTGAAGCATTTCCATGGAGCTTCAGATTTTTTGTTCTCGGTTTCCTCGAGAGTGATGGCCTTTTGCTTACTGCTTGATGTTCGCTGCCTATTGTAGGAAGATGATGATTTCTTGGAGATTTTTGTATTCATCATCTTAGAATGCCCACTTGCTTCTTGAGGTCATTGAGTTCTTCGTCTGATACCAAATCCGAGTCAGCATTGTATGACGAGTTAGATAGGATGACTTGCTTCCATTTTGAAGCCTTCGAGCTTTTGTTGGTAGACTGTTGGTCACAAGAGCAATGGGTTCTACAGAAGCATTAGACTTTCCTTTGTTCCTGATTTCTTTGGCGTAATCGATGTATTGAGAAAGATTATCATGCATGGCATCCAGGTCTTTGTTTTGCTGTTTGATCAGAACAGCAAACCTGCCCCACTCGGGTTGGAGTGTGGAGAGAAATTCGATGTTGTGCTCGAAATTTGACCGTAGGATGTTGATCTTTCTCATCTCATTGATGATCGTCATGAATCAAACGTATGTATCTCGAATATCTTCTCCATCCTTAGCTATGAAGGAATCGTAGGCCGTCAGGGTGCTCGATTTCTTGTACAAGGTGCTTACGTCTGTCCCAACCATCATCTTTGAGACTTCGTCCCAAATTTCTTTGGCAGTGGACATGCTGTCCACTTGAATGTATACGTCGTTGGGAATGCACTAGAGAACGTAATTTCTGGCAAGCTTGTATGGTCTAGCTCGTGCCCTCTCTATATCTGAGTAACGGCTGGGATGCTTGAGCGTTCTTCTTTCCAAGAGAGGAGGGACTGCGTTCGGCTGAGCTTCAACGACAGTCCAAAAATTAGCGGATCCTTCAAAGATAGACGAGAGCATGTCATCGGCAAAGTCATCATCCTTGATTTCTATGAAGTTGATGAAGCGATTCTTCCAAATGCCATACACGCCCCCAACTTAGCATTGGGGGACGAGTGTCAGATCCAATTGCAAAGGCGTACATGTTGTTGTTTGGTATTGATCGTAACGTGACAGAGATCTGTGAAATGAAAAGTTAGTTTCGAACAATTATATTCTAAGTATAGAGAAGTTTGAGTAGCAGATTTTGATCAAGGTGGATAAGAATTTCTAGTCTTTAAGTTGTATTTTGGACTTAGAAATTTCTTAAAAGATTTTTCAAGAATTCACGGGCAATGAGTACATTGAAATGTTTAAACGGCGAGAATTGTGAATTTCGTGTGATGACTTTCGGTCAACACTTGACTCGAAATTCGTTTAACACATTTCCAAAATCGGATGAGTACGAATTTGAGTTATACATGCACTGTCGGGAAAATCTGCCCGAGAATTGATAATTTTCGGATGATATTCGGGTATGAGCAAAAAATTTAAGTAACTTAGGCGAATTTTAAATATCGGGTAAGGTTGTCCGATTTTGAAAATCGGGTTTTCCTGTCCGAAATTTGAAAAACGTGTATTTCTGGCCGAAAGTTAAAAATCGAGTAATCCTAACAGAATATTTAAATATCGGGCATTCTTAGCCGATTTTTGAAAAATGGGGTAATTCTATTCGAATTTCGACATTCGGGTAAGGCTAACCGAATATTGATTTTCGCCAAAAAAATTTTAAAATCAGCCGAATTTCAGAATTTAGTTGCCTGAAAATTAACTAAGTTAGACAGCTTTTAGGCGTGTTGAAGAATTTTCGGGGAGATGAGCCAAATTTATGGGCACTGTTACATTCATCTACTCGAAAAATAAAACTGTGACGGAAAAGACGAGTTTCATACTCGATTTTGGCTCAAAACTTACAAACTTGACTGAAATTGATGCAAAAGCGTAGAAAATCGCTTATAAAACGATTTATCAAGCTCTTATGGGGATAAAAAAGTCCAAAAACGCCCAAATGATCATGAAAAATCGAAAATGAAACTAGATTCAAATAACTCTTCTAAAAACTCTTCTAAAATCCCAAATGAAACTAGATTAAAAAACTCTTCTAAATCATATTGAAATCGAACGAAACTAGATACAAATCGTTTTGATCTATCACGCTTGGCTCTGATACCACTTGTTGGTCCGTTTTTCTACCAAACAAGGATCAAAATATAGCTTTTAAGCTTAGAAATCGAAGAACACCTTGTAGTGTGTGTTTGTGCATGTTTCCTATTTTGGAAAGTTCAAGGTGACTTGCAAATAAATTCTTTCGATAAAAAACCCTAAAGGGGTAAAGGGGGTCTTATGTACCACATGAATTTGTATATTAAGGTCTATGACCTAATATACATAATATTTACGTAGTGGCCCAAAACCAACTGCAATCTAACTAATTAAAAAATAGACCCAAGACTTATAACAATTAAGGACAGTACAAAATATTCCTAACATTTATTAAAATAAAAAATAAAACATAAAAAAATTAAAAAATTGAAAAACAAATATTAAAAATTATTTTTTATTATTTATTTATTCAAAATTAAATAATTGTATTAAAAACATAAAATATTTTACTTATTAATAACGAAATATAAAATATAAATAATAATAAATAAAAAAATATAAATTTTTAACTTAAAAAATAAAAAATATAAATTTTAACTTAAAAAACTAAAAAAAATAAAAATAAAAAATATAAAAATATAAATTTAAAAAATAATACTCCGCGTTCACATGTATCTATCCTTCTTTTTAACTTATTTATTTAAATTTATTGAATTTATTTTTTTATTTCGTTTTTTGTTATATATTTCTATTACTTCTAATAAATCAATTTTGCAATATATTTTTTTTTTTATTTTTATTCTTTTTTTATTTTTTCAATATTGTCTTTTCATAAATAAGTAAAATAAAAAAATAAATTTTTTTAATATTTTTATTTTTCATTTTTATATTTTTTCTTTTCAAATAATTTTTTTTAATTTTAATAAATATATAAAACGAAATTTTTTATATTGTTTTTTTTTTTTAAGATTTTGATTTATTATTTTAATTTATTTGATTTTCTCTCTTTTTTTCTTCTTTTTTCCAATCTAAATTATTATTTTAAGTTTCTAACGATGGAGAAACATTTCGGCCAATATGGTAGAGCAACGTGGTCCATCCAAATTGACGGAAAACTTAACGGATGACCAATTTGGTTCAAAATCGATAACATCGTGGACTAAATTGGTCAACGCGCAATATTGGAGACTAAATTGGTCAATGGGGCAAACATCAGGGATCATTTTGGGTAGTCTCCCGAACAAATAATTATAATATACAAATTAATACTGATAAACAGTAGATGGAAAAACATGGAGCTATAATTTCTCCGAATTCCACGAAATTTTGAAATCATTGTATTCAACTTTATTTATTTATGTAAAAGTAAAAAAAATATTGTAAATAAAGTGGAACGATTAAGCATATCTCTAAGTAATCTAGTGCGACATTATTTTCCGTCTATAAAGAAGATGAGAAGACGCGTACGTTGTGATGCCTGATTATATGGTTGCTGTAAAGATAAGAACACATAATTCTTGAAATTTTCTATTTATATTATATAAAAACTTTTCTATATAATTATATATAATCTCACGTTGAAACGGAAAAAGAAAAGAAAATAGGGGGAAAAAGTAAAGAAAAAAAGAAAAAAAAAAGAGATGAAAAACAAGATAACAAAAACGAACGAGCAATAGCCCGAAATTAACGGCACGTAACAATTAATCTGAAACAAACCATATATCTCACAAATTGAACGTAAGGAAAAACAGAGAGGGAAAAAGAAGAAAAAGAAGAAAAAGAAGAAATAATCGCTTATAAAGAACACCAAAATACAAAGAAAACAACGTGCCTGAAAGGTAGGATATTGCTTCGTTCATATAATCAAGCCTGGTCGTTGCATCTCGTATGTAGGGATGCGTACTTATTATCTCTTGCAATTATACGTTCTTGCTAATAACATTTTTTTGTGAAAAACCTTATTAGCTTCGACATGTTATGTAAGAGAAGGGTATATATATATATATATATATATATATATATATATATAACGAAAGAAGCCATTTGATCGGAACATAATTGATGATTATGCAATATTCTACTATTTTTTCAATGAAAACATCCTTCTCTCCGGAACGCACGCGCATTTCGCCATTTTATTAGTATAAATCATCAAGAATTTAATATATTTCTTTTCTGGCAAAATGGACATGCGTTTCCATGTGCTCTTTTGATATTCTAGCTGTTCATTTAGACACAATAATGATTCGGGACGATGGTGCGCGCCCCAAGTGCCAATACCGATGAGCCTAAGCTTACTATCGGATGTAATAAGAAGCAAGATGAGTGGAAAACATTAAGTCGGAAGCCATTGAGGACGACAACCTCGAAGCCCTAAACAACTCACCCACCAAGCCTTATAATGAGGTTCATTACTTACTTCCTCATGTGTTAGCTCAATTATCGTTAATTACACCCTTAACATTAAAACTGTTGTATGACGAGTTATCACAGACGCCTAATAAGTTCAAGATCACAGTTCCGGTTGCTCCAAGATTCACATGTGGCGATCGTTTAGAGCACCGCAAGGAGGTAGGTTACGAACTTCGGACAAAAAACTTTTATATAACTTCCGGTTTTGTATGTAACCTTACTTTTTTTTTTTCGAGAATTGCGGTTGTATGTATCCTTGCTTTCTCTCTGTAGTTTTACTCTAAGCTAGAGGAGAGAAACAAAGCTCTGGAGAAAGAAAGACTTGAACACGAAGCTAGGCTCAAGGTACAAAGCAACCAGTCTCTGCAATGGCTTGTTTTTTCCTTTTATTATGTAGTTTAAAATTATATATATATATATATATATATATATATATATATATATAGGAATAGGAAGATGAAGAAGCAGCAATAAAGCAATTAAGGAAGAGTTTGGTGTACAAAGCAAATCCACTCCCGGGATTCTATCGCGTTGCGCCTCCTGCTACTAAAACTAAGCCAAGAAAGGCACTAACTATTTTATTCTTTTTTTCATTTTACTATTCAACTTCCTTAGCAAACATGATGATTTACCCTTAACTCATGCAGGCACGACTCAGCCGATCTAAATCTGCAAACATGAACACCTACGATGAAGATTGTATCTGCGCGTGAAAGGTTCATTACAAGGGGAGGCAGCGTTTTCGAATAATCTTTGTTACGTACTGCGTTTATATGGCCTTAATTTACTGTGACATGAAGAGTTTCCACCGGAATGATCGATCATTTTAATAGACAAGACCCATACTTAGTATTTTCACGTTTGAGAGAGATCAAAGATGCTCTTTTTTTTCTTTATACATGGTTTAATAATCTACGAGTGTTTTATAAATAAACAATGATAGTTGAAGAGAAGCGATAAAGTGTATTAGTCTGCAAAATGTTACTTTGTATCTCTTATCAAATATTAAGTGTTAGATGTTTTTAATGTTGATAAAATTAGGTTTATTAAATGTTGTAAATTTTAGTTGATGAGATAAGATAAGATGTATTTAATGTTGTAAATGTTAGATGAAATAGTAGAAATTTTTCTACTATAAATAGACCGATGTATTTGTATTGAATCATATCGAAAACATCAATAATAATCTCTCTACAATTTCAGTGTTTATATTTCCGTTCTTGTCCAGTTATAATGGTTTTATAACACGTTATCAGCACGAGCGCTCTCCGACAACAATCAGCATATGTCCGAGATCTTTAACAAGTATAATCGAGGTATGGTAATTTTATTTTGTATATTGTGAGTTTATTTAAAATACTCGTACACTTATGTTACGAATAATTTAAAATTATATAACATATATACAACTAAACGCCTTAGCCCGAGTGGTTTCGTGGAATATCGTCACTACAAGTGATGTGAGCCAGATTTTGAATCCCAAAGGTGGCGAGTAGAATTTTGTTTTTGACGAGATTTGAAAAGAGCGATTTAAATAATATGATTTATTTTATTGATATCTCAAGTATATATCGTATATATTTTGAATTAATTTTTGACTATACGGATGGACAAATTTTATTTCCACTGGGAGAAATTAAATTTATTTTATTAAGAAGAAATACATATATTTTATCCATCTCTGACTATTATTATTTTTTTATTATAGAATCATGTCGTTTTATACAAAGATGAATCTTGCGCTTCTTACTTTATTACCATGATGCATATCGGGTGGTGGATAATGTTTTTACAGTTGTTTCTAAAATATAGTTATTAATTGTACTATTCATTATTATGATTACCGAAATTTATTTTATATTTTGAAGGATGTTGCTATATATGATGATTGATATCCTAATTCTTACTAACGGCGATCTATGTATGGATTATGTTTTTACCAAGATTTTACGAGAGTGATTAATTACGATATTTTTTTTAATGTTATAAGTTATGTTTCTTATGAAATATATTTTGTGATAGAAAGATGTCGCTCTACCTGATGATTGATCTCTTGACTACTATTATTTCTACGATGACACTCATCGGGATGTGGACTTTATTTTTCGTAAGGATTTTTACAAAAGAAGATTAATTGTAATTTTTCTTTAAAGTATTTTTTTTTACGATAAACTTGTATTTATATTTGTATTGGAAATATTAATGTTATTCACATCATATATTTGCTTTATAATTTATGATTTGAGTATTAAACATGTTTTGTATTTTATGATAGTATAACGAATTTGCAAAGCATCGAGTTTGTTGCCCTTGACATCTCGGGAAAGAATTATTTATCTTGGGCACTAGACCCAGAGATTCATCTAAAAGCAAAAGGTTTGGGTGACACTATTATCGCCCCAAAACCACAACGGGTGCAGGTGACACCACTGATACTGTAAAAACCACAAGCGCTCAGGATAAGGCAAGAGCTTTGATAGTTCTTCGCCACCACATTCATGTGGATCTGAGGGATGAATACTTAAACGAACAAGATCCCGCTGAATTGTGGAAAAATCTGAAAGATCGATTTGACCACCTGACAACTGTTATCCTTCCAAAGGCAGGCTATGAATGGATGCATTTCAGATTACAGGATTTTAAATCCGTAACTGAATATAACTCGGTTGTTCATAAGGTGACTGCCACACTGAAATTGTATCGAGTAACAGTCACCGAAGACAGTATGCTGGAGAAAACATTCAACACTTTTCATCTATCAAATATGATATTGCAACAGCAATATAGGGAGAGGAGATTTAAAAAGCATTCAGATTTAATCTCTTGTTTATTGTTGGTTGAACAAAACAATGAATTGTTGATGAAAAAACACGAATCCCGACCGACTGGTTCTACTGCAATCCATGAAGCGTATGCAGTCAAAGGTAATAACGATAATAGTCGAAGCAATGATTGTGGAAGTGATCGTGGTGGATATTGCGGTCGTGGTCGTAGTCAAGGCCGTGGGCATGGCTGAGGAAATTACGGTGGTGGTTATCAGCATTTCGGTGGTGGTTATCATAACAATCGTGGCGGTCATCAGAATTTTCCCCAGAAGAGAAAAAAATACGAAAATAATGATGAGAAGAGACACACTGAACAAAAGAACAACGATGAGAAATGCTATCGTTGTGGTGGTTCGGGCCATTGGTCACGTAACTATCGTACGCTCAAACATTTGGTTGAATTATATCAACAAGATAAGGGCAAAGAAAAGAGACTCGAAACGAATTTTCTTCAAAGTGAATTGGTCTATGCTTCTGGGACAAAAGATGAAAATACACATTTCGAAACTGCGGATTTCTAGTTTTTCCTGAAGAAAAATGATCTACTATGTATTATTATCGTGTGCTTTATTAATGTGTATTGTATGCTTTATTATTGTGTGATTTATTATGTATCATTTGGAGTGTTTTATTAAGTTATATGTTTTCTTGTGTTATATCTGTTTATTTTAATAATGATTATTATGTGTTTGTTTATAAAAGAATTTTTCTGATGGAAACAAACATGTGCAATGGAGATTATGTCTTGCAGACTGTGCAACAACTCATACGATTATGATGAATAAGAAATATTTCGATCATCTTGAAATGAAAGAAACAAGTGTTATTACAATATCGGGTAGCACAAATATAATTGAACGCTTCGTAAGAGCTAACATTTTACTACCCAGAGGAACAAGACTGCTAATTGAAAATGCCTTATATTCTCCTAAGTCTCAAAGAAATTTATTGAGCTTTAAATTTATTCGACATAATGGATATCATGTTGAGATTGCAGAAAAAGTAGACGTTGAATATTTGCACATTACAAAGAGGGTTTCTAATGATAAAAGAATTGTGGAAGCATTACCTTCCTTTGACTCTGGAATGTATTACACATATCTTAGAAGGATTGAATCGTATGCTACTGTAAACCAGATGTTTACTAATGACAGTACATTTAATGTTTGGCATGACCGGTTGGGGCATCCCAGTGCAATTATGATGCGGAAAATAATTGATAATTCACGTGGGCATTTAATGAAGAATCAGAGGATTATTCTAAGTAATGAACTATCATGTGTCGCTTGCTTTAAAGGAAGTTAATTATTCGGCCATCACCAGCGAAAATAAAGAATGAGTCCATAACATTTTTGGAGCGTATACATGTTGATATTTGCGGATCGATATATCCAGCATGTGGACCATTTAGGTATTTCATGGTATTAATTGATGCATCGACTAGATGGTCTCATGTATGTTTGTTATCAACACGCAACGTGACGTTTGCCAGATTGCTTACACAATTGATCCAATTAAGAGCACATTTTCCAGATTATCTGATAAAGAAAATACGCCTTGATAATGTTGTTGAATTTACTTCCAAGACATTTAATGATTATTGTATGTCTATCGGAATTGATGTTGAACATCCCGTGTCACATGTTCATACACAAAATGGTCTTGCAGAATCGTTTATTACGCGCTTGCAATTAATTGCAAGACCATTATTGATGAAGTCGAATTTTCCCTCGTCTTGCTGTGGACATGCTATATTGCATGCAGCAACACTAATCCGCACAAGGTCAACAAGTTATAATTATGTCTCCCCATTACAAATGGTTCATGGTCATGAACCAATATTTCCCATCTAAGAATTTTTGGATGTGTGGTATATGTTCCAGTTGCTCCACAGCAACGAACAGAGATGGGACCTCAAAGGAGGTTGGGAATATATGTCGGATATGAATCTCCATCGATAATAAAGTACTTGGAACCTCTAACTGGAGATTTATTTACGGCCAGATTTGCCGACTGTCATTTTGATGAATTGAATTTGACATTAGGGGGAGAAAAGAAATAGCTGGAGAGAAATGTTAATTGGAATGAATTATCGCTAAATCGTTATGATCCTCGACCTAAAGAGTGTGAACTAGAAGTTCAAAAGATAATTCATTTACAGAGTTTAGCGAATCAAATGCCAGAAAGTTTTATTGACCTTAAAAGAGTGACTAAGCCACATATACCAGTTGTTAATGCTCCTGCAAAAATAGATGTTCATGCAGAACATCTTATTGAGCCTAAGCCACAACTAAAGCGTGGTAGGCCATCGGGTTCCAAATATAAAAATCCTCCGACAAGAAAAAGAGCAAATGATAATAAGAATGGTCCAACTGATGATTTATCGACTAGAGAAGAGTTGATGGTCATAAAAGATGATGAGAATGAAACTCATGTACCTGAACGTTCAGAAAATAATGATAATGAAGAGATCTCGATAAACTATGCTCGAAATGGAATTAGATGGAACCGAGACGAAGTCAATGTTGACAAAAAATCCTCATTTAACGTAGCGCTACATGAAATGAATGAGATTAATGAGAATGAGGATCATGAACCAAAGTCTGTACAAGAATGCAGACAAAAAAATGATTGGCCAAAATGAAAAGATGCAATCGAGGCATAATTGAAATCACTTGAGAAACGAAAAATTTTCGGACTTGTAGTCCTTATACCAGAAAATATAAAGCCGGTTGGATATAAATGGGTTTTCATTGGAAAGAGGAATGAAAACGGCGAAATTGTAAGGTTCAAAGCACGGCTTGTTGCGCAAGGTTTTTCGCAACGACCAGGTATTGATTATGAGGAGACGTATTCTCCTGTGGTGGATGCAACTACTTTTCGTTATATGGTAAGTCTGTCAGTACGAGAAGGTCTCGATATGCGTCTTATGGATGTTGTTACTGCTTATTTTATATGGACCACTTGACAGAGATATATATATTAAGCTTCCCGAGGGATTTCAGTTGCCTAAAAACTCATGGCCGCAAAACGAGTACTCAGTTAAGTTGAATAAATCGCTTTATGGATTCAAGCAATTTGGGCGAATGTGGTATAATCGCCTAAGTGAGTTTTTAGTGAAAGAAGGGTATATGAATGATCAAACTTGTCCCTGCATATTTCTGAAAAGATGTAAAAATGAGTTTTTCATTATAGCAGTCTATGTTGATGATATCAATATAGTTGGAACTCATGAAGAGTTGACCAAAGTTGTTGATTGTTTGAAAAAGGAGTTTGAAATGAAAGATCTCGGGAAAACAAAATTTAGTCTTGGACTGTAGATTGAATATTTGAAAAGTGAAATATTTGTACATCAAGAGACTTATACGAAAAAGGTATTGAAAAGATTTTACATGGATGAATCTCATCCACTGGATACTACAATGATTGTTAGATCTTTAGACGTGAATAAAGATCCGTTCAGACCACGTGAAAATGATGAAGAACTACTTCGTCCAGAAGTACCATGTCTTAGTGCTATTGGAGCACTGATGTATCTTACGAGTCATACGGGACATGATATAGTGTTCGTTGTAAATCTATTGGTGAGATATAGTTTATCGCCGACTCGTAGACGCTGGACTAGTGGAGTTAAACGGATTTTTCGATACCTTAAAGGAACATCTTATAGGGGATTGTTCTATTATAATTAGTCGAAAGCAAATTTAGTTGGGTATGCAGATGCTGGATATTTGTCTGACCCACATAATGCTCGATCGCAAACAGGTTATTTATTTACATATGGTGGAACCGCTATTTCATGGCGGTCAGTGAAACAAACTTTAACAGCTACTTCCTCTAACCATGCGGAAATTCTCGCTATTCATGAAGCTAGCCGAGAATGTGTTTGGTTGCGATCGATAATTGAGCATATCCAAACAGAGTTGTGGGTTGCTTTCTGAGAAATTACTCCAACGATCTTATATGAAGACAATGCGACATTTGCCCAATTAAAGGAAGGATATATTAAATGGGATAGAACAAAGCATATTTCACTGAAATTTTTCTTCACCAATGATTTGGAGTCAAACGGTGATATTGATGGACAAGTGCGATCGAGTGAAAATCTTGCAGATTTATTGACGAAAGCACTTCCCCCAATTATTTTCAGGAAATTGGTATATTCAATTGGAGTTCGAAGACTCCGAGATTTATAATGATGTTATCATCAGGGGGAGAAAATACGTGTTGCACTCTTTTTCCCATGTAGTTTCCCCATAAAGTTTTTAATGAGGCAACAAATGAAAGCGTATCAAAAGGAATTATGTACTCTTTTCCTTCACTAGGTTTTTATCCCACTGGGTTTTTCCTAGTAAGATTTAGCGAGGCAAATTCTTTGAAAAACATCCAAGGGAGAGTATTATGAAATATTAAGTGTGGATGTTTTTAATGTTGATAAAATTAGGTTTAGTTAATGTTGTAAATTTTAGTTGATGAGATGAGATAAGATGTATTTAATGTTGTAAATTTTTCTACTATAAATAAACCGATGTATTTGTATTGAATCATACCGATGTATTTGTAAATTTTTCTCTATACAATTTCAGTGTTTATATTTATGTTCTTGTCTAGTTATAATAGTTTTATAACAGTATCGAATAAATTATACACACTAGTATTTTATGCATGGTGTCGTGTATATGTTGGATTTGGGCCTTTAGGGCCCAAATGGGTGTTTGACCTCAGAATAAAATAGATAGACGATTTTGATTAAATCGAGAAGTCGTCGTTCGTCGAAACTTGAAATTGATGAAAGATTCATATTCTAAGTTTAGAGGAGAATCTATCGAATATTAATTGGCTCACTGATTTCGGGTGAATGGAAAATTAATTTTCGAGGTCAACCCAACAAAAGATAAGATATTATATTTAATATATAAGAGGGACTTGTTGGCCCACATTGATTATATCATCTACTTTTTCACTTGCTTATAAAGGATTATCTTGTGTAAGTAATTCAAATGGGCTTGTAGGTAGTGTGGGTCGATGAGGCAAGCAAGGTGACATGTTGGATGACACGCGTGTAAGTGATGACGATGTAGCATTGACGCAGCGCTGCACAGGACGACGCTGAGGTGGCGAGGCCAGTTAGGGTCGATGGGGCGCGCTGGTTCGCTTAAGAGAGAGCCGTTGGTGATGTCCGATTCGACCCGGAACCCATGGTTCGATCTGATGGGTTGCAGAGGAAGGGGTGCGATCTGGATCGTTGGATCCAGATTGAATCTGGGAAAGTGAGAAGAGATGCGACTATCACAAAGTAGACCATGCCCAAAAGTTACACCCCTTGAAGGATTTGCCCTATAACCCCTCAAAACCGATAAATAGACCCCTGATGACTTTGGAAATTCATTGATTCCGGTCCAAAGCATTCAAACAATATACTTCCCAGTCCCATGTTCCCAAAGTGAGAAAATTCCCGAGTATTTAGTACGATTTTGTCGGAAAACTTCGTCGAGTTGAAAATGTGATTCCGAAGTTATGAAATTGTTATATCTTGGCGACGACCTCCGTAAAACCGATTGAGGATGAATTATCATGGCGATATTGTTTTACGGACAGATATATAATACGTGGCTCGACTTAAACGTATAACTGGTATTTTGATCGTTTATTTGCCACAGAACAGACACCAACATCTCGGACGTACCAAATAATATACATAATAATACACTCTAAAATATTTAGTATGTAAGTCTATATAATATCACTTTATATGTTGAGTTATTTAAATTTTAGAAGTTTGATAGATGAAGTTATAATTTAAAATCTGTCATGTATGAATGAGATATGATTACAATATATAAAAAATTAAATGGTAAAATAACAATTACTCAAATTAAAATAAAAGGTACTAATTACATACGATAATGAGTCAACTACTATGCCCTCACATGTATATAGTATAAATTGCTATACTAATAATGTTAATGGGTGATTAGACGATTGTCACCGTGGTTTTGAAACCGAATTAATCGAAAATTTTACTAGTTTTTTGTTAAGTGGTTTAAATGGAATAAAACCGAAGTAAAATCGTAGAGACTAGATATAATAGTTTTATATTTTATGATTTAACCGATCAAGTTGGGATAAAAATAATTGTAAATTGGGTGTCACAGATTAAATCTAAACTGAGGGGTCAAAAACTGAATAAAGTAAAATGTGTTGGGAGATAAAAATTAATTGTAAAAGGAGATAGTAAAAAATTATTTAAAAAATATATATATATATGTACTAGAAATAAATTGAAATCACAATCCAATTTATTTGGCCGCTAATTGGTAAGAATGACTTTAAGGCTGTTATATCCTCATTAGTAGAAGTCTAGCCTAATGAAAAGGATACAGTGCGATGGACCACTCGGACGGTTTTCGACAAACTCGACGTACGAGGCGTTGAGGCAAAAGGGGCCTCGACAAATCTGTGCACAGCTGTTTGGGGGCCCTTTTCGCATACCTATATAAGAATTCATAGATTGGCTAGCTATACGAGATAGACAAGGAATGAACGGGGAGTGATATTTGGTTGTTGTGCGAAACAAGGGAGAAGGAATCTGTGCCTCCTTATTCTTCGACCATCACTACTCGAATGAGCGTATTTCAGG
Organism: Linderniella brevidens; assembly: GCA_004919715.1. Classification (NCBI taxonomy): domain Eukaryota; kingdom Viridiplantae; phylum Streptophyta; class Magnoliopsida; order Lamiales; family Linderniaceae; genus Linderniella; species Linderniella brevidens. Next base: position 10,042,241 of record SWDC01000151.1, on the reverse strand, counting down.
ACTGTCCGTCACATTCCACTGACCAATTAGAAAGCGGCAACCAGCCCTTCAAAGTGCAACCGACGTTGGCGAGGGAAGCGACTTTTCTTGATCATATGACGTATGTGCGTCTTTTCTGCGGTCGCGTTCTATTTCTATGGCGAGAAAGTAACCAATGGCGGAGCGAAAATGAAGACAAGAGCTGTGGAAGACTAGCGGATGAGGTCGTATTACAATTGGTTATATATACAGATATTATACTCGACACCTTTACAAGATGGTATTACAAACAAGTAGATGTCAAACGCATTAGGCATATTAACTAATGTTGTAACTTCTAAAAAGAAAGAAACTTGAAACGTTCTCTCGAAAATGAGTGTTTGTCCTCCGAAACTGAGTGTCCCACTCTCATATGAGAGATCTACCTTCAAAACCACTTTTCAACTTTCAAATTCACCAAACAACACGTACGTTGTAATCCACTGAAGTCTCGTGGCATAGGTGTTTTTGTTCTTTTTCTTAACGTCTCCTCTTTTCCATTAATGTCCGATTTTTCTACTCTTATGCTTATTGAAACAGAAGCATTTGTGATCTCTGAAGTTTCTTTGGGGGGTAATTTGCTCGCTAACTCTTCTCCACGGATAAAAAAAATTTGGGCTTCACTGAAGACGAATTACAAGCCCTTCAACTGTCAGACGAGGATGCTTTTGTATGTAGGGGTTCAGGGAGTTTTGATGCCGTGGGATGAATTCTATCTAAGCGGTCCTTTAATGCCGAGGCCATTAAAGCTACGCTCCGATCTGCTACTAATCCAGGAAAGGCGATGGAGATGTTTCAACTGGCGGAAAAACTTTTTGTCATCCGTTTTTTCAATGAGTTGGATAGAAGACGAGTGATCAATGCCTCCCCACGGGAGTTTGAGAAGCAATTGATCATATACTGCTGGAATTTGGGGGAGATGAGGATCCGTCGGAGATGGAGTTAACTTGGTGTCTGTTTCAAATTCAGGCTCATAATTACCCCCCCTATTGGGCCGGGCCAGGACGGAGAAAGTGTTTTGGAAGCTCGTGTTTATATCGTCCTCCGTCAGATTGAGAGCCGTAGAACCTTCGCATGGACGTGATCAGCCGAGAAGCTCTGAGAGATTTGATCATATGGAAATTTTCCTTCGATAATATCAAGATCCTTATCAAGATGATAAATGATCCATTAAGCCGCACAAATAACACAAGTTCGGGAGACGTTCCAACTTAAATTTCAAGAGAGCAGCACCTCTTCTTTTCCAGTGACTTGTAGTTTCAGAATACGACGTCGTCGTTTACGAACATCAATTTGTGCCTTAATCCACAGAAATAGTAGCCATTGATGCGAATCATTCGCATCCGACTCAATAAACTGCTCAAGCTTGTTCCCGATAATTTTAAGTAGTAGCCCACCGAGAAACCCTAACCCATAAAATCCAAAAAAATCTCTATCCCCGCCCACATCATAATCCTCCCTCAAATCTCGATAACCATCCTCCCCAAGATAATGCTATTTCAAAAATTACCTCACATATCCACTCTCCACCCAAATCTACCATGCCTTCCCCACACGCCTACCAAACCACATACCAGGAAACCCTTAACTAATTAACATTCCTGATGATGGTCCTTCTTCTAAACCTAATTTGCGCATGATAATGAAATTATGACATTGGAAGCCAACGACGATAATCCCTCGGCTTCGTCTATCCTTAACTTCTTCCCATCCATCATATTAGCAAACTCTATACCGAACCACAACGGCCTACTCACCAAGGTTAAGATAGAACCACCGATCCTACCCTCCCGAAACCAACACGCCCAAAACCTCGAATCATATGCAGCAAAAAAACCTAAACCTATTCACTCCATGCAACCCTACCCAGCTGAACATCAATCCCGACAATGCAAACGCCTTGCTTCTACTAACCCTCTCCCCGAGAACCCTACTAAGAAACCTGTGATTTTCTTTCTCGAACCTATGGATACGTCACATAGATTGGAAGAGGCAGTGTCACGGATTGGGCAGTGTCACGACAATTTACGAGCTCTCTAAACTGTCCCGGAGTAATGATGTAGGTGTTCTTTTTCTAGTAGAAACCAAGTCACAACAATATTTAATTCGAAAGAAAATGGATATGCATATGCGTGTGTGTCGATGCTACATATAGAAAGGGCGGTTTGATTCTTTTGTCCTTTTTTGCATTTCTACATCGATGCCAACATCGAGGGGGATTCTAGTGATTCTTGGTGGCATTTCACGGGCTTTCACGGCGACCCTAACACTAATCTTAGGAATTATAGTTGAGAATTACTTTGTCGCCTTAAAAACATGGGGTCGGATCGGTAGTTTTGCACTGTGGACTTCATTGAAATCTGGGAACAACATGAGAAGAGAGGAGGTAGTTTATGATCACTTTGGCAGATAAATGGCTTCCGAGATTCTTTGGATCACTATGGAATTTCAGACTTAGGATTTGTTGGGGATTCTTATACGGGGAATGGCAGGACCATTGCACCTCACATTATCTTCGAACGATCGAGCATGCACGACTGTAAACTTGTTAAAGCTCTTCCCACAAGTTGAAGTACATCATTATCGTATGTTATCTTCGGACCATCATGCACTGCTCGTCCGAACTTCACCTCTAAAACTCCTTGTCGACAGTTTAATAAACCATTTCTCTTCGAAGCTAAGCGGATACATGAGGAGCGATGTGCTGATATTATTCGTGAATGCTGGACTATTCCACTCGAGGCAGTGGGAGGGGACGCGACGGAAAAACGGCTTGAGCTGTGCCGATCCAAGTTGCGTGAGTGGAGTAATTTGGCATTGGTAGCTTTCAAAGTCGCAAGAAATCCATTGAAGATCATGTCACAAGACTACGCCTCCACCCGTTAACAGTTGTGTCAAAGGTGGAGGAGGAAATACTTCGAAAGGAGCTTCACTCGCACTTCAAAGCCTTATAGTGGCACTAAAGAGGACAGACATACTGGCTACATAATGGAGATCGCAATACCAAGTATTTTCACAGGCGAGCCTCAGCTAGAAGATCCCAAAACAAAATTACGCGTCTTCGCGATTCTGGGGGCAAAATGAAGAACAATAAAATGGGTATTGACAATGCAGTCACTGATTTGTTTGAAGTTCTTTTTCTCTTGGCCTCTCCTTCAGAAGGTGACATGAGCCGCGCGGTTGAGTGTATTACCCCTTGAGTGACAGACGAGATGAACTCGATGCTTCCGTGGAAATATTCGCGGGAAGAGGTAAAAATGGCTCTTTCAGGTATGTCCACCTTAAAATCCCCCGGATCCGATGGTTTTCTCGCCTATATTGTACCAAAATGTTTTGTAAATTATAGGCCACGAAACTTTCGAGTGCATTCTTTCACTTTTTGAATAAAAGTATTACTCCTAATTTTCATGACACACATCGTGTTTATTCATAAAACCCAAATCCTGAAACCCTAGCACAATTTCGGCCTATAAGCTTATGTAATGTCATCTATAACATTACCTCCAAATGCATATCTAATAGACTTAAGGACATTATGGACTCGGTTGTTTCCTCATCCTAGTCAGTTTTTTTATAAGGAAATGGCTTACTACAGATAGTGCCCTCATTACCTAAGAGACTAACCATGCCATAAAACAAAGCGCAAAGGCAGAGAGAGCTACTATGCCCTTAAACTGGATATGAGCAAAGGCTATGACCGGGTGGAATAATCGTTCGTAGCGAAAATCATGCGTAAGTTAGGGTTTCATATTACTTTCGTACAAAAAATTATTTTTTGCATTTCTCTTGTGTCTTTTTCCTTTATCCTTAATGGATCATGCTTTGGTCGTGTCTCCCCGTCAAGGGGCCTAAGTCAAGGCGATCGATCCCCTTTCACCTTATTTATTTCTTTTTTGTGCCGAGGCATTTAGCTCTTTACTTGTTGAGGCCGAAAATTCCGGGGCATTACAAGGCGTCTCAGTTAAGCATGGTGCATCTTCAATCTCACGTTTACTCTTTGTCGTTGACACCATCATCTTCAGCAAAGCCACCCCACTAGCGTTGTCCTCAATTTAAACGATGATTGATACATATGGGCGAGTGTCGGGGCAATGAATTAACTTCTCAAAATCGTCGGCCTTCTTCTCTCCCAACGTTCCCAAAGCTTCCCGACGTGCATGCTGCCAAATTATGGGAATCGATCCGCATATGAAGCATGATCTCTACTAGGGACTACCAGTTGTTATTGGTTGGAAGAAACATGAGGTATTCGCTTATCTCCATGATCGTGTTGGAAAAGAGTGCATGGGTGGTCTTAGAAGATGCTTTCGCAAACGGGGAGGGAGGGGCTCATCAAACCAGTGCTCTAGGCTATTCCGGCGTATACGGTGTCATGCTTCTTGCTTAAAAAAGAGTTGGTCATGATATTCATCAAACCCTTGCGCACTTCTGGTGGCGATTTTCGGATTGCTCCGGTATTCACTGATCCTAGTGGCGGAAAATGTGTCGACCAAAAGTTTGTGGCATTCTGCAGTTTCAAGATTTGTACAAGTTTAATATTGCTCTTATGGCTAAGCAGGCATTGAGAGTATTCCCCCGCACTGATAACTTGCTTGCTCAAATATTGAAAGCTAGATATTTTCCGAATGGTAATCTTCGTCAAGGATCTCTTGGATCAAACCCTTCCATGCCATGAAGAGCTATCTTCGAGGCCAGACGAACTATATTATTAGGTATGCGCAGACATGTTGGCTCGGGAAAAAAAGGTTAAGGCTTGGGAAGACCCATGGATCCCGCGCCCGAGATCGTTTAAACCTATCACGTCTCATAATCTAGACCTTCCAGAGCTGCGGGTTAGGATCTCACGAGGCCTTCTGCGGGGAGGTGGAATGAAATGTTGTTCCGTAGTTTTTTTCTACTGGCTGATATCGAACAAATATTGGGTATTCATGTGTCACGGTTGCCCTAGATATACTGATTTGGCATTACACCAAACATGGATTTTTTACGGTGAGGTCCGCGTACTGGGTGGCGATGGGTGATGATTCCATGCTGGAAGCGACTCCTAGGTCGGGTTGTACCTCGTGGCAGTTCATTTGAAAAGCAAAAGTGCCACCTCGGGTGAAGCTTTTTGCTTTTTTTTTTTTTACGGTGAGGTAGGCGTACTGTGTGGCAATGGGTGGTGATTCCATGCTGGAAGCGAGTCCAAGGTCGGGTTGTACCTCGTGGTAGTTCATTTGAAAAGAGAAAGTGCCACCACGAGTGAAACTTTTTGCTTGGAGACTCATGCACGATTACCTTCCCTTTATGAGATTATTTGTATAATCTCTTCCTTTATCTTGTCTTGTGATCTCTTCTTTCTTTGGGATCTTCAAGCTCACCATGTCCTGTAATACTCTTCTCGACACAGATCTTTCTTTTAATTATTTCTTGAAGTTCGTCTCACAAATCCCGGGAAGGTGTGTGAAGTTTCTTGCCGAATTTGGAGAATTTCTCTATGAATTTAAACTTTGTTGGAGAATCTCCTCTTTTTGTGTTCCATCTCTCCCTTTGGTAGTGGCAAAACTCCCCCTATTTTAGTTGGAGAATCTCCCATTTTCTTTAGTACTACTCCCCCTCACGATGACCGAGTGGGGAGATCACCACGGTGATGTGTCAAAATGGGACATCGTCATTGTCAAGAAGATGGGGTTTGTAGACTTCGTAGGAAATGAAATTCGGCAGTAACCCAACGGAGCCACTAAGGCGTTTCGCCGATATGAAATCGGGGCCAACATAGGCTTCCCATTGACATCGTTCTAGGAACGTTGCTCGTATAAGATGACATAATAACGTTGTTGTTTTGATGTTGCAACGACATAGACTTTCTTCCGATCCTCGAAGCATGTCTGAGAATGACATGTCTACGAAAGTTGTAACTTAATCACAAATACCAAGTATAAAAAGTGTATGTGTCCTAGAAAGTTATAAACATTTCGGAAGTAAGGACACACTAGACTCCATGTGATCACTTAAAGTGTGGTACGTGGCAGATTACCACTAGTTCAATATCTCTCTCTTTCGAGTGAAGCAGTGATAGCATATGTGGTTCCCCGTGAGAAAATAAAACATCGGTATTTTGGAGATCGATGAGTAGGTAATGCTCGGATGTGCACGTGCCGTTGGACCTAATGCTGTGTCTTTTACTCGAGAGCTATAGGGATTGGTCCGAATTATTTGTGAGATAAGGGATTTGTGTAAGATTTCCAAGCCAACATCGAAGTCATCTTGCTTGTTGTTCGAATTATGCGGAGGTGAGAGGTCTTATCACCACGCTCGGACGCGTTCCGGGGTTAGGATTAAGTCGGTTTAGACTGAACCATGAGAACTAAAAATCCATGCTTCCGGGATACGTAACAAGTGCTACTTTATTTGAATCAGCAAGCCGAAAGATGTCGTTGAAAATGAGAATTGGGATCGTCAAGTAGATCGTCACCTTTGCCTTTTCGAAATATTTGTCTGTTGTAAGCTTGAGATTCTTCCTTGAAGTTTATCTTTAGAATGTCGAAGAAATTATCCATGATGTTGGATGATGAGAGGACATTTTTTTTTCTGTCTTTCTCATTTTTTTTATATTCTCCTCTTTTTGTACACATAAATATATATATTTATATATATAGTACTAATACATGTATTATTATATTCTGTATTATATATATATATATATATATGTATAAGGTTGCGGGTGTGAGGATGTCGGGTCGGAGTCGAGAAGTGGAGGGCTTAAATGTATTTTTTTGTCATGTATCTTTGAGGGGTGGCATTTTTTGTCTCGTTAAGTTAAGGGTGACAATTTTAGACCCGTAACTATCAAAATTGAAGCAACTTTAGTCATGTTAAGTTAATGGTTGCATTTTTAGTCACGTAAGTATCTAAATTGAAGCAATTTTAGTCATGTTAAGTTAATGGTGGCAATTGTAGTCCCGTAAGTGTTAAAATTGAAGCAATATTAGGACAGTTAACCCAAAAACTTAATTTCAGTCCGAAATTTGACGGTGAAAATGCCGACTTGAACCAAATTTATTTTCTCTTTCATCCAATTAAGCGCCACATCATAAGTACAAAAATAAATATTAAAAAACAAATTAAAAATAATAATTAAATAATAAAAATTAATTAAATAATAGTCCAAGTAGAAATCTTCGACGTCAAATTGATTTAATGTAATTAGGTTTCTGGTTAACTGTCCTAAAACTAATTTGATTTTGATACATAAGGAACTAGAGTTACCACCATTAACTTAACGAGACTAAAAATTGCTTTAATTTATTACTTAAGGGACTAAAATTGCAACGTTTAACTTAATGGGACTAAAAATACCACCATTTAATTATTTTTTTTATTTAATTATTTTTTAATTCATTTTTGTTGTTTATTTTTGTACTTATGATGTGACACTTAATTGGAGGAAAGAGAAAATAAATTTGGTCTAAATCGGCATTTCTACCATCAATTTCAGACGATTGTCCTAAAACTGCTTTAGTTTCGATACTTACGGGACTAAAAGTCACCCTTAACTTAACTGGACTAAAGTTGCTTCAATTTTGAAACTTACAGGACTAAAATTTCCACCCTTAACGTAATGGGACTAAAAATGCCACCACCTCAAAAATACAAGACCAAAATGCATTTAAGTCAGAAGTGGAGATATCGAGAATTTTATTTGGATGAGGTTTATCGAGAATTGTTTTTGTTGGATGAGGATTATCGAGAATTTGATTTTTTGGATGAGCTTTGCGGTAAGATATCTCGGTGCGGATGCCTTAATCGAAAAACAATTTCTGGATAGTGTAATTTTCTAGATAGTATGCATATATATAAAAAAAAATCCGCGATATACTCTGTTTATCGATAATGTTTTGCGAGTGTTATTTATTTTCAAAATAAAAATGGCAAAAGTATACTCGTTAAAAAATCGAAAATTATATCAATTTTTTTTATTCCTTCAAATCATGCTTACTCAAATAAAATTTTGCCCCCTCGAAAGTTTCATAGTAAGATCGAAAAGTTTACTATTAGATATATTAAAGTGTCCAGTATATTTTATTAAGTCTACGTCTTGTAATTTCTTCATTAAGGGGATTAGAGTCCAAAATGTGGGCTCTAGTGATTTACTAGTGGTTGTAATGGGCCAAGTAGGGGCCCAATGGTTTATACCTATTCAAAAGTATAAATACCCAACCCCACACATTAACGACTGTGAATCAAATAGAATATTCCTTGAATATTGCGCTGCTACAGTGATGTCTCACCAAGAACACATACTAAACACACACTCAAGGAAAACTCATGCAAATTCCTTTTTGATTCCTCATTATTGATCATTGAGGTGTATGGTAACCTACAAGTGGTATCAGAGTCAAAACATGATCGGTTGGACTTAGTTTTGATTTTCGCAATGTTGTTTTCAATTTTTGCAAGTTTTACTGTGGTTTGCGCATATTATCTTGTTCTTCAACATTATCGAGTGAAATCTGCTTATTTTGCTTAGTTTTAAACTCGTCCAGTATTATAAGACATTTTCGAGAGTTTCTGTGAAAGAACCCAAAATGTTTCATCAAGTTTGAGTGATTTTCTAGCAAAATCTAGGTTTATAGGTTTTCGAAACTCATTTTCGAACTCTCGAAAATTTCATTCGAAAAAGTGTATCGATAGCCATTTCGAAAAGTGTTTCGCAAAGCTACAGTCGAAAATATTTTTCGAAGCTATACCTCATTTCGAAAATGTCATATTCGAATTTCGCAATTTTTTGACTTTCGAAAATAATTTTCGCGAATAACATTTTTGCAACTCACATTTTCGAAACCATATTGAAAATAATTTCGAAAAATTTTTCAAACTCAATTTTTGCACAAAAACATTTTGAAATCACATTTTCGATAAACAACTTCGAAAAATCCAAATTCTCACACGAATACATACATATACACAATCCAATCACAAACGGAAAGATCCAAACACCCAAAACCAATGATGGACACTCTAGCCATGGACACTCTGGATGAGCAGGTTCTGAATTAACTTGAGATAAAAGAAAGCGGAGATGACATTGTTCGCTCCCTAGAAGACGGACCAACACGATTCTGGTCGACCATCCGTGGTGATGCAGAGATAACCCCTGCAGTTCTCCCAACTAGAGTACTCAAAACATAGGCCGGGTACAATGATGTGGAGAGAAGGTGAGCCAGAGCCGACCTCCTAGCAAAGACCTACCTTCTGCAAGCCATGCCAAACGACATATTCATCCCAAGTTGATAGCTTTCAAACGACCAAAGAAATGTGGGATGAAGTTACAAAGATGATGCAGGGAACTAAGGTCGGACTAAGAGCTAAAAAAGCCAACATCCTTGCTGCTTACGACTCCTTCAAGGCTAGGCCCGGGGAATAAATTGGTGAAACTTATCGAAGGTTCATGATCCAAGTGAATGAGGTGAGGAAGATCAACGTCACAATGACGAACATGGAGTTAAATGTCAAATTCTTCACTTCACTACTGCCAGAATGGAAGAAAATAGCCACTAACTTCAGACAGAACAAGGACCTCGATGAGATCGATATTTATCGCATCTATGAGAGTCTTGAGCAGCACGCCGAGGATATCAACGAAGTAATTGGCGAACAAAAGGAGCAAGGCAGTGATAGACCCACTCGCCTTACTAACATAACACACGCTCAAGAGGAGCACTAAATATGTAAAGAACGAGTATGTTAAGCCTCCCAGTCCATCAGAGAGTAAAGACTCTGGATCAGACTCCGACCCCGAGTTCAGATATTCCAAGAAGCAGATGGTTCCCATGACAAAGATGATGAGCAAGAAATTTTTTAAGAAGTCGTCGTCATCTTCAAACAAACAGAGAGTCTCATCTAGCTCCAGACAGCCACCAAAACCTCCTCAGCAGTCGGAGACAGAGAGTGCCGCTGGACCCAAAAAATACTGCAACTGTGGTAAGCCCGAAGACTGGGCTAAAGACTGCTTCCTTCCAAAGAAGAAGGACGAAGTGTATTACGCTAGGAAGCTTCAGCTTTCGAGGCAGAAGAAAATCGTCGTACCACAGATGGCTAAGCAGGACCTCTGGCTCGAGGACACCTTAGATAGCGAGCCGGAGAACGTAAATCTGATGGCCTTGGTGGAGGGAGCTGAGTCGGGTGGAGAGGACAAGGAGCCAGAGGTCGGTGATGGTGAAGGCGAAGAATCGATGTCTGGGAGTGAGGTGGAATCGTTTGACTTTAGCATATTTTTAGAACTTAAAGAAAAATATAAAGCCTTTCGTAAGGAACGTAAAAATATCAAATCAATAGAAAAGAAATTGGCTAAGACTGAAGCCACCTTAGCAATAGCCCATGAAAACATTAGCATGTTAGAAACTAGTTTAGCTACCTCTGAGGCTAGCCTAGCTAATTCTGAATCAAAGATTAGTGCTTTAACCAATAGTCTCTCTACTTACGAGCAAGCCAAAAGTACCTTTATAGATCACGAAAAGACAATAAAGGACTTGAAAGCTCGTTTAGACAATAATCACAAGTGTTTATTTAAGTATTTGAGAGAAAAAAGCACTCTCAATTGCCAACTGGAAGCTATGCAATTGAGAGTCGAAAGTCGTGACTTAAAAATAGAGAAGCTGAAAGCACATGTTAATGAGTTAACAACTAGTTTGAAAACGAGTGAAGACGAGCGAATCACTAAGACTAGCGAGTATAACCTTATGAATAAGGAACATAGGAAATTATAATCTAAGATTAAAAGTCTAGAGGATATTCTTACCAAAAGAGGGCAAACAAACCAAACAATATTCTTAAACTAGCCTAGGGACACTAGATTTTACGATCCTCATGAAGACTTAGGTTTCAAACCAACTGATCAACCAGTTGCAAAGAAGCCCCTACCTCTTTGCGACATTAGATATCTAGATTTCCTACATCATGTAATGCCCTTCACTAGAGCATCAGAAATAAATGCTCTCGAGAAGACAAAGAGAGATAAAACGGCAGGGGCCGAAGTGTCGCTAGATTATGCTCTTGAGTAATAAGACAAGAGAAATACCTAGTATGAAGCGACGGTTATCGAAGAAGAATCAACTGACATAGAAAATCTAGAACTTCTAGCGCTTATATTTCAACAATAATCAGAGAAAACACTTATTTGTGCTCAACCTTAGAGTTAGAAAGCATTGTTTTTCAGGTTGAGAAGAAATACTACTAAGTATAATTTCTTCACTTGAAAAGCAAATCGACACTAATATAGCTTCAACATAGAATTATGTCTCTAGTCAAACCAAAAATAGAAACCCCCACTAAGAGTACAACATTAAGAAAGCAGGTTGCCATTACCAAAAAACGAACTCCACTAACTCGTCTTTGCATGTACCCACATGACCAAATCTAAGTAGAAAAGCGAAAAATAAAGCCACAGAAGACGACCTATTGTTGAAGACGTCACTCCTTCTTCTAGAAAGAAGGAGCTAGTTGCATTAGAAGCATCTAGTTCAAAACCTTGTAATAGGCGTCTTTCGTGTGTTAAAACTCGCGTTGCTACATTTTCATCTTTATTTTCTATTTTTGGGCAGGTAATGACATCTAAGCTTCTTAATTCTTTCTATTGTCATGATGATGCACTTGTTTTAAATTCTCGTCATAGAAAAGCAATCACTAACACAACAAAGAGGGCAATACGTTCTTCACCCACGTCACAGTCTAAACCTGACAAAAAGAAAGAACGTATAGTAAAAAAGTCAAAGCACCCTAAAACTGAAGCTAAAGCTAAAGTTTTAGGAATTTAGAAAATATGGTAACAAAAAAAGAACTTACATCTATCACTAAACAATGCTATCCATTAGGAATTAAAAAGATTTGGGTTCCTAAGTCCGTCATTGAGGCTATAGATACTTCGAAAACCGACTTATGACACTCATCTACAAAAAGTGCATGCATTCCTTTTAAGGTTAATTAGGAGGACCCGTCCTTAAATGGGTTCTAAAACCCTTTAATTTATTTTGCAGATCCATCAGGTTGTCCACACACATGACTGGAAGGAAGGAGTTGTTGAGCAACTACACTGAAAGATTTGGTGGAAATGTACGCTTCGGGAACAATCAATCAGCTCTAATCTTAGGACATAGAGATCTCATTCATGACAACCTGATGATCAATGATGTCTCTTATGTGCTACAACCTCTTCAGCATTGGCGAATTCTGCAACAGAAGGTTGAAATTCAATTTTCATATTGAAGGGTGTAGTATAAGTAACGAGAGTGGAAGAGAGCTCCTCACACGAACAAGGAAGTCCAATCTCTACACCATCAACCTGAAGACCGTCCATCCCTCCTCCGCCATCTGCTTGATAACGAATGTCTCGCTTCAACAAAGTGACCTTTGGCACCAAAGAATGTCCCACCTCAACTTCAAGATGCTGAACAAGCTAAAATCAGACAAGCTGGTCACTTGACTGCCAGCCTTGAAGTATCACAAGGAGTTTTTCTACCCCGCATGTGAAACGGGAAAGATGAAGAAAGCGTTCCACAAGACAAAGCACATAGCTTGGACCTCTTGGCCCCTAGAATTACTACACATGGATCTATGTGGCCGGTGAGAGTATAGAGTATCAACGGACGAAAGTACGTTCAAGTGATTGTGTACGACTCATCTCGCTACACATGGACAAATTTCTAAGAACGAAGGACGAGACACCAGACCTGATCATACCATTTGTGAAAAAGACTCAGAATCTGCTCAGATGCAACATCCAAGTGATCCGTACTGACAACGTCCAAGTGATTAGTACTCAGAATCAGCTGCTCAGTGATTTTTATTCATCACTTGGAATCTCTCAGCAATTTTCAGCTGCTAAGACTCCTGAACAAAATAGAGTAGTAGAGAGAAGGAATCGTACTCTAGTAAGCACCACAGACAATGCTGATCCAGTTGAGCCTTCCACACTTCCTCTGGGCTGAAGCAGTCAACACAGCCTGCTAGACTCAGAACAGGATGAGCATTCACAAGAGATTTGCGAAAACTTAGTACGAGCTCATCAACAAAAGAATACCCAACATTGGATTCGTTCGAGTCTTCGTTGCAAATGATAGAGAAGACAGAGGAAAATTCAATCCAAAGGCGTTAGAAGGGGTGATCATTGGATATTCAACCACATCAAAGGCCTACAGAAGCTAGCTGAAACAGAAAAGGACCGTCATGGAAAGCGCAAACATGATGTTCGACGAAGCGCCAAATGGTTTCTATACAAATCAGTCCAGAACCCGGACTTATAAGAGTGTTGACAGAAGATCAACACAGTCATATATCCAATAGGACCATCTACTTCGCATATAAATGAGGACGAAAAGTGCACTTATTATTCGAACATCTCTATATTCACTCTCGTCAAGAATCATGTCCTCCTCAAAACAACTCAATTAGTGAAGCATCGACCCCACAAGTAGGACAACAAATTGGAGCCAATGGAGCAACAACAAAGACTCAACCTCAAGCCACTACTAATCCTCAGATTGAAAATACCGAGGAAGAAGAAAATACCCTGACAGATAACTCAGTAGAAGAAGCTGAAGGCCCAATTTAGATTTCTAGTACAAATGAGACAGAGCTGGGTGAGGAACCAAATATCGAAGGATCTAATCAACCACTTCCACATGAAAGGATATGGACACGAGGTCACCCAACATTTCAAACAATTAGAGATCCAAATCAAGGCGTAAGCTCAAGGTCTTCAACCACCAATGAGAACCTATATGCATGCTTTCTGAGTCAGAATGAACCAAACAAGGTAGCAGAGGCTTTAGCGAACCCCGACTAGATAAATGCCTTGCAGGAGGAAATCCATTAAATCGAGCGATTGAAGGTCTGGAGATTAGTCCCAAGACCCCAGGGCAAAACCATAATCGGTACTAAGTGGGTCTTCAAAAACAAAAAGGATGAAGATGGGATCTTGTTAAGAAACAAGGATCGATTAGTGGCAAAAGGCTACATCAAACAAAAAGGAATCGACTTCGACGAGAACTTCACTGTCTTTCAAATGGATGTCAAGACAACCTTCCTCAACAGTGCCTTGAAAGAAGAAGCCCACGTGGCGCAGCCCGAAGGATTCGTGAGCGAGGCTCACCCTGCTACGTGTACTTCCTAGAGAATACACTGTACGGGCTCAAACAAGCACCCCGCGCATGGACGAGGCGCTCTCAGACTTTGTGGTCAAGTCATGCTTCACAAAAGGGAAGATCGACACAACTCTCTTCATCAAGCGACATAGATCAAGAGTTCTACTAGTTCAAATCTATGTCGATGATTTAGGGTCTACAAATCCTAAGTTGTGCAAAGAATTCGGCGACCTTATGAAGATGAAGTTCGAAACGAGCATGATGGGAGAGCTCAATTTCTTTTTCGGACTGCAAGTCAAGCAACTGCCTGAAGGAATCTTTCATAAATCAGTTGAAATACATCCACGACATACTCAAGAAGTACAACATAAACAACTCCACAACGAAGGGTACCCCGATATCCACAACGTGCAAGCTAAATATCGAGGAATCATCGGTTCACTCATCTACCTAACGACGAGCAGACCCGACATCATGTTCTTGACATACTTATGTGCTCGATTCCAAGCCAATCCAAAGGAGTCGCGCATGCTATCCGTGAAGAGGATTATGAATTATCTAAAAGGAATGGCAACACTCGGATTATGGTATCCCATAAACTCTAGCTTTCAGCTTTTTTGTTATACTGACGCAGATTTTGCAGGATGTAGATTAGACATGAAAAGTATATCATGGGGCACACAATTCTTAGGTGACAACCTGGTAACTTTGTCATCTAAGAAACGGAATTGTGTGTCCACCTCCATAACCGAGGCGGAGTACGTCGCTGCAGCCAACTGTTGCTCTCAAATCATGTGGTTGTGAACACAACTACTGGATTACGTGTTTGATTTAAATAATGTACCTATTTATAAGGACTCAAAGAGTGCTATAGCTTTTACTTGTAATCATGTCCACCATTCACGCACAAAGCACATAGATCTTCAATATCACTTTATAAAAGATCACGTGAAAAAAGACACAATCGATATATACTTTGTAAGAACTGAGCTTCAGCTAGCCGACTTATTTACCAATGCTTTGGATGAAAAATGCTTCCAACTTCCTTGTTTCTAAGTTAGGCATGTTGAACCTTGAATCATAAGCGATTGTGTCTCACAAGTCTTTTGTAGAGTGTAAATATCAGCAATATGTGCTTATATTTAAGGGGAGCTTACTTTGTATAATATTGGGGGGGGGGGGGGAGAAATTTTATGATTAGAATAAATTTTGCTAAAATTATTTCATATAGGGGGAGTATATTAATTTATAAATAATAAAGAGGGAGCTATTTTGAATTTTGAAGGGGGAGTATCTTTTGAATTTTTAAGGAGGAATATAAATTTTACTTTGATATTTCTAGTAATATCTCAAATTTTTACTGTTCAGGTTTCACTTAAAAATACTTAGAAATTTTTGTAAAAGCACTATTGTTTACAAATGAGATTTTCGCATAATGGGCTTCTTGCGAAAACCCTCGCTGACACCACTTTCTCTTTCAAAGCCTCTGATATTCGGCTCAAAACGATATAAACCCTCTTTATGTTTTTGCTAGTTCTGCGTTGATTAAACGTGAAATCGATCCAGATTTCACGAGTTTTCGTCGAATTAACAACTTTAGCAAAACCTCATTTTCACTATAATTGCTTTCGAAAATCCGTCGATTTTGCGTTTATTTTGGTGTTTAATCGAGTTCATTTGATGTATTTGGTCTTAAAATCGAGTATGTACTTTAGATTTTATGATTAGAATAAATTTTGCTAAAATTATTTCATATAGGGGGAGTATATTAATTTATAAATAATAAAGAGGGAGCTATTTTTGAATTTTGAAGGGGGAGTATCTTTTGAATTTTTAAGGAGGAATATAAATTTCACTTTGATATTTCTAGTAATATCTAAAATTTTTATTGTCCAGGTTTCACTTAAAAATACTTAGAAAGTTTTTTAAAAGCACTATTGTTTACAAATGGGCTTTTCGCATAATGAGCTTCTTGCGAAAACCCTCGCTGACACCACTTTCTCTTTCAATGCCTCAGATATTCGGCTCAAAATGATATAAACCCTCTTTATGTTTTTGCTAGTTCTGCGTTGATTAAACGTGAAATCGATCCAGATTTCACGAGTTTTCGTCGCGAATCAACAATTTTAGCAAAACCTCATTTTCACTATAATCGCTTTCGAAAATCCGTCGATTTTGCGTTTATTTTGGTGTTTAATCGAGTTCATTTGATGTATTTGGTCTTAAAATCGAGTATGTACTTTAGATTAGCAAAAAATTTCAGTAAACTCCGTCGATTTTTTATTTTCGCATGATGTTAGGGTTTCAGGTTTGCTTCAAAAATCTGTTTCGAAAATCGTTGCGAAAATCCTGATTTCCGAAAGTCAGCTTTCGATAATAGGTTTTCGCAACTATGTATATCGAAAATCAGTTTTATACTTTGAAAATTTTCGCAATTACACCTTTCGAAAATCGATTTTCGCATAGAAGACTTTCGAAAATCCATTTTTTGCAACTTCAGTGTCGAAAAACCAACACTTGTGTTCCGAAAATAACATTTTCGCATAACAGGCTTTCGAAAATCACATTTTGTTGCTGAATCATTCAAAAATTGTTTTTCGTATAAAAGACTTCCGAAAAACTCATTTCAAAATCTAACTTTCGCCAATTATTTTTGCATTTGACACTTAGAAAATTTCCGCATCCAAATCTTCGAAAATTATACTTAGAAAATTTTCTTTCGCAAATGGATATCGAATATCGCTTTTAGAGTAACACTTAGAAAATTTTTCGAACATCATATCATTCAAAAATAAAATTTTTGCAAACTAATCGTCAAAAACCTAGCATTCCCAAATCTAGCTTTCGCATAAAAACATTCGCAAAACATTTTCGAGACTTATAACATTTTCGAACACTTAGCTGTCAAGACCATCGAATAATATTTTCGAACAGAGAAAATTCACGAAGTTTGTTAGGTCTTATATGATCAACTACCGATAATCCTAGGCATGAATTCTAGATATTCGAGTGTAAATCTTAGATTTGATACCTTCGGTCGAATATCTCGATGAAGAACACTACAGAGAATCTTCTAGTGTGAGAAAGCGTTTTGTGTGTTTCTCTCTCTAGAATGTGAAATGCAAGCCCTTGGGATTTTTCTCAATTACTTTTTTTCTCTTGATTTCCATAGTGTACATGGTATTTATACCTATATACATGGTATAATTACAAGTAAGTCCTACACTATTAAAATACAAGTTACGCCCCTAATTACAAGGATAACTAATAAATGAGCACAATCTATCAGTCTTCTTCAATCTTTCCCTTTGTGCTCGTTTGCTCTTCAACTCTGTTTATCCTTGTCGGGCGTAGTTAGATTTCCTCAATTTCAATGTTGTCTCATAGTGTCGGACATCATTCCTAAGCTCCAATCGTTCATCAATAGCGCTGATAAGCTTATTCAGGAGCGGGGCTTCTTCTTCTCCAAGGTCCTCAAAGATCGTGTCCTCATCGATCTATTCCAATCTCCTTCCTATGTTCTTCTTTATGAGTTTCAACGTCCCGTCGCATAACTTATGTACCTCAGACTTCATCATCGCTCTCGTATTTCCAATAACTGGATTACGATAAGTGATGGCGAGGTTTGGCTTCTTGAATATGTAGTTCTCCGGGAAGTCGTTGAGCGGGAAGCCTATCATGAGCGGCGATTCCATGTTGACCTTCTTCATAATATTCTCCAAAGCGATCTGAAGGTCGTATGTAGTGTGAAATTTAATCTGCCGCACCATGAATCTCTTTAATCCCTCAAGCCCTTCGTTCTTGATGTACCCAGCAGGTGTCTGGTATTTCTTCTTGTACATCTGGAATAGGTGATAGACCTCGTCCGGTGGAAGGTAGGAAAGATAGCCTTCGTCTAACTCTTCTCGAGTGTGAGTGTCATCCGCTCGCTTAATGATGTAGATCGGAGTTAGAAATGGTCCAATCGTGTGTGAGACACCCACGAGTTGGAAGATCAGAGTTGGAAATGGTCCTCCCGCTCGATGCCTTATCATTTCTGGTAACTCTGGGAGTTCGACATTGTAATCTTCTCCTACTTGAAGTTCTTCGTCTTCAAGCAGAACTAGATTAACCGAGGCTTGTTGCAAGAAGTTTCTGACTTTAGAGAGACGAGCTTGAGCTGCTTCCTCCGGTTCCCAGTGCGTCAGCCTCTCGCTCAAGATGTTGTCGTCTATGATAGCGTGAGGATCGTAGTTGATTGTTGCTTCTGGTTGATCTTGGAGCGTGAAATCATAGGTTAGGATCGGGTTTGAACTTTTGGAAACCGGAGGTGTTGTGTGTGTGTGAGGTGTGGTGGTTGTTTGTTGGTGGGTAGTGGGTTGTGTGGATGTAGTTGGTGGGTTGGTTGACGATCCTCCAGCTTCATGGGTTGAGGATGTCTTTTCTCGTCCTTGACCACAACCGCTTTTAGTGGTCTTATGTCATTTCTCCTCCGCAGGACGATCCTTATCGTCAGGATCGTCATGTCTTGGTTTGGTTCAGGAGCTTTGTTCTGGCAGCTTGTGCGAGCGGGCGGTTCGGGGTCATCAACTAGCCTTCAGTATAGATTTTTCCTCAGAATGAGTTCGTTCTTTGAGGGCTAGGAGACGAGAGATCAAGATGTCGTGAAGCGGGGTGATGGGTATGGTGTATGGGTTGATAAGGGATGGAGATGGGGTTGGGGTGGTTAATATGGGTTGAATGGGGGTATGTATGGTGGTTTGTGGTGGTGAGGAAACGGGTTCGGACGGAGCGACGTCGGAGACTGGTGTTTTCCCTGTATCCCGTCGGAAAGTCTTGATGGCGTGGAAGACAATTTCCATCATCCGGTCTTCGAGGGTATTTAGAGCGGTGGAAAGAGCGGCTTGTAGTCGTTGCTCCGTCACAAACGGTGACACCTCCGAAGTGGAGCTTGGTAGGCGTTCCACTATCACAATGTCAGAAAAGATTACCGACGTGCTTCCTTGAAGAGGACTTATGATTCCGAGACGTCTGTATACACCCGTTGTCAACCCGGAAGTCACCAGTTCGATGAGTTGGCCCGTTGTTGCTTCCGAAGATGTCGGTAGACAAACGGGATTTCCATCCAATCCTTGAGATGAAACCGTAAGAATCATCTCTATGGATGTTGTGACAGATTCGATGTGAACCACTGTAGTAGTCAAGACATGTGGTGGTGGAGGCAAAAGTGAAGCTGTTGTAGTGGAGGGAGATGCAAACGGGACGGGGGATCGATAGTCCCTTCAAAGTAGTCAGCAATTTCATCCGAGTCGGTGGCTTCAGGTGAGGCAACTATTGGAGGTGTGGGCCCACGTGCTTCAACCTCGGGCTCAATAGACGCTGCTTCAGGCTTCTGAACCTCAGCTTAGGGCTCTTGTGCCTCCATAGGTGGTTCTTGGTTGATAGGCATCGGAGCTGGGTCGGTGGACCGAACCATGGCATCCGTGATTGAGATGTTCTGGCAGTAGTCTGGATATGCGTCATCTGAAGGATCTTCCATATGGAGGAGTTCCAACGGGATCAATATAGGTTGGAGCTTCAAATCCGTGTCTTAGGGTTGTGGAAGAACCGCAGCCTCGACGGTGTGTATCCTCCAACGGCTGGTAGGCGGGGAATATTTGGATGGACTTCCCCATTAGATGAGAAACAAGCACTGGGAACCATCGAACGTAAGGCATAAACTTGGCCTTCGACTTGGTCTCCCGTTGACGCATTTGACAGCCAGATCATTCCAGATGAGTTGGGCCACGTCATAATTTTTGGAGAAGACGACTCCATGAAAGATTGTTACTATGTTCCCGTTTGCCTTATCGAAGCCCGAATGCTTCGGGGAGAGACACTTATTGATGATCACACACAAGGTCCTCCAAGGATAAGGGATCATGCAGTTCTGAAAGTTTGCAAGCTTTACCACCGGTGGCTTGTATCCCGTTGTTCTGAAGGTAGGGGATCGTAGATGTCATGATACGGTAGATCAAAGACTAAGGTCAGAAGATCCTTTTTGACGATAACGTTTTTCTGGTTGATTGCCATTGTGTAAGCTACGTCGTCGCCCACAGTATGGCTCTGCATACATCCCCAGAATTGCTTGAGATACACCATCTGTACGAATGCCATCATTGTTAGAGCTGGCCAAAGTGGATGCCCTTTGAGGATACAGATGATGACGTCATCATGACATCGGAAGGTTACTAAGTCTAGCTGATAATTGTTGTCGTGGACTGTTAGCCAAGCCTCGGACGGATAAATGTAAGAATATTCTTGATGAGCCATCTCAGAAAAAAGGAATAAGGATCATTAGATTATAAAATTCAATTCAAATGAAAATTAGTTGTTAAGTAATTCAAATTTTTGTCGCGCACACATCGTTAACTTTGAAACTATTTTGCATTATCGTAAAGTGTGGTTTGTCAACTTGATTTATTACGCGCAAACAATTTGCATTTGTGTAACATATGATTTTAAAAAAGACTTTGAAAAATTTTCAAAGTGTTGAATGTATATACTGTTTGCGGCGCGTTTTTATTCGAATGGAACTTTATTTGAACTCTAAGTTTTGTGATCGAGTAAAATCTTATCAAAAACTAAAGTTTTTCGCCGCTAAGTTTATGATCGAATAAAATCTTATCGAAAACTCAAGGTTTTCGCCGCTGAGTTTTGCGATCGAATAAAAACTTATGGAAAACTAAAGTTTTTCGCCGTGTAGTTTTACGATCGAATAAAATCTTATCGAAAACTCAAGGTTTTCGCAGCTGAGTTTTACGATCGAATAAAAACTTATCGAAAACTAAAGTTTTTCGCGGCGTAGTTTTACGATCGAATAAAATCTTATCGAAAACACCTATTGCCGATGAGTTTTGCGATCGAATAAAAACTTATCGAAAACTAATGTTTTTCACCGCTAAGTTTTACGATCGAATAAATTCTTATCGAAAACTCAAGGTTTTTGCCGTTGAGTTTTGCGATCTAATAAAAACTTAACGAAAACTAAAGTTCTTCAGCGCTACTGTTTGCGATAAAAAGATTTTCGACCTAAATTGAGCAATCATTTTTAGAACTGCAAATGACGATTTGTTGGAAAACAGAAGATAATCAGGACTCAAAATGTTCAAAAAACAATTCAGAACCCAAATATAACCCAATTAATCAACATTATTAAGTCTAAATAGCAGGAAATCAGATTTCGTAAGCATGAGCATTCGAAAATTTGAGAGTCGAAAATCACACGAAAAAATTTGAAATATAGTCGCAATTCGTGATTTTCGGAACAAAGATGTTATCAGAATCTGGATTCTACCTTCAAAACAGGCGAAATTTTAGTAGAAATATGAAGATGTTTGAGAAATTTTAGATATTGCCGTTTGAACTTTTGAGAGAGTCGAAATTTTTGCGTTTGATGTGTTTGCGTGTAAAATAGTTTTTCGATCGAAAAAGTATATAAGTATTTTTGGGCCGAGAAAATCATTCTGGGCTTTCGTTTAGATCGGGTCTGTTTAGTTTTGCGATAACTCCCCTTAAGTTCTGAAATAAATGCAATTAACTCCCAATGTTTGATGAAATTCATCACTTGACTCCTCGGATGAACTCAAAATTCTCTGTAAGGCTTGATTGGGTTTTAACGCTTGATCAGATTTCAAGTGAAAAAGGATATTGGATAAGGCTCAAAGGGGATTACTAGAGGAAAAAGTAAAGGATTTAAAATTTGGCCTAGTAAGGAATATCCTAATTGACATTATCATATTCATGACGAACTAACACAAAGCAAGAATGAGGTCACGAAGCACAAATCAAGAGACAAGCATTTGAAGTGTGACACACTCAAGGATAAATAAATTTTTTAAAAAAATTGAAACTCAAATTCTGACATATATCATTTAGCTTTGTGTCTAATGAAACATACTAAGCTCTTTAGACAAAAGAATGTGATTTGAAATTTAAGCAAATAATCAAGCATGTATCATAGAAATATTTTTGTAAGCATGTATCATAGAAAATCAAGCATGTATCATCGTCATCCCCCACTGTTTTTTATTTATTATATATATATGTTATTATATATTTTTTATTATTTATATATATATATATATTTTAATTAAAACTTAATGCAATTTAGAAATAACTAATATATATATTATTTATTTTATTGTTAAACAAAAATTATTTGAAAATAAAATCACGCAAGATATACAAAGAATATCAAGAAGCATGTGAAGCACCGTTCAAGCAAGATTAAGATTCAACGTGCCTAACTTAGCGATTAATAATTGGAATCATTTTTCAGCCATAGCCTTAGTGAATAAGTCGGCAAGTTGCGTGCGTGAGTGATGAACAAGATTGCAAGTAATGGCAATAGCACTTTGAGAATCACTATAAATACGAATGTTATTAAATTCAAACTCGTAATCGCGTAGTTGTGTCCGCATCCACAAAACTTGTGAGTAGCAACTGGCAATCGCGACGTATTACGCCTCGGCCGTCGAAGTTGATACGCAATTTTGCTTCTTTGGGACCAACATACCAACATATCGCCCAAGAATTGTGCTCCGCTAGACGTGCTTTTTCTGTCCATTCGACAACCTGCATAATCAGCATCAGTATAGCCAATTAATCTAAATCAGTGTCTTTTGGATACCATAATCCAAAGGTGGGAGTTCCTTTGAGATAGCGAAAGATTCGCTTGACCATGTGCATGTGAGACTTTTTCGAGTCAGCTTGAAATCGAGCGCAGAGGCAAGTGGCGAACATGATGTCGGGTCGGCTTGACGTTAAGTAGAGAAGACAACCAATGATACTCCGATAAGTTGTGATGTTGACTGCCTTGTCAGAAGGGTCAGCATCCAATTTACAGCTTGTTGACATGGGAGTACTCATACATGTGCTCTTGTCTTGATTAAATCTCTTCAGAATATCTCGTGGTTTAATGATGAAAATTCCATCTTCGAGATGCTTAACTTGTAGTCCAAGAAAGATTGGAGTTCGCCCATTAAGCTCATCTCGAATTTTTTCTTCATCAGATCACCAAATTTCTAGCAGAGTCGTTCATTTGTCGAGCCAAAAATGATGTCGTCGACGTAAACTTGGACGATCATCAAATCCTTGCCTTTCTTTTTGATGAACAGTGTCGTATCGATTGTTCCTCTTATAAAGTTGGACTTTACTAGAAATTCGCTCAGAACATCATACCAAGCTCGAGGGGCTTGTTTTAGTCCGTAGAGAGCTTTGTCCAATCGATAGACATAATCAGGATGATTTTCGTGCACGAACCCTTCTGGTTGAGCGACGTAGACTTCCTCTTTTAACACACCATTGAGAATGACGATTTTTACGTCCATTTGATACACCGTGAAGTCTTTATAAGCCGCATACGCCACAAAGAGTCGAATAGCTTCTATTCGAGCAACAGGAGCACACGTCTCGTCGTAGTCAATGCCTTCCTGTTGGCCATATCCTTTGGCTATGAGTCGTGTTTTGTTCCTGATTATTTCACCGTTCTCATTCTTTTTATTTTTGAAGACACATTTGGTTCCTATAATTGTCTTGTCATGCGGTCGAGGAAATAGTGTCCAAACTTGGAGACGCTCGAATTGGTTGAGTTCGTTTTGCATTGCGATCACCCAATCCGTGTCTTTAAGAGCTTCATCTACCTTGATTGGTCGTTTTGGCTTAAAAAGCACATGAAAAGTCCGTTATTTGTAGATATCATATTGCGTACTCCACTTGAAGGATCACCAATTATTTGATCGACAGGATGAGCTCGTGTCCACTTGCGTTCATCAGGTAGAACCGAAGTAGAACCATTATTGATGAGTAGTTCGAGATATCCTGTATTGATTGGCTTATTATCAACAGGTGAGGAATTCATTTCTGATGTTTAATTTGATGGAATTTCCTCATCTGTATTAGTAGGAGCATCAACACTAGTTGGTGATTCAGAATCTCGAGAATCTATAACATCGGTTGGACTTTGAGGGTCGGGAATCTCATTTGGAATTTCCACCGTAAAAGTGGAAGGTGCGCTGCTTGGTATAGATTGTGATGAAGCCGGAGTTTGAGACTCGTTCCGATAAAAATATTCTAAAAGAGAGTCCAAGTCTTCCAAATCAGCGGGAAGAGCTTCTACTGACGGTGAGGCAGATGTTGTCGAAATTTGTTGACTTTGTGCCAACACGCCTATAAGACCTGGTTCTGACCTGTCTTGTTCAGAAGCCAAGTCGATCACTTCGTGAAACGTGACGTTGTAACTTTCCGTTATTGTACGAGAAGACTTGATATAGACGCAGTACACTTTAGAAGTTGAAGAATATCCAACAAAGACGGTTCAAATGCTTTAGGGTCGAACTTGCTTCGATGCTCTCGATCGTTTGCCAGAACGCATTTGCATCTGAAGACTCTGAAGAAAGAGATATTCGGGATCCTTTGATTTATTATCTCGTACGGCGTCTTTTCAAATCGTTTGTGAATAATCGTCTGATTTTGCGTAAAGGAAGATGTACTCAGTGCCTCTGGCCATAGAAATGAGGGAGACCTGAATGTATAAACATAGTCCGTGCAGCTTCAACCAAAGTCTTCTGCCCGACGCCATTTTGTTGAGGCGTTTTAGCGGCTGAGAATTGTAGACAGATTCCAAGTGACTGACAGAAAGTACTGAGACGCTGATTTTTGAACTCAGTCCCGTTGTCAGTCCTGATTTCTTGGATTTTCTGTTGCAGGAGATTCGAGGTTGTATTCATAAAATTTATTATCGAGTCTCCATTCTCATCTTTAGTTCGTAGAAACCTTGTCCAAGTGTAGCGAGAATAGTCATCGACAATAACTAGCATATACTTACGATCATTAATACTATGTGTTCGCATCGGTCCACAGAGGTCCATGGGTAGTAATTCCAAAGATTGAGATGTGGAAGCTACTTGGTTGAGCTTGTGCGATACTCGCTTAATTTTCCCATTTGACAACCCAAACACTGGTGCTCTTGTTGAAGGGAATTGGTTGGTAGACCATTAACCAACTTTTTAGCAAAAAGGTTGTGAAGAGCTTTCAATTTAGATGAGACATTCATTGATGCCATAAGTTGTTCCTCTTAATTGTCGTCTGAGAGATGAGGCAAAAGCCATCGAAGGTCGTCCTGTTGTTAGATTTATGGTGTAGAGATTAGATCTTCGAGCTCCTGTAAGAAGTTCATGATTCTGATTATTTCGAATTCTGCACTGATCAGGTAGAAATACCACTTGAAAACCTTTATCGCAGAATTGTCATATGCTGAACAGGTTATGTTTGAGACCTTTGACGTAAGAGACATCTTTTATTGTCATATTATCCATAATTATATTGCCAAGGCCTAGAATTAGAGCTGAATCGTTGTATTGGTCTTGATAGTTCCTCAACAATTCTTGATTTCATGTCAGGTGTGTGGAGCAACCCGGATCTAGATACCACACATGATAGATCTACATATAAAAGTTTAGAGATACTTAGGTACCCACTTATAAATGGGTCCTTTCGGATTAACAGATTTAGTGGTTAAAGTTTGTTCACTTATGGTTACTAAACTAATGTTATTTTTAGGTACCCAAACCAACTTAGAAGTAGTTGGTTTAGGTGTTACCTCTTTAGGGAACTGAGCCTTTTTGGCCTGTGTTGGCCTAGATGTTGTTTTAGGAACCCATTGCGGGTGAACCTTACATGATAAATTAATTTCAGCTCGGACAAATGTCCTATCAGTCTTACTCAATGAAAATATCTTTTCTCTAGCTAGTCTCCTAAGGTGTTTGGATGAGTGAACTTGGACTGTATACCTTAGGTGAGAGCAAGAGTTAATCGAGCTATAAGCTTGCTTAATAACTGGATCTTGTCTCCTACGTGAGTTAAGACTCGCATTTGTCTTCGAATGATTGATTTTGTTTTTGGATGTGGAGCCGATTTCAAAATTTGTGAAAATAATAGATTTTAAAGCATAAGTTGAAGCACCAACATGAAAAGTAGAAACAACTCTCTTTTTAGGAGTGTCTGTATTTTTCGGTACATAAGATAATTTTAAAAATGAGTCATTTCCATCAATAGTTTTCTTCTTAATTTCTAAGCTAGACACTCTCTCCTTAACATGCTTCGTCTCTTTAACTACTCTACATGTGGATGTAGTAGAAAAAGAATTAGTAATAGATTTTTTTGCTTTCGAAGCATTTAAAGACGCTTTTTCTCCCTTGACGCTTTTTAGAGAAAATTTTTCTTTTGAAATTTGGGTTTTCTTCGATTAATGATTTTTAATTTAAAATTAAATCAAGAAATGATTTTGAAACTTTAGTCAAAACTAAGGCATTTTTTAGATTTGAAATCTCCAATAAAAGTGCATTCTTTTCAGCTTCAAAATTCTTTCTTCTGATTCTAAGGAGGAGTTTAAATCCGCTATTTTCTTAATAATAGCAGGAATATAATAGGAAGTAGAATTTTTAGAATGATCAGTATTTTCTTCCTCGACTTTAGGAATAATTTCTATAGGATATAATGAATTGTAGTCGCTAGACAGGTTTATCTCCCGTGTCTTGTATCTATTATTCAAATCAGTATAATCAAAGGGGATGTGAGTCCTAGTTTTGGCTTTTCTTTTAGATCTTCTAAGGCATTTATTTCTGAAGCGTTAGTAAAAGTCATTAAAGAAGTTAATCCTAAACACATGTACTTGATATCATATAATTGTTTTACGTTAACTTTTTTCATGTTACATGGATTATTAAAACCTACGACTTCAACAGGATTATAAAATTCTATATCATGTGGCTGATTCAAAAAAATTGTCTGATCCATTTGTCCCATTTTTGTCAAAAGATCATCTAAAGTCTTAATCCTAGAGTAAAGCTTCATAATTTCCTTATAGTTATTTCTAGAAATTTCTAAATCTCTCTGACTATCGCTAAGAATGTTACGAAGGTCGTTAATTTTAGTCTCAGAAATAGATATCCTAGATTCAAGACTAGATATAGTTTCCTTAACATTAGATAAGAGAATTTCTAAGTGAACTTTCTTATCTAATTGCATTTGAAATTATTTTCGCTAAGTGTTAGTCTCTCCTCTAACTCTTTTATACCTTTCCGCTCACTTTTCATGTTAGCATATTTAATTTGTAAAGATTCTAACATGATTAATAATGTAGATTCAGGTGTAGCTACCTCTTGAGATGAGGTTGATGCTTTGTCGTCGTCAAACCTCTTCGTTGAGCTTGCGTCTGAGGCATCTTTAAGTAATTCAATGAGCGCTAAGTTGTCCGTTTCAGAAACAGTGATGTCCTCTAGCCAATGCTCTTGTTCAGCAATGAGAGCTACTCTATCTTCTTTTTGTTTAGTTAAATGATATTTCTTGAAGTAGTAGTTGGCATCATTCTTCTACGGAAGACTACATTGTCTGGCGAAGTGCCCTATTTTGCCAAAGTTGTAACAGCTCCCGTTCTTTTATGGGGTCCTATTGGGATAGGTAGGCCCAAGATTCATTTCCCTAGTCATAGAATAGACGACTAGTTTTTCTTCTAGGCTGGATCTAAACGACTATTTTCCTCATCTCGTTCAGAAGAGTCAGGTAGCGCTGATAGAGTTCGTATAGATTTTCCTCCGTTTTAGCTTTGAAAGAGTCATAGGTTGTGAGTATGTTTGCTTTGTTCGCCTTTACTCCGATTTTGGTTCTTTGATCATTTTGTGGAGTTCATCCCACATTGCCTTAGCATTTTACAGCTATCTATTTGCATATAGATGTCATTGGGGATGCCTTGCATCAAGAAAGTTTTAGCTCATAGATCAGCCTTAGCTCTTAATCTCTCCCCTCAGAGTATTCGCTAGGAATTTTAAGTCTTCTAGTGGCTGGAATGGAAGGAATATTTGTGGCATCGCCTTCTTGGATAAGCCTGAATTGAGTGGGTCCTTCTTAGAGAGAAGCTATTAGATTCGCAGCTTGATCTTTCTTTTCCAAGAAATTCATAAATCGGCTTATCCAAACGGTATATTCACCTCTTCTGAGAATTGGAGGATGGACATCGCTTCCAAGAGAGTAAGCATTCATTGTCATAGTTCATTTGTAGGATCTCGTGAAGGTTTGGATTTGAGTTGGTAAGAGTGCTTCACAAGTGACAAATTTGTTAGAAATGTTTGGTTCGTGCTTTAAGTAATTTCTTTTTAGGACCTATTTTTTGGTTTAAAAAAATTGTGTTTGAGTACGAAAAATATTTAGTACAAATCGATACTTCAAAATTTTGCTAAAGGATTTTTGAATTGATGATTTTAATCGAAAATTTTGAGTATCGATAATGATTATGCGAAGAGAAATATTTTTCGTATGTTTTGAAAAATGACGATTTTGATTCTTTGAAAAAAAATTTAAAAATCAGTGTAAAAAATGATGTGTTTGAAAGTTCAGTAAGTGTAAATGTTTTTCGACCATTAAGATTTTAGATTAGAAAAATTTTGATCCTTATAATTGAAAATGATTTTCGTAACTATAAGTTTTTCGAAGGATGTTTAACGAAAATTATTTTTCGATTGATTAAAGTTTTGCGAAAGTATCCTGTCAAAAAAAGGGTTATCGAAAAAAAAATTGTCGATCGAAAAAACTTTTATCGAACGAATTGTTATCGAAAAATTAAAATGATCGAAAATCTATGTCTTAAAAAAATTCGATAAGTTTGACTCAATTTGTTGACTAAACTTCTTCGAGTGCGAAATATTCGATTGAAATAAGTTTTCACTAGTTTTTAACTCGAGAATTAAGACGATCGAAAAACTTGAGATCGAAAAACATGTAATGGAAAAACAAGTTTTTCGTATCAAAAGTAAAAAATAGATATAGCAAAAACAATATTAGTCGAAAGATTTTTGTGTGAGAATCGAAAAACTATTTATCGAAAATAAAGTTTTTCGAGTCTACATATGAGTGAAACTTGCGAAAACATTGAAATGATCGAAAAATGTTTGCGCCAGTGAACTATTCTAAAAAGATTTTCAAGAGCAATTTTCGATCGGAAAACGATCGAAGAACACAACACGAGTTCAATGGAACAGTAAATCACATATTCAGTTGATAAACTCAAATTAGACATTGAGATTCTGGGTAATCACTTGGATTTGTGTACTGAACAAGAACAAACACAAGATTAAACACGTTTTACAGCAAAATATATCAATTTTGATGAGAATGAAATCATATTCAAAACTCAAACACAAACAGTAAATCGATCAGAATCAAAAACCAAAATAAATCCGATGTTCTAAGCGATTGAAATCAGTACGCGATTCATTCCTAACATATAATCAATCACTTTTGCATCAGAATCAACAAAAAATTCGCATAATTCAGCACATAGATCAAATTTGCATTTCGCGCGCGTTTTCGATCGAAAAAAATATGAAAAAAATTTGATCTAAAATAGCAAAAATCAATCCAAAACAATCATGATTCACTCTGATACCAATTGTTAGGTCATAATTGATCAACTACCAAGAATCTTAGGCATGAATTATAGTTATTCAAGTGGAAATCTTAGATTTAATACCTTCGGTCGAATATCTCGATGAAGAACACGAGAGAGAATCTTCTAATGTGAGAAAGTGTTTTGTGTGTTTCTCTCTCTAGAATGTGAATTGCAAGCCCTTAGGATTTTTCTCAATTACTTTTTTCTCTTGATTTGGATAGGGTACATGCTATTTATACCTATATACATGGTCTAATTACAAATAAGTACTACACTATAAAAAATACAAGTTACGCCCGTAATTACAAGGATAACTAATTAATGAGCACAATCTATACGTCTTCTTCAAACTTGCATTTGAAAATTACATTTTCGCAAAAACAGGCTTTCGAAAATCATTTTCGAACAAACACTTAGATATTTTTTCTTACTTAATAGCTTTCGAAAATTCAACTTTTCGCAAGCTGAATCTGACCATAACTTAGAAAAAATTTCGAACTCAGTTCATTCGAAAATCAAACATTTTCGAACTTACAAATTTTTTTCGAACATAGCTCATTCGAAAATCATTTTGAAACACAACCCTTATAAAATACAACTTTGCAACTGATTTCGAAAATCATTTTTCGACCATAACTTAGAAATCTTCGACCACTCAACATTTGAAAATCACATACTCATAACAAGGCACTCGAAAACCTTTTTTGTAACTTACAAAGTTTTCTCAAACATATCCTTATAAAGATCATTTTTGCGAAATAACACTCAAAAACCACTTTCGACACAACACTTATTTGAAACTACACTTCAAATTAACACTTAGCACATTGTCGAACATTTTCGAAACTTGATACACTTAACTTAGCAAATATTTCGAAAAACACCACACGACTTTGGACACTAGAATTCTTTTCTTGACTCATCATTTCTACTTTTGTCCAACTTTTACATGTACAAAATGGCTTCGTCCTCCTCATCGCAAAACGCAATCTACCCACAAGACAAATGGGTACAAGTAAAGGAGAACAACTTAGGACTTGACCTGAACACGTTCAAGTGTCATGACGAAGTTGTCATGGCCATTCTCAAAGGGCATCCGTTGTGTCCGGCATTCACCCTCAATACTCGAATCCCCGAGGTCTACCTACAACAATTCTTGGACACACTCAATAGACTGAATTTCAAGACAACTTTAAACTTAAGGCCACCATCAACACAACTGAGGTGCTCCTCACGAAGACGGTCCTACGAAGAGTCTCTATCTCCCAATGCTTCAATTGTACGAGGACCTCCCCATGAACGCCGAAGTCCTCCAAGACCTAAGGCGAGCAGGCCACGTATCTGACCTCAAGCGCCTTTCAAGCTATCACCTTTGAGGCTTACCGCACCCGTGGAGGACACTCTTCGGGATAGTCAACAAGTACATGTCACCCGAACACAACGGTTCGACAGGTGCAACATCACATCCTCAACATCCACCATGTTATCATCAACAACATGAAGGTTGATTATGCCTAATTAATATGGAACAACCTCATGGATCTACTCTCAAATCAAGGAAATGCAAAGAAGGCCCATGTCATCCCATATCTGAGGTGGCTGCCACTGATAATAGTATACTACATGGGGGACCACCCTGAAACCCCCGCCTCAGAAATGCAAAGAGTTACCCGGCGCCGGTGCTTAAATATTTCCACAAGGCAAAGGAGACCTCGAGATGACCTTAATGCCAACCGATATCAATTCCGGAAGCTCTATTGCGAACGGCGGACCAGGCAGACGAATCAGAGTACCGCCTTGAGACCAACATACCCGCTCCCATGGCTACGGAAGACCCAGCCAAGCCCACCCCAGGAGCATCACCGAGTTATCGTGAGGGTCCTGAGAAGAACCAGCTAGGGAGTCCTCTGAAGCAACCCAATCTTAGGAGGTCGAGAGCATCGTTTACGATGTGACGGGCACCCGACGCGAGCACCGCCAAATGCGGATAAATGATGAACCGGCAGCATCGCCTGTGCCTTCCCGACCGCCTCCCCACTCACTACAAGTCGGGCTTCACCCATAGGAACAAGAGTCGATTTTCGACTCCCGATTATGAGTCACCGCATCTAGCCTAATGACGCACGAGTCTACCCCACCAAGCCATTCATCCGTCTCCCAACAGACGGATATCTTAATAAATCCACAAGGGGAGCCAAGTCAACTATCCCCGCCTCATTCTTACGCGGCGGATATAGATTTAGGTGATTCACTGCCCCTGACCACCGCACCTTTATTGCTCACGTTAGCTCCTAAGTCCACCATGCCTATATTTTTTCAACACTTTAGGACACATACAGCGAGCACCCTAGGTCTTAGTGACCTAGCAGGAACTTCCATTTATGCATCCATTATGGATGTGATTCGAGGATTTGAAGGAAGTCCCCCCGCTGCAACATCAAAGCCAACAACGGTAACGGGCCATCCACTTGACCCACCAACGAGTATGATGTCAACATAAGTCTTAGATGCTCATGTATGTTGATTGCCCCCGCAGGTCTCAATGCACCTGCCACATCGGTCGTAGCGACACTTTCCCCAATTGTGTCGCTAGGATCGGCTAGAAGTCATGCCATAGTAAGTGCAGGCCACCATTCGGTTACCTACTCCGAAGTGGTGACAACGGAACATCTTCGTGACGAGTTCGAATTGTTATCGCCCCGTTCGTCACGAAAGAGGCCTTGTCCCAAAGCGGCCATCGACGCACTTGTCCCACCCTCCAAGAAGATATCCTTGGACGAGTGCATACGATGATAGAATTTGTCATTCAGGACAAAGGTAAAGCTTCTGTGACGGACGAACCCACTCCTACAAACCACCACCACCCCCTTCGCCACCACAAGGCTCACACCCACTAAACCCATATACAATGTCGATCCACCAGCTTCACGATATACTAATATCACGTCTTCTAGCCATCTACAACCGAAGCCTATCTGAGGAGAAATTATATCAAGAGGCAGTCGCGGATGAGAAGAGGAAAGACTCGAACCCTTAAAGTTGGAGCCTCGTCAACAAACACACCACCATCATCATCATCCCAACCACCCCAAGCCCAAGCCACCATACAAACCACCACAACTTTTTCCCAATCATCCATGTTGATCGAGGACCATCGTTGGACTCGGGACTTAATGTATTATCAGTGTATGCTTAGAATTAAGATCGATTAAAGCTATCGAAAGCTCAATCGGATAAAAAACAGTACCTAAACACACACACGCTGAGACGATATTTAACGTGGTTCGGCCAAAATTGGCCTAAGTCCACAGACCAACAGAGAGCTCCTTTTCATTAACACCAAACACGATCGGCACACCATCTAAAACTTTTGAAACTTTTCTCTAATTCTAACCATAGAGAAAGTTATGAGCCTCTGAAGTGGTGAGGTTGAACACTGAGCATTTGGTATAAATAATCCTAAAGACATGTATAATGCGTGACCCTCCTTTGCATAAATCGCGTAGGCGCTTCTATTAGTTTCCCGCTCTTCACAGTATGCCATCCGATCAAGGTCACCCACAATCCAACGCTCCACGTTTAAACAAGCAAGGATCGAGTAAATATACATCAGGTCTGTTCGATCTTCACCTAGCGAGCATCTATAGGTCCATATTCAAACACCAACTTTGAATCGCATCCGCCCGATTACATGTGCTCGTGATCGAAGAGCCCACGTTTACTCCCATCACTTAAACATTTT
The DNA here is from genome assembly GCA_004919715.1 of Linderniella brevidens. NCBI lineage: Eukaryota > Viridiplantae > Streptophyta > Magnoliopsida > Lamiales > Linderniaceae > Linderniella > Linderniella brevidens. The sequence goes on along the minus strand of SWDC01000151.1, from coordinate 10,008,898 downwards.
TCTTCAGCAATCATCAGCAGAAATTTGATTTTCAGCTAAATGCAATCATCAGGCTCCGCCGGTGAGACTCCGGCGAGTTTTAGGCTCGCCATTCTCAACAAACTCCACCTAGAGGCTATTGACTTGCAATTACAGCTTCAATCTTCTTCCAATCTGCACAATCCCACAAGTTACCTCCGATCGAAAAGTTACCAGCAACCATCTTCGTTTCAACCTCCATTCAGCTGCAAGTATCATACCGAGCTTTGATTCCTCCTCCCAAAGCTCCACCTCGATTTATAGCCCCTCTCTTTCGGTCATCCTGCTCCCTTAGGAGCTCCGAGCCTCGAAAGAAACCTCATCAACTCCAAGTAGGCTTGAAATTTCCCACTTGAAGTCGACTTGGTCCTTCGAGTTTACCATCTTCGTTTCTCCCAAAGATTATCTGTTTCTAGCCCCATGAGTTATTTCCCCGACCCATCTCTGGCTAGCCAACATCTGCATCTCGGCCTCCTTTGCATCTGAGACTGCAGCAGCCTGAGCCCGGCACATACGGCAGCATCAGATTTTCCATCAGCAAGTCCAATTGCTTTAACCTCCATCCTGCATGAGTTCCCTTCGATCCTAGCCACCTGAGACTGTTTCACAGCTCCTCTCCGGCTCGATTACACTGCTCCTTAGCCTTCTTCACAGACACGACCTCAGCAGCCCTCAAGGAATCACCAGCAGCAGCCACAGATTTACCGGCAGAAATCTGTGATTCCGTCGAACTGTTTTCAGCTGTTTCGACCCCAGCCTCGACATTTTCTTCCACCTCATGTATCAACCTCTCTTGTGGCCTGAAAATAATCTCAATCCTTGAAGGAATTGCCTCCACCTCAAGATCGGAATCGTAATAGATCGGGCTCAACTTCAGCAAGTTCACAGCCGTTTCTATCAAAACTGCTCCAACCAAGGTACTTGCACGACCTTGATCCACCTCAAGACTAGGTCCTCGTGGCTTCTGTTGAGCACCATCCAAGTCACGAAATTCCCTACTATACATAGGTACCGTTGTCTCCACCTGACAACCCTGAAACACACGAATTTCATGCCTCCGAAAACCAGCTTGCTCTGTCTCCTGGTTTTTATTTCTCCACCTGCGGTTTGAGTGTTGCAACAACTTTTCTCCAGCTCTCCGATCCATCCGCGGTTCCACTTCAACTCTGGGACCAACCTCACTTCACATAAGATCTTAGCAACAACACCTTCGAGCCTCAACTGCACTGAATCAGCACCATTCACCTTCGATTTGCATTTCATTTCCGCAGTTCTCAGCGATTCGGCTGTAGTTTCCCCCTTCGATGCACTTAACATCGCAGGCTGCATCTCCACCTCCGGCTTCAACACCTCCTCAAGCCTCTTCTCAACTAGAAGAGCCTTTGTCCTCAGCTTTCTCGGGCCAAAATCCCTTGACCCATCGAAATCCCCAAATGAGTCTCATAGCGGCCACTCCCGGGAAGATATCATCGTCCTCCATTCTCACCGCACCATTTGTTGATTGAGGACCGCCATTGGACTCGGGATTTAATATATTAACAGTGTATGCTTAGAATTAAGATCGATTAAAGCTATCGTAAGCTCAATCGGATCGAAAACAGCACCTAAAACACACGCTGAAACGATATTTAACGTGGTTCAGTCGAAATCGGCCTACGTCCACGGACCAATAGAGAGCTCCTTTCCATTAACACCCAACACTAAATTTACAGATCGGCACACCATCTACAACTTTCTAATTGAAACTTTTCTCAAATTCTAACCTTAGAGAACGATATGAGCCTCTGAAGTGGTGAGGTTGAACACTGCACATCTGGTATAAATAAGCCCGAAGACGTGGAATGTGTTACCCTCCTTTGCCTAAATCGCGTGAGCGCTTCTATTAGTTTCCCGCCCTTCACTGTATACCATCCGATCAAGGTCACCGACAAGGAAGGATTCAATAAGTATACATCAGGTCCGTTCGATCTTCACCTAGCGAGCATCTATCGATAGATATATTAAAGTGACTAATATATTTTATTAAGTTCAAGTCTTATAAGTTCTTCATTAAGTGAACAAGAGTCCAAATTGTGGGCTCTAGTGATTTGCTAGTGATTGTAATGGGCTAAGTAGGGGCTCAAGGGTTTATTCATATTCAAAGGTATAAATACTCAGACCCTACACATTAATGAGTGTGAATCAAATTAAATATTCCTTGAATATAGCGCTGATACAATGCTCTCTCGCCAAGAGCACGCAGTAAACACACACTCAAGGTAAAACTCATGCAAATCCCTTTTTGATTCCCCCATTGTTGCTCGTTGAGGTCTATGGTAACATACATTTACGAATCTCTTTCCATTAATTTATTCGTCTAAAGTTTTCTCCCCCTCAAAAATTGAAATTGTTACTTCCTTTTAAAAACATAAGAGTCGCTCCTCTTTCAAATAAAAGAATAGTCCCCCTCAAATTAATCTCATTTAAAATTATTATATTGAAAGAAAATGGTTTTTATCATTTCCGTACGTAATATGTATTTTGAATTTTAAAATATGTTAAAGTCTTGAAAATGCATACTTAAAATGTTCCATTTTGAAAAATATGTATTTTTCAATTTAGCTCATATGCGTACGCAAATTAAAATATTGAAAGTTCATTTAACATACGCATAATTAGAATGTACCTCGTTGAAGTGTAGTTGTAGTAGCTCATGCCTCTTCCCTTTATCATGTATGTGGAGCTACTACGTCAAATACCATACATGAGGGAATGTTGCTCACGATGCATACCAGTCATGGGTGTGGAGCAACAAGATACCAACCATGCTGGGAATCTGCAAAAAGAAATCATCGGGACTCAGGTATCCACTTTTGAATTATTCCTCCCGTATTAGGAGAAGATGGGTTAAACACAAGGAACCGAAATAACTATTCAAAGTGGTCTTAAAAGAACCTTTTGACTTATTTTCTGACTCAGAAAACCACACTTGTTTAGCCTTAGGTGGAGGTGGCTTAGGTACCCAGACTTGTTTTTCCGTTAAGGGAGGTGTCGTTGGGACCCAAGTCAGTTTCTTCTTTGGCGACATTGGAGTTGTAGGGGGTTTAGAATTAGAAGGTGTCAAATTTATATTTGGTCCTAAATCATTAATTGGCATACGTTTAGGTATCCAAATTTAGTTGGGATTTTCTAACTTAGTCGTGGACATAAGAACCAATGTAGGAGTAATTCGACACGGAAAAGACAATTCAACTCGGGTGAAAGTGTGTCTCCAATAAGGTTTAAATATTTTCGCTGAATCCACGCATAAGATGTTTCTTTGAATGAACGTGGACTAAATACTTCATGTAGTAATACGAGCATATTGAATTATAATCATCACTAGCACATAAGTCGTGAGTCCTACGTTGAGAATTCACACAATTCACATTAAAATTAAGAGAAGAATTACGAAAATTATTTCCAAGTCCAGGCTTCTTAAATGAAGAATAACTAAAATCATTTGAAGCACACGATGAATTTTGTTTGCTAGAGCTTGAAATATTTTCTATAAAAATTTTCTTTATAGGAATAAGAGAGGAAAACTTTTGTTCTTTAAATTTCCGTTCCGTATCTTTGGAAAATAATGGGGTTTTTCCTTTCTCCGTCTGAATTTCCTTTAGCTCCATATTGCTTTTGCTTAACATTTCCGCATAGGTCACCGTGGACTTAGAAGTCGTCACGATTGACTTAAAATGAGCAATATTTTTATTTTGAGAACTATGAGGTGTTCAAATAGCGTTCGACACTTGGTGGACACTTGAACTTGAGGCGAGGACTTTGTAGAGTCATTGCTAAAGTTACTAGAAGAGTAAGTGCTCTTTCTCTCTTTTCGTCCTCTACTTACAGCTTTGTCCTAGAAGGAGTAGATAGAGAGTTAGTACAAGTAGAAGTCGCGGTAGTCTTAGGAACTAATTTCTTCTACCCTATGGTCATAATTTCTTTAGGAGGTAAAATAGGAGAAGAACTCAAAGCCGTGCTTGAAGTTGAAATTTTTCTTAAGTAGAAATTTCCTCCAAAAGGTTTTGCTTTTCCGTTTGAAAATCTTTTCTTTCATTTTCCAAAGAAGAAGTTAAATCGGCAATATTTTGAAAAATCTTTGGAATTTAGCAAAATTTTGGTTTAGGCTTTTCAAATTCACAATTTTCTTCCTTATTAGCCACAGTTTGTTAGTGGGTATATGAATTGACTCGTAGTCCGAGGATAAGGGTATTATCCTCATTTTATAACTTTTGTTCAATTCCTTATAGTCGAGCATAATTTCAGTCAAGGCCTTATTTTCCATTTTTCGTCCTCGAGAGCATTGATTTCCGATGCTCCGGTGAAAACCATGAGCTAGGTTATCCCGAGTCCCATATATCGTATGTCAACATTTGAATGAATGTCATTTTACTTAAGTGACGCAGATTCTCATATCCTAAACCTTCTTTAGGATTATAAAATTTGATGTCCTTAAATTGATTAAGGAAAATTGTTTGGTCCGTCTGACCCCTTTTAGCAAGAATATCATCGAGACTTTAATCTTCGAGTAAAACTTCTTGCGTTCCTCGACCAACGTGTTATATCGGCATAAGCCTTCATTACGCTCTACTACATCTACAGTATTTAAGCTTCCGGTTAGCTCTTTTATTATTGTTTCTAACGTCTATACCTTAGTTTCTAATGACGTGACGTTGTCACGAGTCGTTTTCAAGTACAATTTTTCATAAGAATATTTTTCGCATAACTCTAGCAAGACACCGAGATTATTTTCTAATCTCGCTTCTAGCTCTTTAATAGTCTTATTTTCGCTCAAGGAGTAAACGTCCAATTTAATTTTTTTTAATTTTGGTTGGCTATGTGATCGTTGACGCGTTACATGGATTTGAAAATTTTAAATAAAAAATTTCGAAGAATAGAGTATGATCGAAAAGTTTGTGATAAAATGTAGATATCGAAAACTTTGGACCGAAAGGTATAGTTTAGAAAAAAATTGAGTCGAAAAGTTTAAGTATTGAAAACTTTTTGTATATCGAAAACTTTTGATACCGAGAGTAAGTATCAACAAAAATTATTTTCTAATATCGGCAAATTTTGGCTTTAAAATTTCTGTTGCGAAAAGTTTTGTGTTGTCAAAAAATATCTATAAGTATCGAAAATTTACTGGTGTAAATCGAAAGGTTTTTTATTGATGTTCAATACTTTGAAAATTTTCCGAAAACGGTTTCTATAATGTGCCGCAAAAAAATGATAACGAGAAATTCTATAGTTAAATGATAACGAGAAACATTGTCGACAAAATTTTACGGTAAAGTAAAGTTTCACGATAAACTTTTCGATTATAAATTTCTCTGTAGAAATTTTACGATAGTGCTAAAATTTTGTCGAGAGAAAAAAAATTTGAAAAAGATTTACTTTGTGATGAAAATTTGTCAGTATTAGTTTCTCACATTGTGATGAAAATTTGTCGGTGTTAGTTTCTCAAAGAAATTTCACAACACGATAAGTCTAATATGCCGAAAAAAATAATTATGTGCCTTAAAATTTATTTTCCACGCAGCTTATCGAGAAAAATTTTCACTACACAAGCTATCGAGAAAAATTAATAGTATCGAGAAATTCCTTTACCGAAAAACAGTGCTTGCGGAAAATAGTGTCGAATATTTTTATCGACGGGAACATCGTCGAAATCGGAAATCGACGGGGCAAGTGGAAAATTCTCGACGGGATCCCTGTGGAAGAATCTTTCGACGGAATGGTCGACGGAAATCTTCGATGGATTTTCCACATCAAATTGGTCGATAACAATTTCGACGGGAATCAACGAAGGTAGTGTGGTCAAAATAAGTCGACGACAGATCTTTCAACTGAGCTTCAACAAGTTGTTGGTCGAGGATTCTTTCGACGGGTCTGCCACGGGGAGGCTGTGGGTTTGATGGAAAATGGCCGAATTTCAATCTCGACGGGACAGCTGAAATCAACAAGACCATTCGACCGGTCTGCGGCCGCCTAGGTCTTCGACGGAGGGGCGAGGAGGCAACGGTTGAAGGGTGTTCGAAGGGCCTTTTCATGGATTGGCGGTCGAAGTTTGTTGACGAAATTGCAGTGGAGAGCTTGTAGATCGACGTGATTCAACGGCAACATGGTGGAAATTGCTGAAATGTTTCGACGGGGTCTCGGTGGAAGATATTTCGACGGCACTAACGATGGAATTTTCAGCGGAGAGAATTTCGCTTTCTTTCAATATTGTTTTAAGATTTTCGGTAATGGTTTGCGCCAAATTTTACAAAAAAGTTCTCCGCAACAACTTACTTACAACAAAAACAAATTCTCGGTACCAGCTTTCACGATAAATTTACGATAATGATGTGCAGAGAACCCTTACGAAAAAAAAATCAGCGAAAATTCTTTAACAAAGAACACATAACTTTCAATCCGAAAAACAAAATTAATCAAATTAGGCTTGAATTATTGGTCGAAACATGTAGAAAGTCATATTTTAACACTCAATTTAACCAGAACACCGCAAATTATATCCAATTTTGAAGAAATCGGATGACTTTCACGAAGAACACGATTTATCGGATCTTCAAAATTCGTGAAAATTAGCATTTCAATCAATAAAAATTCAACGCAAAAATATTTAAACACTCGATCGAAGCCTAAAAACAACAAATTATATTCGAATTTGAAGAATCTACCCAAAATTTTTCTTAAGCTGCGCGATATTCACGTAAAATTCAGAAAATTCGATTCAAATCCTAATGCGTTTGCTCTGATACCAATATATATGCTAGATTATATCCAACACGATTAGATTCGGTGGAGAATCCGTGGAAATTAGATTACTTGAAGAACACATGAAGATATGTGGAAGCGTGCTACAGTTCTTCCTTTTAACGTTAAAGCACAAATTTTCTCTTTAAATAATTTTTAACCCTAAAACATCACATTAGGGTCATTACATACCAAACAAATATCTGCTCAGTAGTCATAATTTATAACTTAATTACCATTAAACTCAAACTACTAATTACACGACAAAAGACTAAGATAAATTATTTATAATTTGAATACAACAAATGTCATTAACACATGAGCTGAGATGCTGATGGCTGCTCTTCCTTCCCAACAGTTGGCTAACATCGTATCCTATGATGCTCAGAATTATACGAATGCAAGTACTGCTTTTACCCTAAAAAAGAACTTAATGTTTTGTGACAAAAAAATTAAAATATCAGCAATGAAGCTCTGCATAATTATTATAACAATCCTAATTATCATAATCAAATCATTTCTCTAAACTATGACAGTTAGGAATGTTTGGAGGCAAACTATTCCAACCGAAATAAAAGGGCTTCCTCTTCCCAACAATATAACTCAAATCATCCACAACAAACCACCTTTTCATCGAAATTAGTAATAATAATAAGAAAAAAAAAAAACAGTTTTCTTGATCTCCCCCTTCTCTCAACCTTTAAAAGGAAACCAACAAACTACCCAATCCCCATCACCTCCCACGGCGGCTAGGAGGCATTCTCCAATCCCTCCGCCGCCTGAACCACCACCACGACCACCCACCACCACTATTTAATTTAAGTCCTACGGCAACGCCCGACACAGGCATAATACATTTGGAAAAGGAGGATATGGGCTCGTCAGTTGAGGCCCAACATCCACCCCACCACAGCCTATCGCCATCGCTCTCCTCCTTCGAGAGCGAGGAGATCCAGCGGCTGGAGTACGCACCGCCGTTCTGGCGAGGCAGCAAGAGGCGGCTCTCGAAGCAGCTGTCCATGTGGGCCGGCGGGAGCAAGCCCCGGGACTTGGTGTGGGAGAAAAGGATGGTAATGCAGCAGGAGAGGAGGAGAAACAGCAACGCAGCGGAGGACATCACCGACGAGGACATGAAGGAGCTCAAGGGCTGCATCGAGCTGGGCTTCGGGTTCAACGAGGAGCAGGGCCAGCGGCTCTGCACCACCCTCCCCGCCCTGGACCTATACTTTGCGGTCAACCGCCGCTTCCTCACCAGCCCCGTCCTGAGCCCGGCCAGTAGCGGCGGCTCGTTGTCCACATTGACCGGAGGGGGCTCGTCGTACGGTAGCCCGTCGAGCGATTCCGATTCCTGGAAGATTTGTAGCCCCGGTAAGCGGTTGAATACGTGGGTGCATGTGCAGCAACGGAAAAAACAAAGATGAAAAATATTGGAAAGTAAAATGGATTATACGGAAATATATATATATATATATATATATATATATATATATATATATATACTTGGGGAGATTTCAGAAGTGCCTGTGGGTCTTGGCCTAGTGATCATGGCGGAAGCCTTAGTCATATATTACGGGGAGGAGTCACGCGATCGTTTCTCATTGCCAATATTTCTTCAAGTGAAACTGTCAAACATGGACATGTACTAGTGTGGTGGAACCTAGTTGGCGTTGTTTGCAGGCTGTTGAGCTGATCCCGGGGTTTACCTGGTCTCTAGGGCAGAGTTCCCAGTGTGGCCCAAAAAATAATAATAATAAATATCATGTTTTTTAATTTGAGGTAAGTCTAGAATAAACAATGTGCTTTTATAACTAAATGAATGAAATGATATGCAGGTGAATCGCCACAACAAGTGAAGACGAAATTAAGGCATTGGGCACAAGCAGTAGCATGCTCTGTAATGCAATCTTCAAACTTCAAGGGTGAGATGGACTGCACGGATCAGAACAAAGAGACGAACAGATGCACAGAGAGAGAGACTTCTACATAACCATATGTTATGTCTAAAGCACAATTATATACCTCTGGCTTCACCAATATGAAAAGGAATCTCGTTATTGTTGACTCTGTTCTCTTCCTTTCTCTTTTCCCAGTAGCAACATATGGTGTTAGCCTTTGTAACACGGACTTTGGAGCCTTGATTTTGTGTGGAAAATCGGAGAAACCTGAACGGAACTTGATGTCAATGCAATAGAGAAATCTGAGGAGCATGTACTAGTTTATATGTAGAGATCTAGTTTAGATTCTTGATTCAGCATGGTCGTGTATCATGGACTAGTAAAATATATCATGCACCTTCCGCGTCTTGGTAAAGAGACAAGTAAAATTTTAGCTGTAGTTCTCAAGGACAGAAGCAAACTTTAAAGGACTACCTAAAAAGTTTGTCTTCTCTATGTTGTAAGGTCCCCCCTTTCTGGCAAATAAAGAGCGTTTCCTGCGAGCTTTGCTTTGTCGCTTGTTTCCCTGATCTAGTAGAGGACTTTTATTTGATGACTAATCATAATAATGATGTATCAAATGATGTAATGCCGACATGAGAAACTCAGACATGAATTAAACAACTGCAAAACTAGAGTCACCTATTAACTGGCAATTCCAGCATCTCCATTATACAAGGTCATGAAGAATAATTTATCAGGAATTCGTAATTCAGTAAACCTAAGACAGCCAAGCAAAAGGAAGGTTCACCTAGCAGGCAAAGGCCTGATTGAACCCAATCTTCATGTTAAATGTAATCTGCAGCTCTCCTCCTAAAAATCCATAGCCGCTGAGAGAGTTTGACCCACAACGTCCTAGAAACTTGGAATATGCTCGTCCTTGAGTTGATTAAGCGTTAGATTGAATTTTTTTATCAAATTCATAAGTTCCTGGAAATTCGAACTAGCTTAAAAACTAAATAGTTTCATTTAAGACATGATTTACTCACACAGATTTTCTATGTTTAATTTAACACCGACCAAAGACCACGAACAAATCAATTCACACAACGAATGGAAGCGATAGAATATAAAAAGTTGGATGATATCCTACCACTTGAGTAAGACCAACTCCAATCGAAAACTCATTCTCAATCTAAACCTTAAAACTCATTCTCAAAATCAAACTCATTCTCAAACTCAAAATGCAGTAATTCTTCTCCAGCCGTTAAACTAATTCTCAAACTTAAAAGGATATTTTAAAAATATTTTCTTCTACACCGATATTTACAATTTTTCAATATTACCTACATATTTTAGAAGTTCAAAAAATAGGCCACAATATTATTTAAAATTATATTGATGAGATAGCTAATAAATTAATTATAAAAATAATTATATAAATATAAAACGTCATTCTAAAAAGAATAAAAAATAAATATAAAAAGGACATATCAAAGGAAGGAATGAATAAATAATAAATAAACCAATAGAAGAGGACTTTAATGAAGTGTCAGAATTGCAAACGCATAATTATTGTAAATACCCTTTTCCGTCGTAATAATTCGCACTATGAGTTTAGTTTTTCGGTATGATTGGAGAAACTTTTACCGGATTTTTTGGGTTTTGGAGTACCATTGGAGATGGTCTAGAGGAACTAATTTAAACCTTTCAATTCCTAATTTCCCCCAAAACATTTGAAGAGATATAATGCATCAAACTCATTTTGAGTTTGATTTTGAGTTCCGTTGGAGTAATTTTTCCGCAATTTTTTTTTGTAATTTTCAATATCATTGGAGATGGTATAAAGAAGTAATTGTAGACTATAAACTGACTTGCAATCACATATTTTGAGATGGCGGAATCAGTACAGAGTGAAACTTCAATAAATTAATTCTATATTTTTTAATTAACTCTTCAAAATAATAAAATCGTTCCGTACCAACTTGGGCCTTGTAAAAAATCTTGAAATTCGATAAGATAATAAAATAATATTTTTTCAAAAAATTTCTTTATAAATATTAGGTCCATTAAAATTCTAAATTAATAATTCATAAATATTACAATTATAAATATCATGGTAATTTTCTAAAATATGAATCTATTGTTATTTTTTCTTAAAATTTAAATCTAATTGGATCCTAATTTTTTTAATTGGAGCCATGAGTTCCGTTGTCGAGTTCTCTACCTACAAAATGGAATTGTGAAGAGTTGTGCTCATGCTCAAAGCCACCTTTCCCGTGATTGGTTCCAACGGCATTGAATAATCTTCATCTTCATTATTAGTAGGATCTTCAATAATTCATTTTACACTTTATTTATACATGAATATATTTACTTAGTGACAGAGAATTGATTGATGCATGAATATAATAAGTGATACATATAAGAAATCATTTATTTTCAATACATACTAAATTTGCTTAATTAAAAAAGTCTTTATTTTAGTTAATTAAATATTAATTCATCGATATATTAATATCTCACTAAATTAATAAAATTTCATGGACGAAAGGTTATCAATTTATAAAGGTTTTGTTGTACTTACAACTAGAATTATATGTATAATTACTTATAAGTACAAGGTGTTGCCCCGTGCCATGCACTGGTATATTTTTTAGTCAAATGTATACTATAATGTGATTTATTATTTGCAGCTGAAAATCTTTATCAGCGTACCGTTTTGCCTGTCTATGGTCGAATTGCATCTTCTAGTACGGAAAACACGCACATTGATTCCTACTTTGAATCATGGTTTTAAAATCGATTTTTGAACCGGATCGAAAATTTTAGTGGTTTAAGGTTTAGTGGTTTAACCGGTATAAAACCGGAATAAAACCGGCGTAAAACCGGTGCTTTATGTAATCTAATAAAAATTATATTTTATGAGTAAATTAATCATATAAAATGTGTTGGGGTTAAAAAGTAATTGTAAAATGGGTGTAAAAAATTAAAATTTATAAATTGAGGGTTAAAAATTAATTAAAATAAAATGTATTGGGAGATAAAAAATTAATTCTAAAATGAGGTATCAAAAATTAATTTAAAATAAAATCTAAAAATATGCACAATAAGGATTTGAACCCACAACAGAGAATGTAACTCTAAAACGCTAACCACTAGACCACCACCACATATTTACATTTTACTTACTTATATTCGTATTATTCTTTTCTTTAATTTTTTTTCTTTTTTTTTTTTTAAAGTTAAAGATGAACCGGACCGGACCGGAACCGGATTTCCAACCGGTCCGGTACCGGTTCCGGTCCGATACGGTCTTCATAACCATGCTTTGAATCGACGAATCTACTTTTGTTGAGTTGAGCGACACAAAGGGGCAATTTTATTTATAAAGGATTAAACACAGTTAATTGCATTAAGGTCGATCGTTAATGCTGTACGACTATTAGACTCGTATTGCACTATGTCAAATAGTTTTACAATTGTTAGTAATACATGTAGAACTAGTTTTAACCTAACCTACAACAATTGATGGTGAGAATAAAGAGAGTTATTCGCTAAAACCTTGAGTGTGTGTGTGTTTGTTCGTGTTTTGCTTCTTAAGTTACTGTAGCGGTTCTATTTCTTATAATGAATCTCATTTGTAAAAGTGTAGGGTATAATATTTATATCCTTAATTAGGTAGAAGATACTTCGGCCCCTAATAAAGCCTATTACAACTTACATATTACTAGACTCTACAAATTAGAGTCTAATTCACTTAATAAATAAAATTACAAGACAAAGATATGAAAATACATTGGACACTATTTACATCTAACAATCTCCCCCTTAGTGTCCAATCTTCAACTCGTGAGCTTTTTGTCTTTGTCTTGTCTTCTTTCGTTTATCTTTTCGGACGAAGGACTAGCGTAATCCTAGAGGGACCTCGTATTTTCCTGATGCAATTCCGTAGGTCGAGTCGGTCGTTGATCTCTTTAGGATAGTGTCAAGGATAGGGCCTTCTTCTACTCCAAGGTCATTGTGTTAGGTCCTCAGTTATCAACTACAGTAAATCCTAGGCATGAATTCTAGATATTCGAATGGAAATCTGAGATTTGATACCTCGGTCGTATACCTCCGATGAAGAACACGAGAGAAACGCTTTAAGTGTGAGAAAGTGTTTGTATCTATTAACTTGCAAGCCCTTTTGGTTTTTTCTATTAACTTTCTCTATTCATATCAATAGTGTACATTGATGTTTATATCCACATACATGGCATAATAAAATTAAGTCCTACACTATTGAATATACAAATGACGCCCCTATTTACAAGGATAACTAATAAAAGAGGACAATTAAAATGTCTTCTTCGATCTCCCCCTTTGTGCTCGTTTGCTCTTCAGCTCTATTTATCCTTGTCCAGCGTAGAATGACTTGCGCAATCCCAATGCTGTCTCATAATGGCGTACATCATCCCTCAGCTCTAACCTTTCCTCAATAGCGCTGAGAAGCTCATTCAGGAGCGGGGCTTCTTCTTCTCCAAGGTCCTCGAAGATGGTAGTCTCATCGATCTCTTCCAATCTCCTTTCAACATTCTTCTTTATTAGCTTCAATGTCTCATCGCAGAACTTGCACTCCAGACTTCATCATCGCTCTCATCTTTCCAATGACTGGATTGCGATAAGTGATGGTGAGGCCTGGCTTCTTGAAGATGTAGTTCCTCGGGAAATTGTTGAGCGGAAACCTTTCATGAGCGGAAAATTCATGTTCACCTTCTTCATATTGGTTTCCAATGCAATTTGAAGGTCGTGTGCGGTGTGATATTTCATCTGCCGCACCATCAACCTCTTTAAGCCCTCGAGCCCTTCCTTCTTGATGTACCATGCAGGTGTCTGGAACGTTTTCTTGTACATCTGGAATAGACGGTAGACCTCGTCCGGTGGAAGGAAGGGTAGATAACTCTCGTCTATATCTTCTCGAGTGCGAGTGTGATCTGCCTGCTCGATCGTTTATATCGGAGTTGGAAGATAGGTGGCTTGTCCCCAAAGTTTCTTCTGAGTTGATATCTTGGGATGCCACTTCGACCTGGACCGAGATGGGTGAGCATAAATATGTGTTCCATCTTCTTCCGCTCTTCCCAATGAGAAATCCCCTGAAACTTCAGCTCGTTCAGTTTATTGATTTTGTTCGGTGCTCGCCAGATCTGCTTCTGTTCAAGGAAGGGTACTACGATCCGAACATTCTCCCATGGTGTCTCGACTCGGACGATCCCCTCTAATAAACGTGAAGGGGTTTCCGCTCGATGTCTTAGCAGTTCTGGTAGATCTGAGAGTTCGGCAGTGTAATCCTCACATTCTTGAACTTCTTCCTCTTCGAGCAGAACTAGATCGACTGAAGCATGTTGCAGAAAATATCTGACATTTGACAGACAAACTTGAGCAGTTTCCTCTGGTTCCCAGTGCATCAACCATTTCTCGCTTAGGATGTAGTCATCTACCATAGCATGAGGATCGTAGTTGACTGTTGTGGCTTCTGGTTGATCTTTGAGCGTAGAGTCTGAGGTTGGGATTGAGTTTGGACTTTTGTGAGGCGGAGCTGTCAAGTCTGGTAGGTTAAGTAGTGTGTGGGTGAGGGATGTGGTGGTCATTTGTGAGCATGTAATAGGTTGTGTGGATGATGTTGGTTGGTTTTGAAGAGCCTCCAGTTTTACGAGTTGATGGAGTCTTGTCTCGTCCTTGCCCGCAGCTTCTTTTTGTGTCTTTTTCCACTTATCCCCCTCAGGGCAATCCTGATCGTTAGGATCGTCAAGTCGCCGTTTGGTGCGGGAGCTCTGTTCGCGGCAGCTCGTCCGAGCAGGCGGGTGAGACTCATTGTCTAGTCGTCGATAGAGATTTTCCTCGGCAGGTGTCCTCTCTTCGATGGCTAAGAGACGAGATATTAGGATATTGTGAAGCTGGGTGATTGAGATGGGGTTGGTGTGGTGACTATGGGTTGGATTGGGGTGTTGGTGGTGGTTTGAAGTGGTGATAGGATAGCCTCAGACGGAGCGGCCTCTGAGACTGGTGTTTTCCCGGTATCTCATCGGGAAGCCTCGATGGCTTGTCGTACTCTCTCCATCAACCGATCTTCGAAAGAAGTGAATGCGGTAGAGAGAGCTTCTTGTAAGCATGCCTCCGTCATGAATGGTGACACCTCCGGAGTGGAGCCAGGTAGGCATTCCACTGTCACAACATCAAAGTAGATTTCTTACGTGCCGCCTATAATAGGACATATGAGACCGGGACGACTGAAGGCGCCCGTTGTCAACCCTGAAGCACTTCGGTGGGTTGGCCTGTTGTTGCTTCTGATGATGTTGGTGAAGCAACGGGACTTCCATCCAATCTCGGAGATGAAACCATATGAATCATCTCTATTGATGTTGTGACAGGCTCGGTATGAACCTGTGTAGACGTCAAGACGGGCTGTCGAGGAGGCAAAGCAGGAGCTGTTGTAGTAGGCAGGGATGCAGACTGGACTTGTGATCTCCATCGGCTGGAGTCCCTTCATATGAGTCTAAATTCATCATCGGATTATGTTTCTTCATGCGAGGCAGCCATGGGAGGTGTTGGTACACATGCTTCAACCTCGGGCTCCCTTGGCCTCTACTGCAAGCTCATGGGCCTCAGTTTGGGGCTCATGTTCCTCCACGATGGGTTCTTGACTGAGCGCATCGAGGCAGAGTCGGTGGGGATGGACCGAACCATAGCCTCGGTGATAGAATTGTTCTGGCAGTAGTCTTGATAAGCTTCGTCTTTAGGGTCTGCCAGGCGGAGGAGTTTCAAAGAATGAGCATCGGTTGTAGCTACATGTCCGATGCCTTTCGGTTGTGAAAGAAGCGCAACCTCGGTGGTGTGTATCCTCCAACTGGCGGTAGACGAGAAATTTCCAGATGAACTTCCATTAGATGCTCAATAAGTAAGGGGAACCATCGGACGTAAGGAAGGAATTTGGCCTTCGTCTTAGTCTCCCGTTGATGCATCTGGTCGGCTAAGTCATTCCAGATGAGCTGGTCCACGTCGTATTTCTTGGAGAAAACGACCCCATGAAAGATTCTAATGATGTTCTCGTTCGCCTTGTCGAATCCCGAATGCTTTGGGGAGAGACATTTGTTGATGATCACGAACAAAGTCTTCTAATGATGTGGGATTCCGCTGTCTTGGAAGTGGCGATATTGACCAGCGGGGGCTTTTATCCCATCTGAAGCATATCAACAATGATCTCCGCATCAGAAGGTAAATGGTTGTACACTTCATGATGTGGGAGATCAAGGACCATTCCAAGCAGTTCCTTATTAACGAAGACATTTTTCTGGTTGACTTTGGTTGTGTAAATTGTGTCGTTGCCCACGATATGACTCCTCATACATCCCTAGAATTGCTGGCGATACACAATGTGAACGGAGGTTGTCAGTGTTCGAGCTGACCAAAGCGAGTGCCCTTTGAGGATTGATATCATGATGTCGTCAGAGTATCAGAAGGTCGTCAAGTCCAATTGATAGTTGTTGTCGTGGACTTGTAGCCAGAGCTCTGATGGATAGATATGTGAGTATTCTTCATGTGCCATCTTTGAAAAAATGATTAAAGATCATTAGATCTTAAAGATCAATTATAAAATAAGCAACGATGATTTGTGTAAAGTATTTCAAATGGTAATGCGTTTTCATTTGGTCATAGTATGGTTCGTGAAAAGACGAAAGAAATTTCTAAGTGTTTAAAGTGATTACTGTTTGCGGCACATTATTATTCGAACGGGATTTTATTCGAACACTAAGTTTTGCGATCGAATAAAATCTTATCGAAAACTAAAGTTTTTCGGCGCTATGTTTTGCGATCGAATAAAATTTTATCGAAGACTAAAGTTTTTTGGCACTAAGTTTTGCGATCGAATAAAATATTATCGAAAACTGAAGTTTTTCGGCGCTAAGTTTTGCGATCGAATAAAAATCTATCGAAAATTAAAATTTTCGACGCTACTGCTTGCGATAAAAAGGTTTTTCGACCCTAAAAATTTCAGAAATCTGAACAGTCGAATTTTTAAACTTCAATTGATGATTTTTCGAAAAACATGACTTAATGGTGACTCAAAATGTTCAAAGACTAGTTTCGAACCCAAGTATTACGTAGTTTATAAACATGTTTAAGGCAAAATCATAGCAAAACAGAACATATTTTTTAATATGATCTGTCGAGAAACAGTGAGTCGAAAATTGCTCGAAAACCTTGAAATACAGATGCAATACGTGATTTAAGGAACTAAAACACTAACAAGATATGGAGTCTACCTTCAAAACCGACGAATTTATAGAAGAAATAGCGAAATTATTTGAAGATTTTGGGATTCGCCGTTTGAAATTTTCAGAAAATCGAAAACGTTTTTCGTCTGAGGTTTTGCGTGTAAAAGAGTTTTTCGACTGAAAAAATTATATAAGTCATTTTGGGCCGAGAAAACTATTCTGGGCTTTTGTTAGACCATGCCTGTTAGTTTTTCGATACTTTTCAGAAAAAAGTTTACTTTTTCACCCTTAAATTCTGAAAGAATTTATAACAGAACTCCCCCTAAGTTTCTGAAATAAATGCAATTAACTCTCAATTTTGATGAAACTCAACACTTGACTCGTCGGATGAGCTCGAAATACTCTGTACACTTAGAGAAAAACATTAGAAGTCGTAATTGCAATTAAATCATTTAAGAGATAATAGCAAATATACATGTAAGCTCCCCCTCAACAAGTGCACATATAATGTTGTCAATTTTTCATGGATACACACATTCACCACAATATGCATATGAAAATTTACAGTGTATGACATAAGCAAGAATAACACATTTAATGAATTCAACATAGATTCATGATGGCCTAATCATGCATATGAAAATTTGCGTTAACATGTATTTTCGTAAAAATTTGCATTTGACAATTCCGTACCAATACATGTACTAATGCATTTAAAAATGTGCGATTATATTTTGGGGTCATAATGTCATTTTGATCATTATCACGCAAAAAATTCACATGACATATAGAATAAAAATTTGCCATAATATCATGTCACTAAACTAATATACGATCATAGTATGAGTCATTTCGACAACTCTCGCATGGTTCGCTCATAGCGCTCAATTTATTTTTATCATGGGGATTATTAGTATATATATCACTCATATCAACACGACAAAACTTTTATCAATTAACCTGTTATCGTAACGCATTTAATCAACTCACCAAGCGAAAGTCCATCAATTTGAATCAAAGGGACTTTGAAGGGATTATTATTTTAGGCTCTGACTTAGGAGGGTAGAATAATAATTTGGAATTAGTGAGCTTAAAATCCTTCCATTCCAGGGGCCCTTTTAACATTCATTTATGCTCATTTTTCTTTTCTTTTCTTATGCACTAGCTCAAACTGAATCTCCTCTTCTTTACGAGGCTTGAGCGATTATATCTTCTTATGTATTTCTCGAGCCGATATTGTGCTCCTCGTGAAGTATTTAAAGATTATCTTTGGAGAAGTTCACAATTATGGACTTCGAACTTAAGGCCGTGCTCCTCTTCTCGTTGTCTCGATATAAGACCAAGATTATCGTTGGAGAAATTCACTTCAATGTGCTTCTCTTCTAGCCGTTTTGACGAGTATACGGGATTATCTAAGGAGAAGTTCACAACAAGATCAATTCTCCTCTTTTACAATAATCGAGATATTATTTGTGCGTTGAGCATTCTTCGTGTACGTCTTCCACCTCATTTTCTCCCTCTCCTTTTCTTATTTGAGCAGCTCCCGAAACTTATGGAATAAGGTTGAAGGCTTGATCGGGTTTCAAGTGAAAAAGGATATTGAAGAAGGCCCGAAGAGGATTACTACAAGAAAAAGTAAATGATTTATAATTTATCCAAGTAAGGTATATCCTAATTGCCCTTCTCATATTCATGACGAACTTACACAAAGCGAGAATGAGGCCACGAAGCACAAATCAAGAGACAAGCGTTTGGAGTTTGACACACTCAAGGATAAATCCTTTGAAAGAATATTGAGGCTCAAATTCTCACATATATGATGTGACTTTTGTGTCTAGTGAAACATACTAAGCTCTTTAGACAAAAGAATGTGACTTGAATTTTAAGCAAATAACCAAACATGTATCACAAAAATATTTTTGTGAGTAAATCAAAATGAACAAAGTCATCGTCATTCCCCGTTATACTACTAAATGCGATATTGAAAACTAAAATCACGTAAGATATAACAAAGAATATCAAGAAGCACATTTCAAGCAAGATTGAGATTCAACATGCCTAACTTAGCGATAAGGAATTGGAATCGTTTTTCATCCAATGCCTTAGTGAATAAGTCGGAAAGTTGAAACTCCGTGTTAAAAAAATACATATCTATATTGTCTTTTTCTACATGATCTTTTATAAAATGATAGAGAATATTTATGTGTTTCATGCATGAGTGATCAACATGATTGCAAGTAATGGCAATAGCACTTTGAGAATCACTATAAATGAGAATGTTATTAAATTCAAACCCATAGTCGCGCAGTTGCGTCTGCATCCACAGAACTCGTGAGCAGCAACTGGCAGTCGCGACGTATTTTTCCTCGACCATTGAAGTTGATACGCAATTTTGCTTCTTTGAGGACCATCAGACCAACTTATCGCCCAAGAATTATGCTCCGCCTGACGTGCTTTTCCTGTCCATTCAACAACCTACATAGTCAGCGTAAGTATAACCAATTAACTTGAAATCTGTGCCTTTTGGATACCAAACCCTAAGGTGGGAGTCCCTTTGAGATAGCGTAGGATTCGCTTGACCGCGTGCATGTGAGACTCATTCGGGTCAGCTTGAAACCGAGGGTAGAGGCAAGTGGCGAACATTATGTTGGGCCGGCTTGACGTTAGGTAGAGAAGAGAGCCAATGATACTCCGATAAGTCGTGATGTTGACTACCTTTCCAGAAGGATCAACATCCAATTTACAGCTTGTTGACATGAGAGTACTCATAGGTGTGCTCTTGTCTTTATTAAATCTCTTCAGACGATCTCTAATATACTTGGTTTGACAGATGAAAATTCCATATTCGAGCTGCTTGACTTGTAGTCCAAGAAAGAATTGGAGTTCACCCATTAAGCTCATCTCGAATTTGGTCTTCATCGGATCACTAAATTTCTAATAGAGTCGTAAATTTGTCGAGCCAAAAATGATGTCGTCGACATAGACTTGGACGACCATCAAGTCCTTGCCTTGCTTTTTGATGAACAATGTCGTATCGATTGTTCTTCGTATAAAGTCTGATAGTACTAGAAATTCGCTCAGAACATCATATCAAGCTCGAGGGGCTTGTTTTAGTCCGTAGAGAGCTTTTGTTAGGACATTTTTATTGTGTTCAAATATATGTATTATCTTAGTCTTGTAGTATAAGTAGTAGTTTGGACTTAATTGTAATTAAGCCATAGATTAGGACTACTTAGCAAATATACCAAACGTGTTTGGTATATAAGGAACCCTAATGTGATGTATTAGGGTTAAGTATTCATTTTAATAGAAAACCGAGCTTTACAACGTGAAGAACGCTCTCAAGCTTCGGCGCCAAATTCAAACGTGTTTTTCGTAAGTTTTACATTTTCTATCGAATTCTTTACCGAACTTAATCGTGTTGGCTATAATAGGACCTAACAATTGATATCAGAGCAAATCGTGTTTGGATTTGATCGAAATTGTCGAATTCCCGGACTGATTTTTAAAAATTATCGTACACGGAAAATTTCGAATTTCGGTTTGATTCTTCAAATTTCGCATTGATTTGATGTTTTTAGAGTTTGATCGAGTGTTTTTAACATGTCTGGGTTGAAATTTGATCGATTGAAACACTTATTTTTGCGAATTTTGAAGATCTGATAAATCGTGTTCTTCGTGAAATTGATCCGATTTCTCAAAATTCGACCTATTTTGTTGTTTTCAGGTTTAATTCAGTGTTTTTTCTTGAAGATATAAGTGTTTCGATCGACAACTCAAGCCCAATTTGAACAATTTTATGTTTTGGATCGAAAATTATGGTTTCTTCTTCAAAAACTCTTCGCCATTTTTCATTGTTGTTCTTAAACATGACTTGAGCTTGCAGTAGAAATATTTTTTTTCGGTACTCATGGTCAACCCGTAAATCTTTACAGTCAACCTGGAAAACTCCTTCCGATAATTTATGTTTATTGAAAAACTTTTACGGAAAGTTTTTTTTCGTAAAACTCTTTTTTTTTTCGCATACGTAAAAGTATTGGTATCGCAAATTTTTGTTCGCGCTCTTTTACCGAGAAAAGAAATTCTTTTATCGCAAAGTTCATCAATTCACCATTCATGATTTGTCACGTTGGATAGTTTTCATCAAGTCATCATTACTATCGCAACTTCATTTGGCAAATTAATATCTAATATTCACTGCTATCGAGAACTCTGTTTTCATTATTGCAAAAGCAACATGGATATTTTTTTTTCGGCCTAGGGTGACAGCACTATTGATAATTGTTTTTCGACAATACCACTTATCGATAAATTTTCTCGGCATCAGGGTGACCGATATCAATGTATCAAAAATTGCGGGACCCACATAAGTGCAATACTAATGTGAAAACTGCGCCATAATTGATATTTCGTATTCGCTAATGCCGTTCAAGTTGTGTTCACAATTTTTCTTCGACAAAATTTTTGCGCTATCATAAATTTTCTATCTGGAAACTCACAGCCGAAAATTTATCGAGAAACTTTACTTTACTGTAAATTTTTTATCGACAAAATTTCTCGATATCATTTGACAATAGAATTTCTCGGTATCAAATCTTTTTTAGCAAATTATAAGAAAATTTTGGTATTTTTTTCGAAGTTTTCGACTTCAATATAAAACATTTCGGTATCTACCTAAAATTTTCGATACTATTATAATTTACAAAACTTCACTATATTTCACGAAAACACCAAAATTTTTCGATGCGGAATTTTATAAAGCCAATTTTATATTTTTTATCGAAGAAATTTTTACCGAAAAAAGTTAGTCAACCCGAAAAACTTGGTCAACCGGACAAACTTTAGTTTTCGCAAAGGTGTAATCGAGAACCTATATCGCAAAATTAAGTTTATCGGCACAACAAATTTTCTTGGTACACACTTTATTGATAAATTTTCTAGGTACATATAGTTTTCGATACATAATCTTTTGACCCGAATTTTTCAATCTTTAATATTCCGATCCAAAAGGTTTCAATTTCAAAACTTTTCAGAAAAATAAAAAGTGTTCACCCTTATTCAATATTTTTTCGGCACATTATAGAAAAGTTTTGGTCAATTTTCAAAGTATGGAACATCAATTTTAAACTTTTCGGTACGCACCAAAAGTTTTCAATACTCAAAATTTTCAATACTTCACGTTATTTTTCATTAATACCAAAAATATTCGATACTAACTTTTATAAAAGCCAAAAGTTTCGAATATTAAAAATTCAAATTATAAAATCCAAAAACGCGTCAACGATCAAATATCCAACATAACCAAAACAAACGGATACCTACTCTATGGAACACAACCAATACCTAATTGATGCTCTTCAGAGAGCACGTTATCTACGAATGAATTCTTCAACTGACTATCTCAAGGTTTGTTCTTCTGACTCTAGTTTATTTGAAAAGTTCGAAAAAACAGTTAGAGTTAGAAACAAAAAACAAGGAACTTACCACGCGTCTTAAAAATAGTGAAGCAGCGTGTCATAATAAGTCACTCATTTATGATGAATTAGTTGAGGAACGCGGAAAATTGTAATCTAAAATTGAAAATTTAGAAGACAATCTTGCGGAAAAGGGTCAAAAAGACCAAAGTTCCTCTAAAGCCTTAGCATCTAATTGGGAAAATAATTTACATTATGATAAAACTAGCTCTTGTTGGGAAATTCCGGAGGTTATTCGTAAAATAACCGAATTAAATGCAACTCTGGAATTAGAAAGAGTTGGTTTCCGAGCGGAAAAGAAAAAGCTTTTAGAGGATAGAGGAGATATCAAATCTAAAAAATTCCCGTCATTTACATGACATGAAATTTTATAATCCTATTGAAAGCTTACTAATCCTTGTAACTTGAATAAGATTAACGTAAAACAATTATATATCAAGTACATGGGTTTATGATTAACTTCTTTAATGGCTTTTACTAACGCTTCAGAAATCAATACCTTAGAACTAGGGGTGGGCGCGGGTCGGGTATTTGACGGGTTCGGGTAATTCGAGTCGGGTACCCGACTAGGGCGGGAAGTGATTTTCCTACCCGATCCCGACCCGATGTATGTCGGGTACCCGACAAGTCGGGTACAAGTCGGGTCGGGTATCGGGTACCCGATTTAAAATTTAATTATTTTTTTATTAATATTTTAATACGATTTATAATATTTATGATATTTTTATATGTTTTTTCTCTTTGAAATTTTGTAATATGAGGAGAAATTATTAATTTTATATCATTCTTAATTATTTTATGACTATTAGAAATTAATTATACTATTTTTTTCATAATTTTTTTAATTTTTAATTCATTGTCGGGTACCCGATCGGGTAATTCGGGTAGCATTTTGCTACCCGATACCCGACCCTATTTTTTAATGTCGGGTATCGGGTACTACCCGATACTCGATAATTTTTCGGGTACCCGATACCCGATCGAGTAAAAACCCGATCGGGTCGGGTCGGGTACCCGATACCCGATACCCGATGCCCACCCCTACTTAGAACAATCCAAAAGAAAAGTCACATCTATGACTCAAATCCATTTTGATTACACTGATTTGAATAATATTTACAAGACGCGGGAGATAAACCTGTCTAGTGACTATAATTCATTGTAATAATGATCATTCTAGAAATTCTAGAAATTCTACTTTTTGTTATATTCATGCTACTGTTAAGAAAATAGCTTATTTAAACTCCTCTTTAGAATCAGAAAGAAAGAATTTTGAAGCAGAAAAGAATGCGCTCTTATTGGAAATCACCAATCTAAAAAATTCATTTCCTTTAACTGTTTTAAACGATACTTCTAAAGAAAAAGCTTCTCTTAAACAGGAAAAAGCAACGCAAACGAACGCTTTTGTTCCTAAAATCGAAAAGACTTTTACTAATACGTCTTCGTCAATTTTGACCGAAACTGAAATTCAAAGTAAAAGCCAAGAAAATCAAATTGCTAAGGAACAAATACAACTTAGGAAGGAGAAAGAAAAATCTACATTATTTTCAAAAGTTATGGAACGAAATTTAAAGAACACAAATTTTCCTCTCCAATTCCAATAAAGAAATATTTTAACGAAAAGGCTCCAATTTCTAGCAAACAAACTTCATCTTATGCTTCAAATGATTTTAATAATTCTCTATTTAAGAAGCCTAGACTTGGAAATAATTTTCCTAATTCTTCTCATCATTCTAATGCGAATTGTGTGAATTCTCAATAAAGGATACACCGACTTATATGCTAGTGATGCTTATAATTCTATATGCCCGTACTCCTACATGAACTCTCCAGTCCAAATATTTAAATCTTCTCCGAGACACACTTTCACCAAAGCTGAAATTTCTTTTCCTTGTCAAATTGCTCCTACATGGGTTCCTAGGTCTACTATTAAGTTAGGAAATCCCAAACAAATTTGGGTACCTAAACGCACATTAATGGATTATTTTAGGACCGAAATTCAATTTGACTCCATCTATTGTTAGGTGCTAATTAATCAACTTACGATAGATCTAAGCATGAATTCAAGATATTCGAATATGAATTATCGAAAGTTACCTTCGGTCGAATATCTCAGATGAAGATCGGGAGAGAGAAAATGTTTAGAGTGAGGAAGTTCTCGATTGTATTTCTCTCTCTAGAACTTGATTCTTTGCTTTGTGAATTTTATGAAATTCTTGTGTATTGATTTCTGTAGTGTACATTGTATATATACCTCTATACATGGTATATTTACTAACTAGTCCTACACTAACAAAAATATAAGTTACGCCCCTAATTACAAGGATAACTAATTAACAAAGCACAATTTCTACATTTCTTCAATCTCTCCCTTTGTGCTTGTTTGCTCTTCAGCTCCGTTTATACTTGTCGGGCATAGCTTACCTCCTCAATCCCATTGTTGTCTCGTAGTACGAACAACATTCCTCAGCTCCAGTCTTTCATTAATGGCATCTAGGAGCTCATTTTTAGGAGCGGGGCCTCTTCTTCCCCAAGGTCCTCGAAGATCGTTTCTTCATCGATCTCCGCCAACCTCTTCTCCATATTATTCCTTACGAGTTTCAACGTCCCGTCACATTATTTATGAACTTCAGACTTCGTCATCGCTCTCGTCTTTCCAATGATTGGATTCGGATATGTGATGGTGAGGCCTGGCTTTTGGAAGATATAATTCTCGGGGAAGTCGTTGAGCGGGAAGCCTTTCATGAGCGGCGACTCTATGTTGACCTTCTTCATGTTGTTTTCCATTGCGATTTGAAGGTCGTGTGGAGTGTGGAACTTGATCTGTCGCACCATGAATCTCTTCAACCCCTCGAGTCCTTCCTTCTTGATGTAACCAGTAGGTGTCTGGTATTTTTCTTGTACATCTGGAACAGACGATATACTTCGTCTGGTGGAAGGAACGACAGATAGCTTTCGTCTATCTCCTCTCGAGTGTGGCTGTTGTCCGCTCCCTCGATATGGTAGATCAAGGTTGGATAGCTTCCAATCGTGTGTGATACACCCACGAGTTGGAGGATCGGTGACTTGTCCCTGAAATTTCTTCTAAGTTGATCAGTTGGGATGCCACTTCGATCCGGACCGAGGTAGGTCATCATGAAGATGTGCTCCGTCTTCTTTCTTTCTTCCCAGTGAGAGATACCCCGTAAGTTAAGCTCATTTAGCTTCGTGATCCGGTTTGGAGCCCTCCAAATCTGCTTCCTTATGTCATCAAGGAATGGAACTTCAATCCGTACGTTCTCCCACGGCATCTCGATTCAGAAAGTCCCCTTTGATAAGCGAGGAGGGATGTCGACTCGGTGTTTAATCATCTCTGGTAGTTCAGGGAGTTCTGAGTTGCAGTTCTCGCCTTCTTGAAGTTCTTCATCCTCAAGCAGTACCAAATCCACTGAAGCTTGTTGTAGGAAGTATCTGACGTTGGAGAGTCTGGCTTGAGCAGCTTCCTCAGGTTCCCAATGCGTCAACCACTTTTCGTTCAGAATGTAGTCATCTAAGTTTGCATGTGAATCGTAGATGACTTCTTCAGGTTGATTTTGGAGGTTGGAGGTCGGGATTGGGTTTGGACTTTTGGGAGATGGAGGTGTGGGTTGTGTATGGGACGTGATGGTTGTTTGTTGGCGGATGTTTGTGGGTTGTGTGTTGGTGTGTTAGTGGATGATCCTCCAGCTTCACGAGTCGAGGACGTCTTCTCTCGACTTTGACCACGGTCGCTTCTTGTGGTCTTTTGCCGTTTCTCCCCCTCATGACGATCCGGATCATCGGGATCGTCATGTCTTCGCCCCCTCGTGCGGGAGCTTTGTTCGCGGCAATGCGTTTGAGTAGGCGGCTCGAGTTCATCTACTAGCCGATGGTAGAGACTCTCCTCAGCAGGGGTCCTTGTCTCAAGGGCTAGTAGGCGAGATATAAGGATGTCGTGAAGCTGGATTATTGGTATGGTGTATGGGTTGATGAGGGAAGGATATTGGGTTGGGGTGGTTAATGTAGGTTGGATGTGAGTGTGCATGGTAGTGGTTAGTAGTGGTGAGGAGATGGGTTGGGAGTGGGTTTCGGAGGGAGCTGCCTCTGAGACTGCTGCTTTCCCGGTATCCCGTCGGGAAGTCTCGATGGCGTGTAGAACCCGTTCCATCATCCGGTCTTCGAGGAAGTTGATGGCTGTGGAAAGGGCTTCTTGTAGTGTCTACTTGTCACGATGATGTGTCCTTCTTTAAGAGAAGCTATCAAATTTGTAGCTTGATCTTTTGTCTCCAAGAAGTTCATAAATCGGCTTCTCCACACGGTGTATTCGCCTCTTCGTAGAATTGGAGGGTGGACATCATTTCCAAGTCAGTAAGCATCCATTGTAATAGTTGATTTGTAGGATCTCGTGAAAGTTTGGAGTTGAGATGGTAAAAGTGCTTCACAACTGACAAACTTGTTAGTAATGTTTGGTTCGTAGTTTAAGCAATTTCCTTTTCGGACCTATTTTCGGTTCAAAAAGATATTGTTTTTTAGTACGAAAAGTATTTAGTATAAAAAGAAATTGTTTTTGCTGACGAAATTTGAATATATGATTTTGATCGAAAATTCTGAGTGACGAAAATGATTATTCGAAGAAAATATTTTTCGTAAGTTTTGAAAATTACTATTTTGATTGCTTAAAAAAATTCAGATCAATGTAAAATGTGTGTGTGTTTGAAATTTCAGTAGTTGAAAATTTTTTCGAGCAGTAAGATTTTCGATTTGAAAATTTTCGATCCTTATAATCGAAAAAGATTTTCGATAGTATAAGTTTTTCGAACTATGTTTATCAAAAATTATTTTTCGAGCGAAAAAAGTTTTGCGAAATTATCCTATCGAAAAATAGTTCTGTTGAAAAAAAATTCAATAGCAAAAGCTTTTATCGAAATATTTGTGATCGAAAAATTAAAGTAATCGAAAAATTCGTTAAGTTTGATTCACTTTGTTGACTAAAACTTATTCGAGTGTGAAATATTCGATCGAAATATATTCTCGCAAAATTTTGACTCGAAATTTAGATGATCGAAGAACTTGAGATCGAAAAACTTGTAATAATAAAAAAATTCTTGTCAAAAGTAGATATTTATCTAGCGAAAATAGTATTCGTCGAAAAACTTTACGCTTAGTTACGCTCGAAAAAGATATTTATCTATGAATCAAAAAACTAATTATCGAAAATAAAGTTTTTCAAGTCTTATATTTGAGTGAAACTCGCGAAAACAGTATGAGTATCGGATAATTTTTCGCCAGTAAACTTATTCGAAAAAGTTTTTCGATGTTTTCGATCGAAAAACGACCGAAGAACACAACTCGAGTTCAATGGAAGGGTAAAAATCCAGATTCAACTGAAAAACTCAAGTTAAACACTAAGATTCTGGATAATCACTCGAATAAGAGTTCTGAATATGAATAAACACAAGATTAGCCATGTTTTACAACAGAATACATCGATTATGAAAAAAATCAAACCATATTCAAAACTCAATCGCAAACATAAAAATCGACCGAAATCGAAAATCTGAAATTATCCGATGTTCTAAGCGATTAAAATAAGTACGTAATTTATTTCTAACATATAATCTATCACTTAGCAGCAGGATCATCAACAAAATTCGCAAAATTAAGTACGTAGATCAAATGCATTTCGCGCGTGTTTTTCGATCGAAAAATCTGGAAAATAATTTTGATCCAAGAATAGCGAATTCAATCCAAACACGATCACGATCTGCTTTGATACCAATTGTTAGGTCCTAATTAATCAACTAACGATAGATCTAAGCATGAATTCTAGATATTCGAATATGAATTATCGAAAGTTACCTTCGGTCGAATATCTCGGATGAAGATCGGGAGAGAGAGTGAGGAAGTTCTCGATTGTATTTCTCTCTCTAGAATGTGAATTCTTTGCTTTGTGATTTTTCTTAAATTTTAGTGTTGATTTCTGTAGTGTACATTGTATATATACCTCTATACATGGTATATTTACTAACTAGTCATACACTAACAAAAATACATGCTACGCCCCTAATTACAAGGATAACTAATAAACAAAGCACAATTTCTACATTTATTCATCTATGCTAAACCCGTTTTCTGCTACTAAGGGATGACCCACATTACAATGGGTACCAAAGTCTCAATAATGTTTGGCAGATTCCCTCATGTATGGTATTTGACGTAGTGGCTCCACATACATGATAAAGGGAAGAGGCGTGAGCTACTACAACTACACTTCAACGAGGTACATCCTAATTATGCGTAGTTTGAACGAATTTTCAATATTTTAAAATTTGCTTACGGATACGAGCTACATTGAAAAATACCTATTATTTTTCAAAATGGTACATTTTAAATATGCATTTTCAAAACTTTAAGAGATTTAAGTTCTAAATGCATAGTACACGCATAAATTATAAATACCAATTTTTTTCAATATAATATTTTTACATGAGCTTAATTTGAGGGGAGCTACTCTTTTATTTTAAAAGAGGAGCGACTTTTATTTCTTTCAATATGGAGCAACAATTTCATTTTTGAGGGGGAGAAAACTTTAAACGAATGACTTAAGGGAAAGTGATTCGCAATATTTTTTAATATTACTATGCACCTTTCGAGGGGGAGAAATTTTTTCGAAAGCATTATTTGAGCAGGAGAAATAAATAAAAAACAAATAGAGTATATTGCGAATTTTTTTTCAATGAAGGTTATCACCAAGAAAACTTCCACTATCGAGAATTGTTTTTTGATAACGGAACTATGCACGGAGAAAATTTTATCGCAGACCTCATCCGAAAATTTTTCTCGATACATCTCATCCGAATATTTTGTCGCTACATCTCATTCCAATAAATTGTTTTTTCGATATACCTCATTCCGAGATTTTTTTTTCGATCCACCTCATTCGAAAATTTTTCTCGATACACCTCATCCGAAAAAAATTTCTCGATATCTCCACTTCTCGACTCCGACCCGACAAACTCTCACACGCACGCCATATATATATATATATATATAGTGTAATATACTGTGATATATTTCTTATAAATATACAAATATACTTCATAAAAAAAGAGAAAAAAAAGAGAAATTAAAAAAAAAGGGATAAAGAAAATCTTTTCCCATCTTCATTAAGCTTCATGGATATTCCTCCGACAACTTTCGACGGACTTCAAGGAAGAATCTCGAGCTTACAACGGACAAATATTTCCAAAAGCCGAAGGTACCAATCTACCTGACGATCTCAATGTTCTTGTTCAACGACCAACTTCGGCTTGCTGATTCAAATAAAGCAGCACTTATCATTTATCCCGGAAGCATGGATTCTAGTTCCTATGGTTCAGTCTAAACCGACTTGATCCTAACTCCATAACGCGTTCGAGCATTAGTGACGATCCAACCTACCACATATCCTACATCATCCGAATAACAAGCAAGATTACTTCGATGATGACTTGGAAATCTTTGAAGGTACATAATTCCCTTATCCTACAAATTATTCGGACCATTTCCCCATAGGTACATGTGCTAATTTTATTAGCTCCCGGGTACAAGACGCCGCATTCGGTCCAACGGTTCGTGCACATCCGAGCCTTACCCACTCATCGTCTCCTAAAAGACCGATGTTTCATTTTCTCACGGGGAGCCACATCTACTATCACCATTTCACTCGGAAGGAGATATTGAACGAAGTGGTAATCCGCCCCGTACCACGCTTTCATTGATCACATCGTGTCTAGTGTGTCCTCACTTCCTAAATTTTTATAATTTTTTAGGACACATACACTTTTTATATACTTGGTCTTTGTGACCGAGTTAGAACTTTCGTATATATCTCATTCTCAGACATGATTCGATGATCAAAAGAAAGTCCTGTCGTTGCAACATCAAAACAACAACGATATCATGCCAGCCTATGGGGCCCTGGTTTCATATCGGCGGAACGCCTTTGTGGTTTCGTTGGGTTATTACCGAATTTGATTTCCCAGGAAGACTACAAACTCCATATCCTTGCCACGACGATACAATCTTCTTGCCAACGATGATGCCCCATTTTGATACATCGCCATGACGATCTCCCCACTCTATCATAATGAGGGGGAGTAGTACTAAAGAAATGGGAGCAATACAACAACGAAAGTGCAAGATTGATCGGAAATACTAAATTCTTAAGCGTCGTCGAATCAAGCAAACACCACGAGCTTCAATGACCGAAGTTGCCGCTCATGTACGTCTCTCAAATCGAATACCCCGATCCCAACACAAGGTTGAACTAAAAATAGGGGGAGTTTCGACGCTACCAAAGGGAGAGATGGAACACAAAAGAGAAGATTCTCCAAAAATCCGGCAAGCGACTTCATACACCTCTTCAAAAGAAGATTAGAAGAAAGATCCGGTGCCGAGAAGAGTATTACAAGACATGGTGAGCTTGAAGATCACCAACGAAGAAAGAGATCACAATACAAGATAAAGGAAGAGATTATACATATATCTCGTAAAGGGGAGATTTTGAGGACTCGAGGAATCTTTTCCAAAAGACAAGATAACCAACGCTCAAGCGAAGTTTGAACACAAAGGGGGAGATTGTTAGGACATTGTTATTGTGTTCAAATATATATGTTATCTTAGTCTTGTAGTATAAGTAGTAGTTTGGGCTTAATTGTAATTACGTCATAGCTTAGGACTACTTAGCAAATATACCAAACTTGTTTGGTATATAAGGAACCCTAATGTGATGTATTAGGGTTAAGAAATCATTTTAATAGGAAACCGAGCTTTACAACGTGAAGAACGCTCTCAAGCTTCCGCGCTAAATTCAAACGTGTTCTTCGTAAGTTTTACATTTTCTATCGAATTCTTCGCCGAATTTAATCGTGTTGGATATAATAGGACCTAACAGCTTCGTCCAATCGATATACATGATCAGGGTGCTCTTCGTTCACGAACCCTTCCTATAATTCTCTTGTCTTGCGGTCGAGGAACTAGGGTCCAAACTTGTAGACGCTCGAATTGGTTGAGTTCGTCTTGCATTGCAATCACCCAATCCGTGTCTTAAGGGCTTCAGCTACTTTGATTGGTTCGTGTTGGCTTATAAAGCACGTGAAAAGTCCGCTTTGAGAAGTTGTCCTAGTGCATACTCCGCTCGAAGGATCGTCAATTATTTGATCGATAGGATGGGCTCGTGTCCACTTGCGCTCATGAGGTAGAGCCAATGTAGAACCATCGTTGATAAGTAGTTCGAGACATCGTGAATTGGGAGGCTTAGTATCCGTAGGAGGGAAATTCATTTCTGAAGTTTACATTGATGGAATTTCCTCATCCGCATTCATAGGAGCTGCACACTGGTTGGTGATTCAGAATCTTGAGAGTCTAAAACATCGGTTGAACCTTGGTGGTCGAGAATCTCATTTGGGAGTTCCACCATAGAAGGAGAATGTGCGATATTTGGTAGAGATTGTGAAGTAATAGGTGATTGAGATTTGTTCTGATGAAAATGTTTAAAGAGAGAGTCCAAGTCCTCCAAATCAGCGCGAAGGGCCTCTCCTAGGCAGAGGTTGTCGAAATTTGTTGACTATGTGCCAACAAGCCTATAAGTCCGAGTTCTGAACTATCGTGTTCAGAAACCAAGTCTGTCACTTCGTGAAAAATGATGTTGTAACTTTCACTATTATGTGAGAAGACTTGATATAAATGTGGTACGCTTTAGAGGTTGAAGAATATCCAATAAAGACGGCTTCAAATGCTTTAGGATTGAACTTGTTTCGATGCTCTCGATCGTTCGTCACAAAGCACTTGCACCCGAATACCTTCAAGAACGAGATATTCAGATTCCTTTGATTTATTATCTCGTACGACGTCTTTTCAAAATGCTTGTGAATAATCGTACGATTTTGCGTAAAGCAAGTTGTACTCACTGCTTCATCCCATAAAAGTGAGGAAGACCGGAATGTATAAGCATAGTTCATGCAGCTTCAACTAGTGTGCGGTTTTTCCGTTCTACGACGCCATTTTGTTGAGGCGTCTTAGCGGCTGAAAAGGTACTGAGGTGTTGATTCTTGAACTCAATCATGATTACTTGGATTTTCTGTTGCAGGAGATTTTGAGTTGTATTCACAAAATTTATTATCAAGTCTCCAGTCTCATCTTTAGTTCGTAGAAACCTTGTCCAAGCGTAGCGAGAGTCGTCGACAATAACTAGCACATACTTGCGACCATTGATACTCTGTGTTCGCATCGGTCGATAGAGGTCCATTGTAGTAATTCCAAAGGTCGAGATCTGGAGGCTACTTGCTTGAGTTTATGCGACGCTTGCTTCATTTTGCCGATTTGACAAGCCGAACAATGATGCTCTTGTTGAAGTGAGATGGCTGGCAGCCCATTGACCAACGTTTTAGCAGAAAGCTTGTGAAGAACCTTGGGATTCAGATGAGGCATACGTTGATGCCATAAGTTGTTCCTCTTAATTGTCGTCTGAGATGAGGCAAACAGCAGTTGAATGTCGTAATGTTGTCAGATTTATTGTGTAAAGATTATATTCAAGCTCCTGTAAGAAGTTCCTGATTTTAACTCACTAGGATTTTGCACTGATCAGCTAGAAATACCACTTGAAAGTCTTTGTCGCATAATTGTCCTATATTGACCAGGTTGTGTTTGAGACATTTGACGTATGAGACATCTTTTAATGTGAGATTCTCCATAATGATATCTCCAAGGCCTAGAATTGGAGCTGAGTCATTGTTCACTTATGGTTCCTAAATTATTGTTAGGAGTAGTTTTAGGTACCCAAACCAACGTAGAGATAGTTGATTTAGGTGTTACCTCCTTAGGCAAATGAGCCCTTTTGGCTTGTGTTGGCCTATATAGTGTTTTAGGAACCCATTGCAGAGAACCTTACTTGGTAAATTAATTTCAGCTTGGGCAAATGTCATGTCAGTCTTAGTCTAGGAGAATATCTTGTTTCTAGCTAGTCTCCTAAGGTGTTTGGCTGTGTGAACTTGGATTGGATATCTTAGGTGAGAGCAGGAGTGAATCGAGTTATAAGCTTGCTTAATGGTTGTATCTTGTCTCCTAAGAGAATTAAGACTCGCTCTTAGAATGATTGTTTTTTATTTTTGAAAGTGGGGCCGATTTCAAAATTTGTGCTTTTAAATTAATAGATTTTAAAGCATAGGTTGAAGCAACAACATGAAAGATAGAAACATCTCTGTTTTTACTACGAGTGTCTTTAGTATTAGGTACAGATGAATTTTTGAAAACGAGTTATTTCCAACAATGTTTTTCTTCTTTTTTTCTAAGCTAGACATCCACTCCTTAGCATGATTCGTCTTTTTAAGTACTCTACCTGTGGATGTAGTAGAAAAAGAATTAGAAATAGCCTTTTTTTACTTTCGAAGTATTTAAAGACGCTTTTTCTCCGTTGACGCTTTTAGAGAAGTTTTTTTTTTTTGAAATATTTTGTAAAACAAAGGGATAATTAGTCTTAAATTTGGGCTTGTCCTCGATTAATGATTTATCTTTTAAAATTAAATTAGGACAGAGATTTGAAACGTTAGTTAAAATTGAGGAATTTTTTAGATTGGAAATTTTCAATAAATGCGCATTTTTTTCTGCTTCAAAATTCTTTCTTTCTGATTCTAAGGATGAGTTTAAATCAGCTATTTTCTTAACAATAGCAGGAATATAACAGAAAGTAGAATTTTTAGAATGATTAAAATTTTCTTCCACGACTTCAAGGATATTTTCTAAAGGATATAATGAATTATAGTAACTAGACAGGTGTATTTCCTGCGTTTTCAAATCAGTGTAATCAAAAGGGATGTCAGTCCTAGTTTTCGCTTTTCTTTGGGATTCTTCTAAGGCATTTATTTCTGAAGCGTTAGTATAAGCCATTAAAGAAGTTAGTCCTATACCCATGTACTTGTTATCATATAATTGTTTTAAGTTAACCTTTTTCAAGTTACAAGGATTAGTAAAACCTAAGTCTTCAACAAGATTATTGTTAGGTTCTCATATATCAACTATAGATCGATCTAAGCACGAATTCTAGATATTCGAATTATAAATCTTACAAAATACCTTCGGTCGAATATCTTATTT
Source organism: Linderniella brevidens (assembly GCA_004919715.1). NCBI lineage: Eukaryota > Viridiplantae > Streptophyta > Magnoliopsida > Lamiales > Linderniaceae > Linderniella > Linderniella brevidens. The sequence goes on along the minus strand of SWDC01000151.1, from coordinate 9,974,374 downwards.
CGAGATCTTGAGAGAGAGTGTTTCTCGATAGCTATTCTCTCTCTTAGAATGTGAATTCAATGCTTGTGTTTTTCCGAAAAATGAACTTATGTTTTGATTTTGATAGCGTACATTGTATTTATACCTATTTACATGGTATATTTACTATTTAGTCCTATACTATCAAAACTACTAATTATGCCCCTAATTACAAGGATAAACAAAGCACAATTCTAAAGTCTCTTCAATCTCCCCCTTTGTGCTTGTCTTCGTTTCAGCTCCATTTATCCTTGTCGGACGTAGAATGATTTCCGTAATTCCAAAGTTGTCTCGTAATGTCGAATAACATTCCTCAGCTCCAACCTCTCATTAATCGCATCCAGAAGCTCATTTAAGAGTTGGGCCTCTTCTTCACCAAGATCCTCGAAGATCGTCTCTTCAGTGATCTCTCCCAATCTTTTCTGGATGTTCTTCCTCACTAGCTTCAACGTCCCGTCACGGAACTTATGGATTTCTGACTTCATCATAGCTCTCGTCTTTCCAATAAGTTATGGCGTGGCCAGGTTTCTTGAATATGTAGTTCTCGGGAAAGTCGTTGAGTGGGAAGCCCTTTATGAGCGGAGACTCCATGTTGACCTTCTTTATATTCTTCTCTATAGCAATTTGAAGGTCGTGTGCGGTGTGATACTTGATCTGCCGCACCATAAATCTCTTCAATCCCTCAAGTCCTTCTGTCTTGTTGTAACCGGAGGTCGGATATTTTGTCTTGTACATCTGATATAGACGGTAGACCTCATCCGGTGGAAGGAAGGGGAGATAGCTCTCATCTATCTCTTCTCGAGTGCGATTGTTGTCCGCTCGCTCAATGTGGTAGATTGGGGTAGGGAAGCTTCCAATCGAATGCGAAACCCCCACGAGTTGGAGGATCGGTGGCTTATCCCTGAAATTTTTTTTCAGTTGATCCGTTGGATGCCACTACGATCTGGACCAAGATAGTTGAGCATGAAGATGTGCTCCATTTTCTACCTATCTTCCCAATGTGAGATACCCCGTAGGTTTAGTTCATTGAGCTTCTTTATCCGGTTAGGAGCCCTCAAAATCTGCTATCTAATATCTTCAATGAACGAGACTTCAATCCTGATATTCTCCCACGGCGTCTCGACTCTGACTGTCCCTTTTGATAAGCGTGGAGGAGAGTCGACTCTGTGCTTGATCATTTCTGGTAGTTATGGGAGAGCAGAATTGTAGTTCTCGCCTTCTTGAAGTTCTTCATCTTCAAGCAGCACTAAGTCCACGGAAGCTTGTTATAAGAAATATCTGACGTTGGAGAGTCGAGCTTGAGCAGCTTCCTCTGGTTCCCATTGCGTCATCCATTTCTCGTTTAAGATATAATCGTCTACGATCAGATGTGGATCGTAGACAACTGCTTCTGGTTGGCCTTGGAGGAGGTTAGATGTCGGGATTGGATTTGGATTTGTAGGAGAGGGAGATAGTGTGTGGGATGTGGTGGGAGATGTGGTCGTTTGTTGGCGAGTTGTGGTGTTGTGTGGTTGGTGGGTTTGAGGATGATCCTCCAGCTTCTTTAGTCTTTGTTGGTTGCTCTCGACTCAAACCACGGCCGCTACGTGTAGTTCGTTGCCTTTTCTCCCCTCATGACGATTCGGATCATCGGGATCGTCATGTCTTCTTTTAGTGCGGGAGCTTTCTTCTCGGCACCTTGTTTGGGCGGGCGGCTCGGGTTCATCGATCAGCTTTTGTAGAGACTCTCCTCGGCGGGGGTCCTGGTCCCTAAGGCAAGGAGTCGGGAGATGAGTATGTCATGAAGCTGGGTGATCGGGATGGTAAATGGGTTGACGAGTGATGGTGATGGAGTTGGGGTGGTGAGGGTGGGTTGTATGGGGGTGTGTATGGTGGTGGTAAGGGGTGGTGAGGAAACGAGGTGGTTTGAACTTCGGACGGAGCGGCCTCGGAGACTGTTGTTTTCCCGGTATCCCTTCAAGAAGTCTCAATGGCCTGGTGCATTCTATCCATCAGACGGTCTTCGAGAAAAGAAATGGCTGTGGAGAGTGCTTCTTGTAAGCGTTGCTCCGTCACGATTATCTGTGGAGTGGGGCCAGGGAGGCGCTCCACTGTCACAACATCGGAAAAGATTTCCGATGTGCCGCCTTGAACAGGTCTTGAGATTCCGGAATGTCTGGGGACATCCATTATCAACCCTGAAGCCATCAGTTTAATGGGTTGGCCCTATTGTTTGCTCCGAAGATATCGGGGTTCCAATAGGCTTCCACCCAATCCTTGAGATGATACAGTAGGTATCACCTCTATGGGTGTTGAAACAGATTCAGGTTGAATCTGTACGGTTGGCTGATCCGTTGTTGGTTGAGAAGTTGGCACCGAAGCCGGTAGTATTAAAGCAGATACAGACGGGGCCGAGGGTTGCTGTCGGCGAGAGCCCCTTCTTTGGTCTGTATTCTTCATCCGATTCAGTGGCCTCAGGAGATACATCGTGAGGGACACCTTCGGGCTCGATTATTGCCACCAGAGATTCCCTTTGAGAAGGCGCCAGAGGTTGATCCACGGCCCGTACCATCTCCTCCATGATGGAGTTATTTTGACAGTAGTCTTGGTAGGCCTCGTCTGTTGGATAAGCTAGGCTGAGCCGCTCCAATGGGATAAGCATCGGTTGGAGCGCTACGTTGGCTGCCTTAGGGTTGTGAAAGAAGCAAAGGCGAGGTGGGATGTGTCCTCCGGCTGGTGGTAGTCTGGGATCTCTTGATGAGTGTCCATAAAATGTGAGATCATCACTGGGAACCATCGTACGTATGGGAGGTACTTCGCCTTCGACTTGGTCTCCCTTTGACGTATCTGGTCCGCTTGATCATTCCATATCAGCTGGGCCACGTCGTATTTCTTTGAGAAAACCACTCCATGGAAGATGCGAAGGATATTCCCGTTCACCTTGTCGAAGCCGGTGTGTTTTGGGGAGAGGCATTTATTGATTATGCTGAACAAGGTCCTCCACGGATGTGGGATCCCGTTGTTTTGAAAATTCGCCAGTTTGGTTAAGGGGGGCTTGTATCCCATCCGGAGCATATCTTCCACGATCTCCGCGTCCGTTGGAAGTTGATCGTAGTTGTCGTAGTGCGGGAGATCAAGCAACATGGCCATTAGATTTTGGTTCAGCACGACGTGTCTTGTATTGATCTGTGTCGTGTATTCCACGTCATTGCCCGGCATGGCTCTCGATATGTCCCCAAAATTGTTGGAGGTAGACCATCTGTACGGAGGCGGTCATTGTCAGAGCTGGCCATAGTGGCTGTCCTTTGAGGATGGAGATGATGACTTCATCCGGACACCGGAATGTAGCAAGGTCCAACTGATAGTTGTTGTCGTGGACCATCATCCGTCATTCAGGAGGGTAGATGTTAGCATAAGATGGTTGTGCCATTTTTGTAAAGAATGAATAAATATTCATTAGATTAAATTTTTCATATGCGAATAGATTGAAGAAAAAGTGACTTAGAGAAATTTAAAAAAAAAAATTTCTAAGTGTTAAGGCGTTTATTTGCGAAAGACTTGGTGATAAGTTGTAAAAATTACTAAGACTCGTTAGCGTATTTTTATTCGATCGGGAATTTATTCGAACATTATTTTTTGCGATAAAAAATTTTCGAAGTCTTGGAGAAAAACATGAAAAATTTTCTATGTCTATTTCAACATGTTTTTATTCGAGTGACAATTTTATTCGATCCTTAAATTTTACGATCGAATAAAAATGTGTCTAATAACTCAAGTTTTTCACCGATGACTTTTACGATCGAATAAAATATTATCGAAAAACAATAGTTTTTCGCTGAGTAATTTTGCGATCGAATAAAATGCTATCGAAAAACATGAGTTTTTTGCCGCGTAGTTTTCGATCGAATAAAAGAATATCGAAAAACTTAAATTTCTCGCTGCTTATTTTTGCGATCGAATATAGAATATCGAAAAATTAAGTTTTCGCCGCGAAGTTTTACGATCGAATTAAAATATATCGAAAACAAAAGGTTTTTGACGCTGAGTTTTGCGATCGAATAAAACTGAGCGAAAACAACAGTTTTTCGATGACACTATTTGCGATAAGAACCTTTTCGATCGAAAAATTTTCAAATCAAACAGGAAACGCGTAACACGTAAATTTCGATTTCTGGGTATATCATGAGTTAATCTGAATTCGGAACGTTCAGAAAACAGTTACGAATCCAAATATCGTGATTTTCACCCAAATAGTCGAGTTTAAACACGTTGATTTGAGAGTTTAAATTGTTTTTAGTCGAAAAAGTATCAAAATGATATTTCTGCAAATATTTTTGAGAAACTGTTTGCGAATCGTTTGTTTCTGACCGGAAAGTGATTCGAAGCGTGTTTCTACCTTCGAAATCGGCAAGTTATACGAAAAATTTCTGAAGATTGAGAGGTTGTGATGAAATCGCCGAAGTAAGTTCGAAGTTGATTTCGGAAGTCGATAAAGTTTTTCGAGTGAAATGAATTGCGTGTGAGTGAGTTTTTCGATCGATAAAGTCGTATTAATACTTTACAATCGGGTAAGGTAAAAATACTTTGGGCCGTAAAAAAAAATGTTTTGGGCTTTAGTTAAAAGTCATGTCTGATTAAACAAAAATTTAATCTTTTATGGATTAACCCAAAAGTAAATTGCATAATGCTCCCTGTATTTCTGAAAGAAATGCAATTATCTCCCAATGTTGATGAAATTCAACACTTGACTCCTCGGATGAGCTCGAAATTTTCTGTGATGCTTAGAAAAAATATTAGAAGTCATGTTTTACAAGTAAGTCATATAGGAGATAATAACAAATTCTCATGTAAAACTCCCCCTCAACCAATGCACGTTTGAACTTTTCGTCATTTAAGCACATATATAGTACAATTTGGCATATGAAAATTTACTATTGAAGTACAAGTAACGCATTTAAGCAATTCAGGATAGATTCATTAAAATTTTGCATTTTTAAAAAAAAATTGCATTTTATAATTCTGAGCCAATGCATGTATTAATGCATTTAAAATGTGCGAACAATATTTTCAATAATGAAAAATACGAAATTCCTCACTCAACCCAAATTATAAATCCTTTACTTTTACCTCTAGCAATCCACTTTGAGCCTTCTCCGACATTCTTTTTCTTATGAAACCCGATCAAGCCTTCAACATTATTCCTAAAGTTTCGGGGTTGCTCAATCAAGAAAAAGATGGGGAGAAAAAGAGATACAAGTCTCAATCATTATAGACAACAAACACGGATCTCGATGTTATTTTCTCCTAGATAATCTCGTATACTCCTAGAAGAGAAGCACCTCGAAGTGAACTTCTCCAACGTTAATCTAGATCTTATAAATAGAGAAAACGAGAAGAGAAGCACGGCCTTGGGTTCGAAATCCATAACTGTGGAACCTTCAAAAGGAACACGGTCTCGGCCCAAAAAGAAGATCTAATCTCTCAAAGTTTTGTAAAGAAGACGAGACTCATCTTGAGCAAGAAAAGCTAAAGGATCATAAATGAATTTCAAAAAGGGCCCCTGGAATTGAAGATTTTCATTAATCCCAAAATTATCCTACCCTTTTAGTCAGAGCCTAAAAATAATCCCTTCAATGTCCCTTTGATTCAAAATGAACTTTTAGTTGGTAACTTGATTAAATATTCTACGATAACAAATTAATTGGTATAATTTTGTTGTGATGATATGAGTGATATATCTACTAAATATTTCCATGATAAAATTAAATTGAGTGCTATGAGCGAAACTTGCGAGAGTTGTCAAAATGACTTCATACTATGAACTTAGAATATTAGTTTAGTTACATGATTTGACGACAAATTATTATTTTATATGTCATGACAAATTTTTGCGTGATAATGTTCAAAATGTCCAACTGACCCCAAAACAAAATTTTTAGATAAGGAGCACTGCTAGGTATTGAATGAGACGAAGCAGGCATTTGAGACTCGTTCCGATAAAAATGTTCAAATAGAGAATCTAAATCTTCCAGGGCGGCGAGAATTGCTTCTTTTGACTTTGAGGTAGAAGTTGTCGGAAGTTGTTGACTTTGTGCCAACACGCCTATAAGCTCGGGTTCTGAACTGTTTTGTTCAGAAGCCAATTCGGTCACTTCTTGAAAAGTGACGTTGTAGCTTTCCAAGATAGTACGCGAAGACTTGATGTAGACGCGGTATGCTTTAGACGTGGATGAATATCCTACAAAGACGGCTTCAAATGCTTTAGGGTCGAACTTGCTTTGATGCTCTCGATCGTTGGCCACAAAACATTTGCACCCGAATACTTTGAAGAATGAGATATTCGGTATCCTTTGATTAATGATCTCATACAACGTCTTTTCAAAGCGTTTGTGAATAATCGTCCGATTTATCGTAAAGCATGCGGTACTCACTGCTTGAGCCCATAGAAAATGAGGGAGATCGGAATAAATCAGCATTGTTCTTGCAGCTTCAACTAGAGTCCGGTTCTTCCGTTCTACGATGCCATTTTGTTAAGGCGTTTTAGCGGCTAAAATTGTTGAATAATTCCAAGTGACTGATAGTAATTGCTGAGACGTTGATTCTTGAATTCAGTTCCGTTATCAGTCCGGATTACTTGGATTTTCTTTTGCAGGAGATTTTGAGTCGTATTCACAAAGCTTATTATCAAGTCTCCAATCTCATCTTTTGTTTGGAGATATCTTGTCCATGTGTAGCGAGAATAATCGTCGACAATTACTAACACATCGACCGTTGATACTTTGTGTACGCATTGGTCCACAAAGGTCCATGTGAAGTAATTCCAAGGGTCGAGATGTAGAAGCAACTTGCTTGAGTTTGTGTGATGCTCGCTTCATTTTTTCCATTTGACAAGCCGAACAATTATGCTCTTGATGTATGGAAATCATTGGTAGACCGTGTACCAACATTTTGATAGAGAGTTTGTGAAGAGCTTTGAGATTTAGATGAGACAGGTGTTGATGTCATAAGCTATTCCTCTTGATTGTTGTCTGTGAGATGAGGCAAAAAGTTGTCGAAGGTCGAACTGTTGTCAGATTTATGGTGTAAAGATTATATCTTCGATATCCTGTTAGAAGTTCTTGATTCTGACTATTTAATATTCTGCACTAATCAGCTAGAAACACCACTTGAAATCCTTTGTCACAGAATTGTCCTATGCTGAACAGATTGTGTTTAAGACCTTGGACGTAAGAGACATCTTTAATCGTCAGATTCTGCAGTAAAATATTTCCAAAGCCTAGTATTGGAGTTGAGTCGTTGTTGTCGAATGTGACTTTTCCGTTGTAACGGTCTTGGTAGTTGCTCAACAGTTCTTGATTTCCCGTCATGTGTGTGGAACAACCGGAATCTAAATACCACACATGATGGATCTGCATAGAAAAATTTTAGAGAGATTTAGGTGCCCACTTAGTAATGGGTCCTCTCAGATTAGCAGATTTGGTAGGTAAGATTAGTTTATTTTTTGTTCCTAATCCATTTATGCTCTTAGGTACCCAAACCAACTTGGAAGTAGTTGGTTAAGTGGTACCTCTTTAGGCAACTTGGCCTTTTGGGCTTGCGTTGGCCTAGATGGTGTCTTGGGAACCCATTGAGGTTGAACCTTACGTGTGAAGTTAATTTCAGCGCGGACAAATGTCTTATTTGTCTTAGTGCATGAGAAAATCTTTTCTCTAGCTAGTCTCTTAAGTTATTTGGCTGAGTGTACTTTGACCGGATACCTTAAATGAGGATAAGAATGTATCGAGCGATAAGCTTTCTTTATAGCCGGATCTTGTTTCCTACGAGACTTAAGACTTGCATTTGTCTTTGAATGATGGTATATGTTTTTAGAAGTAGAGCCGATTTCAAAATTTGAGCTTTCAAAATTAATAGGCTTTAACACATAAGTGGAAGCAACAACATTAAACTCATAAACGACTGTTTTCTTACGAGTGTCCATAGTTTGTGATACAGAAGAAAATTTTGAAAATAAGACATTTCTTTCATTTTTCTTCTGAAATTCTATCCTAGACACTGTTTCCTTATCATGTTTCACCTCTTTTTCTACTCTACTTGTGGATGGAGTAGAAAAAGAGTTAGAAAAAATCTTTTTTCTTTTTGAAGCATTTAAGGATTCTTTACCTCCCTTTACACTTTTTAAAGAAAATTTATCTTCTTTTAAAATATTTTGTGAAATAATGGGAGGTGTTTTCTTAGATTTGATCTTGTCCTTATTTAATGATTTTTCTTTCAAAGTAAAATCAGGACAAGATTTTAAAATTGAGGAAGTTTTGAGATTAGAAATCTCCAATATAAGCCCATTCTTTTCAGCTTTGAAATTCTTTCTTTCTGTTTCTAAGAAATCGTTTAAATCAACTATTTTCTTAATAATAGCAGGTATATAACAGAAAGTAGAATTTTGAAAATGATTATTATTTTCTTCCTGAACTTTAGGAAAATCTTCTAAAGGATAATTGAATTATAGTCACTAGACAGGTTAATTTCCCGTGTCTTGCAGCTATTATTTAATTCGACGTAGTCAAAGGGGATATCAGTCCTATTAATGGCTTTTTGTTTAGATTCTTCTAAGGTATTTATTTCGGAAGAATTACTAAAGACCATTAGAGAAGTTAATCCTAATCTCATATACTTGATATAATATAACTGTTTGACATTGACATTTTTCAAGTTACAGGGATTGTTAAAACCTAAGTCTTCTTAGGATTGTAAAATTCTATATCAAGAGGTTGATTTAGAAATATAGTCTGATCCGTTTGTCCTATTTTTGTTAGAAGATCGTCTAAAGTTTTAATCATAGAGTAAAGCTTCTTACGTTCGTCAGAGATTTCCTTAAAATTATTTCTAGAAATTTCTAAATCTCTCTGACAATTGCTAAGAGTCTTACTAAGGTCATTTATTTTTATTTCAGAGGTAGCTATCCTAGATTCAAGACTAGTTATGGTTTCTTTAGCATTAGATAAGAGAATATCTAAGTGAATTGTTCTATCTAATTGCTTTTGAAAATTATTTTCACTAAGGGCTAGTCTTTCTTCTAATTCCTTTTTACTTTTCCACTCATTTTTCATGTTAGTATACTTTATTTGTAAGGATTCTAACATGTTTAATAATGTAGAGTTAGGCATCGTACCTCTTGTGATGATGTGGATGCTTTTTCTTCATCATCTGAACTCCTTGATGAGTTATCGGTTGAGGCGTCGTCAAGGTATGCCATTAGAGCACGATTTTCGTCTTCAGAATCTGTGGTGTCTTCCAGCCAATGCTCTAGCTCCGCCATCAGAGCTACTCCAGCCTCTTTTTGTTTAGTTAGTTGGAATTTTTTGGAGTAGTAGTTGGCGTCCTTTTTCTTGGGAAGTTTGCATTCTCTGGCGAAGTGCCCTATCTTTCCACAAATGTAGCACTTTTGTGGTTCTTTGACGTTTTGGATTCTGATGACTCGGTCGGTCTTTCCTTGTGCTTGGAGCTTGATGTCCGAAATCTATTTGCCGAAGAGGAAGAATTCTTTTTATAGAACTTTTTGCTCATCTTTTAGTAATGAGAGCCAATTGTTTCTTGAACTTTTTCATATATGGCTCAGAGTCCGATTTAGAATCGTCTTCATCTTCTGAAGAACTTGGCAACTTGATGCTTTTATCCTTGCGAGATCGACTCGTTTTTCTTTCAGAGACTAGAGCTATAGAGTCGTCGATCTGCTTGCCCTTAGGTTCTTTTTGTATCTCGCTTATATCTTCTTCGTGTTGACCGAGATTATCAAGACGGCATGGATATCCATTTTGTCCAAATCCTTGTTTTGATGGATTTGCATGGATATTTTCTTCCACTCCGGTTGAAGAGAAGAGAGAAATCGGATGTTGACCTCCGTTGGTCTTGAAAATTTCTATCTTCGTCATTTCATTGAGAAGAGTTAGATAGCGTTGGTAGAGTTCATAAACATTTTCCTCCGACTTTGCCTTGAATGAGTCGTAAGCTCTGAGAATATTGGCTTTCTTGGTTTTGACTCCGACTTCGGTTCTTTGCATCATTTTGTGGAGTTCATCCCACATAGATTTTGCACTAGATAGACTATCTAGTGCATATAGATGTCGTTAGGAATTCCTTGCAATAGGAAAGTTTTGGCTCCAAATCCGCTTTTGCTCTTAATCGCTCCCCCTCGGTGTATTCACTAGGAATTTTGAGTCTTCTAGTGACGGGAATGGGAGGATTATTGGTGGCATCACCTTTTTGGATGAGCCAAAATTGAGCGGGACCGTCATGAAGAGAAGCTATCAAATTGGTAGCTTGATCTTTAGTTTCAAAGAATTTCAAGAATCGGCTTCTCCAAACGGTGTATTCGCCTCTTCGTAGAATTGGAGGGCGGACGTCGTTTCCGAGTGAGTAAGCATCCATTTGTAGTTGTTTGGTAGGATCTTCATGAAAGTTTGGAATCGAAATGGTAAAAATGCTTCATAAGTGACAAACTTCGTTAGTAATGTTTGATTCGTACTTTAAGCAATTTTCCTTTCGAACCTATGTTTCGGTTGTTGAAGAGAAATTGTTTTGATTTTGAAAAATATTTGATATGAGAATTGATATTTCAAAATTTAGCTAAAGAATTTTGAATTTAAGAATGAAAATTTTGAGTAACGTAGAAGATAAATCGGAGACAAACATTTTTTGTAAGTTTTAAAAATTTCGAATTTTGATTTCTTTCAAAATAGTGTAAAATGTGTGTGTGTTTGAAAATTTTTTCGAGCAATAAGGTTTTCGATTAGAAAAATTGAAAACCTATTATCGAAAAAGATTTTCGATTGTATAAGTTTTTCGTTGTATTTATCGAAAATTATTTTTCGAACGTAAGAGTTTTGCAAAGTAAATATCCTGTCGAAAAATAGTTTGTCAAATAATTGTTGATCGCAAAGACATTTATTGAAAAATTTGTAATCGAAAAATTAAGAGTGATCGAAAAAAATTTCGTGAAGTTTGACTCAAATTGTTGACTAAGAATTTTTCGAATGTAAATTATTCGATCGAAATATGTTTTCGCTAAATTTTGACTCGAAAATTTAAATGATCGAAAATCTTATGATTGAAAAACTTGTTTTACTATTACAAGTTTTTCGAGTCAAAATTAGATATTTATTTAGCGAAAACAGTATCCGTCGTAAAAAAATACGCTTTATTACGTTCGAAAAAGATATTTATATATGAATCGAAAAACTAATTATCAAAATAATGTTTTTCGAGTCTTATATTTGAGTAAAACACACGAGAACAGTGTTTGTCATCGAAAAATTTCTCGACTGCAAACTTATTCGAAAAATAATTTTCGAGCCAAGTTGTTCGATCGAAAAACCGATCGAAGAACAGCAAAGTTCAATGTAACAGTGAAAATTCCAGATTCAACCGATATGTTCAAGTTAGGTGCTGAAATTCTGGATAATCACTCGTTTCTTAGTTCTTAATATGAACAAACACAAGATTAACCACGCTTTACTGCAAAATATATCGATTATGAGGAAAATCAAATCGTAACCAAAACTTAGTTGCAAACACAAATATCGATCGAAATCGAAAATCTGAATTAATATGACGTTCTAAGCGATTGAAATTAGTACTTAAATCATTCCTAACATATAATCTATCACTTAATCAGCAAGATCATCAAAAAAATTCGCAAACATTAAGCGCATTGATCAAAATATATCTCACGTGAGTTTTTCGATCGAAAAATCTGGAAAATTATTTGATCTTAGATTCGCGAATTCAATCCAAAAACGATCACGATATGGTCTGATACCAATTGTTTGGTCCTCATATATCAACTACCGATCGATCTAAGCATTTCTTGATTTTCGAATGATAAATCTTACAAAATACCTTCGGTCGAATATCTTCTTTGAAGATCTTGAGATAGAGTGTTTCTCGATAGCTATTCTCTCTCTTAGAATGTGAATTCAATGCTTGTATTTTTTCGAAAAATGTACTTATGTTTTGGTTTTGATAGTGTACATTGTATTTGTACCTATTTACATGGTATATTTACTATTTAGTCCTCTACTATCAAAACTACTAAGTATGCCCCTAATTACAAGGATAACAAAATAACAAAGCACAATTCTAAAGGCTCTTCAGTTATAAAATTCTATATCTGCCTGATTTAGAAAAATTGTCTGATCGGCATGTCCCCTTTTTTGTCAGAAGATCATCTAAAGTCTTAATCGAAGTGTAAAGCTTCTACGCTCATAAGAGATTTCCTTATAATTGTTTCTAGAAATTTCTAAATCTCTCTGACTATCGCTAAAAGTTTTACTAAAGTCGTTAATCTTAGTCTCAGACGTAGCTATTCTAGATTCAAGACTAGTTATAGTTTCCTTAGCATTAGCTAAGAGAATTTCAATGTGAGCTTTCTTATGTAATTGTATTTGGACGTTCTATTCGCTAAGTGTTAGTCGCTCCTTTAAATCTTTTGAACTTTTCCGCTCACTTTTCATTTTAGCATATTTAATTTGTAAAGAATCTAACATGCTTAATAATGTAGAGTTAGGCGTAGCTACCTCCTGAGACGAGGTTAATGCTTCATCGTAGTCAATCCGCTTCGTCGTGCTTGCTTCTGAGATATCTTCAAGACATGTCATGAGAGCTAAGTTGTCCGTTTCAGAATCTGTGGTGTCTTTCAGCCAGTGGTCTTTTTCAGCCATTAGAGCGACTCCTGCTTCCTTTTGTTTAGTCAATTGAAATTTCTTGGAGTAGTAGTTTGCGTCTTTCTTCTTTGGCAAGCTACAATCCCTGGCGAAGTGCCCTGTTTTGCCACAGTTGAAACATTTCTGTGGCTCTTTGGCATTTTTTATTTCTGAGGTCTCAGGTGGTCTTTCCTTGTGCTTAGAACTTGAGACCCGAAGTCGATTAGCTGAGGAGGAGGACTTCTTTTTGTAGAACTTTTTGCTCATCATTTTTGTAATGAGAGCCAATTGCTTCCTGAACTCCTTCATGTCAGGCTCAGAATCCGTGTCTGAATCGTCTTCTTCTTTTGAAGAGTTGGGCATTTTTACACTCTTGTCTTTGCGAGATCGACTAGTTTTTCTTTCTGAGACAAGGGCTATTGAATCTTCGATCTGTTAGCCCTTCTGCTCCTTCTGAATTTCGCTGACATCTTCCTAGTGTTGAGAGAGATTGTTGAACACGGTTTTGATATCCATCTCATCAAAATCCTTATTTTGCCAAATTTGCATGGATATTTTCGTCCACTTCGGATGAAGAGATGATAGAAATCTTGTGTTTACCTCCATATTTGTCTTGAATATTTCTATTTTCCTCATCTCGTTTAGTAGAGTCAGGTAGCGCTGATAGAGTTCGTATAAATTTTCCTCCGTCTTAGCTTGAAAGTCGTAGGCTATGAGTATGTTTGCTTTCTTTGCCTTTAGTCCAACTTCAGTCCTTTGCATCATTTTGTGGAGCTCATCCAACATTGTCTTAGGACTTGACAGACTATCTATTTGCATATAGATGTCATTTGGGATGCCTTGCATCTTGAAAGTTTTGGCTCATAGGTCAGCCTTAGCTCTTAATCTCTCCCCCTCAAAGTATTCACTATGAATTTTAAGTCTTTTAGTGGCTGGAATGGGAGGGTTATTTGTGTCATCGCCTTCTTGAATAAGCCATAATTGAGTAGGTCCTTCTTGGACAGAAGCCATTAGATTTGCAGCTTGATCTTTATTCTCCAAGAAATTCATAAAGAGGATTCATACGGTATATTCGCCTCTTCTGAGAATTGGGGGACGGACATCGTTTCCAAGAGAGTAAGCATCCATAGTTGTAGTTGATTGGTAGGATCTCATGAATGTTTGGATTTGAGTTGGTAAAAGTGCTTCACAAGTGACAAATTTGTTAGTAATGTTTGGTTCGTACTTTAAGCAATTTTATTTTAGGGCATATCTCTAATTTTTAGGTCCTAAAAACTGTGTTTGAGTAAGACACGTATTTTGCACAAGAATTGGTACTTCAAAATTTTTGCTAAAGGATTTTGAATTTATGATTTTAATCGAAAAGTTTGAGTATCGAAAATGATTATGCGAGAGAAATATTTTTCGAAAGTTTTGAAAATAACGATTTTGATTCTGGATATGTAAAAATTTTAAACATCAGATGTTTACCTCCTTATGTGTGGAAAATGATTGGGTTTAAAAGTTTAGTAAGTATAAAAGTTTTTCGAGCCGTAAGTTTTTCGATTTTGAAAAATTTCGATCCTTAATCGAAAATGATTTTCGTAAGTACATGTTTGTCAAAGAATGTGTATCGAAAATTATTTTCGACTGGAAAAAGGTTTGCGATAGTATTTTTCGAAAGTAGATGATTTTCGATAGTGTTTATAGAAAATGTTTTAGTAAAACCTGTCGAAAAATGCTTTATCGAAAAAATTTGTTGATCGCAAAATTTCTATCGAAATATTTATTATCGAAAAAGTTAGAATGATCGAAAATCTAAGACTAAAAATTTTTGATAAGTTTGACTCGATTATTTGACTAAACTTATTCCGAGTGCGAAATATTCGATGGTGAAATACTTTTTCGCTTAGTTTGGACTCGAGAATTAAGACAATCGAGAAAATTGAGATCGAAAACTTGTTATCGAAAAACAGGTTTTTCGTGTCAAAAGTGAATATGAATATAGCGAAAACAGTATTAGTCGAAAAATTTTACGCTTAGTTACACTCGAAAAAGATTATTCTGAGGACCGAAAAACTAATTATCGAAAATAAATTTTTCCGCGTCAATATAGGAGTGAAACTAGCGAACTGTTGGAGAATTGTCTTGTTGAGAGCCATCATTGTTGTGTTGAGAGTGGCCTTCAATGATATACTTGAGTTTGGGTGTCTTCTCATGAGTGTGTGCCAGAACTGTTGGAGATACTTCAGAGACTTATGTAGTGAGTGTGAAAGCCGGCCATAGAGGGTGACACTGGAGAATGGCGATCACTATAGAGGGCTCGCATTTGAAGGTTGTTAGGTTAATGTCGAAGTTGTTCTCTTTGATCAAAATCCACTTTTCTTGTGGGTATGTTGAGTTCGAGGATGATGCCCTTGATTCTGAAAGGTGGACAAGATAGAATTATTAGTCAATAATCGAGAGCAAATGTCTGATTTGGTATTTTTATAGTGAGGTGGGACTTAGAGGTTTGAGATTTATTTGTGGAAAGTGTTGGTCCGTTATTAACCAAACAAGGATCAAAAGATAGCTTTAAAGCATAATAATTGAAAAACACCTTTTAGTGTGTGAAAGTGTGTGCTTCCTTTTAGAGAAGGAACAAAGTGACTTCCTTTGTAATTCTTTTGATGAAAACCATAAAAGGGTAAAGGGGGCCTTATATATCACATGTGTTGGTATATTAAGGCACATGATCTAAACTATCATATATTTACGTTGAGGCCAAAACTACTACAATCACTTAATTAAAAACTAGACCCAAGACATACAAAATCTAAAGGACATTACAAAATATTCCTAACAATCTCCCCCTTAGTGTCCTTTCCGCTTTGACGTCTTATATTTCTAGGGTCTCACCAGCTCATAGACAGATCTTCTGAGTTTTAGTTTGTACTCGTAAGATCGTATCCATCTATGGTACGAAAACCGATCATAGATGATGTCAATCATCTTCTAGTACTTACCTTGGACTTCATGCTCCTCGAACCTCAATTCCTCCAAAATTCTTCTGAGCTTATCATGTATGATTAGAAGGGTTCCATCGTAGAACATGGTGAGCTCTGATTGTCTTCATCAGCCTTTTCTCGCCCTTGTAGCTTCTCCATCAAAGATGTGGCCTTCACCGTAGCTTTCAGCCTCGGAGCGATCGAAAGAGTGCTTTGTGAGGTTCACCTTCTTCAAGTTGCTCTATAGCGTCATCTGAAGGTCGTGAGATGCATTTTACTTGATCTTGCATAGGATAAACCTCTCTAGGGTGTTCGGGCTAGCTTGAGAACGGAGTTCTGAAGAGTACCAAGCATCTTGTAGCTTCCGACCATTTGATAGATGTCTTCCGCTCTGATGTAGGAGAAGTCTGCTTCATTCAATTCTTCGACAGTTCCGTCCTCCCGCTAAACTCGGTAGATTGGGAAGGATATTGAGCAGAAATGAGATGTCCGTACTCCCATTACCACTGAGATCATAGGCCCCTTCTTCTCATCCCTTTGGAGAGCCTCCACGTCGCTTCCTTTTCCGTCGAACATGAGTTTTCGACGGAGACTGAGCATGTATAAATTGGCTTTGTGTTCCGAGAGATGAGTCATGCCTTGCAGCTCCAACTCCTTGAGCTTCTTGAGATGATCCTCCTTCCTCCATATTCCCTTTCGAATATCTTCTTGGTATGACACCACGATCTTGGCATTTCTCTATGGCAGGTCAAGTTCCTCTCCTATTTTTGACTTTAACAGAGGGGCGTTGTCGTCCATGACTCTGTGGCGGGGGAGTTTGGGAAATTCTGGGATCTCGGCTTCGTAGTCTTCGCCTTCCTCAAGTTCCTCCTCTTCGATCCGAACCAGGTTGATGACTGCCTTCTTTAGAAAGAATCTGGCATTTTCCATTAAGCCTTTGGCCAGTTAAGGAGTCACCGGATGAGTCAACCACTCTTCATTGAGTATGTAGCTCTCCACTTTGTAGTGTGGATCGTAGAGCTCTTCGACGGTTAAGGTCGGCTCGTCGGTTGCTGGAGAAGGAACTGGTGAGGTAGAGGGTTGAAGTGGCATCGAAGGGCTTTTTCGGATGGTGGGTCGAGGTGAGGGGAGGCTTATAGTGGCTATGGTATCATGGAATGGTGAGAGAGCAGTAGGATGGACTACGTAGGCAGCTTCTTTTGTGATGAAGAAGCCTCTGATTGGGTAGTTTGGGTAGTGGTGGATGAGGAAAATCCACCAAACTGAATCACCATCACTTTGATACACACTCGGCAAAAGGGGTTGAATCTTGATGTTTTTCTACGCTTTATTTTGCGCTAGCCAGTCCCATCCGTTTGATGTTATAACACAATTGCGGTATGCGTCGTTCAAAATGTCAATAACCCTTGGCCCTCGTGGATAACAATCAATTGAAGGTATCGTAAGTAGACATGAGTCTCATCGTTCTGCCATTGCCAATTCAAAATCGGATAAGTGATCTCATATGAACTCGAAGTTTGAGTAATTGCTTCCAACTCCACCCACCTCCGGTCGACTCTTGAGTTTCCCATAATGACTTCTTATGTAATGCATGTGATAAAGGCAAGAAATCTAAATAGAATATACATCATGAGTAATGATGCTCCGTAAGTGTTTCATCTTAAGAACACGGTTAAGATCCAAAGTGGATCGAATCCCAAGCCCACCCTCTCTCATCGGTAAGCAAATGTTTGTCCTTGCTACCTTGCCATGGCCCCAACCCAAAAAAACATCTTATACGCGTCTGTATCGCCTTAATAACTCCCTTGAGTCGTAAAAAGACTCCAGCTCAATATATATGTAATGTATTCAACATCGATTTTACGAGTTGCATCCTTCCTGCATACGATAATGAACGGTTCAACCAAGACCCACTTGTGAATAGGCGGGTCACGTCATTAATCGTGAGTTTTTAAGTAAGTAGAGGGACCCCTAGATCGTAAACCGGTAGCTCCCTTTCTCAAATCCCATAATCGACAGAAATGTAAGCACCAACCTTCCAGAACGATGAACATTTGGCTCTTCGATGCATTCGTTTGGTTGCCCGAGAGATCCAAAAAAGTGTCCAAGCCAGCCTAAAAAATACCCCACAGATTGAGGTTCACATTACAGAATCATCATAAAATATCCGATGTTCTGAAACTCCAATGGTAGGTGAAGTCTTGTCCATCACAAATTTGCTTTCTCATTATGCGAGAAAGAGCGTCCATGAAAAGAGTGAAAAGATACGATAAGATCGAACCGCCTTATCTAATTGCCCTTTTCCCTCGAAAATCTATTATGCTCGCCCATTGATGTTAATCGAATAAGAAGTCATGGTAAGACAACTCTTAATCCAACGAACAAAGGTGGGGTGAAATGCATTGAGTCGAGAGTAACCAAGATAAATTCTCATTCAACCTTGTCATAGGCCTTTGCTAGATCAACTTTGAAAGCTACACGACCCACAAGATTGGCACTCTTATAACCGCAACAAACCTCTTGAACAAGGAGTATGTTATTACTTATTTTCCTTCCTGGGACGAACGTTGTCTGAGTTGGAAGACCACCCTCAGAAGTTACTGCTTAAGTCAAGTTGCCAAAACCTTGAAGATTGATAAGTTAGGATTTTACGTTATTTTTATACCATGTAAAATTACGTTTTCGATCGTTATCTACCTGAAATACTTTTAATATCCGACATTTACATTTATATTTTTATTTGATAGATATCGGAGCAAAAGCGACCAAAATCGGAAAAATACCATCACTTTTGAAGAGGATGGATTTGGAGATCTTTTCTCAACCAAAGATATTCACGCGATATTCAAGCACGTGATTCAAGGAGGTACTAGGTCAAAGTATCTACATGATTGCATGGACAAAGGAAAATTAGAGAAATATTAGGCATACAAGCGAATGGGTTGCGCGATAGTGAGCTATATTCTTTACGGCCCATTAGATTCTAAGTCGGTGCTTTTCTATTTAAAGCCACGAGACGAGACGGGAGTGAAGGGAAAATCAAGGAGAACTCACCAAAAATCCCGCAACCCTCAGTATAGAACCCAGCTGAAAAGAACGAAGCACAGCTCTCGAGCACGCAGCTCACGACCGAACTCTCTCACGTTGAAGTTATGACGAAGGAGACACCCTTGAAGCGCGACGACCCGAGCACCGTGAGGGATGAATATTATTTTTGCTTAGACGTTTCAACGATAGTTTCTTTGACTTCGCCATTGTTTTCGTTTATTTTATGCTATCTTAATTTATTATGTTATTGAGGCTGTGTTAGGCCGAATTATGACTACGTGTTAATGTTATTTGATCGAATGAATTGAGTTACGTATTCTATGTTTGATTTTAATTCTTGCGTGTGATTGGCCACCATATGCATAATCCTTGATCGGTTTATGAGACGGACAATGTGATAAGACTAGTTGAAACAATAAAAATCGAACACCACCACGTAAACCGACCAGACCTGGAATCCAGTTTCGTATGTGTGGTTTCCGAGATCTTAGTCACCGAAAACGTTTAAACTCGGAGAATTTCATTGAAATTGAATATGTGCGTATAAACTACAATTTCTATAGACATATAGAAATTTGTTATCTGTCGCGTAAGATCGCTATTGCGGGACAAACGAGTAGCGGTTATTTTAGGAAATTCTATCTTAATTGGGAGTCGTATTGATTAGATAGAATAGATTTCATGAAATGTAGGAAAAATTTGTGCTGAGCATGTGCCTTGATCATCGTTCCTATTAATTGATTTAAAACGTTATCTGTGAGTACTCGCTATCGTTATTTTATTACCTGCGTTTTATTTACTATTTGCTTTAGTTTAGTTTATAAATCTCATGATCGTAAAAAAAAATTCTTTTTTTCTAAATTAAAATTAGGAGTAATATCTTAGAATTACTCGAGCTATCTTCGTGGATCGATACTCGGACTTACGTCCGTTTTACTACTTGTACGACCTAGTGTACTTGTTAGTATTTGAGCGTGTCAAGTTTTTGGCGTCGTTGCCGGGATAGCGTTATTATTAATTTTAGGATTTATTCCGAGTTTAGTTTAGATTTTTTTAATATTTATTTATTTGTCCATTTACTTACTATTTTCACTACCGGGTTCACTTACGTTGATTCTTTGACAGATATTTCCAGTTGTGCATGACACAGAGCTCAAGGAACGAATTACTACAATTTGACATAAAAATCGAAGCCACGTACCGACGCAACAACCGTAACCGTAGACAAAGGATGGATACTTACGAAGAAGAAAATCACGGGGAGGTTCCTCCACGATCCACTCTACTAAGTCGAGCACTTTTGGGACTCTTCGATGACAATAACCCAATTTTCATTCCCGCGGGACCACATAACCAGTCCGAGATCAAACCGCCTACTATACAGATAGTTACTGACGTAGTAAAAGTTCCATGGGCGGACAAAAAGAGGATGTCAATTTTCAAATTTTAAATTTACTCAAATTTGCAGATTCTATCAAATATCCCTATCCCGGAGCCTCTACAAAAGCAATAAAGCTAACGTTCTTCCCTTTTTCTCAGACAAGTAATGCCTCGTAATGATTCTCTCCACTTCCACAGGCATCTATTACTACCTGGGAGCAAGTGGCATTAGTATTTCTAGATAAATATTACTTATTGTCAAGGACGAGCGAGATTCGGAGCCATGGTGAACTTTAAACATGAGGTGGCGAATCTATGAGCGATGTATGACGCAGATATAAAAGTCTTTTACGACAATGCCTAAACCACAACATATCCGATTGTACAAATACAATCATTCTTCTTGGGGCTTAACACACATAATAAGAGCATTATCGACGTGGGGTGCACACAAAATCTTATGGAGTTATGCAATGAGGAAGCACTCCAGGCTATCGAGCGGATTGCATCTTATCCAGCAAGATAAACTGAGCAAGACATAGATCGACGTGCATCCGATGTGCACGAGACCAATAACTCATTGGAGTTACAATTTGATGCTATTCATCGGAGGTTAGACGAGTTGCAAGGTAAAGGTCCACAGACGGTGAATGATATTCACAACATACCAAGAAAATCGTACTCCGGCATATACGATCCAAGTGGGAGAGACCATCCTAATATGCATATGGAAATTCACTACTTGAATCCTCCATAAGAATAGAACCACCAAGGGTGACCTCCTTATTAAAAGCATCAGGGGCAACAAACTACATTACCACAGTAAACGAAGGCCAATTGGGAGGATGCATTATCTAAAATAGCAGTGATACAAGGTGATCAAAACTACAAGACGGAGGAGTGATTTCATAATTTGGAAAGTAAAGTCGAGAAGAACTTCCAATACATACAAGCCGCACTAAATGACTTAGCAGCTTACATGGGTCATCATCTTGCCTATACAGTGTCTGAACACAAGCAACGCACTCTATCAAGTGAGCGACACCAAGAAGAACCCTCGAGAGTACGTGAAAGAAATCCAACTGAGTAATGGAAGGAAGCTCGAATCCCAGGAAACCATAGCGATTGAAGAAGCAAGCGAGACTGAGTCAGATTTTCTCTCAAAGGAAAAAAAGCAACCCATTTCCTCCGATAACTCTCTATTTCCGATGGCATTACGAAGGGAGAAACCGGATAAGCAATTTGAGCATTTTATAGTTATTTTTAGGAAACTAGAAATTAATATCCCGTTTGTGAAGTCTTTTTGCAGATTCGAAAGTACGCCAAGTTCATGAAGGAGTTATTATCAAACCGAACAAGCTCGAGCAACATGGAACAATAGACCTCAATGAAGAACGCTCGGCCATTATACAAATGAAGCTACCTCCAAAGATAAAAAATAGTGGGGTTTCTTTACGCGCACTGTCTTTTACTAATGTACTGTGTGATTTAGGTGCAAGTATTTAACTTGTTATATTTATCTCTGCTTAAAAGGTAAGGAGTTGGTGATCTGAAGCCCACATCTACGATCCTCCTGTTAGCAGACAAATCGATCACATACCCACGAGGAATCGTAGAGGACGTACTAGTAAAGGTGGGCAAGCGCTACTTTCCGACCGATTTCGTCGTACCAGACATGGAGGAGGACACCGACAGCTACTCATGCTGAAAGGCCATTCCTAAACACTGCTAGATGACTGTGATTATAAATGCGTCTAATGAGTTTATTCGTACTAGGACAGTTACGGGATACGTGTATGTATAGGTTATAGGAAGTTAAATGATACTACACGTAAGGACCATTTTCCGCTCAATTTTCTTGATTAGATGTTACAAAGATAATTGGGCATGCGTTTTATTGTTTTCGAGATGGTTGCTCAGGTTATTATCAGATTCCTATAGCGCTCGAGGATCAGGAAAAAACCACGTTTACTTGTCCTTAAGGTACTTTTGCGTATATACGTATGACATTTGGATTATGTAATGGACAACTATTTTCAGAGATGCATGTTAGATATTTTCTATGATATATTAGAAAATTTATGGTAATTTTCATGGCTGATTTTTTTGTGTTCGGTTCCTCGTTCGATACATGCCTCGGTAACTTAGGTTTGGTTCTTAAACGATGTAAAGAGACTAACCTTGTTTTAAATTGGGAAAAGTGCCATTTTATTGGTATAGGAATGCATAGTTCTCAGTCACAAGGTATCACACAAGGGAATCGAGGTATATCGTGCCAAAGTCGACGCAATTGAGCAGCTGCCACCACCCACATCGGTGAAGGCAATTCAAAGCTTTTTAGGATACGCAGGATTCTACTGACACTTCATAAAGAATTTTTATAAAATGGCTAAGCCATTATCTAATTTACTTGTTAAGGATGTTATTTTTTACTTCACTGATGAATGTCTACAGGCCTTTCTAACATTAAAAGAGAAACTCACCACATCACCGGTGATAATTGCATCGGATTAGACACTCACCTTTATATTGATGTGTGACGCTAGCGATGGTGCGGTAGGAGCTGTTTTGGGACAACTCAATGATAAGGTATTTTAGACCATTTAATACGCTAGTAAGACTTTGGACGATACACAGAGGAATGACGCTAAAAAGAGCTAGTAGCTCTGGTATTTGCGGTATGCAGTAGCTTATGGATCTAAGTGGGTAGAGGCTGAAGCATGTATGACTAATGATGCACACATTGTTCTTCTCTTTCTTAAGAAGCATATTTTTACTTGTTTCAGTACACCACGTGCTATAATTAGTGATGGTGGTACTCATTTTCCAATAAGTTATTCACTGATTTATTGTCGACGTATGACGTCAAACATAAATTATCGACCCCGTACCATCCTCAGACGAGTGGACAAGTAGAAGTCTCCAATAGAGAACTTAAGCAGATTTTAGAAAAGACAGTGGACGCCTCTCGGAGATTGGTCTTTAAAGCTAGATGATGCATTGTGGGCATATAAAACCTATTGGAACTTTGTCTTTTAAATTAGTTTATGGAAAAGCATGTTATTTACCTGTTGAATTAGAGCATCATGCTTATTGGGTTGCGAATAAACTTAACTTTCACTCTATCGAGGCAGTTAAAAACAGGGTTACTCCAACTGAATGAGATGGAAGAATTTCGCTAGAATGCATATGAGAATGCAAAAATCTACAACGAGCGAACGAAGAGATGACATGATAAGAGAATTGTACAATGGGAGTTTAAACTTGGTTATCGAGTCTTGTTGTTCAACTCACACATGTGACTATTTCCCGGAAAGTAAAAGAGTAAGTGGATTGGACCATACGTAGTGGAGCGAGTATTCCCATCCGGAGCCGTATAGATCCTGATAAATGGGAAGGACTCTCACAAGGTCAATGGGCAGCGACTGAAGTTATACAACAAGGGGGAAGTTAGAGAAACAATCTCAGTAATTCTTGAGGAACCTTGTACTACTAACACCACTTTTATTTATTATGTGCCTTTCAAGGACACTTCGTCTGGAGAAAATACCAGCTAGTTGAAGGACCTCCAGACCAACAAAGCAGGACTAGTCTCCGATCCTTCGTGATTGTTCTGCGAGTCGAGCAACGACTATAAAAACAACGCTTCTTGGGAGGCAACCGAATGACTATCGATGCATAATTTATCATTTTTAATTCAAGTCCTATTTTTATTTACGTCTTATATATTTTATTCTCGCAGGCTCGTAACCAGTTTGTGGGTGTTCTGTTCACGAATGTAGCTCGTTATTGTGGACCAACAAAGTTTTCTCACGTCCCATCCTACATCGATCGACGCATTATTCAGTGCAATGTCACTTAAACTCTTTCTTTGCGTTACACTTTTACACATTGAGGACAATGTGCTAATCAGTTTGGGGGTGGGGTGAAACATGCTATCAAAATCTTATATGTCTAGGTCTCAATATAGTCGGATTTCTTATTGGTTTAAACTGATGAAAGATGTGATTCGAACGTCATCTGTGAAATCTCCTATTAGTGGTGAAAATTTTTGGAATTTTGCTTGTGTCGTGATAAGATTCGACGAGTTTAATGTGAAAGTCTTGTATGTTTCATGTTTTCATATAGCATGATTATCTGGCTACTTTGACAACACTAGGAAAATAATGCGTATCACGAGACACAAACTCAGCAATATATGTGACTTTGAGCTGTTATAGAATTTATTGAGCAACTCGTTATATGCTTTGTGTTTTCATGGTGTCACAAATGGTTTGAATATTTTCGAACTTTTGTATATTATGCATGTCAACGTTACTTTAAAGATTTTTGTGTGTGAAAATGAAATGGGCACCTATGATTGAGTTTTTGGCCTAAACATATCCGTGCCTTGCTTGTTTACCACTTAGTGAACCACTTTGAGCCTTATTTGATTTATTTATTGATGTGGAGCCTAGAGATTATGCCATGTAGCCTCAAATTTAGCGAGAAAGTGCTTTGTCATGCACATTAACTCATCCATTGATATTATGTCGTCCTAAAAAGGATCGAAAGAAGATGAGCATAGCATCGCAAAAAAAAAAAGCTAAGACCCTTCATGTGATAATCTCTCATTCCGGAAACGGAAAAATCAAAAGAAGAAGAGCTTAGTCGAAAAAAATTGAAAAATAAAAGAAAAAGAAACGAACCGAGAAATGAAAATGCATTGGCATTTATCAGAGGACGATTCAGTGATTAACGTGCTTCATAATAGCTCACTTATCCTATATGACATACCTCTTTGACTTGAGCCTCATTACAACCATGATAAAAAAAAAAACCCTTCGATTCGTGCATGATTTCTACTAAATGATTGCGGTTGCAAATTTAGAATAGTATCTTTTTATCTAGTGAACTGAGCACTTTTATATAAATCTCGTTAACACTTTAAGAGATTTGAGCAACCCGAGTAAGAGTTGTTAAGTGATACGTGCTCTGGAAATATCTCTGACGCTATGGTATGATTGCAAACTATCACTTAATGTTTCATGTTAGGTTGAATAATTTATTATCTGATGACGATCTTGACCTATTGTGCTTTTACGTTTTCTAAGATAAACATGAGTAATTTATTTGATGATGTTCTTGAATCCTTACTTGATTTAGATTCTGCTTTATGGTCGAGGAAGATCGAATGTAGTTTGGGGTTGTTGATAGTTAGGATTTTACGTTACTTTTATACCCCGTAAAAGTATATCGTTATCTACCCAAAATGCTTTGAATATCATGTATTTACGTTTATATTTTTATTTGATAGATATCGGAGCAAAAGCTACCAAAATCAGGAAAATACTATCGCTTTTGATTGAGGGATTTGGAGATCTTTTGTCGACCAAAACCCGATATATTCACGCAAAATATAAGCACGTGATTCAAGGAGGGACTAGGTCAAAGTATCTGCATCATGGGAAAAGTCAAATTAGAGAAATGTTAGGCATACAAGCGAATGGGTTGCGCGATCGTGAGCTAATTTTTTTACGGCCCAGAAGATTCTAAATCGGACGAGACGGGAAAGAAGAGAAAATCAAGCAGAGACTTTACCAAAAATCTCGTTACCCTCAATATAGAACATGCGGCGTAAAAGAACGAAGAAACCAGCTCTCATAGCATGCAGCTCACGACCGAACTCTCTCACGTTGAAGTTACGACGAAGGAGAAACTCTTGAAGCGCGGCGACCAGAACACCATGAGGGACGATTTTTATATTTTGCTGTAGACGTTTCAACAATGTTTCTTTGACTTCATCGTTGTCGCTCATTTCAGAATACGCTAGCTTAATTTATTATGTGATTGAGGTCGTTATTGGCTGAATGATGACTACGTGTTAATGGTATTTGATTGTATGAATTGATTTTGTGTTTTATGTTTGAGTTTAATGAGTGCGTGTGATTGGCCACCATATACATGATCTTTGATCGGTTTATGAGACGGACAAAGTGATTGGGCTAGTTCGAACAATAAAAATCGAACACCACAACAAAAAACCGACCATACCTAGAATTCGGTTTCGTATGTGTAGTGTCCGAGATCTTAGACGCCGGAAGCGTTTAAACTCGGGGAATTGTTTGCGTAGAAATGACAATTTCTATATACCTATAGAAATTGGTTCTCTATCGCACAGGATCGTTGTTGCGTAACAAATGAGTAGCGATTATTTTAGGAAATTATACCTTAATTGAGATTCGTATTGATTAGATAGAATAGATTGCATGAAAACGTAAGAATAAATTGTGCCGAGTATGTGTCAGGATCACATTTCCGTTAATTGATTTTAAACGTTATTTGTGAGTACTTGCTATCGTTATTTTATTATCTCCGTAACTATTTGCATTTTTTAGTTTAGTTTATAAATCTCAAAATCATAAAAAATCATTTTTTTCTAAATTAAACTTAGGAGTAATCGAGCTATCTTCGTGGATCGATACTCGGACTTACGTTCGTTTTACTACTTGGACGACTTATTACACTTGTTAGTATTTGAGTCTGTCAGAGATCACCTTGTAACGAATATTGCAATACGAGATGGGTTGGAAACCGTTAGCCCTCCTAGGTGAATTAGTCTCGGGATCAAGGTGATAAGTGTCGAGTTTCGCAACTTTTGAAGATATCCCATTTGAAAATATTCCCGCATCGCCAATATGAAATCATAACCTACAACTTTCTATGAAGCCTTATAAAAGCCGCTGTAAATCCAGCCGACTCTGGGGCTTTATCGTTACGTATAGAAAACAATGGCGCTTTAATGTGCCCTATACTGGCCGTACCATATCACGAGCATCTTCTAAACTCAAATAAATATATATCAAGAAGCTCTCGTAATGAAGCTAAATTAAACGACGAATCGAGTTATTGTTCCAACAGATCCGTATAAAAACGAAGAAGTTCCCCTTTAACCCATTCTTCGCCTACGAAAGTGTTGTCATGTTCATCCTCTCGTTACAGAAGTCGATTCGCTGCCCTATGTATGACCCCCTTTTTGAAGAAATATGCAGAGCACTGATCATCATCATTTAACCACGACATTTAGGCATTTTGTGCTAATGCCTCTTGCTTAACAAGCATTGCTTTCTCATATTGATGAGAAACCAGCATGTGAGCAAGTCGGTGGCGATGATGTGACGAGGGCTACACGAGAAAATATGAAGACATCCGACGTCCCGCTTTGCAACATAACCGGGCCAATGATGCGATCAAGAAAGAAATAAATGGAAGAAATATGCAGAGCACTGATCATCATCCTTTAACCACAACATTTAGGCCGTTTGAGCTAAGGCTGTTAGGTTTGGGATTATTTGACATTGTATTTAATCATTATTAACGTTCGAACATGTAGACGTACATGTATTGTGGTATTAGTCGTATACAAAATATCATAATTAAGTTAAGGGACCCATTCGGTGATCAATTATAGTCGAGGGGTCTGTCGCAATTAAATAAGATGTGTGGGGCTAATTAATATTGTGTAGAATTATTGGGGGTTGAAACGTACATATGGGCTCATTTACGAGCCAGACCATTTTGACATCTATAAATATGGGTGTGGTCCCTGAGTGCAGAACACACGAAACATGTAAGTCGTCACTACCGTAAAACCCTAGTGGCCGCCGTCTAAAATTCTTTGGAGTTCTCATCTTCTCCGATCTAAGGGTTTCACATACTTGCACTTAGAAGATCCACAAACCCCGTTCTCACTCGTGCGAACGCTATGAAATCTGCAGGTACAGTTTTATTCCGCATAAAGATTAATTCATGTTGTCTTTTAACCCTCTTTAATCCGATCAAGGCTAAGGTTTATGGATCCATACAGTTTTGGATCCTACAAGTGATATCAGAGCCACCTTGATTTGGATTAATTAGGATTTGTACCAACGAACTTAGAAAACAAGGGTCACTGCGTTTGGATTTTACAGATCAGCACCCTCGGGCATTGAATCGGGTTGCAGCAGTACCGTCGGGGACTGCTCGTGGTTACAAACATCGTGGCACAGCAGCCCAATAAGGATTGCGTGGGACTGCGCAGGGCTGCGAAGCTGCGTCGCTGACGTTAGGCATTGAAGGTGGCTGACGTGGCTGCGCACGCTCCTGTACAGGCAGCGCCGTTGGGCACTGCGTTTGGACTGCGCGTTGGGGCTGCACTGCATACGCCGTTGGGTGCAATGTGGGACCGTGCACGGTGGCTGCGTTTGGTTGTGTCTGCGTACAATGGTTGCGTTTAGGGTTTCGACATGTTCTACCGTAGGATTCAGGTTGATGGCTGCCTAGGGTTTTTCTGCAGCTTTTCCTTTGAGTGCCCTACTTAGGTTAATGGGCCCAAGTTTGGGCCAAATAAGTTTAATAAAAAAACAAATTTAAGCTGCACGCTTGGGTTACTGATGGTGGCAACACTTAGGTTTTCATTAGGGTTTCCTGAATGGGCCCGCTTTGGGCCCACTATAGTTTCAGTAATTTTTGGCCACTTTAGTTTTAAACCCTAAGTTTTCGTTAATGGACCCAACTGGGCCCGCTTAAGTTTTGGACTTCAATTTAAATTTATAAGGCCCAATAAATGTTTTAAATAGTTGGCTATTTTCCATGACTATATGGATGCTTTTAAGTCAGAAGTATTCGGAAAAATTGCGACTTTTGACAGTAAATGGTTATTAAATTTAATAACATCATAAAGATGCTTATATGGAATAATCGATTATTAGAGATATTTTATTGAAGCAGTATAGTCTTCGTGACCTCTGATGTGGAGATTTTATAAATCTACTCGTGGGGACGGCGGCGTAACATGACACATGCAGATAATTCGACTGGCCATTCGGAAGGTGTTTATCTAGCAGTGACTTGTGTACGTCTCTGATGATAAGGTGAAGTACATGAAGGTCTTTCCGTTGTGGGTAGTTGATCGGCCCTTCGGTGCTACAACTCATTTAAGTATGTCTATGCAGGATTGCCTGAAGTGCCGAACGCCCAGTGATGCTGAAAGATTCATCTATAAAGGTGCTGAAGAACCAGTTGAAGTTTAAGGCATCGTGACTTTAGATTATTATTAAGTTATGGTTTCTTTTGGATTTAAATAACACCTTATGTTATATCGTCATTTAGACGAAATTTTATTTCGGTTTTTTTTTTGGACAAAGAAGGTCTTATTTGTTCATTTGCTAACAGAATATGTGTTATTTAGTCTAAATCTTTAGCGATCGAATCCAATAACTTATCAGGTCATGATACTATGTATTTAATTAATACGGTAAATAATTATGGTGAGTCCCATACAGTGGAAACACGGGGAATTAAGCACAAATTACCATTCAAGAATTCATTTGGTTAATGTCATAAGCATTTGTGTCATGTAAACGAAATGAGAATTGATAAGCTTGTGTCGGATGGAATTCTCGGAACACTCGATAAATCTGGTGATCATTTGTGTATCGAGTGTATAAAGGGTAAGGCTACAAATAAAAGAATGTTAAATCCTGAGAGAGCTAAGTACGTCTTGGAACTGATACATACGGATATATCTACGGCTTCTTGGAATGGACAACGTCATTTTATCACGTTCATTGACGATTACTCTCGTTTTGGTTATCTGTACCTAATTCATGAAAAGTCTTAAGCACTGGACGTTTTTAAGGTGCTTAGAGCCAAAGTCGAAGATCGACACGGCAAAACGATTAAGGTCATCAGATCCGACCGTGGTGGAGAATACTATGGGCGGTACGACGGATCAGGTGAACGACGTCCGGGACTGTTTGCTAAGTTTCTATAAGCGTGTGGGATCGTCCCTCAGTACACCATGCCAGAAAGTCCAAATATAAACGGTGTAGCTGAGCGAAGAAACAGAACCCTTCCGGAAATGGTGGTATGATTACTCGTACGACATTACATCGCTCTCTATGGGGCGACGCATTAATAACCGCATCATATACCCTTAACAGAGTCCCTACCAAAGTTACGAACAATACCCCGTACGAGATATGGACAGGTAAAAAACTTTCCATTATGCATTTACGAGTTTGGGGATGTCCTATTGAGGCACGGCCTTACAGGCCTGGCGAGAAGAAATTGGACTCAAGAACTGTTAGTAGCTACTTTGTAGGATGTCCAGAAAAATCACGAGGCTATAAATTTTATGATCCAACATCCAGAACATTTTTTAGACGAGAAATACCCGGTTCTTCGAGGATCATGAGTTTGGGGAGGATAAGGATAAAGGAAACGATTATTTACTCGAAGAAGAGGCTCCGAAAATTCCTCTTCGTACAGCTCAGGTCGATTAGACTGAAATTTTCGTCCTACTATGATCTGATCTCGGGATACGGTCGAAGATGATGAAATCGTTCCTCCAACTGATCGGCAAGCATCGCCTATACCTGCTCATCACGATCAGCTTAATGAAGCTTAAGCTTATCATCAAGTACAAACTCATGAACCTCACATTCAGATAGAACCAACATCTCTACGTAGATCAATGCGAGAATAAAGAAATGCAATTTTGTGATGATTACTTTGCACATCTTCATGAATGTGAACATACCATTGATTTAGTGGGAGGTGATTCGTTAACCTCCTAAAGGCAATGGGAATTTCTGAGGCTCGCGAATGGACCGATGCCAAAATGGGGAAATTATGACTCATGCAGGCTTATCGTCAGTTGTATCAAAAGTTTCATCAGACTAACACCTCCTTCGGGTTTGAGGCCGATTCTGTTGAGGACTGTTAGTATCACAAATTCAGCGGGAGTAAGTTCATCTTTTGTGTCTTTTATGTAGATGACATATTGCTAGCTAACAGCGGTGTAGATTTATTTCAGGAAACCAAGAGCTTTCTTTCGGGTTATTTTGACATGAAAGATCTTGGGAGGCTTCTTTTTTATATGGGATCCAGATTCACCATGATCCTTCGCGGGGAACTCTCGGGTTATCGCAAAAGAGCTACATCGAGAAGGTACAACAAAGGTTTAGCATGGAAAATTGCCGTCCACACGACACTCCGGTCTCGAAAGTCGATAAGTTTAGTCTCAAACAGTGTCCGGATAATATTTTGTAATCCAAGCTAATGAAGGACAGACCATATGCGTCAGTAATGTGAAGTTTAATGTATGCACAGGTTTGCACCAGACTTGAATTGGTGTTCATCGTCGAAATGCTCGGTCGATACCAGAGCAATCCGGGTAGAGAACATTGGGTAGCAGCCAAAAGGGTCTTCTAATAGCTTCAGAAAACGAAGGATTATATGCGCACATTCAGAAAGCAGAGTATTTAGAGATCATTGAGTATTGTGACTCTTATAGGTTTTTTGGATGCGAAATTTTGTAACAGGACTAAAAGTTGTCAAGTCTATTCAACGACCGATAAAACTATACTGTGACAACAATTGATTTGTCATGTATTCTAACAACAGTATGAGCTATTCTAGGTCTAATTTATAGACATTAAGTTCCTAGCTGTGAAAGAACGAGTTCAGAGTGGATATATAAGCATTGAGCATATCGGAAGATATTTATGGTTACAGATCCGCTTATTAAAGCATTAGCACCCGGTATGTTTTACGAGCATGTTGCTCGTATGGGTGTAACGAATCAAGTTTTCATGTATTAGTGGATGCTGGATTTTTTTTGGCTCAATGATTATAATAAAGTTTCCTTTGTTAATACATGTTAATGTCATGACATTGAGTTTTTCTTCAGATATCCATTAATTTATCTCTGAACTCTGATCTCACTAAGGTAGGACCAGTTGGAAATAGAGATGCGTGATCAATTTGGCATGTAATTTCCATGCTTCACGTCCACACTTGATCTATGTCATTCGATGGAGTTGGTGTTAATGATTAATGTGGGTTGAGTTACAATATATGTATAACGACTATCCCTTTCGTCCTTGCATCGATCGACAATATTGGTGGACGAGATTGATTAATTTGTCACACTTCAGTTACAGCTATATTCGATACGATATCTAGTATACGACGAAAGGGTGCTTCTCGGTTAAATACACCATTTTATAGTACAGTGGGAGAATGTTAGGTTTGAGACTATTTGACAATGTATTTAAGCACAGTTAACATTCGGACATGTAGACGTACATGTATTGTGGTATTAGTCGTATATAAAATATCGTAATTAAGTTAAAGGATCCATTCGGTGATCAATTATAGTCAAAGGGGTCTGTCGCAATTAAATAAGATGTGTGGGGCTAATTAACATTGTGTAGAATTCCTGATGGCTGAAACGTAAATATATGATGGACTTATTTAAGGCGAGACCATTATGACATCTATAAATATGTGTGTGATCCCTGAGTGCAAAACACACGAAACACGTGAGCCGTCACTACCGTAAAACCCTAGTAACCGTCGTCTAAAGTTCTTTGGAGTTCCCATCTTCTCCAATCTAAGGGTTTCACGTACTTGCACTCAGAAGATCCACAAACCCCGTTCTCACCCGTGCCAACGCTATGGAATCAGCAGGTACGGTTTTATTCCGCATAAAGATTAATTTACGTTATCTTTTAACCCTCTTTAATCCGATCAAGGCTAAGGTTTACGGATCCATACGGTTTCGGATCCTACAAAGACTTCTTGCTACGGCCACTGCTTTCTCTTATTGATGTGAAACAAGTATGTGAAGTCGGTGGCGATGATGCAACGAGGGTTAGATGAGAAAATATGAGACGTATGACGTCCCGCTTCGCAACATAGTCGGGCCAATGACGCGATTAAGAGAGAAATATATGGACGAGGCCTTGAACGGATTAATTCACTAAGCCTTTGATCAGGAGTCCACTTGAACTGAAAGAGGCCCGGTCAAATGTTACATCATTATAGAAATGAAAGATATTGCACATGGTGGGCTCAAGGCCTAAACTAAGCACCGAAGGAATACATTAATTAAAACCGAATTCAGCCAAATTAGGGGCTTCGGCAGCAAGTAGCAGTTTGAAGGATATTTTGAAGTTGGAACATCAGTTGTGGTCTTACTTGACTGTATGGGTTTGGTTGAGACATTTAAGACTGTTACATGAGAGTTACATCACTTCAAGCTAGTTTGTCTAAATTAGTTTTAATTATATTAATTATCAAGTGTTGACTTTAGTGTACTTAGGTGTTTTGCATGTATATGAGACGAACGGTTGATTTTAGAATAAACTAGGTTCTTGCTAGCCGATTTTGCGTTGCAATTCCTCCGACTTATCACTAGTAATTTCGTGCAATTTATTTTGTTGCGTCAAATCTTTAAACCGAAAATCAGTCTAAGATCAAAGGTGTTAGGCTTCGCCCTAATATTGTTGTTTGAGGACCGACTTTGTTGAGAGAATATGATATCGAAAATTGTTCGTTGTGATCCGAACGAGATAAGTTCATCCTATTTTTATCGTATCCAACTCGCACGTTTTTTTAGTCCTCCAAATTGCATCTCACCATTTTTTTAGTTTTTATCTAGTCTTTATCTATTCTAGAGTCGTCGGGTCTTTAGTTATTCTCGGGTTCATCGCAGCCCGACGTCGAGTCTTTGTTTATTTCTTATATTTTAAAAAATAAGTCTTTCAAGGACTATCTAACATTGCTCCGGTGAATCTCATCCCAATTTCGTATCGGTTTTGGTATCAAAGCGCTTATTCCTTGATTGATCGGTTTCGAGTCCTCAAAAAAGAAAGAGGCTGATAAAAAAAATTATTTCGGCAGTTAAAAGATAACGCAAGACAGCTGTTAGAAAGAGGGCCAGCATATTATATAAAAAGAAAGTCTGCACCTAAAAAAAGGATTCAACAGATCAGAAAAAAGAACATGATGCACTATCAATATTAATAATTTTTAGGGATATTAACATTTTTGGTCCCCAATGTTTGGCCTATGGGCGTTTTTGGTCCCATATTTTTCCGAGTTACAGCTTTCGGTCCCCAATGTTGTCGATTTTGAGCATTTTTGGTCCCCCAGTTAACTTAACCGTTAAGTTGGACGGAAATACGGGCCGGGCCAACCCGAATTTACGGGCTGGATCAGGTTTCCCTTTCTTTGGCCCTCAAAATTTGAGTTGGCCCGGCCCGGACCGTAAATTTGGGCTGGCCCGGCCCGTATTTCCGTTCAACTTAACGGTTAAGTTAACTAGGGGATCAAAAATGCTCAAAATCGACAACATTAGGGACTGAAACTGTAACTCGGAAAAATGAGGGACCAAAAATGCCCATAGGCCAAACATTGGGACAAAAAATGTAAAAATCTGTAATTCTTTTCTTTTGAAGTCTTCATTTTCGATTTCTCTCTATCTACCTTGGAGTCTCTCATATTCCTTATGTATTGTATATCGAGTTCGTAGTAGAGTCATGCTAAGTAGGGGTGAGCTTGGGGCGGATAGGGCGGTTTTTATTCAAATTTTAACCCGACCCGATGTATTACGGTTTTTAATATTGTACCACAGATCCGATCATAAAACTTTCGACCCGATACCCCGCCGTTTGCTTGGGTTCAGTGGGATTGGGGCGGTTTTTGCGATTTTTTAATCATAACGAAAATCTAATATTCTTAAGTATAGATATTGTAAAAAAAGTTAAGAATAAAAAGTAAATAAACTTTTACGAGTAATAAAAAGTAACAAGTAACAAGTAAAATAGAAAATTAAATTACCAAATTAGTGCACATTGGTTTATTAAAATTTTAATAGAAAAATTTAATAAACAATAGTAACAATAAAAAAACTTTAACGAAAAAATAAAAAAATAACAAGGATATGAAGTTATGATAAAATTTGTTAACACGTAATAAACAAGTCGTTAAAAGTAACAAGCAATACTTCGAATCAAATAAAAAGTAATAAAAATAAAAGTAAACATGAATATGAACTCACATTTTCTGTATCAAGAATAAAAAAAATAAAATATTTAAGAATCAAATTAAAATAAGCAAATAAACCATTAATTTATAATTTAGTGTATAATAGATTTTCATCTAATTGAGCCTTACCAATCCGTATTATTAAATTGATGCTTATGGTCTTTAATATTACAAGTTACGACAGATACTGATAATTTATGAACTATTAAATAAAACATAATAAACTACAATATTAAATGTGGTTTTTTGCGGTTTGAAAAATAAAAAACCAAACCTTATTGCAAAATATGCGGTTTTATTTTTTAAATCAAAATCAGCCCATCAGGTCGTCAACCCGATACTTGAGGTCTGGATTGGATTTGGTCGATTGGGTAGGGCGGTCCAACAGGTTAAATGATCACCTCTAATGCTAAGTTGTTGAATCCGAGTGAAAGGAAAATAATATTAATAAAAACAGAGTGGATAAAGAAAATCGAGTGGCCCAACCCGCACTTGGTGGGTGACATTTCAGGAAGGGAGGGGTAGGGGAAGTGGGGAGCATCTTACTGCCGCTATCTTAGTACAATTGCAGGAATTTAGGCTAAACAACCAACGGAGGAATGATGGCCATAGTAGTACAAACGAGTCTGATTTAAAGCGAGATGACAAGGACGAACTGGAGATGTCCGAGAGAAATAGAAGAAGACGACGACCAGCCCCGGACGATCTTAAGAACGTCGAGGTTGGCATACCTGCGTTTCGCGGCCAGAATGATCCTGTAACCTATCAAGGTTGGGAGACAAAGGTGGAGCCTGTTTTCAAGGTCCATGACTACTTCGAACGTCGAATGGTCGAGTTTGCAGCCTTAGAGTTCAACGGATATTCCCAGATTTGGTGGGACAAAGTTTTCAAAGGACCGAAGACGGTTCGGGGAACGCTAAATTACCACTTGGGAGGAGATGAAGCGGTTTATGCGAAATAGGTTCGTACCATCCGCTACTAGCGTGGGTTCTACACAAGCTCTGAACCATCCAGCAAGGTGGTAAGAGCCTTGCAGATTATTATCAAGAAATGAAAACGGCCATGACACAAGCAAACATAGAGGAAGACGAAGAGACTACGATGGCTCATTTTCTAGGGGGTGAAGGCGTGAGATCGCCCATCGAGTTGAGCTAAACCGTTACATGGACATGAATGAGCTAATGCACCAAGCGGAGAAGGTGGAGAGGCAGCTCCATCGTAGAACCAGTGAAGCGTTAACTTCGCAGCCAGTAGGTCAAGGAAATGGGTGGAACCAAAAGAACGAGCTAAAACTGAAGATCAACTTCAAGAATATTGAACCACACATGGCTGAAAAGGGGCAGGCCAGCAATGGAGTTGCAGATTCGTCGTCCAAAATAACTTGTTTTAAGTGCATGGGAAAAGGGAACATTGTATCGCACTACCCGAACTCTCGTCCCAAGACGATGTTGGACGACGGGACGTACGTATGCACCAGCGAAGGGGAGAAAGACCATGAACTAGAAGATGAAGGAGAGCAATACTTCTCGTATGAATATGAGGTGCTGGTAGCTATGAAGGCGTTGAGCACTCAAGTGACCGTGGAAGAGCGCCAAAAGCACAATATTTTTAATACGCGTTGTCTGAGTCCAATAGAAGGTATGTTTACTTCCAATTAATGGGGGTAGCTTTAAAATGGTATAAGATCGTATATTGTCGAGAAGTTAGGGCTATCAATGGAGGTCCAATTGAATCCATATCGGCTGCATGGGTTGAATGATAACGGAAAAATACGGGTGAACCAACAAACTTGGGTCAAATTCTCGATCAAGAAGTAGGTGCTTTAAGACACTGCGTCGATGAGCATTGACCTATTTTTCTCGAAAGACCATGGGAGTTCGATCACAACACCACCCATCATGGACCCGTCTTGAGCATAATAAGAACACGTACACCCTTATACCACTATCGCGGGTTCATGTTCATACCGAAATATTAAGAATGAGGGAAAAAGGCAAAAGGAGAGTAGTGAGGGAGAAAAACCAAGCCGAGAGTGATAAAAAGGCGAAAGTGAAAGAAATGGCAAGAAATGAGACTGAAAAGAGTAAAAAGATGGAAGCAAGTGCGAGAAAAGGCACTTCCTATGCAAGTTTGAGAGACGTAGATATGGTTGTGAATGCTCAAAAGTCGCTTCTCTTACACTTGCAGAAAGAGACACAAGTATCCTCTAGTGATCTCCCTCACGAAATACCTTCCGAGACAATCTCTATTTTAAGCGAGTTTGCAAATATTATGCCCGAGGAGATATCAGATGGTCTATCACCGCTTCGAGACATCGAGCACCAGATTAATTTTATACCCGGATCAAACCATTCCGAACTGGCCAGCCTATCGAGCCAATCCAGAGGGAACTACGAAGCTTGGGATTCGATGGGTTGCTTTCTAAAGGTCACATTCGGGAGTCCTTGAGTCCATGCGTTGTTCCGGCCATTCTCGTACCGAAAAGGGATGGAACTTGGCGCGTGTGTATCGACTGTAGGGCGGTAAATAAAATCACTATTTTGGTCGTATCCAACTCGCACGTTTCGAGCCCTTCAAATTGCATCCCACCAATTTTCCGGTTCATATCTAGTCTTTATTTATTTTTCGAATCGTCGCCTCGTTAGTTATTTTTCGGGTTCATCGCACCGACGTTGAGTCTTTGTTTATTTCTTATGTCCGACGAATCTCATTCCGAGCTCGCATCACATATAGTCGGCGGACACACTTTCTCTAGATCATGAAACTTTTTTCCAAGGTGAATGCAAACAAGAATTCCTAAATGAGCTCAAAAAACTACTTCGATTCAGCAATGTTCCGGGTTAATCCCCTTTTTCGGCATAGTTGGTTAAATAATGGTTTTAAGCAACTGTAGTCTCGTCATGACCCCAAATGTTGGGTATCCATCAATCTGATTCCTTTATATCAAGTCAGCTAATGACAAGAACAGATGACCCTTAGTGGGAAAATCATCAAAGTGATAGCATGTACCTCAGGCCCGTAAATGTGTATCAACATCAAGTATAAGCAGACAATGATCCGAGTTTGCTGGTAACTCACTCCGATAAGAATCACAGGATATAAAGAAAACAGGGAGGGTTAGCTACCATTCTATCTAGTCGGCGCCAAAGGTCTCGTTGTTGATTAAACCATGTAAAAAGGCACCGCCATCGGCAAATTAATAAGATCTGCATTAACGAGGCAATCTCGAAGGTCCTCATAGTTAATAGCAGGCGTCGTACCTCCTCGAGACACTCATGGCGCCCTAATATAGGGTTAAAGTACCCCATCTGACAATCCATGGAGTATTGTTACGAAGCTTAGCCGTAGCAACAAGTTCTACCCAATTATTCCCTTTTTACCGTCTAGATTCGATATCACCTGCTATGAACGGCTTGATTGAAGATCGTCTCGATGCTCACCGATATGTACCTCGCGTACCATCGCAGCCATATTCGCATTCCCGGACCTACGTTAAAAAAATAAACCATGTCCACTTAGCCCTTATAAAATTTGGTACAAAAGAAGCATTTTATAATGTCACCCTCGTCTCCAATAAACTTACCATCTGAAGATTAAATTTCAGAATTAGATCTCCCACTACCTTGGTTTGATCTTGGTTATTGAGACCTCTCACATTCCAAGCTATCATCAGGAATCACTCTAGGACGGACTACATTAATATGAGGACACGTAATGGTAGAAATTTCCGCTCCTTGGTGTTCGCCAAACCCATAAAAATGTTTGATGTAGCAACTCCCTGCTCGAGTTGATCTAGTTGGCTAAGGATAAATGAGCATTATGGCTCAGAAGTTACATTAACATCGGGTTTACCCATTGCTACAACTTTTCGCCAGTCCCACTTTCCTTAATCTGATACTGTTACTTCCGGTGTATATTGTCTGGTCGGTGGCTGCAAAAACTCGAACAGAATTTTCGTTAGAGTCGAAGTCGAGCCACGTACTACGTACGCTATCCGTAAGACCTTATTGCCCCGTATTTCTGTGGCTCGGGTTATCGCAATCCGTCCCGAAGATACAACGACTTCAGAATTTTGCACGTTGCACAACGATACAAAATTATCGCCGAATCTACTCAAAGACTCGAGCCTTTCTTGCTTTTATTTTACTTAGGACTGTGTATGAACTATTTCTAGAATACTAGGGGTCGATTGAATGATTTTTCCAATTCTGCAGGGGCTATTTATAGCTGGCAAAACTTTCTGGGGTCATTTCGCGAAGCGTTGCAACTGTTGGGTCTTTTTTACAGTTTCTGAAACTTTGATTGGGGACCATTCTGCGAATAGACACAACTTCTGGGCCCAATCGTCAACAGTTACTTCTTGACCCAACGGTTCGGTTCGAACCACTCCGTTCGACCCGCTTCACGAACCATCGCGACCCAACGGGTCCGCACACGTCATCGTCGTCCACGTGCAAAGTGCGCCTCAAAACACGCCCATTGCGCCCTTGGCATGGCCCGGGTCGGTGTCGGCCCCGGGTCCGAGCTCGGCCTCGGCGCGGGCTCGGCGGTGCGGGGCACCGCCTCGCACTTGGGCTATAATCGGGTCCAACCCCCCCCCACTAGCCCACAAGCCCATAACTTACCAACCACTTGGGCAAGCTATTTGAGTAGCCCATGTAGGGATTATCCTTATAAACAAGTGAAAAAGTGATGAAGTTTCCAATGTGGGACAACAACATGTCCCTTATATATTAAATATATATATTTCATCTCTTTATTGGGCCAAGTTCGAAAATTAATTTCTCATTCACCCGACATCGGTTTTGAGCCAATTAATATTCGATAAATTCTCCTCGAAACGTATAATTTGAATCTTTCATTAATATTTGGTTTCGA
The DNA here is from genome assembly GCA_004919715.1 of Linderniella brevidens. Classification (NCBI taxonomy): domain Eukaryota; kingdom Viridiplantae; phylum Streptophyta; class Magnoliopsida; order Lamiales; family Linderniaceae; genus Linderniella; species Linderniella brevidens. Next base: position 9,934,554 of record SWDC01000151.1, on the reverse strand, counting down.
CGAATTACGGCTTCTCGATTTAATTAAAATCGATTAAGCTTTTATTTATTGGGTCTAAACCCTATTTGGGCCTATAGCCCAAATTCCAACAATCCCCCCAATGAATGGAAATTAATGCAAATGCAATTGCATGCTGACTCTAGCAAGAAAGTCCCAACAATCCATCAGTGCATCGAGATAGGTAGCTTGTGGCTTTGAACCTTCCCTAGTGAAATGCTATCGGATTTACTCGCTGCTCAGTGAACGTGATGTCTTGAACTGGCGACTTTTTGGGTAAACCAAGACAACAGCATACACACAAAGATGAATCTGATCTCTTTCGATCCTCACGTTATGTCCGTTTCGGCCTTGGACCATATCTCCATTCATAAGTGTTTCATTTGAAGTGGCCCCACTTCACACTTATATAGGTGACAGATTACTAGGACTTAATCCTGGAGTAGCTCGAAATACTCCACCAATTTGGTATAGTCATCATTAAAAGCGTAAAGCTTACCCTGACCACACGTCATCGAGAGATTACTTGGGCAGCTCTCGAGAATAGACTTTTTAGGATTTCCAAGTATACAACTGAAATAGCATAGTTGTCTCATTGAACCAAGTTCGTGGGATCTCCACTTATCATGGTTGAGTTTCCACTGTGCCTTTTCTTGGTGTGTGGATTTTTAGTCTCATTCCCCTTAATGCAGTGTTTAACAGTTCTCTAGTGATGCCTTTCGTCAAAGGATCTGCTATGTTCTCTTTAGACTTTACATAGTCAATTGAGATTATTCCATTAGAGATTAGTTGTCTTACGGTGTTATGTCTCCGACGTATTTGTCGAGACTTACCGTTATACATACAACTCCGTGCCCTCCCGATAGCCGCCATGCTATCGCATTGTATCATTATCGCTGGCACGGGTTTGTTCCAACAAGGAATATCCTCCAAAAAATTCCATCGTTGATCGGGCTATGCTCGTTTGCTTTGAGGATTTCCAAGAAAATGCTCCTCCACCGATGGTAAATACGTAACCACTCGTGGATTTGGAGTCTTTATTATCAAATATCCAATTTGCGTCGTAGTATCCTTTCAAAACTGCGGTATATCTCGAATAGAGTATGCCATAGTTAATGGTGTACTTTAGATATCTTAGCATTCTCTTTAGTGCTATCCAATGACTATTACCCGGATTACTAGTAAACCTGCTAAGTTTACTCACTGAATATGCTAGGTCAGGTCGAGTGCAGTTAGACAGATACATCAGACTGCCAATCACCCGAGCATATTCGAGTTGCGATATAGACACTCCTTTATTTTTGACCAAATGTAGATTAGCGTCTACAAGTGTCGTAGCCGGATGATCATCGAAGGCTTCAAATTTCTTTAACACATTCTCAACGTAGTGAGATTGTGTCAGAACAATTCCTTCAGGTGTCTTAGAGACATTTATCCCTAATATGACATCAGCCAAACCCATGTCCTTCATGCTGAAATAATTTTTCAACATATTCTTCGTATTCACGATTATTTTGTGACTGTTTCCCATGATCAACATGTCGTCTACATAAAGACATACAATCACAAACTCCTCGGGTGTGCCTTTAATGTAAACACATTTATCACACTCGTTTATTTTGAACCCATTCGATAGCATCGTCATATCGAATTTCTCGTGCCACTGTTTCGGCGCTTGTTTAAGCCCGTAAAGTGATTTCACGAGACGGCATACTTTGTTCTCTTGCCCGGGTGCTACAAACCCTTCGGGTTGTTTCATATATATTTCTTCTTCTAATTCCCCGTTCATGAATGTTGTCTTCACGTCCATTTGGTGTATCTCGAGATTATACAATGCTGCAATAGCAACGAGAACTCGAATGGACGTTATCCTTGTTACGGGCGAGTAGGTATCAAAGAAGTCATGACCTTCCTTTTGATTGAACCCATTAGCGACTAATCGAGCTTTATATTTCTCGATCGACCCATCGGTCTTAATTTTCCTTTTCAGGATCCACTTTCATCCGAGAGGTTTGCACCCCTTCGGGAGATCTACCAGTTCCCAGGTATGATTCTGCATGATGGACTCAATTTCGCTATTGATAGCTTCTTTCCAGAACGGTGCTTTTGGACTGGACAAGGCTTCTTGCAATGTCCGGGGTTCGTCGTCAATCATATACGTTAGAAAGTCGGGTCCAAATGATTGGCCACTTTCTTTCTTTTACTCTGCCTTAGTTCCTCAACTTCTTGAGGTGAACTTTTAATGGCATCGTGAGTCCTTTTCATAGAACTTATCTCCTTTCTTTCCTTATTTGGAAAGATATTTTTGAAGAATGCAGCATTCCTCGACTCGATTATCATCCCTGCGTTCATGTCTGGGATATCTGATTTGTGTACCAGAAATTTGTATGCACTACTGTTATTAGCATATCCGATGAAAATGCAATCAACAGTCTTGGGTCATATCTTAACCTGCTTCGGTTTAGGTACTTCGACCTTTGCTAGGCACCCCCACACTTTAAGGTAATCGTAGGTCGGCTTCCTACCTTTCCATAACTCATATGGAGTTTGGTCCCTCTTTTTGTGTTGTAACATATTAAGAATGCGGTTTGCATTGAGAATTGCTTCCCCCCACAAGTTCTGGGGTAGCCCCGAACTGATCAACATTGCATTCATCATCTCCTTTAGAGATCAATTTTTGCGTTCTGCAACGCCGTTTGATTGAGGTGAATACGGCGCAGTAGTCTGATGAATAATGCCATGTACTTGGCAGAATTCTTCGAATGGCGCCACGTATTCTCCTCCTCTGTCACTTCGAATTATTTTATTTTTGAGTCGAGTTGATTCTCAACTTCACTCTTATATCTCTTAAAGGCTTCAAGAGCTTCGTCTTTGCCACTTAGAAGATATACGTAACAGAATCTTGTGCAGTCGTCAATAAAAGTAATAAAATACTTTTTTCCACCTCTAGTCTGCACGAATTTCAGATTACATATATCGGGATGGATCAGTTCTAGAGGTGAACTACTTCTCTCCACGGAGGAGAATGGTGTTTTGACCATCTTTGCCTCAACGCATATCTCACATTTTTGTGAGTCTATTTCCATTTGCGGAAGCATGTTTAAACTTATTAACTTTTTAAGTTTGTTTAAACCAACATGTCCCAGTCTGTCATGCCACAAACTAGAACACTCAACCAAGTACGAAGAACTTGCTTTATTACTAGCGAGCTTAATCTCGCGTTTTACAGGCATTACACTTAATTTAAAGAGCCCTTTTTCAAAGTAGCCCTTGCCTACGAAATGACCATTCTTGGTCAGTACATATTTGTCCGCCTCAAACACTTGTCTAAATCCGGCTTTGCTCAGCAGGGAGCCAGAGACTAGATTCTTGCGGATGTCCGAGACATGCAGCACATCCATCAGCGTCAACTCTTTGCCCGAGGTCATCTTGAGGACCACCCTTCCCAATCCGACAATTGGTGAGGTCGCTGCGTTCCCCATATATAGCGTTCTTCCAGAAATCGGGATGTACTTGGAGAACATCTCTTTGTCGGAGCAGATATGGCGCGTTGCTCCGGTGTCGATGTACCACGACCTGGGGTTCTCTACGACATTGGCTTCGTACACGACTACAGCGAGGTCTAGCTCCGACAGATCTGATGCCAGCTTTGCCTCGGACAGGTGACCCTTGTTCTTTTTAACCCTCTTTTTCTGTTGGCAGTCTTTATCCATGTGTCCGGGCTTGTCACAGTTGTAGCAATTCCCTCTTATCTTGTTAGAGTTCGGCTTCTGCTGGTTCTGCGACGTATTTGCCCGCTTGCATTTCTTGCCGGTGCCCGACTTGGCCAAGTTCGCCCGTGCCTCTATGTTAGACCTCTTGTTCTTGGCTTCGATTTTCCGGTTATCTTCCCCAATCCGAAGCCTCGCGATCAGGTCCTCAAGCCCCATTTCCTTGCGTTTGTGCTTGAGGTAGTTCTTGAAATCCTTCCACAGATGCGGTAGCTTCTCGATTATGGCAGCTACCTGGAAGGTTTCACTGATCTGCATGTTCTCCGCGTGTATATCGTGGATGATTAACTGCAGATCTCGGACTTGATCCAAAACCGGTTTGGAGTCCGTCATCTTATAGTCCAAGAACCGGCCGACTATGAATTTCTTCAGTCCGGCATCATCGGTCTTGTACTTGTCCAACGAGTCCCACAACTCTTTCGCAGTCGTAGCCACTGCATAGACGTTGTATAGGGAGTCGTCGAGAGCATTCAGGATATAGTTACGACACATGAAGTCGTTATGCTTCCATGCGTCTAACACAGCCTTTTCGTGCTCGTATTACTCGTTCGCTTCGGGAGCCTCATCATCCGCCTAGTTAGGTGCGGGTTCCGTCACCTTCGGTGGGTGCTCCTTCAGGAAGCAGACCATGTTCAGGGTCGTCAGGTAGAACAATATTTTCTGCTGCTAACGCTTGAACTCAGTCCCGTTAAACTTTGCCGGTCTCTCGGCATGGCTGCTGTCGGTTCCGGGTAGCGGTGGTGCCATTGGAATGGTTGTCATCGATCAGACAGAATAACGTCTTACGAATGTTGGTTCCGGTGTATATCGTCTGGTCGGTGGCTGCAAAAACTCGAACAGAATTTTCGTTAGAGTCGAAGTCGAGCCACGTACTACGTACGCTGTCCGTAAGATGTTATTGCCCCGTATTTCAGTGCCTCGGGTTATCGCAATCCGTCCCGAAGATACAACAACTTCAAAATTTTGCACGTTGCACAACGATACAAAATTATCGGCGAATCTACTCAAAGACTCGAGCCTTTCTTGCTTTTATTTTACTTAGGACTGTGTATGAACTATTTCTAGAATACTAGGGGTCGATTGAATGATTTTTCCAATTCTGCAGGGGCCTATTTATAGCTGGCGAAACTTTCTGGGGTCATTTCGCGAAGCGTTGCAACTGTTGGGTCTTTTTGACAGTTTCTGAAACTTTGACTAGGGGCCATTCTGCTAATAGACACAACTTCTGGGTCCAATCGTCAACAGTTACTTCTTGACCCAACGGTTCGGTCCAAACTGCTCCTTCGACCCGCTTCACGAACCATCGCGACCAACGGGTCCTCACACGTCATCGTCGTCCACTCAGCGCTTGCGTCTGCGCCACGTCAGCTTCACTTGTGCACGTGTCCTTTCACACGTCAGCATCACTTGCCACGTCAGCGGGACCGCCACGTCACCGGTGACATCACTGCCGCCGCCTTACCGGAGTATAAAATTAAGGGCTCCTCAAAGCTCCTCACTCCGATGCGCCGTGCTAAGTGCGCCTCAAAACGCCCATTGCGCCCTTGGCACGGCTCGGGTCGGTGTCGGCCCCGGGCCCGGACTCGGCGGTGCAGGGCACCGCCTCGCACTTGGGCTATAATCGGGTCCAAAACCCTCCTACAAGCCCACAAGCCCATAACCCACCAACCACTTGGGCAAGCTATTTGAGTAGCCCATGTAGGGAGACTCCTTATAAACAAGTGATGAAGTTTCCAATGTGGGACAACAACATGTCCCTTATATATTAAATATATATATATTACATCTCTTTATTGGGGCAAGTTCGAAAATTAATTTCTCATTCACCCGACATCGGTTTTGAGCCAATTAATATTCGATAAATTTCCCTCGAAACGTAGAATTTGAATCTTTCATCAATTTCGGGTTTCGACGAACAACGGCTTCTCGATTTAGTTAAAATCGGTTAAGCTTTTATTTATTGAGTCTAAACCCTATTTGGGCCTATAGCCCAAATTCCAACAAATACATGCCACATACGATTGGAATCTTAATACCGCCGACGATGGAGGTTTTCCAGGGCATGTTCCGGTTGTGTCCAAAAGCCGAGCATGTCTCACATCTTGGGGGTTTCCATTCGTACTCTATCCTAACCTGAACCGATCAACGGCATCCTCCATACTCCGAAGGTAATCTGATGGTAAACGAATCAACATATGCTTCAGAGAGTTTCTCCATACAAACCCGAGCACAGTCAATGCTCTTAATACCCGCCGTAATCGCATCCGAGAACAAGGATTTTCCTACTGCACTCGCAATGAGGCCTAGTCCCTCATTATCAAGTATTCTAGTTGGACATTTCAAAACTTTACACATGTTGGGACTTGTTTATGATGCTCCGTTTCCAATGATAGTTTTGGTTTCCATTCTTCCAAGAAAATGGGTTGTCCCTAAAACAGCCATAGACCTCCTTCAAGAATATCAATCATCGTAGCTTCGTGGGACTCGAACATAAACTTAAAGAACCCATTGCTCATTACCCTTACCTCAGTTAGTTGCTTCAAGATATAACGAAAATACGTTTCCACATAGGGGAAATAAGGTTTCCTAACGATTATCCCACCAACGTTTTTTGCCACCGCCCAAAATCCTTTTGACGTTATTTCCATCGTACTTCAATGGAACTTCATTGGCGGCGTATATTGTAGAGTCGCTCCTTTATAGTTTCATTACCTCTTCGACCTTTCTTCCCCGAATACTCCTTTGTCTTCTTGGCATTACTCATGTCAGCATAACTCGACACTATCGACTCCTCAAGCAGTATAATTTGATCCCTTTCGATCTTGTATTGAACTAATGTCGATTCATATATATATTGATCATCTACATCAGCCTTAATTCCTAGATTCTCTCGTTCCCTTTTGGGAAAATAGCCATCCCCATCGGTAGCGTAGCAGTGTGGCTCGACGGATTCAATGGCCTGAGAAATTCTCAAAATCCTTGCCAGACGTGGACTGGGATTACATAAACAGTTTACAAGCACTTGATTTGGTAGACAGTGTCAATATTCATGATGATGATGATGTTACAAGCACTTGATTTGGAAATCGCTAACTTAGATCTTGTATATGACCGATCCGTGGAACTGGACGACATCGTTGACCCACATCAAGATGATGAAGATGCCATTATCTAGAGAGAAAAAAAATTGTCGTCATTTCCTTTTTGTATTTTCGTACTATTATTACATTTTGAATTATTTGAATCCAACATTCAATAAATATTCTACTCGAGTATTCAATTCGAATTAGAAAAAAAAAATTTCAAATTTAACTTGTGTATCGAATCGAACAAAAAGAAAATTTGCTTCTTTATCAATAGATCAAACATCATCTTCACTATTGATGTGCGCCACTGCGTCTCTAAGGATTCGATTCTATCTCCTATAGCTCTTTACTTACACGGTTATCCTGCAAAAAGGCCATATAACGTTTGTAGAGAGCAATTAAGCCAGTTTCTAGCTAGCATGCAAGTTGATCAAATGATGACCAATATACATTCGAATGACGAGCACCTTTGTCGAAGACATCCATAGTCACAATGGGCAACAATTACGAAATATGCATGCATACAACTGCCAATCTTCAATTTTGGACAACCAAGTCATTTTGTGATAAATATAGCGGATACGGAGTCGCAATGCAAATATTCATGATGATGATGCTACAACACATGGTTTTGACTTGATAGACTTTGCAAAACAACCTAACATTTTTTGTTTTGTTCGATCATTTCAATTGATTTATATCCGATGAAGTGGTTTTAGTTCACATGCTTTTCGCAATGTACGGAGTGTCGGAGTCAAACGCACAAAAACAATTCATTATGCATATAGATGCGAGGTTGCTTTATGTGACAGAGCCAGTGGAACAAGGCACAAAAACATCCAATGAGTAATAAAATCTCTCTTCGAGGTCAGTTGCTATGAGATTTCTACATGATTGGGTGGTAACAAAAACAAGAAATGAGATTTATTTAACATCATGAAGAATAAAATAGTAATAATAATAATAATCGATGAATCAGAATCAAACTTGTTCAAACTTCACTTAAAAAATCGCCGTCTTCTTCTGCTTCAAAAATCACTCGTTGGTTGAAGGGGGGGCTTCTCGACGAATACGCTTCTGCAGGTGTTCCAAGCTAGCCACTCTCTGCATAGAAGTACTCCTTCCCATTTTGCTTGCAGACACATCATTTCTTTGAATTCTGCGGTTTTGAACAGATATATTGTTGTTTTGATGGCAGTAGTTGTGATCGTCTTGAACTGGCACAGCAGCATCCGCCGATGATAAATCAGACGGGCTGCTCGTTGTGGTCGTCATACCCACCACCGTAGCTGATAGGTGGTCTTGGAACCCAGTCACTCTTTTAACCATCTCTTCAGCCATTTTCACCTGTTGTGAGTTAGTAGTAATCAATCAATCCCACATTAATAATAATAATAATAATTAAAAAAAAAAATTGATTGTTTTTTTTTTTTTTTATGTAAATGAATGTAGCATAAGATTGTTTTGAGATTTTTCTTTTTTTTGCAGTTTATAAGTACTACCTTAGCCCTTAGTGTCTCAACATCAGCTTTTAGAACCCTGTTGTCGACTGCTGCTTCGTTGTACTTTTGGCTTATGCTGCTAAGCCGCTTGAGTAGAGACGAGTTTTCCACTCTCAGTTGTGCGACCTACATTACATACGAAGAATTGCATGAAAATAGATGGGGGTGACTAATACTGATAAATTAAATTGTACAGATATGAAACATGCATGATTTTGATTTTGTAATATTATACGTAATAATAATGTATGTTACGTACCTGCGTCTCGAGTTCGGTTAGATGAGCTTGCTTTCTACTTCTGGATCGGCGAGCCGATTCTCTATTAGAAAGCATTCTGAAGAATAACAACAAAAATATAGTTGGAAAAAATATATAAAACTTGTGAGAAATGTTACCAACATCAAAAGATTACCAACTAAAGTCTGCCACTGACTGAGGAAATGGAAAACGAGCTCAAATATAGACAAGTCATTGGGATCACTGACATCCCTCTAAACTACAATTCTAAAACTGTTTTTAGAATCAAAGCTGTAAGCAACGGGCAGTAGCAACAACTGAAAGTACAAAAACTAGAACAAGTTAACTAAAAATTAGCTTTTAAGTCGATGAATCGTCAAGTAAAAGAAGGGTAGTCATAAAATAAATTTCCTACAACTGTTTCACTTCAGAGGTAGGTAAAAAAAGATATGGAAAAATGATTCCAAAAAACTAAAACTCAGTGCAAGAAATTTTAAAAAGAAGAAAAAGCTTTACATACATACCTTCTCACTCGTTTTGCATCTGCGGGGTCTGTACTCTGGCTTTCTCCTCCGTCAACTTCATCATCGTCTGATTGCTCGCCAGATGAGCCACTCGTTGTTGACTTAACGTGGACCAGATGTTTCTTCGATGCTGAAGCTACACGACCATCCTTATCTTGTAGCAAAGCACTTGCTAAAAGGGAAAAAAAGATTTAAGTTCCAAATGAAATGATTTAATCGAACAACAATAAGTTTACATGCTTGGAGTCATCGTTCTCCTCTAAGAAATTGATAATAATCCTTTTAATTTTCATCATCAAAGAAAGCAAGAACATTCCAAATGCCACTAAGTGGGCAAAGTTAACCAACCTTCATAACTAGGAAGAGACTCCTCCTCTGATGGAATAGGTGCACACTCTTGAGGCATATTGTTACCCGACTGCAAATTTAGAATAAACGCACATGACATAAATTGCCCGGCCTAAACGGAATAAGAGTTACGAATCTCCAATATGGACACATAAATAACAAACACACGGAGACATTTAACATACACATCAACTCCCCATACGCAACGATATGATGACAATTCCATAAGCATGGAAGGTTGTACGTACATGTTCACTGCAAAATAAGCAAATCTTGGCCGTCTATGGCCCCAATGTATACGAAAATACAATCCATTTATGAGCTGGGGCTGATTTTATCATTATTTTAATCATTTTCATCCCGGTTTTTGGCTAAGAAATCAAGTCCAAGTCCAAGAATGTTTTCAATTCTAATGACCACTAAGTTTAAAATAGGATAATCAAATAGAACGTAAACCGACTTCGATGACTTGAATCTTTCCATGTAATTAGAAAGAGGCTTATAAAGACAGCAAACAGTCTCTGATTGTCTCGAGCCTTATCCAGAAAAATGAAAAAAATGAGAATGAGATATTAAAAAAAACAAAAGAACCCACCCGCTTCAAAGCAACGGCGGCGCAGGCAAGCTCAAGCTGAGACTTGAGAAAAGCCTGATAGTCCTCGGAGTCCGTCGGAGGACGATGGGGTGGGACCCGCTTATCTTTACCAGCATTTATGACGCTACTACCACCACCGATGCCATCGTCTTCACCAAGATCGTGACTTTTCTTACCGCGATAGTCTCTGATCTCCGCGACGTCATTCTGATTCGTTATAGTCGCAACTTCAGCTTCTTGTAAGAATCTCTGAAAAGCCCACTCCGATGAGCTGCGGTTCATATTGGATTGTTCCGAAGACGACCACATGTGCTCGGACATCTCATCCAATGAGAAAACTCTATCCATAATTCTCGCTTTTTTTTTCTTGTTTCCTTCTTTATGTATGGACCCAGGTGACTATTCACAAAAAGTAAATGGGATTTTGTGTGCGACTTGCATAAATCGGATGGTGCCTTGCATTCTTTAGATTAATCTATTCTTTTAAGATAACGTTTGATGCAAATTATCATAAAAATATAGGATCTATACACCACATAAATGATAAAAAAAAAGATAGTTTTCTTTCCAGATATCTAGCCTTTTTTTCCCTTATTTCCTACATTACCTTTTTTAAATGAGATTTTTCAGATAATATTTTTCTTAAATGTCCTTAAATTTTAGATAATTATTTTTTAAAATATTGTCAAAAGGAGATACTAAAAGCTAAGAAATATATTAGGAATGATTTTGTAATTGAGTAAAAAAAATAGAGGCAGAAAATGAAAAAAGAAAAACAAAAAACGTTATTTCACGAAATGAAATCGAATGGTCAACCGGGAACATGTGGTGGGACCACTTAAATGTTTTTTAAACGTGTTAAAATGAAGTGGATTGCTCTAACCCCACATATTATTTATTTTCATTTCCTTTCTACCAATGGACAATTCGCAAGAGGAAAAATTCATAGTAACAACTAACGGCAAGAAAGAAATATAACAAGTTTAAAAGTGGACAAGGGATGTGAGTTTGGGGGTTCCAAATCCGACATACTTATCCAACTTTCAATTAAAAACGAACAATTAAAGTCGTATATGGCTTGATTTGAAAAGTAGAGAGTTTGATCTTTTTTATTTGTTTTTTTTAAAATAAAAATTCATGTCGGTGTTTGGTGAGGAGGATATGTGTGATTGAATTGGCTGGAATTTCGTATGAATTAGAAGCCCACACACGTATTCATTGCATGCAAGGCGAAATTGTCAAAAATTACAGTACTCTTGAGTTTCGACGAGCATCCCAAGATATAACGGTTTTACCTGAAAAGCTGGAGAATGGAAATTCATGGTAGTATTGACAGTGGCGACCCTCCGAATCGCTATACGGAGGACCGAGCACGTCCAGCACGGCGCATGCGGTTATGGCGGTGAAGCAATGCAAGTTTCCCCCCTCGGACGGGTAGAGAACGTTGGTCCTACACGGCGACGTGAACTCCGAATCTACCTTGAGTTTCGCCAAGCGCACCTCATCTGCCCAACAAAGCATTCCACTATATCCATCACCATTTTCTCGTTAGTCATAGATTCGTAGAATTTTTATAAGCGGACACACACACACACACACAAATAAAACATTGCAAATAGTTATAATAAGGTCCAAATTTTCCATGGCTGTCACATATCTTGAATGAGTCTGTCGCACATTGACCAATCCTAGTGTGATTTACCTGATTGGCATAGTTTGCAGTCTAGTGCACCAACTTTTGGATTTACTTGATCCAAAGGCCAATGTTTACAGGGTTACTTAAAAAAGGTCCAATATTTTCACGACTGTAGAATATGTTGAAGACCCATCTCTTACAGTTTCGACATGACTTACTCGTTTCAATATGATAACAGTCAAATGCATTGATCAAAGAGCAACAAGTTACCCGACGGTCTCGTGGCCTCGTTCTGCAACCAGTCGTAAGACTTGATGTGCATCGTGCCGAAGAGAAGTTTGCCGAACACAACAAGCATTTCAGCATATTTACCAATAAGCATTCGTTACATGAAAACTGCAATTTTAACGTCGAAAATGGTGAATTTTCAGTCCATTACCCCCTAAAATATATGTGTTATTTATTAGATCACGTGTACTAGCCAGAGTAGCGATATTTCAGTGGTTATTACGAGAATTCGGACCTGAAAATGGGACCCCTGCGTGCGGGTACCATGCGATATAGGTGCGGGTACCATGAGATATAGGTGCGGGTGCCATGCGCAATACGTGTCGGTCCCATGCGCATGGACCCCTGCTTTTATGCGCGGGTCCCCTGCGTTTATGCGCGGGTCCCCTACGTTGTGTGCGGGTACCGTGATCGCATGTTCGGGATCCATGCGTTGAAGATCATACATTTATGTTTGTGAGATTAGCTGCTCATTGCATGCATTTATGTCAGGAAACAGTTACTTAACGAATATCTTGATAATTGTGTTGTTCTCTCGTCTGTGTTGTGCTTGTATCTTGGATCCTACGTGACATTGATCTTTTAACATATTATGGGAGGACAAATTTTCCTTACCATTATTGTGATAATAATAGTAATAATATAAGTGTAGCGGTGTTAGCGTATCATAATCGATCAAGAGGGCTAAAGGGTCAAGTAGGAGAAAAGACATGGAAGGAACAAAAGAAGGTAAATGTTAGATGATTAAAGATCATACGTTAAATGTGTTTATGCTTCACACTAATCTTACGAGCAAGGGAATAAGTTTTATAAAAAAAAATCCAATTGAAGTATAACAAAGATAATAATAGCGTATCATTTTTAAATTACAGCAAAGGCTATATAGATCACGTTGTTTTAGGAATCATATATTATTATTCTATGACAAATATTAAGACTTGCATATGTTATTTAAGAAAATGAAGACCAACAGCCGATGCCAAACTTTACTTCTCTTGTGCTTTAGGCGGTGGCTTTACTAATAAAGAGCTCACGAGGACTATTAATAGTGACTTCTTAAGGTTTTGTATGTGTCATGCAATTTTAATGTGGTTATGAGTCACGATAATTGCAATCAACGATGCTCTATGTCACGACAAATATACGATAAATATTGTGTTCTTTGGGCAAAAGCAATCACGCGTATGCCTCAATTTATGTGTTATATATGTTACGATATATATATATATATATAATATATATATCTATCTTGAAAATGTACATGTGGTTATGTGTAATTGATATGAAAATTCGGTATGTTGTATGTTGTATTGGTACGTATAATGTAATAGACATGGAAATTATTGGTTAAATGGAAATTTAGTGTGCGGGTACCATGCCCTTGTGTGCGGGTACCATGTCCCTTGTGTGCGGGTACCATGCCCTTGTGTGCGGGTACCATGCCCTTGTGTGCGGGTACCATGCCCCTTGTGTGCGGGTACCATGCCCCTTGTACCATGCCCCTTGTACCATGCCCCTTGTGTGCGGGTACAATGCCCTTGTGTGCGGGTACCCTGCCCCTTGTACCATGCCCCTTGTGTGCGGGTACCATGCCCTTGTGTGCGGGTACCATGCCCCTTGTACCATGCCCCTTGTGTGCGGGTACCATGCCCTTGTGTGCGGGTACCATGCCCCCTGTGTGCCCTTGTGTGCGGGTACCATGCCCTTGTGTGCGGGTATCGTGCCCCTTGTGTGCGCGACTGTTTTGGTTCCAATTGGTTCGACGCACGGTTCCCTTGCGAACAAGTGTCCAAATTGCACAATTGGAAACCATGCGCCGGACCCAACCAATTCGACGCACGAGACCTGCTCCTGAGGAAGACGAAATCACAGTGAAATTACCGACACTCTTTCGAGACGCGCGTTTATTGCCATTGTAGTCGGTTTGGAGAATTTTCTGCTTCGGGTAAAGGTTGTTTCGTAGATGTGGAAATTTACTGCTTCGTTTCCGTTATGTGTCTTTCTTCAGTTTTAACTGTCAATTATTGTACTCTGTTATGAAGAAGAAGAAGACACGTGACGCTACAGTGGGTGGAATCGATTAAACCTAATTAATTTTACTTTGGGTAGTTGAATGGGTTAAATAAGGGTAAAGACGTCTTTTTCCCTGAATTAGTAAGAGTAGAATAGACTTCAAACATTATTGGGATCATTTTTTTAAAATTGACGAAGACCATTTACTTAAATAATCCCACGCACACACGGCGCGGTGTTTCGAAATTATGGCCACAAATATATGACGACATGGCAAAGCTCGAAATTCCCATTAATTATGTGAACGTTATCGCTCCACTTATCCTTTCCTCCGCTTCACACTGCTTTCTTCGCATGCATTTATCACCAAACCAACAAAAAGATTTTCGCCAGGTGATGCTGATTGGATGAACTATTTTTATCTATTCAGTTGGCTGGCTCTGTATAGCTGTTAAGAGATAGTTAAGAACTGGTTGAGACCCACTATGGTAGAGCTCGTTTTTCGCCTTCATGTGCATGAAGGATTATTTTAAGATTGAGATGACAAATCAAGACGTGTTACGTGTTTGTTGAAATGCCTGAGAAGCTTTGAAACTTAAAAAAGTATTCCCCTTTTTCGAATTTATGTCGTTGTGTGCATATCTCAGTGTTTCTTTTGTCTAGTGCTTAGTAGAGGGAAACATCAAAGTCTTATGTGTGTGCAGAGAAAATAGAGGCGATTGTGCCCAGAAAGTTATTTTTGTTCCTTTACTCTCCTAGTTATAAAGGAGTTCTAGAGAAGCGATCGGTTGAAGAATACTCGAAAAAAAACAGCAATGGATGCTGAAATTGCCGAGAGGACTGCAGCATGGGGACTTAATGTTAGAACCGATGTTAAAGAAGGTACCTTTAATGCTATAACACCAAGCGCAAGTGATGCTTATGGAGAAAAGGGGAAGAACTCGTTAGAAAGGCATTCCCTTGGATCCACCAGGACATCAGAGGAATCAAGTTATGGCAACGAGATTCCCAGATTGTCTCAAGAGATCAAGGACGCTTTGGCCTCATTGCAGCAGACGTTTGTGGTTTCTGATGCAACAAAGCCCGATTGCCCTATTGTTTATGCCAGTAGTGGTTTTTTCACCATGACTGGGTATTCTTCTAAAGAAGTTATCGGAAAGAACTGGTGAGTATTAGGCAATTAACACCGCTCTTAGTATATGCAGCATGTACAATCTCTATCTTGCGATCATTGGATGTACATTTTTTTGCCCTTTTTCATAGCCACGGACCTGTTTATTATGTCTGTTATTTAGGGCCGTAATTTATCTGATCAACGTGCAAAAGAAGTTGACTTTTGTCTTTGCTTCAGTCGCTTCTTGCAGGGTCCTGAAACAGATCGGAATGAGGTTGCCAAGATACGAGAGGCAGCAAGAACAGGAACAAGCTTTTGTGGGAGGCTTCTGAATTATAAAAAAGACGGCACTCCTTTTTGGAATCTTTTAACTGTCACACCAATCAAAGACAATCAAGGGAGAACCATAAAGTTTATTGGGTAATGTTTTTCTGATGATCTAATCGGTCCAGGCTTCATGCATGGACTTAGTTTGAGCTAATTTCATATAATTTAGGCCACTGCACCAAAAGAACGGTTTTTCTCTACCAAATATGACTACTAATATGTCTTGTCTATCATGTTCTAGTTTTGGTAGAGATCCACGAGTGGAGTTAGTTACAGAAAGAGGAAATGCGTACTGTGTTTTGTTGCATCCAGTTTACACGGTGATCAATTTCTGCTAACTGTTGAAGTCTGATGCTCATCATTCTCTCTGTCTTGGTGGCAGAATGCAGGTTGAGGTCAGCAAATATACAGAAGGAATCAATGAGAAGGCTCTTAGGCCAAATGGATTGCCGAAATCATTAATTCGTTACGATGGTAATGACCCTTCCTTGCTTGATTACTTAAGCGTTATCCGACTTCAAAAATTTTCACAGATTTGATTTGCTTCAGCTCGTCAGAAAGAAGAGGCGTTGGGTTCAGTCGCAGAGGTTGTTCAAACCCTCAAGGCTCCGAGATCTCGTGTAAAATCTCAAAGTCAAGATATAACAGGCAAAGCAGAACTGGAGAAGCTTGATTCAGATTTTATGCTTCCTCGACCCGCCGAGGAAGATAATAGAAATTCGATAAGTGGTTTCTCTCGCGCTGATTCTCGTCCAGAAACAGACAAAGTCTCCAGTAAATCTCGAATTTCCTTACAGGGGTGAGCCCTTTCCATTTTTTCTTCTCATCCTCCAGTTCTTGTTCGTAAAAGACAAATAATTGAGAATGCATAAAACTGATACAACTGGTCCCTCTCGGGGCATATGATAGCCAAAATAACTCATGAGGGTGAGATGAAATTTATTTCCGTTGAACATCGCTGATTACCGTGCAGGTTTAAGAGAAAGTCAACAGGAAGTGTTACTTTGAACGAGAATCTCCAAGTTACTGAGCCAGAGATCTTGATGACAAAGGACATTGAACGTACAGATAGTTGGGAACGGGCTGAAAGGGAAAGGGATATACGTCAAGGAATTGACCTGGCTACAACATTAGAGCGGATCGAAAAGAACTTTGTTATTACAGATCCTAGGCTTCCTGATAATCCTATTGTGAGTTTACCATCTTTCTTAATACCATCCGTTGATTTTTCCGATTTTCCATTCTGCTAAAATTCACCTTTGTCTTGTTTTTATCCCCATTTATTCTTACTCTTTTTCATTACAAAAAAGATCAGAGATGTTTATGGAGCAGTATCAAATAACTTGATTGTAACTTGCAGATATTTGCATCTGATAGCTTTCTTGAACTAACAGAATATACACGTGAAGAAATTCTTGGCAGAAACTGCAGGTATAGAAGCAATAGCTTCACTGTTGATTAGTATTTCGCAGTGCTTTACTTAATTTAATACAGCACTTGAACTTTTTCCAGTTTTAGTAAAAATATGTATAGCTGAGGTTGTTATTTTCATTATTTGCATGCAATAATTTTGGGGATTTTGTTACCCGTTTCTCAGATATTTTGCATATCTCCGATGTGGGCTAAAGAAATTAAATATGTCCAGGTTTCTTCAGGGACCAGAGACTGATCAAGCGACTGTGCAAAAAGTAAGGGATGCCATCAGGGATCAGAGAGAAATTACCGTTCAGTTAATTAATTATACGAAGAGTGGTATGTATGACATGCTTTAAAGTCACAGAGATTCATGAAAGAAGTTACTTCATTGTGAACATTTTAATTTGATCATGTAATAATGATTAATGAATTTTCAGGGAAGAAATTCTGGAATTTATTTCACTTACAGCCTATGCGCGATCAGAAGGTGCTAGTCTCTGACCATATGTTTTCCTGTTCATCACAATATCACTTGCATTGCGACATTTTGTGTTTTGTCATTTATTTTCATTTTTTTGTATAGGGTGAGCTCCAATACTTCATTGGTGTTCAACTAGATGGAAGTGATCATTTAGAACCGTTGAGAAATCGTCTCTCAGAGAGAACAGAGCAAAAGAGCGCTAAGTTGGTACAGTTTGTCAAACTAACTCTTTTCTTCTTTTTCTTGCCACTCCGGTATATGATATGAACCATTGATTACTGTGTAAACTTAAACGTAGTAGAGAAATAGAAGTCTTCTGTTTATTTATCACTGAATTCGTGTGTCGGGGTCAGAATTGGCAATAGTTGAATTTAGGGCTTAGGCTTTAGGAGATCAGGTGCTTGTATTTGCAAGGTGAATTCTTTAGTGGACATACCTATGTAACAATGGCCTAAGTCCTCATGGATCGAAAAATAATCTTCCTCCTTTGTTGGGTTACAGTTCATCTGCTTGATCAGATTCATGATGGAGTCCATTACTAATTTCGAGTTTAAATTCTAGGTCAAAGCAACTGCTGAAAATGTGGATGAAGCTGTTCGAGAACTTCCCGATGCCAACTTGGTAAGGTATTCGTCCCTCTCTGTCGGAAGATTACAACCCATACAGTTTTTATATCTAGTCATATAACTGAGTGTGTTCAATCATTTCAGTGTTGAGTATCTAAAGGGCATGCTTTAGTATAAAAAAACGTGTTTTCATCTTTTCACAGCATCATAAAAGTATGGGAGATATGCTCAAGATACTGGGTTTCTAACTATGTTTATTTTAACGCGTTCATGCATGCCTTCAGAGACCAGAAGACCTATGGGCTATACATTCCCAACCTGTATTTCCAAGACCCCACATGAGAGATAGCATAGCATGGACAGCTATAAAAATGGTATGAACTCCACTAAGTGATTCTTACACGTCCAAGATGATAAGTTGTGCCCGTGGGAATCGATTTTTTTTTTTCTTGATGATATTGTTGCAACATTCGCCACTTCTTGAAAGAACTAATAGCTTCTGGGTATCCTTTTATTGAGGCAAAGATGCCATATTATGTAGCTTTATGTTCATGTCAAATGTGCAGCTTAAGCCCTTGTTTTTCTCCATCCTTTTGCAGATCACTGGGACTGGTGAAAGGATTGGATTGCATCACTTTAAACCCATACGCCCCCTGGGATGTGGAGATACTGGGAGGTAAACATAATCCTTTTATAACTGAAGTTGCATTCGGTCCATTCCTTGGTCATTACATTGTGTCTATTAAATATAGGACATATTATTACTCCCTTAAATTATTTTAGATTGTTCCATCTTGAAATTGCATTTACTTATGCCGTGGCTTTCCACGCAGTGTTCATTTGGTGGAACTGGCAGGTACAGATCAGTTGTTTGCCATGAAAGCAATGGATAAGTCTACAATGTTGAACCGCAACAAGGTATTCATGATATACAATTCTTGCCTTACATTAACGAAAAAAAAAAAGAAAAAGAAATGCATCTCTGGTGTGTCGTGATCACTGGACTTCATTATTTGCATTAAAAAAATGCGTCGTTATTTTCTCTTGATTTGCTATCTTAATGTGGACACATCATTCAGGTTCACCGAGCATGCATCGAAAGAGACATTATATCAATGCTGGATCATCCATTCCTTCCAACTCTGTATACGTCTTTTCAGGTATTCATTTTTCTCAATTTTATACACCATCAAGCTGAATAATCTGCTTTCGCTTCAGGATTAGCATCGTGTAATTCTTCATGTTCAACGTTTCTTTATATTCTTGGTACCATTCTGCTTCTTACGTGATACTTATCGTGTTCCTTTTTTGTTTATCTTTTTTCCTCCAGACTCCTACACATGTCTGCTTGATAACAGATTTTTGTCCCGGTGGAGAATTGTTTGCGTTACTTGATAAACAACCTCTGAAATTATTCAAAGAGGAATCTGCAAGGTGAGTAGATTAATTAAAATTCAACGATAGACTTTGCCGACAAAGATGAATACTCTCATAGCCCAAGTATGGATGCAAACATAATTGCTAATACCTTTTTTCCAGAGCAATCATGAGTCAAGTCGAATAACGTAATATGATTTAGAATCTAAGTGGCTAATAATCACACATCAGATTTAGGTTTCAGACCCAAGAACTAGTCCCTTTAATACTTTATTTCAATGGCATAATTAATGGCTCGAGTATGTTTCAAAAAAGGTCCTGAAGTTTATTTCATAAGGCAATAGTAAATACTCAAGAAACTCAATTAACTGCTTATGCTTGCTAAGCTCCCTCTTTTCACCGAACAAGATTTATGAGAAATTCCTAATTTCATGCCTTATGCATGGTTAAAATCATGAAAAATTGTCAACAAGACAAGAGTTGGCACTTAACAGTCTATACGTAACTCGATGTATGACTCTTCTTGCAAGTCCAACGCTGAACACCAGGATTCCTTTTTGCATCGTTTTTGAGCCTTTTCTTTTTGTTTGTATAACAAGTTCCGTTTCCAGGTTTTATGCAGCAGAGGTTCTCATCGTTTTGGAGTATCTTCATTGTTTAGGTAGGTATCTGTGTTCCCTGTGTAACGTCTTTAATTCATGTTTCTCCCTGAATATACTCTTGAGAACTCGAGTCAGTCAACTATTTTGTGCGATGATGTACCCAGTATATGGTACCTATTTAAAATTATTTTCTAGTGTCAGTGCATAGATAAGATTAAAATTTGGCTTCTGTTTCATCATACAATTTGTGATCTGCATTTACAACTTGTTCTTTGTTCACAGGAATAATTTATCGAGACCTGAAACCAGAAAACATTCTTCTTCAGAAAGATGGCCATGTTGTTTTAACAGACTTTGATCTGTCCTTCAAGACTTCCTGCAAGCCTCAAGTATGTGAAAACCCACAGTTAATATCTCCATTTCACATATGCAATAAAAAATATCATATAATTCATTTCTATCTGTAAAATAACTTTTGAAGAAATGTGATTAGGGGAGTTTAATCAGTTGAGCTTCTATTCGTTTCGTTTATCACTGATGGATGAATAAAGAAACTCTTTAGTCTGGCACAAGTATCCGTTTCGTCATACCAGTGATAGCTAAGTCCTTTTAGATCTTGTAGCACGCAGATGGATTCTGCAGTAATAATGTTTAACTTGGATAGTATTCTCATGATTGCCTATGTATGTTATAAGAACAGGATTTAACTGTTTGGAAATCTACATAAAAGATCATTTCAATAGAAATGCATGCATGGAGTAATGAGTCGCAGGCTTCTATGGGCAAGATCACTACTTGTTCGAACTTCTTCGAAAATACGTTATTGAACCTGAGTTCTGGAGCTAAATGTTTTTACTTTTGCTTGAAATAGTTTCTGTTAGATGGTATCAGACATAGTTCATCGTTGATTTATCGATGACATATTATTTATTTTACCAGGTTATAAAGCATCCTCCACAGAAGAATCGAAGATCAAGGAGCCAACCACCTCCTTTATTTTTCGCAGAACCAAATACTCAATCAAATTCCTTTGTCGGTACTGAAGAATACATTGCACCGGTATGATTCTATTTTCGCTACATATGCCACATTATCTTTTATGAGCCCCCGATTGAGCTCAAAGGGTCTTTCCCAGTTTCATGGATTTCAGAAGGCATTTCTCAGAAGTCACTTGATCGGCGTCTCTATTTTCTACTATCAACTTAGTCATCAGTTAGTAGATTAGCAATATAATGTCTTCTGCTACGTTATGGTTCAAATGATATAGCTGTAAAATTGCCTGCCTTACCTAGTGGTGTTATGATGTTCACCGCCTTGTTTTACTTTTATTGGTTCAATAATTACGAATTTTCGCCCATGTTTTTCCATGTTACGGATAAACTAAACCAATGCTTACTTGATTTCAGGAAATTATTACAGGTTCAGGACACAGTAGTGCTATAGACTGGTGGGCTCTAGGTAATAAGCATTTTCCGTTGTTTTCAGAGTACTCTTTAGCCAGAATATTGAAGACAAACTTTCAAGAGTTATCATACAGTGTTAATAGAACTACACTACATATCTTTCGTATGCTTACTAGTTGTGATTATGATGATTACTAGATTTAGCTTTTATATTATCTATCTATGATTTGTAAATCTCTTTTAAACATTTTATATTCAGGAATTCTTCTGTACGAGATGCTTTATGGACGCACACCATTCAGAGGTAAAAATAGGCAGAAGACATTTGCCAACATTTTGCACAAAGATCTGACATTCCCGAGTAGCATTCAGGTAAATTTCAACTTATGGCCAAGAGAAAAAGCTCTCAGGTGATTTAACACATTGATTGTGTCTACGAGGCAATTTAAATCTGAATTGATTCCTGTTAGATGCATGACTGTTCATATTCTAGACCGAATCACTACATTCGGTTATATTTTCTAGACACGGTTAATTTATTTCAAAGATGTAAACTTGAAAGTACATCATAACATAAGTTAGTTAGATAAAATCAAATAGTCATGTAGTGGACTTGTATTGGTCCAAGTTGACTATAAATTTAACATGAAGCAATTTCCAGGTGAGCTTATCTGCAAGGCAATTAATCCATGCATTGTTGAATCGCGACCCCGAAAGCCGCTTAGGATCAACAGGCGGTGCAAACGAGATCAAGGAACATTCTTTCTTTCGAGGGATCAATTGGCCTCTAATTCGTATGATGGTAAATCAATACTTAAAATTATTATATCTATGAGGAAGGAATATTACGAGGCCTTGGTTTTAAAAAAAAAACATCAGGAAAACATTAACTTATCTGTTTGGAAAACAGTCTCCACCGCCATTAGACGCGCCTCTCGAGTTGATCGGAAAAGAACCAAACAGAAAAGAGGTCAGCTGGGACGATGATGGAGTGCTGCTTGATCACGACATGGACTTGTTCTAAAGGTATGTTTTCGTTGCTTTCTCTGTTTGGTAAATACAATTTTATTTTAGCATTTCCAAATACTGGTTTATAGTTATGATGAAATTAGATGCCTAATATTACACTGAAAATCAAACTTATATTATAACTGCATAACTGCTACTTTTTATTGTATAATTGTCAAATATAGGTTGAGTAACATCAAAAGGCTGGGAACTACTTCCATACTGGTTTTGCTCTGTTTATTTGAAGTGGTGAGAAAAAGAAAAAGAAAAAGGAACGAACTTGCACATATGTACAGAGAGGCGAGAGCCTACTTGTCTTGTCACTATACTTATTACCGATTGATATTATAGATTTGTGCTTGTCTGAGATGATGATGCTCGCGTTTGAAACAGGTTTGTCAATAATAGATGATAATAATGGTGGTGATGATATCAATTTTAATATAGGTGTCATTGTTGCTCTGTATCTTTTTAACCAAAGTCAACCAAAGTCTTGTATATCCTCACTATTTTCTAATTTTGATACATCTGCATTTTCTCTTATGTTTCAACAAAATGAAGGAGAAAGTTGAAGATCCCAAGAAGACTTTAGAAAAAATGAAAATTTGTGCACCAGTTGGAAAAACATTATATAGGGGTTTACAACCGGAATTGAAAAATACTTGGGTGCCAACTGGAAAAGTCTTAAACACAAAGTTATCAATCGAAATTGAAAATTACTTTAGACACCAACCGAAAAAACCTTCATGTTAAATTAGATTGACAATAGGGTTTGTGAAGCTATGACGAGATCGTTCAGAGATTCCGTTGAGGGTTTTTATTTCTCTGATTTTGAAAATATCAAAAAAAATAATGCATTTCTCTTGCGTCTTTATATATGATTGTTTTTGCTACACTACATAGTTTCCTACTAAATTGTAAGCGGTTAATTTAGTTTTCTTTATTTAAACGTTAACTGATTTTTCTCTTCGAAAATCAAACTTGTTGAGAACTTGATATTCAACTATTTCAGGGCAAGCCAATTCATCGAGAATTCTTCACTTTTTTATTCTCTTCTAGAATGAGGTTGTTAGCACCCACTTCAACAATTCCTTCAACAACAATTGATAATTTTCTATGAGAACCTCAACATTTTTATCGAGTTTGAAGAGAAAGAGATGTAGTCCTTTTTTTAGATTTGATAGGCTCATTAGAAGGTTATTAGTTCTAATAATGTCGATATAAAAGGAAAATAAATAAATAAATTATATTATACCTCAGTCATTGAATATCGATATACTCAGAAACGGTACAATCAATGTACATGGTTGCAACCTCGCCGAATAGTACAATGGTTGCAGTTTCATTGTCATCGATAACTTTAATAATCAAATGAAACCTAAATTTGAAATTACTCATTATTCTCAAAATGTGGAGTAGGCATTCTTAATCACCATAAACATACATGTATCTTGGAAAAATCTTCACTTGAATATTGATGCAAATTTTGCATTTTATTCCATTCGATGTCTTAAACACTGATCTATTACAAATATCACATGATTCACACCATGGCGATGATAAATTTTCCTCATGATCGATGAAGGTTTGATGTAAAAGTAAGAGTTGTTTGCCATCCATTGTAATAAATACACACGAATAAAAACAAAACATTAATTTAGCAATAAAATTATAATAAATAAGAAGTTGTGATATGTAAAAAAAAAGTCTAATAAAATGATATGATTTGAATTGTACAACAACCTCATTGACATATTCTCGTTCCTCGATCAATTGTTGGATCGTAATTTCAGATGTTTTTTTATTTTGTTTTTCATCCGTACCTTTTGAAGATTGTTACCATATTTGGGAACCTATTTGACATTCATATGACCTCACATCATGTGCATTCCTTTATACGTGAATCCTACGAATAAATATAATAGTAAATCATGTGTTAAATTAAAAAAAAAAAAAAAAAACTATGGTACCATGATTTAATATGACCCAGTTCATCGCATAATGGATTTAGCAGCAACGATGTCGTAGATCGTCTTTAGTTGAATAACGCCTTTGTAAAAACTGCAGTAGATCGTCCCAGAAGCATTGTTTTTTTAAAAAAATATCTTCTTTATTCTTGCTTGTTTTATATTATCATCGTGAATTTGTGGGATGATGTTGCCACGAATGAGGGTCGATTATTGGAAACAATGTCTTCATACAGAATAATTGTGGGTTTTCCCGACCTAAAGAGGCGCATGTATCAAGGCTGAAAAATTTTGTACTAAAGTTATCGTAAGGTGTCAATATATTGATAAAAAATCAAAAGTTGCAGCGAGCTTATTGTTTAGTATAGGCGTTGTCCAACTAAAGACGACATCTACGACATTTGTTCTGCTAAATCCATTCTGCGATGAATATGATCATCTTAATTTAGGGTACCCACAGTTTTTTTTAATGAAACACATGATTTACTATTATATTTATACGCCGGATTCATGTATAAAGGAATGCACATGATGTATGGTCACTTCAATATAAAATAGGTCGACGAACACTTGTGATGGTAACAATCTTCAAAAGGTACGGATGAAAAACAAAATAAAAGAGTCATCTGAAATCATGATCCATCGAGGAAATGAGGTAGTTGTACAACTTCAAAACATATTATTTTATTAGACTTTTTTGTATATCACGGACTCTTACTAGTTGCTAAATTATTAGGTTATTTTTATTCATGTATATTTATTACAATGGACGGCAAAGAACTCTTATTTTTACATCAAAGACTTCGTCGTTCGTGTGGAGATATATCATCCTCATGGTATGAATCGTGTGAAAATTGTATAGATTGGTGTTTACGACATCAAATGGAAAAGAATGCAAAAATTGCATCAATATTCAAGTGAAGACTCTTCCAAGCTATACGTACGTTTATGGTGATTAAGAAAGCCAAAGTCCACATTTTGAGAATACTGAATAATTTCAAATATTGGTTACGTTTGACTATTGAAGTTATCGATGACAAGAAATTGCAATCATTGTAATGTTTGACGAGATTGCAACCATGTGCGTTGATTTTAGCGTTTTTGAATATCGACTCAATGACTAACGTACAATATAATATATATTTTTTTCCTATTATATAAACATTCTTAAAACTGCTAACTTTTTTTACAAACTAGAAGAGCCCTATCAAACCTAGAAGAAAAAAGACCATCTTTCTTTTTCATGTTGATGTTCTCCATAGAAAATTATTAATTGTTGCTAAAGGAATTGTTGAAATGTGTGCTAAAAACCTCATTCGAGAAAGAGAAAAAAAAGTGGAGAAATCTCGATGAATTGGTGCAGTAGTTAATATGAAGTTTTCAGAGAGTTTGATTTTCGAAGAAAAAATTAGTTAACATAAGAATAATAATAAAAAATGAATGGCTTATGATTTAGTAGGAAACTATTTAGTTTAAAAAACAAGTATATATAAAAATCCATGAGAATGAGTTATTTTTTATAAAAAATTTATCACCATCATGATCATATAAAACAAACGACAAAGTTAGCTACATGAAATCGTACTTACGTCAGTATCAACGAATATGAGCTTTTTTATTTACTTTTTATCTTGCCGCAATCTAGTTCCTTGTATAGAGACAACAATCTTCATCGTTGCTAGTTAGGGATTTAATTGGAACGATTGTGAGATCTAGATTCTCCATGGTTGTAGTTGTTGAATAAAGAATTGCAATAATGAGATAAATGTGGAGTAAGTGGGAATATATATTGATTAGAAAGTGTATTTAATTTAATCATGTAAATTAATGACTTTCAATAAAATTTAATGGTAGCAAATGAGAGCTACCATAATAATATTGCAATGATTATCAAGGTATGAGAAGAGGACGATTACATAGCTAACATGTTACATGATTATATATATATATGATCAAATAGATAATCATTATGGAAATTAATATCTAGCCCATTAAAGTTGGTGGATAACCGTGAGTAGTAGACCTGAAAAATTAAATATTAATGTTATTTGTTTTTTTGGTAAAATATGTGAAGTTGTAAAATATGTGGGTGATATTAGAAAGTTATAACCCACCTGACAACGATAGTCATGGGCCTAAGGCTCATAGGGACTACTCAATGAATTGTGGGAGGGGGGATTCGATCCCACGACTTACTTTAACCACAAGACCTTAAGGCCTTCTCCTTGACCACTAGACCAATGCCTGGTTGGATAAGAATTACTTTTGATGTGATAGTTACTGCATTTTGGGTTTGAGAATGAGTTTTTCGGTTGGAGATGTTCTAATAATTTATCGGGATAATTATGAATGTCTGAATGACATCGAGAGAGCGCATGGAATTTTTACATGGTTCGGTCAATATCCTCCACGGAAAGATCACAATTTTACTATATTGAGTATATTACACAGTACAAATTAACGCTTGTATTTAACACAAACACGAGACCCCTTTCGCACTTTGGGTAATCTATTTCAATATACTTCCAATTACCCCACTCACCCTTATACACTCGGATAGGTTCTCTCTATTTGTTTGTGTGCTACGTTGCTTTGGGGTGTGTTTACAACTCTCGTATCAAGCCTATTTATAGGCAGTGCACATGAAAGCTTCCAAACAAGAAAATTTCCCGGTGTTCGTCATTGGACTATAGGTTTCATTTAATTCGTCGGTGGTTGGACCGTTTGATAGATCAATTCTCTCCCTTTAACCACATTGACCATCCTCGTCTTGGACTAGGTGTTCAATGAAAACGCAGCACCATTCTACTATAGTAGAACATAGCTTTGGCCATTAATACACGTTATTTATTTACTTACTTTTACCGGTCTAAATAAAAGGAAAACGGCAATATCTATTCAAAAATATTTAATCGTAGAGCTGCTAAATCATGTCATTGACGTCAATACACCTCCTTTTATTTCAAGTAGCACATTATTTAAAATGTGAATAGACACGTATTTGTCCTAGCTCCATCAATTTATTAAACGATTGTAAAATGTGCTACAATATGCAACTCGTTTTAGCTATGGGAAGCAATTATATCACTTGCAAGAGCATTGTTATGAAATCTGGTCAAGAAAAATGTGATCCCTTCACATGTCATTCATAGTTGAACATTAATAACATATTCAGATAACTTGAGAAATTCAGTTCACTTTCAGTCAACTTCCAAAAGAAGCAACAAAAACACGCTAATCTATATGAGATGAAATCAACTTCAACTAATCAAACATAAACCGCAAAACGAAACATATTAGCTTAATCTATTTACAAAACGTTTAAGGACCGCTCATCGTAATATGGTCTAAAGCAAGTTTTGAAATGTGGTCTTTTTTAAGGAATATAAAATTAAATATTATACATTGACAATATATTTTAAATGCCAATCAAGCATAACTTTCTACTTTACCCGGACTTGGAACATATTGCTATAACAATTAAAGTAAGCAGGGTTAAAAATTTAAACAGAGAACTTTTTCTTTTAGTGGAAGTTATTTGAAAAAAGTTACATGAAATTAATTCTTTTAGCTTTTTTGACGCAAATTATTTTATAAAATTTTCATAATCAATATTGTAGTCAATTCATGTTATATTGATAAAATAGTCAATCTAGTTAATCTTTCTTGCGACATTGTAGATCTCAATTAGTTTTCTATAATTTATAATTTGAAAACACTTCTTTCTGCCGAAGGAAGAAAGTGAAAAGGCATAATGTTTGTGATCCGCAGGCCCGTCAAATATACTTGGTGACTACATCTTTGGATTTAGCTTAATTTCAATGATATATATCGGACGAGCGTGGAGGAAAACGACATCACATATGGAAAAGGTTGAATTTGTATAAATATGCTTTATTCCTCCTCATTAGAGAGGGGACGACTTTGATACGTATATTTTTAAGCTTTAATATCGAAATCTCTTCGAGTCTTATGCTTTTCTTTCGACGTTCAAACATCGTCTGTCTCTTGTAAAAGCAATGCGATGTGAGAATAGATCGACTTATCATACGTCCTCACACATCCGTTCGCGGCATCTTTCAATCCATCAAGTGTTCTATAAGTGGCGATCATTGTTGTGCGACTTTGAGATTCTGGGTCTCGGTTGAAATAGATCAGAGTTCCTTATCAAGTGGTATCAGAGTTCTACGTTTTAGTTCATTATCCAAGATAGTTCGATGAACATCAAGAAGGCGCAACACATCAGCCCTGTTGCGTGAACCAGTTATTTTCGTTTGTTCTTTATAAATATTGTTTATTGGTGATGAATTCAGAAATGGCCCCTCTGGAGTGTGCGCGGTTCTCCGCCTTGACGGTGGCTAGAAAATGGCGGTGGAGTCCCCCGGTTAACGGAATTGCGCGGGATATCTCCGTCTTCAACGATCCTGAAACAAATAGAAAGCGTTGAATTCAGGGTGGACGTCGTTTTGGCGACGCCACTCCGACGCTCAAGTCAGTTTCATCTTTGCACGTGGCGTGTAGTTTTTGTGAGATGAATTTTAGAGTAGAGTAAGAGAGAGATCGGGTACTTTTTTTAACCATTTACCTCAGCTATTTATAAGATATGAGCCATTACCCTGATTCCTGCAGATAACTACCCACGTCGGTCCACTCCTCGAGCCTCCCACTTCTCACTGCGAAATCTTCCATTATCCCACGTTCTCCACTCTCATGAACGTGTGCAATGACTTCATCTGCCACGTTCTCGGTTTTCCAAATTAGGCATATTTGAGGGTCACTCTCTCGGGCTTCCTTCCTTCTGAGTGATTCCTCTATCACCCCGAGCGACCTCCCTCGCGATAGGGACGTGGATTAGTCCTTCCAATGCATTCTTCCTTCAGAAAGCCCGAACGGCTTTCCCGTCGAGACATGGAGATGGGACCCCGAGCGTCTCCTCGAAACGGGAGTTGGGATGTCCCTTGGTGACATCCTTTTCTTAGAGCTCCGCCTCCTCCTCATCATAAGAGAGCATCCGGTCGTTCGCCTCTTTACCAGCTATTTCTGTTTAGCGGAATATTTTACCGTTGTCCTAAAACCTGAGGGGTAACAGTAGTCTCCCCCCTGAATAGTCTAAAAATAGTAACACGAGTTTTAGGCGTTGGTCGACTCGAGGTGAAATATCCGAGCACGCTCTGTGTTTTTTAAAGGTTTCTTTCTCGGCCGAGGTCTCTTCCTTGTAAACAGCATCATCCCGTAGGGTATAATTACTTCTGATTATCGTGGTCAACATGGATCCTTCCACGTGTCCTCTCTTCCTGGACGGGAGTTTTACCGCTCAACCCTAAAATGACACGCCTACTGCTGCCACGATTAGACCCCTGTCCCCTCATCGCCTCCACTTCTCTAAAGCGACCCTTGGGGTATCCGTAGGTGTATACACACACACACATATATATATATATATATATATATATATATAAGCATTCAGGCTTCCTCTCTCATCACTCTCATATAATCAATCTCATGAATCCATATCCATCTCCCGACTTTCTGCAATCGTTTTTCTCTCTTATTCTTCATCTCATTTACTGTAAGTTATCTTTCCCATTTAGCCATGGTTTCTTCCGTTCGATGACCCGGGGTTAATCGTAGTTCGAGGTCAGGCGGCGTCGGCTCCTCTCATCAAAGTGATGAGGATTTCACTTCTTGTACCTCTCCTTCTGCCAACCCATATAACTCATCCCGCCTTCATGGTCCTACTCGCCGTCGACGGTGAACCAAAACGTCCATCGATTACACCGGTTTTGACGTTCAATACCCTCCTCTTCGTTGTGATTTCGCGGAGGAATCTGCCCATATCTAGGCCTTTAGGAAATGGGGTTCTCAAGTAGAAGCCTATCGAGAAGATCATGATCTCCCATGGCACGAGATGATGGTCTCTTCTCTCTCGGAATCAATGACTCCGAGCATCATAAAGAAGGGTGGGGTGCCCAATGACTATGAGGCTAGAATTCCTCATCCCATTGAAGTGGCGAGTGGCCCTCCCAAGGGATTTCATACCTTTTTCATCGATCAATTAGATATGGGCCTTTAGTTTCCCATCCCTTCGTTCATTATCAAGGTCTGTAATTATTTCCAGATCTCTCTGTCGCAGCTAGCTCCAAACTCCTTCAGTCTGCTCCTTTTGTTGGCCATTCTTCTTAATTTCCATGAGTTTTCCCTTTCTGCTGCCTTGGTGGCTTCCTTTCTTAAAATCAACCGCAAAGAATCGGGAAAGTTCTTCTTCTCATATGTCTCTTCCCTCGAACTCATCATGGGTAATCCTACCTCTCACAAGGGGTGGATGAATCGTTTCTTCTACGTCTGCTTCCCTCCTGAGAGCACCGAAAATGATATACTTTCCGACTGGCCCGATTCTGCCCCAATTAACCGCCTACCCCCACCTGAGTTTCTCGAGAAGACCGAGAGGTTCAGGGAGGCGCTAGGGGACAAAAAGTATCATGCTCCCGAGCTTATCAAAGATGATCTCCTTTGCTATTATCCCTTTTGCTCCAAAGGGGTGCCAGTGCTCGGGAGCATACGTACTACTTAGCGCAAATCAAAATCCTTCGGCCGCTTACTTTATTATTCTAATTCATTGCATTTCTTTTCAGAGTCCAGGATGAATCTCTCCGCAATCATCGCTCTTCAAAGAAGAAAGGAAACACTACCATCTGTCCCTTCGAGGGGCAAGGAAAAAGAGAACCCACTAACCTCTTCTGCTCATCGGATACCCACCGAAGAGAAGGGGATTTGCTCCTGGGGGTCCTTCCTCGGAAAAAGCGAAGCCGGCATCCCAAACTGAAGGGGTGGCCGCTGAGATCGATCCTCCTTCTGACTCTCCTCCCGTCGAGCAACCAGACTTCTTCAAGCGCCCCCGAGCTAAGGACTACATCGGGTTCCTGCGGGACTTTCCCAATGAAGCCAATAGGGACCATGTTCAGAAGATGTCTCCTCGGGAATTTTACAGTTCTCTTGCTCTTAGCTCGGGACAGGTGGGCTTCTATTTTTTCGTTATGTTAACCCTTTGATATTTTTGTTATATCTAATCTTCCCTTCTATCAGTGCTTCGTGCATCTCTCGGAGGCTCTTGATCGTCTAGTTGAGTACTAAATGGAGCTTGAGGGACTCAAAAAGACCGATGGGGATCTCCAACAGCGGATCAAGGAACTGGTACAGGAGGGTGCCGAGGTCAAGGGCCGCGAGGAGGCTCTGCGGAAGCAGGTGAGCGACCTTCAGGGTAAGCTGAACAAGGAGAGGTCGACCCGCGCAAAGGAGGCATCGGCTCGAGCCAAAGAGGATGAGCTCCATCGGGAGCTGCAAGAGAAGCTTTCTCGGGATTTACACCCCAAACAAAGCTTACGGGGCTCAAATGATCACCCTCTTCGGCTACGGCTTTTGGGGGTTTCTAGCCCAGCTCAGTGCAGCTGGTTTCAGCGAGGCTGACTTTCCCTTTGACTTCCTTGACGCGGAAAGGGCCCTTGATGAGTGCAATCTTAATACCGGCTATCCCCTCGAGTCCCGCGCTTCGAGGAAGAACCCCCGAGTGGTATTTGCTTCTGAGCCATAGCGATTGACATCCCCGACGAAGGGGAGGCCTTAGAGGGGAGGTCCCAAACGAGCAAGTCTGGGAGCAAGTGGTGGTTCCCGAGCAGATGCCTAGCGGCGGAGAGCTAGTCAGGGAGAGGGTTGTCGTGCAGGCCGGTGTGGCCAAAAATGAGGTGAGGGAGGGTGTTAAGCAGGCCGGTGAGGCTGAAGGTGAAGAGGTGGAGGTTCCGTAGCCGACTATTGAGGCTCCAGCTCAGAGAAATAATGAAGAAGTGGAGGCGCCAGTGCAGGCCGCGAGGCACCTGGTTGAAGATAACGCGGCTGTCGCACTAGACCAGGCCGAATATGGGTAGGGTAGTCCTACTAGAGTTAGTGTACCTAGGATGGTTTAATGTGTGTTTTTCCTTTTTTTTTTTTGTTTTTGTTTCGGGCGCACTATGGGCGCCTTGTATTGAATCGCTCCTCGAGCGTCTTTGAATATAATATACTCTTGTTTTTCCTTTCAGCATGCTTATCTCCCTCTTTACTCTTGTCTGCATTTGTCTAAAACATTTAACCCGTAAAATCTTCTCGTTCCTCTACGACAAACTAAAAAGAGAGAGAATACAAATTATTTCCCCTCATTATCATCCATATTGGCTCCCAAGTGGAAGCATAGAGGGTCACTCAGTCTTGTCCAGCTTCAGATCAGGATGCTTTTCTAAACACCTCTCGATGTCTCCTTTAAAATCGTGATACCCGTCTTTACATATTCCTATGTTTGAGCAGGGCACTCAGTCCATAAATTTAAACAAAGGTAATTCAAATATTGAAATATCATGACTTATCGTGCACTCTTCTTTGACCCGCTCGCCTTGCGACTTGGCTTCATTTGAAAATCTTATATAAATGGTCTTCGTGTCTTGTTCTTCCTTCACTTCGTTCTTAACTCCCTCTTTTCCCTTCTTTGCTCAAGTCATGTCTTCCTCCCGCCGCAAAGACAACACCAACCCTGACTTAAAAAAGCTCACTTCTTCTTCCTCTGACTCCGATGAGGTTCAAGAGGTGTTGCCAGACTCATCTTCCCAACGGGTTCGATCCTTTGTCCCAGACCCTCTTTTTAATTCCGCGCGTAACCCTCCCTCGAAAAAAGGGAGAGATAATAAAATCTATCGTAGAGACCTGATCAAATGGGCAGCCGAGATAGAAGAGATTCGGGATATGCATGGCTTACCTTGGTATCGTACTATAATGTCTACCTTGAACCCCTCTCTACTACCCGAATTTCTCGAGAAGGCCCAGATTCCCTTCGATTATGAAGTGAGGATTCCTGGGCCCGAGCAGGTGGAATCTCTTCCGCCTCTTGGCTTTCTGACATTTTATACTGATCAGATCGACATGGGGCTCAAATTTCCTCTTCCCCATCTTTTCTTGGATCTCTGCGAAACTTTGCTTATCTCCCCTGGTCAGATATTTCCAAATTATTGCAGCTTAATTCTTTCCCTAGCGGCCATCGCCCGACAACTTGAGCTTCCTCCATCGGTGGAGCTAGTTACTAGTTTTTTTCAAAATTAGCGAAAGGGAGAACGGAAAGTTCATCTTCACCCCTTCCTCCTTCGATACTTTTCATGATAACTTCTCAGCCACTAAAGGTTAGATGAGCCAATTCCTCTTTGTAAAGCCTCAAGCCTCTCATCATGATCCTCGCTTTTGTTCCCTGCCTTGGAGAAACCATTGCAACGTACCTTCCCCAATCTCCTGTTGTTCTTCATGTTTCCTGGATCTGGTAGGCGATCAGACTTTCTCGGTGAAGGATATAGTGATAGACGAACCCCCCCGAAGTCGTGGTGTGTCCTTCGGGAGTACTCCTTCCCGAGGGGGTTTAGATATATTTTATGATTTTGTTGCTAATCATATATGTCTTCTAATAATTCTCATTAACCAGGAAAAGGGATGGACTTTGAATCGGTCGTAGCTTTTCGTACCCGGGCATCCTCTTCAAAATCTCGTGAGGCCGTTCCCTCGAAGCTCGCCTTGCCTTCTGTCAAGAGGTCATTGACGGAGGGTCTATGGGACTTCTTTTCAAAAAGAGTCAAGGTTCCCTCTTCACCGCAGACATTGAATCTCGACCCGACGAGTGCTTCTCTTTCTCCCGAGGTTCCTGTACATCCTTCCTTCCTTTTGGAGACCGAGGGAGCCACATCCTACTCCTTTATGAAGAATTTTCTAACTTCAGAAGAAAGGAGCTACATAACGAAAGTACCTGATAAGGATTTTTTTGGATAAGTGGGCCTTTTTCTCAGAGCCAGTTATCACATCTATTCTTCTTGTCCCTCGGAAGTTCCCCAAGACTAATGGTTTTCTTGACAGGCATATTCATTCTCCTTCGAAGGAACTAGGCATTTTAGAGCCCAAAGCGAAATGGCGGGTGTGGCTCAACATAGAGACAACTATGAAACTATTCAAGGGAACACATGAGATGGGTCGCTTGAAGAAGCGCCTCGCAGATTCTCATGCGGAAATGGAGAAAATTTGGGCGGAGCTTCAATCTGAGCGCGCGCGTTGTCGTGATACGGAGGAGTTGTTGTCTCAGGGCCTCGTTCTCGCCAACCGTGTGCCGGAGGTGGCTAACCTGTACTTTGACTACGGGTTCTGAGGATGTCTCGCTCAAATCCGGGCTAATGGTTTTCCCACATCTAAATATCCCTTCGACTTTCTCGACCAAGATCAAGCTCTTCTAGATGCGGCTGCTAACCGTACTCCTCCAGGTGTCGTCCCAAAGTCACGAGAAGTCGATACTTCTGAGTGAGAAGAAGAGAAAGACGTAGCCGCTGAGGATTAAGAGGTGAAGAGAGATTCTGATTAGTGTTCGTATATGGTTGTTTTGTGTTTTGATTGCATTATTTCCTTTTCCTTTCTGTTCAATGCGTGTATTTGAACCCTTTTCTTTTTGAATATTCTCCACCTTTTGTTAAGATAAGCGAGTTGGAGTATAACGCCGGTAGTACATTCGGGTGACTCGATCTATAGTTTCCTCGAGGATCCTGTATCTTTCTCCCTCAAACTGAGTGATTTTTTCCTAATTCAATTGGGGTGTTCATGCCTCCATTCGAGGGATTTCTTCCCGATTCAATCGGGGGTATTCTTGCCTCACTCCGAGGGATTTCATCCCGATTCAATCAGGGTGTTCGTGCCTCAGTCCGAGGGATTTCTTCCCGATTCAATCGGAGTGTTCGTGCCTCACTCCGAGGGCTTCTTGTTTTATATGATTAGGCTTGTGACCCTTCAATCTTCGTTATAATATCAAGTGGTCTTTGTGTGAATAAAAAGCAAAATCTTCATTGATTCCAAAGACACTTTCAAATAACTGAACAAGACTCCAGGAAAAAAAATAACGAATTTAAGGATGATATTTTTTCAAATGCTTAGCGTTATGAGGTCGATTCAGCTTCTCCACTTCTAGGTCTTCTAGATAGTAAGCCGCATCTCCCGCTTTTCGAACCACCTTGTAAGGCCCTTCATACTTCAGCTCCAACTTCCCTCGGTTCTCATGTTGCAGCTTCTCCTTCATGACCAGATCTTCTTCTTCGAACCTTCTCAAGCAAACCCTTCGATTATACGCTCGGGTAATTCTTCTCTGGTATGCGGCCATCCTTAACGAAGTTTTTTCTCGGCTCTCCTCGATCAGGTCCAGTTCATCGGCTCTAAGCTGATCATTGTCAGAGTACCCAAGTATCCGAGCACTTTCTTGTCCCAACTCCGCTGGCAGAACTGCCTCACTTTCGTATACCAAACTGAAGGGGGTCTCTTTTGTCCCCCATCGCGGAGTCGTCCGGTAAGACCAGAGAACACTCTGCAGTTCATTGAATCATGCCCTCTAGTCTATCAAGTCGAACTTTGAGCTATTGTACTATCGTACGGTTCGTCACTTCTACTTGGCCGTTACTCTGCGGGTATGCACAGAGGTGAACACTTGTTCAATTCCCATTTCTTCGCACCATTCCTTTAACTTTCGCGCCACTGAATTGCCTTCCATAGTCCGATATGAGTCTCCTCGAGACTCCAAATCGGTACACAATATCCTTCCAAAGGAAGGTCATGACGGCTGCCTCCGTAATGCGAACGAGAGCCTCAGCTTCTACCCATTTCAAAAAATAGTCGATGGCTACTAGTAAAAACTTCTTTTGTGATGTGATACCCTCGAAGGGCCCCCACAATATCCATCCCCCACTGATCGAACGGACATGAGGATACTACCGACTTCATCATCTCTCCTGGCACTCTCTGAAGGTTGGCATGTTTCTGGCACCTGAGACACCCTCGTACCAATTTGATAGAATCATCCCTCATTGTAGGCCAAAAGAATCGCGCAAGCAATGCTTTCCAAGCCAAGGCCATGCTACCTATATGTCCTCCACAAACACCTTCATGGATGTCCCGAAGGATTTCCTTGGCTTCTTCTTTTGACAGACATCTTAATAAAGGTCCCGAGTAGGGCCTTTTGAATAATATCCCATCTATCATAGTAAATCTAAACGATCTTTTTGAGATGGCCTTGGCACGTACCTTATCCTCAGGTAGTACTGGTTGGAGATGTACTGGCGGAGGTCGTATCCCCAAATTTTCTCATGGGAGTTCCCCCTCTCCATTAATCTGATGGACTGAGGGGGCTAGCTCCACCTGGTTCCCTCCTCGAGAGGATTCGGCGAACTAGCTCACTTCGGGACCTTATACGCCTTCTAGTTCTACGCTCAAGATACCAACACCAGTTTGAGTTCCTCGAACTCTTTCTTTATTTTTTCTAAGGCTTAACATACCCTGTCAGCTTCTCCCCTTTACCGAAAAGTTTCTTCAACTTGCTGCACGACTAATTGAGAATCCGAGTGGAGAGTCAATCTTGATATCCCAAGCCTCCATCTTGATCCTGATCAACAGAGCTTCGTATTCTATTTCGTTGTTACAGGCCCGAAAATTTAATCTTATCCCGAGGCTGATCTCTTCTCCCCACGGGGATATGATTACCAAGCCTACAGCATTTTCGAATTGACATGAGGACCCGCCCACGAATATTTTCCACATCTATGAAGGTCCTTCTTCACTCATCTCTACCAATTAATCTGCTATCGCTTGAACTTTTATGGTGGTTCTCGGCCGAAATTGGATATCATACTCTCCTAGCTCGGTAACCCACTTCACCGATCGCCCTGAAGCATTGGGCCTCGCAACTATACTCCCCATCAGGGTGTTGGTTAATACCACGATTGGGTGAGAAAGGAAGTAGGGCCTTAGCCTTCGAGCGGTGACTACTAATGCTAAGAGCAACTTCTCTTGGTTCTTGTACCGAATTTCTGCTCCTTTGAGAATGTGACTCACAAAATAAATGGGTTTATGCTCTTTCCCCTCTTCCCTAACCAGGACAGAGCTAACTGCGCGAGCTGTGGCCGAGAGATACACCACTAACACCTCCACGGGTTTTGGTTTGTTCAGCACGAGTAGCTCTTTCAGATATTCCTTTAATTCTTGAAAAGTCTTTTCACATTCAGGGCTCCATTGGAAATATTTAATCTTTCTTAATACCTTGAAGATGGTAAGCTACGTTCGGTCGATCTGGCAATGAACCTAGATAGAGCAGTTATCTTTCCAGTCAACCTCTGTACTTCATTGAGGTTTTTAGCGGAAGCAATGCCTATGATAGCCTCAACTTTATCCGGATTAGTTTCGATTCCTCTTCTAGTTACCATGTACCCGAGGAACTTTCCTGTTCGAACACCAAAAGTGCATTTTTAGGGTTTAATTTCACGCCATACCTCCTAAGAGTGCAGAGGGTCTCCCGAACATCTGACAATAAGCATGCATTTTCCTGGGATTTGATGAGTATGTCATCTACGTAAATTTCCACATTCCTCCTTATCTGGTGCTCGAATACGTTGTCATCAGTCGTTGGCATGTAGCGTCCGCGTTTTTTAAATCGAAAGGCATTACCACATAGCAAAAGGTCCTCTCGCCGTTACAAAACCCGTCTTCGGTTGATCCTCCTCAACCAACCCGATTTGGTGATATCCTTGGAAGGCATCCAAGAAATATAATAACTCGTGCCCCGAGGTGGAGTCCACCAACTGGTCTATTCGAGGAAGGGGGTAACAATCTTTGGGACATGCTTTGTTGAGGTCTCTGAAATCCATGAACATGCGCCACTTCCCCACGACTTGGGAACCAATACAACATTTGAAAGTCAAGTTTGGAATTGTACCTCCCTTTCGTGTCCTGCCGCTATGAGCCCTTCCACCTGGTCTTTAACAACCATGTCCTTTGCAGGCCCAAGGTGCCTCCTATTTTGGAATACCAGTAGGGAATCTCGGGACACGTTCAACTTGTGCTCCATAATGTTCCTGTTAATCACCTTTAAGTCGCTCCCCGACCAGGCAAACACATCCTCATAGTGTCTTAGCAGAGTTATAAGACCCCTTCTCAATTATTCCTTCAAATCCTCAGTTATTCTCATCGTTCCCGAAAGAGGTCTTATTACCACTTCTTCAGTCCCCTCCTCGGATTTTTCAATCGTTTCCCTTGGGGACCCTTCTTTGGAGACTGTCTCTTCGGCGGCCTCTATCATCTCCTCCTCCATCGTGTTTCCGTCCCTTATGATGGGTAACGCTCGGATACTTCCCTCCGAGGATGTAAATAACGACTTCCCTTTTGGAGCTTCAGAGATTTTATTTCCATCCTTACCTCTTCTACGTATCACTTTCGAGCCACTCTCCGATCCCCAAGCTCTTCTCCCACTTTGTTGCCCACGGGAAACTTCATCTTCTTGTGTAAAGCCGAGGCCATGGCCGTGAAGGAGCTGAGGGTAGGCCTCCCTAGGATGGAATTGTTTGAAGTAGGTGCTTGTACTACCATTAAAGGGACGATTCGAGTCTTCTTCAAGTTTCCACTCCCTAGTGTTCTCGGGAGCTGGATTACGCCCATTTCTTCAATTGCATGTCCAGTAAATCCGAACAAGGTTGTCTCCACGGTATCCATCTGATACTTCCCGAGCTCCATCTGATCTAGAGCCTCTTTGTATAGGACATTCACATAACTCCCATTGTCGACGAATAATCTTCCAACATCGTGGTTTGCTATTTCAACACGTACAATGAGAGCGTCCTTGTGAGAGTTTCGTGGAAGTCTTCAGGTCCGAAGCTAATTAGGTGGCCCGAGCATTTCGTGACTGCCGTTACCTCACAAATCTGCAATTTCATGACTGTCGCCTTCCTAGCTCGATTGGAATTACCGCAAGCAGGTCCTCCCGATATCATGTTGATCCTCCTAACCGGCGGTAGCTGCTTCTCGGGAGATCGCATTCGCTCGGGTTCCCTTCTATCCCGGCTGGCTCTGCGGTTTTCTCTACGACCCTCAGGAATCCTTCGTCTGGTTCGATCGGGGGACCTCCCTCTTCGTCGAGGAAGTCTAGGAGGTGGATATGGCCGCCTCTGTTGATAACCTCGCTCTGGATACTTCCTTTCTGTCCTGGGGATCGTATCCTTCTCATCCTCGACAGACTCGTTCCGACGTCAAGATTGATTTCTACCCATCTTTAATTCATCATTGATGTGATAGCAATCATCCGTGGTGTGACCGTATTTCCGATGGAAGCCGCAGTACTCCCCTGACACTGGATTTTTAGGCCCTTCCTTGCTACGAATGAGCCTTTGAAGGGGGTATCGATCATCACAGATTTCCAAGGGTCGGATTTTGTTAACCTTCCATATGGCGTTCCTTAGTTTAGGGTTGATGGGGACTTCCCTGTGAAAATTTTCACCTTTGGGGGTTGAGATCCTCTCTTCTTCATGCGACGATATCACAATTCGCTTCTTTTTGGGCTTCCTATATCCTTGTGCTTCTTCTACCCTCACATATTTCTCCACTCGGTTTCTAAGTTCGTCAACTGTCGTGTGATATTTTTTCACCAGAGATGTTATAGTTTGCCTTCCTTCAGTCCGTGATGTAAGGCGCCGAACAGCAAGTCTGAAGTGGCCGTCGGGACTTCCATGATGATGTTATTGAATCTCATAAGATAGTCTCGAAGGCTTTCCCGATCGCCTTGCTTCATGTTCAGCAGATTGACGGCGGAGGAAGGTCTTCTGCTGCTCGAGAAATGTTTCAAGAAGGAGTAGGTAAGACCCTGGAAATTTCTGATTTCTCCCGCGGGTAGCATTGAGAACCATTTTTGGGCCCCCCTAGCGAGCGTAGTGACAAACACTCGGCACTTAATTGCATAATCCAATTGATAAAGAGTTGCGTTTCCTTCAAAGCTCTCCAGATGGTCCTCTGGATGTCCAATGCCATCATATCGGAAAGCGAAAATTATCGGGCAGAGGAAAGGCGAGTATCTCTGCCGAGAAGGGAGACCTTAAGAGGGTCGGTACTAGCACGGGATGATCGGAAAGCTCTTTCAGCTTCCTTATCTCCGCCCTCATTACTTCCAACTCAGTTGCTCGTTCTCTGCATGTTGTCGGGCTTTCCTAGCTCGCAAAGCATCCAGTTCTTCTCGCAACATTCTTTCCGGCCGTTCTTTTTCTTCATGCGATTCATCTTCTTGATCAACATGGTTGGAAGCGCTATTATCCTCTCCCGAACT
Source organism: Linderniella brevidens (assembly GCA_004919715.1). Classification (NCBI taxonomy): domain Eukaryota; kingdom Viridiplantae; phylum Streptophyta; class Magnoliopsida; order Lamiales; family Linderniaceae; genus Linderniella; species Linderniella brevidens. The sequence continues at coordinate 9,894,128 of SWDC01000151.1, read as the reverse complement.
CTGTGTCTGACCTTGGGAGGTGGCCGATCATTTCTTCTTTGATCGCTCGGACATTAGAGCTTCCACATCTCTTCTTATTTTCCTGATTTCTTGAAATTCCGGGCGTTGAGAAAACGTCATGTTCACTGCGGTCGCCATCATTCTAGAAAATTCCTCCATAGTCGAAGGTCCGCATCCGGGTAAGGGTGGATCATCTCTAGCACTCCCCATATTTATAATATATCTCGTCCCACAGACGGCGCCAATTTGATGCATTCAAAAATGGCCCCTCTGGAGTGTGCGCGGTTCTCCGCCTTGAAGGTGGCTAGAAAATGGCAGTGGAGTCCCTGGGTTAACGGAATTGCACGGGATATATCCGTCTTTAATGATCTTGAAACAAATAGAAAGCGGTGAACTCAGGGTGAACGCCATTTCGGCGACGCCACTCCGACGCTCAATTCAGTTTCCTCTTCGCACGTGGCGTGTAGTTTTCATGAGATGAATTTTAAAGTGTAAGAGAGAGATCGAGTACCTTTTTTAACCATTTACCTCAGCTATTTATAAGATAGGAGCCACTACCCTGATTCCTGCAGATAACTACCCACGTCGGCCCACTCCTTGAGCCTCCCACGTCTCTCGGCAAAATCTTCCATTATCCCACGTTCTCCACTCTCATGAACGTATGCAATGGCTTCCTCTGCCAGGTTCTCTGATTTCCGAATTAGGCGTATTTGAGGGTTACTCTCTTGGGCTTCCTTCCTTCTGACTGATTCCTCTATAACCCTGAGCGACCTCCCTCCCGACAGGGAGGTTGGTTAGTCCTTCCAATGCATTCTTCCTTCAGAAAGCCCGAATGACTTTCCCGTCGAGACATGGAGACTCCGAGGGTCTCCTCGAAACGGGAGTTGAGATGTCCCTCGGCGGCATCCTTTTCTTGGAGCTCCGCCTCCTCCTCATCATAAGAGAGCACCCGGTTTTTCGTCTCTTTACCGGCTATTTATGTTTACCGGAATATTTTACCGTTGTCCTAAAACCCGAGGGATAACAATTGGTTTTCTTAAAAAAATAAAGTTCTGAAAAAAAAGGTGTTGAGGCAAAAAAAACAAATTGTTGAAAAAAAGAGAGGCTTATGGAAAAAACCCGTCGAAGGGAAATATATATATATATATATTTATATATATTATATATATATATATTGTTCTGAAAAAAGAGGTTCCGCAAAAAAAAAAACTTGCAGAAAAAGATTCATGTAGACGATTTGGTAATGCATCGATCGGGTCATGGAAAGGTCAAAGACAATCCTACGAAATATTCGTACATCTCTGTTATCACAAGGATGATAAGAGTGAAAGCATATTTGCATCGATTGAAGGAACAACTTTTTATGAAACGAGTGGAGCGTATGTGAATCGATTGTCGCTCAAGCATATAAACCCTTCACGTATGTACGGACGATTGAGAGTCATGGTTAATGTCAAACTCACTAACATCAAAATTAGATACGACACGAAAATTTATCAAACTACCCTCAGTATCGCACGCGAGATAGTTCATGTGCTTTTGCCAAAGACTTTGTAATTTTTGGTTCACGTTCTCACAGAACACGTGTCTCGTTTAGTCGAAAACGAGAATCCCTCTCGACGATCAAAGTCGAGCAATTACCGTTGTTATCAAGACCGCATGTCGCCGCTAGTCCATGTTCTTCCTTGAACAATGGGTGCCTACAAAACTAGTAACGAGCAAAGATTTCAATGTCAACCCCGTCAGTGATTCCTTAGTCTAAGGTTCACGCCGGCTACTATAATCTCACCCGATCATTGACACTCTACTAATAAACTAGCAATGTGATTGGTCGATTACGTGCGGTGTTCAAATACATCAATCCCCTGATTGTCTGTATTCATGTTCACGACCTCCCACTATTCCAAGTTAGTAGTTGGCACAACTGCTTTAAGGTTATTGATAGATAAATTGTGATGGGACATTCTAGCACCCGACTAGAGCCCTGAGACTTACGAACATTTTCTATGGTAAGATAAAACCTACCAGTGTCATCCTCCCCCGTCAGATGAGAATTGATAATCAACTACACATATGGGTTTTGTCTTGTTATCGGATTACTGGATGCCTAGTAGTCTTTAACTTCGACAAACAAACAATTACTTTATTAACGAAATATAATTCCATTAACACATATCTATTACATATGTGATTCCAATAGATCAATAGTTTACACCATATCCTCGTATGGCATTACGAGGACGTATCCCTAGCACTAAGGTACGTCTCTTCTTATGTGATCCCCTTAATATCTCCACGATGTTCAGCATTCTGCAACAATGAACTAAAAGACTCTCCGCAAAAGGAAGGTAGGGAAAAATATCTTTAAATCGATAGCGCATAAGCAAATTAAAAAGACGGTGCGGATATTTAGTTACTAACTATAACAATATCATTAACGTCTTTCCAGCTACAAATATGTTTATTAAAGTTTCTCATTAAATAATGTTAGTTTGTTTTTATCTATACGAGGTATCCTCCCTTAGTCGGTTATGGGCTTGCGCCGCACAATTCAGGGATGAGACCAATCCTCGAGGCCTGATGTCGATGTCTCATTCTTAACTCACAACGCAGTCAAAGGTCCCTAATCGAATTAGAACCTCGAACCCCAAGAATAAAAGTCCATAAGCCCTACCATATCTCAACACTTCGGGAACAAATAATATTAGATGTTTATACTGCAAAAAAAAAAGGAAAAAAGGCTAATCACGTCCTTCAAATGAGCTTATAGGAACGACATAAACCAGAATTGAAACGGTTATATAAAATGCTAATCGCGTCCCTCAATCGACCGTCGCCCTCATCGCCGCCAGTCGTCGTACGTCTGTTGCTCATCCCGATGCCAAGATCGTTTCTTGCCCATCCCGCTGCCAAGTAGCCTTGTTGTTCGTTGCTGCTAATTCGTGGCCAATTCGAATGATGTCAAATCAACATTCCACATCAACCCATATGCGGTATTAATAGTGGTATGATGATGTTGCATGTTGATGAGACATTGATGTGGCATGCTGACGTGACATCATTCAATGTCACGTGTACGTGCTCACGAAGGTGCTCACATAAGGTGAGCACCATAAAATTCCTCATTCAATATGTATATATATATATATGTATATATATTGAATTATAAAATAACATTTAAATATCTATGGAATTATAATGTTTTATATTTAAATTTTTATTTGAATCGAATAATTCGAATTAAATACTGCGATCTTTGTATTGGTATTCTAAAATTATTCGAATCGGAAAAAATATTCTTATTCGGATTTGATATTCTAATTTTTTTAATTCGAATCTCAATTTTCGAATCGAATCTCGAATCGAACAAAAACAATTCGATTCATTTGCAACCCTACCTACATGTAAAAAATTCTAACAAGTGATTGAATGGACAATTTTTACACAAAGTGATATTTAAGTGTAAGTTTCCCTTTTTTTCTTTTCCGAAACGGTAGCTTGTCATAACATTAAAAAAAAGTACATACGGGCTAAAATGCCCACATAGCCCTCCATAACATCAATTTTCAATTGGGAAACACCACTCCTAAAGAAAAAAAGACACATCATAAAAAGGAAGCGCACATTCTAAAAATGCGAGAAAGCTCCCACACAGGAAGAACAAAATACCTCAAAGAAAACAAGTTTTTAAAATTACAACAAGAAAAACTAAATAACCTATTATAAATCGACTCTAAAACTCCATACCAATGGCGATTAAACTCAGTTTGAAGTACTCTTCACTTTATTCTATTTTCAGTTCAAAAAACTCGTCTTCTTCGGAATGAACCTCCAACAGAGGGAGGAAGAGAACTCCTACAAGAAGAGACGTAACTTCTATTACGGGTGACTCACGAACACACAACACCCCGACCGAAGGAAAAACAAGCAAGACAGAGACGAAACATAGAGACAACTACACAACCAACCAAAACAGAGCAAAACGAAACAAAAACAACAAATGAAAAAAGACCAAACAACACACAACACACCAATAAGCGAGCTAAATAACCAAAACGCAAAAATAAAGTAACATCTCCACCATCCTCGTACCCAAGGATGGGGGAGCATGGGACATCTAGATCTAAACTTTGTATGGTGGCTGAAATTTCAGATCTAGGATTTCAAAGAGGGGCTAATAAATCTGGAGGTTGAAATCGGAGCAAGGAACGGAAGCAGAATTTTGCAACCCTACGTGTAGGTACCTAATAATAGCATAATGTTTTTACAAATAAGTACTCGTTTGCGCCGCATGTACGTCATATAAGTAATTTAGGTACCATATAGAAACGTATTATGGTACATAATACAGTGAGAAAAGGTACATCGTATAATTAATTTAGGTAACATAAAGAAACGTATATATGTACCATATAAACGCGTGACGTGGTACATAATATACATATAAAAAGGTACGTCAAGGATAATAAAATGGTACACATAACCAATTGGGTACCTACATATAATTTTTTTATGACAGTTTTGATTTGTAACTTTTTTATACAAAAAGGTACTAAGCGTAGATTACCCAAGAAAAAATACTACTACCAAGATGAGCAACACAATTGTAAAATAGACTTATAGCGGTGTCGAAGGCTTAAAATTGGACATTTTATTCAAGGGCTAATTAGGTTTCAGGCTCCATTATCATATTTTAATTAGAATTCAGGCTCCCAAAAGTTTTAAAATAGAGAAAATGACCCATTTTAAGTTTGTAGTAGAGTTAAGGACCCATTTTCAGTGAAAAGACTCATTTGCCCCTCTAGTTGCAAATATTACACATGTTTGCCTTTATCTCTCCCAAACAAAAATTACGTTCGAAATCCGGCTCAATCTCGACGTTAATGATCAAATAAGGTTAAATCGACGACAATTTCTCATGGATGTTACTAATCAATGAAAAATTCCGAAGCTTATGATGAAATAATGTGTTAAAAATATAATTCGAAAATCTAGTTGAAGGACAAAATCTGGATTTTATGTCTGAATAAGGTGAAATTGATCATGGATCTTAATAATCAACAAGAATATTGATATTAATCGTGGAAGAACGAAAATTTTTGTTGCGACTATGATAAAGCATTTGAGCGCTCGCTGGATAACACGTCGTGCATTCTGGATAACACTTCATGCATATTGGATACCACTTCCTGGGTACAAGCAAGAGGCTAAGAGGAATTGATCGAAAACCACGAATGACATCCAAATATCAATGAAGCGCTATGATCTCCGACGTTAGTTGCCGAATAATGTTCAATCGACCTTAATTTTCATAATCAACAAAGATTTTGAAGTTTAAAATGGAATACTACTTCAAACTCAATTTGTGGGTAAAATCTCTACGTTAACTGGCCGAATAATGTGAAATCGATTCAATGTGTTCATGGGTCTTAGTAATCGACGAGAATTATTGATGTTAACGAAGAACTCAGATGCGACCGAAGATTGGAACTTTTGCTAATTAACGCGTGACATGCGTAACATTTGAAGGACGTTGGTCGAATACATATTAAGGACGTAACACTCAAAACAGATGAAGGTCGTTGAAATCTCGACGTTATTGGCCGAATACGGTTAGATCGTCATCAATTTCTCATGGGTCTTAATAACAAAGGAAAATTGTTGATGTTTGTAACGAATAATACTTCAAATCGATTTAAAAATCTCGGGGTGAAACCTCAACTTTAATGGCCAAAAATCGTGAAATCAACATGATCACATTTCTTAATAATGTAAGGAAATTATTGATGTTAATCATGGAATAATGCAAAAATTAGCTTTTTCCAAAATTGAAATGTTTCCGCGCGTAATAACACTTTATGTACTCATTATAACATACACATCAAAAGAAAACGCTTCGTTAAGAACGACTTAGAAGGTTCTAGATTGTCAGAGAATATTTATAGGATAATGACTAATATTACTACATTGCCTTCAAAAATAATATCACGTGTCTGATAAAAAATATCAATATGAACCCAATTTATAACACAATTTTAGATATTGGTACTAGCTTCTGAGTACCACATTACTAATTCGGTTAATTTTGTTCATATGCACTTTTTTTTCGGATGTATAAGATTGACATTAATGTAAATAGATGATATGATGAAGCTAAACCACCAAATTCCTTTACAAATCACGTTATGCGAATGTTAATGTAGAAAGTACAATGTTGAAGTCATTAGTCATGTAAACATATATTCTTTCATTCTAAAACAACTATATCTATCTCAATGAACATAACTTTACGAATTTCATCACAAACTTGTTCGAAGTTCAACATTAAATCATGAGTAAAATTTAATAGATCATATTCCCTACTACCTAAGCTCCGAACCCTAAACCCTGGGTCCCGAACCCCTGAACCCTAAACCCAAAACCTGAATTCCTAAAAAATTTTATTGTTGCATTCTATAAATCACAACTTGTACATCATATTACCAAATATTTGTGTCGTAGATCCTTAATCTCAACCCCAAAACCCTAGACCCTAAATCCTAAATCCAAAAACTAAACCTAGAAACTCTGGTACGTATATTGTAATTTGTAACATATCTTCCATTCTGTATAACACTTAAAAACTTACCAATAACACTTAATCCCTTACTAGTACCATTTTATGTATTTCAAGAGAATTTCTAAGATTCCGCCAAATATCAACTCGAAATCAATATTCCCGCCACACCACATATAAATGTCAAACCCCAAATACTCAAATTTAGAAATCACGAATAACATATATTATGATGCAAAAGAGATAGTAACATATGCTTGCTAACAAAGGACCATATGTTACATGACTAATAACTTCAAAATTCTACTAATAACATTAACATTCGAAGATTGTGTCTTTTAAAGAAATATGATGGTTTAACATCATCAAATCTTATATTTTCATGAATGACAATCTTCTACATCCGAAAAAAGCACATTTATGAACGAAATTAATATAATTATTGTTGTGGTACTGGGAACCTATTATGAGGTACAAGAATTTACATAATCTTTAAAAATTCAGTTGGTATTGTTATTTACAATCAGACATACGGTATTATTTGTAGGTAATGAGGTAATATTTCATGTTAATCCATAACCTTCTAGAATGTTCTTAATGAAGTGTTTTTCTTGCATGTTCATGTGTTATATTTATTGCCCAAAGTGTTACTCAGCTCGAAAATGTTCAAGACTCCTTATATTTGTCAATAATTCTCGTTGATATTTAAGGCTCGTGATAAATTTGAGTTGATTTAACATTATTCAGCCAATAATTTCGAGTTTCCCCCGTTTTTTCAACGGGATTTTAGAATTGAGATTGTTGCAATATTCCATTATATACTCCATTAATCTTCTTTGATTATCAAGACCCAAATTGAGGTCGGTTTAACCTTATTCTGTCACTAAAGTTAGAGATGCCAGCAGTTTCAATGTGCTTTTGGTGTTATCAGCGGTTTTTGATCTATTCATCTTGCTCGCATGCTTTTTACCTAGTAAGTGTTACACATACTATAAGAATTTTTACCCAACAAGCGTGTTAATTCACTTTTTTCGAATAGTTTCAAAATCTCGCCCAAACTTCGGTGAAATTCAGGAATTCCGCCAAAATCCTCAAACTCAAAACCATACCAAATGAATGACAAAGAAACCACTTAAACCATTTCTTGTACCTTTTAAAAAATATAGATTTGCATGTTTCACATGGAATACCTCTTATTTATTATGCGATGACAAATGCTTTTTAATTCATACAACCTTAACGAACAATGATTTATGCAAAAAAATTCCGTCGATTTCATTTTTAATTTCGTTAAGCCTGAACGACGAGCAATGAAGCCAACACGGCGGCGCAACGTAATATTCAGGCTATGGGGGTCACTCGAATTTATACATAGTAGCTGCAATTTCGACCGAAAATATGATTCGATTCACAATTATTTTTCCTTAGGTAAATAGCATAGAACCCACCCGTAGTTTGAAAAATAAGCATCAAAACCACTATGGTTCGGAAATAGCGTAAAATCCCTTCCTTGTCATTTTCACCTAATAATTGGGAGGTACAATGCTATGTTTTAGAAAACACAGGGGGTACGATGTTAAGTTTTCGACAACACATGGGGTATTGTGCTAAGTTTTAAACAACACCGGGGATACAGTGCTAAGTTTTAGATAGCACAAAGGAGTTTCGCGCAATAAAAAAAACATAGGGTAATTATGTGCATTTCATTATAACCACATGGGGGTATCACATAATTTCCTTTTTCCTTACTCGCGTTAAGAATTTCAAAAAATTCGCATCCCAAATATTACATTCGATGACGTAAAGATCATAAAAAATCGTCGATGGCACCTCGAATTCAATTTGTTGCAGGGACGATGCTCGTGAAAATGAATATGAAATATACGGAAAATTTCGATCGTCGAAAGTCAATTTTAGTATATTGATACCACTTATTAACCATACAAGAACGCATTATTGACATATAGTAACACTTCATATATATATACGTGATGACAAAATACCATAAGATAATAACAGAAAAGTGGCCTGTGATACCTCTTCTTATAAAATATTTTGTAAGGGTATTTTGGTCAGTTCGAAGTTTGAGTCCTTTATCCTAAATTTTCAAGCGAAATGAATCTTTAAAAATAATTTTTTTTCTAACAGGATCTTAAACCTATTTTAAAATTATAGTATGTCATGAAACGAAATTGCCCCTTTATTCGATTGCCCAAACACGTAAAGCTGAAGCATTTTATCATTTTATGCATTCACTACTTGTAATGTTAATCAAACCCAAGCTAAGCTTCATCCATCACATTCAGACAAAATACAACTGTATATGTATGTAAGATGTAACAGAATGATATTTATAAAAAAAAAAAAAGGAAAACCGGAAACTGATTAGTTTTGGCCCCTTCTCCACTACCTCGGTCGCTCAGACTCAGAGCTTCACAGTCTACAGCGTACGAATTGATAGATTAGATTACTCACAACAAATAGCAGAACATAACTGCTTACCCTCCAACAACAGCCTCAGTTTTCCCCCAGAAATGTCCTCTCCACGAGTCTCTTCCGCTGAGCCAACGCGCTACGGTGAAGACATCGATAGCGCGTGCTCGACGCCCTTCGTCAGCGCACCGTCAAGTCCTGGTCACATCGGTGCCCCACCGTCGGGCTACTTCTTCAGCGCGCCGGCTAGCCCCATGCATTTCCTCCTATCCAACAACAACCCGGCCGCATCGCCAGTTTTCTTGTCCTCTGAGTCCGGTTCGTTCGAGTTCGAGTTCTCGTGCAGGTCCTTCCACAAGGGAAGTGGTCCTCCGATGACGTCGGCGGATGAGCTTTTCTGCAATGGTCAGATCCGGCCCATGAAGTTATCCTTGGGTTCAGATCTGGAGGAGGAGATGGCGGGAAAGAACACGAGGGGCAGAGATCTAAGGGTGGTGAAGGGTCACGCGAAGTATTCGCACCGTAAAGCCAGATCCATGTCGCCGATGCGAGCCCCAGCCTACAAGTGGCAAGTGCCGGAGAGCATTATTAGCGATGATAAGAATAATCAAGAGAACATCGTCGCCGAGGGGGCTAAGGAGGACGAATCGTCGACGGAGACGACGCCGTCGTCCTCTCGTTCGTCTTCTTCTGGGAGGAACTCGAAGAAGTGGATATTCCTCAAGGATCTGCTGCACCGGAGCAAAAGCGAGGGACGCGCGGTGGCTGACAACAAGGAGAGGTTCTGGTCCGCGATTTTGTTCGAGAAGAAGAAGAAGAAGAAGGGTATGTCGACGTCTCCGACGTCTTTATCACCGTCGTCGTCCCGCGACGAGAAAAAAGGCAGTAGTGCTGTCAACGAGGAGGCCGTTAATAACAAGGTTAAGAAGAAGGTGAACGGTGGTAAACCAGCAAACGGCGTTTGGAGACGGAGGTTATCGGCCCACGAAATGCATTACACGGCCAACAGAGCACAAGCGGAGGAGATGAAGAAAAAGACGTTTTTGCCCTACCGACAGGGCCTTTTGGGCTGCCTCGGCTTTAGTTCCAAGAGTTACGGAGCCTTCACTGGATTTACCAAGAATCTAAGTCGTCCCATTTCGTCCAGGTGAAATAAATGGTTTGCAAATCTCACTTGTGCTGTGTTGATTAATCACTTTCTAGTATTAAAAAAAAAATAAAAAATATGAAGTCTCGTGTGATTATATTCCCAGCTCTATATCTATCTATCTATCTATCTATCTTCTATCTATGTGTTTGGTACTAGCAATTCATATTGGATGGAGCACGATGTCTCATATATGTCATCAGTACACACCAGTTTGTAGTATGTTAATGGTGATGATATTCATGTTCCTTGGATTATGTTTAACTGCTGTGCGGTTGCAAAGATTTGAGAAAGTTTGTTGTCTTTGTTCCCAGAGAAGATTGAAACAATCATCATGTCCAACCTTTTTCATCATCTCGATGATTCGATAATCATGGTTTATTTACTTTATGGGTTCTGGACTGGTCTTTGTATTAACTAACAGGCATAACATATATAGATAGATATGTAATAAATAATCTTGTGTTTAGTTTCAATATGATGAATTTGATAATTGACACAGCTTGTGCCCCCCCGCATGGTTTTTTCATTTATGAAAGCCACGTGGGTTGGGCATTACTTTAGTCCTCTGACATTGGCTAAAAACAGTGAGGAGCTCGCTCACCACCTATACATATATTTGCACAAAGATCATCATGCATGTCTAAAAAATAATAATAATAAAAATAATAATAATTAATAATAATAATAATAATAGATGTAGTAGTAGTAAAGTATGTTATTTCTGCGCAAACCCACATGGGGGTTTCTTGATTTCTCATCTGTCAGTGCAATTATTTATTTATTTTTATTTTTAGTTTCGTGAGGCCCCACCCATTTCTCCTGCATGATCACATGGGCAAGATTGGTAGATATGGAATCTTGATATCGGTGGATACAGACAATATTTGGCCCACGATTGTACCTTTGAAAAGCGATCGATGTATGTGTGAAATAATAATTATGATGACCTTTTTGGAAGTTCTCTCTTATATCTTTTTTCCTCCATTTGCAATGCAAATATCTCAAAGTCTTTTAAAAAATAGATGTTCACCGAAGAAAACGAAGGAACAATGGCTGGAAATCGTAGTCATGATTGATGATGATGTGCTATTGTGAGGTCAGATTATATCCAACAATGATTAAATTCGTTGAAGAATTCGGTAGAAATTAAACACTTACGAAGAATATGAATGAATACGGCGGCGGAAGCTTCGGGTGTTCTTAGTCGACGTTAAAGCACCAATTTTTATTAATGAATTCTTTATCTCTACAATTTTATCTTGAAGGTTAATGGGAGAGTTAGCTCTAATCTAAAGAGAGCTAAACTATATATACCAACATATTTGGTACATTAACAAAGTAGTCCTTAAACTACGACTTAAAGTCCGAACTAGATATTTACATCACAAGACTTAGATAATATATTTATTGAACACAATAAAGTGGTCCTAACAATCCCCTTTGTGTTCAATCTTCGCTTAACCATTGGTTATCTTATATTGTTTTTGAAAATATTCCTCGAGTCTTAAGACCATCTCCAATGGTACTGGAAAACTCAAAAAATCGGATAAAATTATTCCAACCGAGCTCCAAAATTAAACTCAAAATGAATTTGATGCTTTCTCTCTCTTCATTTAAATGCAAATATGCGTTTGAGACTCAAAATATATGTCAGAAAAATTGTAAAATTGCATAAATGTCCAAAAGAATATGACAACTCCAATCATCAATTTGTTCGATGAAATTTTTGTTCTAGAGTTAAAGAGTGATCGAAGACGAGAAAATCAAAATGGCAGTGGTTGCTCTGTTGTAAGTCTCATATTGGTCAATGTGTATTGTTCATGGAATATTTATCACTTAGGGTTTTGCAATTTTGTTTTTATTGATGCGAGCTCGGAACTTCAATTACCGTTGCTCAACGCAAACAAGTCTGACTTTTATGTTCCTAAATTCATGAAATTATATGCTTTTGTCGCCGTGTTCATAGGTTTCCTTCATTTCAGTACATCATTGAACCATTAATTTCATCTCAATTGATTTATATCAGTGGTCAGAGTTGTAAACTTTTAAAATAAGCGGGTACTATTGAAAATTGATGAAAATTGATGTGGAAGATAATATTTTTTTGAGTTTGAGAATGCGTTTAACAGTTGGAGGCGAATTACTGCATTTTGAGTTTTTTAGAATGAGTTTGAGTTTGAGAATGCGTTTTTCGGTTGGAGATGGTCTAACAATCTCCCTTTTATGAGATTATTTGTATAATCTCTCTTTTACCTTGTCTTGCGATCTTTTCCTTCGTTGGAGATCTTCAAGCTTACTATGTGTTGATCTTCTCTTCTCGGCATCGGATCTTCATAATCTTCTCTCGAAGCCCGTCTCGCAAATGCATGAATGTGTTTGAAGTTGTTTGCCGGATCTCGGAGAGTTTCCTTTTATGTTTAAACTATTTTGGAGAATCTCCTCTTTTTGTGTTTCATCTCTCCCTTTGATAGTGTAAAACTACCCCTATTTTTGTTCAACCTTGTGTTGGGATCGAGGAATTCGATTTGAAATTTGGAGAGACGTACACGAGCGGCAACTTCGGTCTTTGAAACTCGTGGTGTTTGCTTGATTCCACGACACTTGAGGATTTAACATTTCCGATCAATCTTGTACTTTCGTTGTGGTATGCTCTCATTTTCTTCTATTACTCCCCATCATGATGATCGAGTTGGGGAAATCGCCATGGCGATAGATCAAAATGGGGCATCATTTTTTGCGAGAAGATTGCATCGTCGTGACAAGAAGATGGAGATAATAGGCGTGTAGGAACTCGGATTAGGTAATAACTCGACGGAGCCACGAAGGCATTCCGTCATGTAAGAAACCAGGGCCACGTAGTTGTTCCGTTGACATCGATCTAGGAGCTTTGCTCGTAGATGATGGCATATTACCGTTGTTGTTTTGATGTTGCAACGGCAGGACTTCCTTCCGATCATCGAGTCTGAAAGGGATATATATGTCTACAGAAGTTCTAACTTGATCACAAAGACCAGGTGTTAGCGTATGTGTCCTAGAAAATGCTAAAAATATGGGAAGTGAGGACATAGTAGACTCGATGTGCGCAACAAAGTGTGGTGTGTGGCTAGTTACCACTTAATTCAATATCTCACACTTCTGAATGAAGGGGTGATAGTAGACGTGGCATGTGGCTGCCCGTGATGTATGAAACACATCTTTTGTGAGACAAACGAGTGGGTAAGGCTCGGATGTGCACGCGTCGTTGGACCGAATGCGGCGTCTTCTACCCGGAAACTAATAAATTGGCACATGTACCCATGGGGTTATGGTCCAAATTATTTGTGAGATAAGGGAATTATATACGTTCAAAATTTTCCAAGTCATCATCGAAGTTATCTATCTCGTTGCATTCGGATGATAAGAAACATGCATCATGTACACAGTCGCACTCACTCTTCTGCACAAAATCAATTCATCAATGGCTGCAAAAGATCTCGATAAGGAGCAAGTAAACCCAATCGAAAGAGAAATCCTAGCCTTCAGTCTTGAAGAACAAGTGCACATCTCTCTACTAGACAATCATGTTGCGGTGTCTTCTCCTAGCACTCAAGTGCCTTCGCCATTTGCAAATATTTGTCCGTTTGTAAGCTCGAGATTATTCATTGAACTCCGTGTTTAGAATGTCGGAGAAAGTATCCATGAAGTGTGATGAGGAGAAGAGATTTTCTTTTGTTTTTTTTTTTTTTTTAATTTTCTCTCTTTTTCTCCCCTTTTTTTATTTTCTTATTTTCTTATTTTCTCTCTTTTCTCTTTTTATTTTTTATTTTTTCTCTTTTCTATTTATATATGTATATATATATTATAGGTATATATGTATATTGATTAGTAATAAATAGTAGTATATTATATATATATATGTGTGTGTGTGTTTAAGGTTGCGGGTGTGAGGATGTCAGGTCGGGGTCGAGAAGTAGAGGTTTGCGTAAATGAGTTTTCGGTAAGGAGGTTTTTTCGGTATGAAGTTTGCGGATTAGGAGTTCGGTAACGGGGTTGTAAGGTATAGTCGCATTTGTTTTTCGCGGATGAGGTTTGCGGCATGAGCATCGTTATCAAGAAGTGACATCGCGGTAGTTTATTTACTTTAAAAAATAGAATTCGTAAAAAAATACTATAAAAAATCGAAAATTATTATTTTTATTTGTTCCTCCCACTCAAATCATGCTCTCAAAAATAAAATTTCTCCCCCTCAAAAGTTGCGTAGAAAGATTTTAAGAATATCACGAATCTCTTTCCCTCACTTCACTCGTTTAAAATTTTCTCCCCCTCAAAAATTAAAATTGGTACTCCCTTTTAAAAAAAATATAAGAGCCGCTCCTCCTCAAATTAAAAGAACAACTTCCTCTCAAATTAAGCTCAATTAAAAATATTAATTTGAAAAAATAAATGGTATTTATCATTTCCGTGTGTAATATGCATTTTGAAAATGCATACTTAAAATGTACCATTTGAATTTTATTTTGAAAAATAGGTATTTTTCTATTTAACTCGTATGCGTACACAATTTTTAAAAAATGAAAGTTCGTGTAACATACGCATAAGTAAAATGTACCTCTTTGAAGTGTAGTTGTAGTAGCTAACGCTCTTTCCTTTTATCATGTATGTAGAGACACTACGTCAATACCATATGGAATCTACAAAACATCATCAGGACTTTGGTACCTATCATAATGCGGGTCCTCCTTTATTAGCAGAAAACAGGTTAAACATATAAGATGTCAATATTTAATTTCGGTCTTAAATCATCCATTAATGTACATTTAGGGACCCAAATTTGTTTGGGATCTCCTAACTTAATAGTTGACATAGGAACCCATGTAGGAGTGATTTAACACAGATATGACATTTCAGCCCATGTGAATGTGTGTTTCGGAGAAGATCTAAATATTGTCTCCGAAGCTAGTCACATAAGATGTTTCATAGATTTAACTTCGACTGGATACTTCAAGTAGCAAATAAGAACATATAGAATTATAAGCAACGTTAGTGGATGATATGTTATTCCTTGAGAATTCACACGATTCATATTATAATGATGATAAGTCATGCTTTGCAAAATTAGGAAAATCATTCTCAAGTCTAGGCTTCTTACATGAAGAATTATCATGATGAAGTTTGTTTGCTAGAGTTTGGAATATTTTCTTTAAAAATTTTCTTTATAGGAATTGGAGAGGAAAACTTTTGTTCTTTAAATTTCCGTTCCGTATCTTCGGAAAATAACGTAGTTTTTCCTTTCTCCTTTCTAATTTCCTTTTCTTCCTTAGAATTGAAGCTTAGCTTTTCTGCAAAGGTAACCGTGGACTTAGAAGTCTTTACGGGTGACTTAGAATGAGTATACTTTTTATTTTGAGAACTAGAAGTTGTCCTAATAGCGCTAGACACATGGTGGATACTATAACTAGAGGTCAAGGACATTGTAGATTTATTGCTAAAGATACTAGAAGTAAGTGCTCTTTCTCTCTTTATGTTCTCTACTTACGGCTTTACCCGTAGTATGAGTAGATATAGAGTTATTAGAAGTTGAAGTCGGGGTATTCTTAGGAACTGATTTCTTCTTTCCTTTTATCGTAATTTCTTGAGGGGTTAAAATTGAAGTCAAATGTCGTGCTTGAAGTTGAAATTTGATTAAGTAAAGAATTTTTTTTCTAAAATTTTTTGCTTTTTCGTTTGAAAATCTTATCTTTCCTTTTCCAAAGAATAAGTTAATCGGCAATTTTTTGAACAATCTTTGGAATGTAGCAAAATTTGGGTTTAAGATTTGCAAATTAGGAATTTTCTTCCTTATTAACTACGGGTTCGGTAGGGGGTATATGAATTGACTAGTACTACGAATTTGACTAGTACTACGAGGATAATAGTCGTTTTATAACTCTCAATTCCTTATAGTCGTACGAAATTTCATCCAAGGCTTTATTGTTCCTTTCTCGTCCTCGAGAACATCGATTTTCGATGCTCTGGTGAAGGGCATAAGCTTAGTTAACTCGATTCCCGTACATCTATATCATACCATTGAATGGATGTCACTTTACTTAAGTGACGCGGATTTTCATATCCTAAACCTTCCCTAGGATTATAAAATTCGATGTCCTCAGGCTGATTAAGGGAAATTATTTGGTCCATTCGACCCCTTTTAGCAAGAATATCCTCGAGACTTTTAATCTTCGAATAAAGCTTCTTCTATTCATTGACTAAAGCGTTATATCGGCATAAATTCGTTGCGCTCTTCTTCTACGACATTTAAGCTTCCCGATAAGCTCTTTGATTTCTTCTTGTAATTCTATCATAGATTCTAATTTTGTGACGTTATCACGTGTCAAGTTTAAGTTCAAATTGGCATGAGTATATTTTTCTCGCATATCTAATAAGATATCGAGGTTATTTTCAAATCCCACTTCTAGTTCTTTTATAGTCTTATCTTTGCTCACAGAGTAAATGCCCATTTTAGTTTTCTTGGTTGGGTTGGATATTTGACCGTTGACGCGTTATGTGGATTTGAAATTTTAGTTATAAAAGTTCTAGACCAATTTTTTTTTTATAATATATAAGTGTGAAAATATTTGTCGGTATCAAAACGGATGCAAAATAGTTTTTTCGGTATGGGTTTCTGGACAGTACCGAGAAATTTTGGTGAGAATGTTTGTGTCGAGAAAGTTTATCGATAGGGTGTGTATCGATAATGTTTTTTCGATAAGTATGTATACCGAGAAATTTTTGCGGGTTGACCAACTTTTCTCGGTAAAAATTTCTCGATAAAGAAGTTTTTTTTAAGTCACTATCGCAAATTTCTTTCCCGAGAAATAGCTATCAAGAAATTAATTGTATCTAATTGTATGTATCTATCGAGAAATTTTTCCGTATGTGACTATCTGTCAAAAAAATATTTTGTATCTAGTTGTATGTATGTCTCTATCAAGAAAATCAAGTGGGCATCAAGAAATGATAAGTTAGGATTTTACCTTGATTTATACTACAAACACATGCCAATGATTGTTATTTATCTAATTATCCTCGGATAGCATATATTTTATATATATATTTCTTGTTTCGTAGATATTGGAGCAAAAATGACTAAAAAGGGAAGAATTGAACATGGAAACCCGATGAAATCAAGCTCCGAAACCACGGCTTCGTGATCGCTAAGAAGCCAACGACAATCTCGCATCGAGTTTATATCGGAAACGAAAATGAGGCATGATATTTGCTACGTGGCTCTTGAAGGTTTGGGCTAGGAACCCATGTGCTTCAGTTGTTTGCTTCAATTTCCCGCACTCCACGTCATCAAATAGCCCGAGTATTGAAGATATTTTCCTATTCAAAGATTTTCATGATGATTTTGGCGCAACCGCGTGCGAGAAAATCGGTCCAGCCCATCTCTTCTTAAGACGGTTCAGGGGCTTCTAAATGCTGTTTAACTATCAACGAAACGCAACATACGGTGGAGTCCTCCGAGTTCGCACACCCCTCAGAGCCTCATCACACGCTCCAATTCGACGAGGGCAGCGAAGAAACCTATCGAGACCGAGTGACATAGAACCAAGAGCGATCTCGGGTTTTCCGAGACTATTCTTCCCCGGTAACACGACGGAGAACCCCGAGGCGATATGTGACGACTCGTGTATCGTGATAGATAATTTCCATACATCGTTTGAGACGTTAACATGGATGTTCACTCTTACTCTTTTACTGTTTTCGTTCTTTACGATGTTAGGCTAAGTTCTTATGTGTTTAAGGCCGTATTTTGAACTCGTATTAATGTTATTCGTATTTTATTTAATCGTATGAGTTTAGTTACGTATTTTACGTTTGTGTTTAATGCTTGCATGTGTCAGATCAACATATGCATGATATTTGATTGGTTTATGAAACGGCAAAGTGATTATACCGGTTAGAACAATAAACATAGAACACCACTACGTAAAACTAATTAGACCTGGAATTCAGTTTCATATGTGTGGTTTCCGAGATCTTAGGCTCCGAAAGCGTCTAAACCCAAGGAGTTTCATAGAGATTAAATGTGTGCGTAGAAATTATAATTCCTATAGACATATATAGATTGATTCTCTATCGCATAGGATTACTATTGCGGGACAAACGGGTAGTGATCATCTTAGGAAATTTTACCTTGACTGAAATTCACATTGGTTACATATAATCGATTGCATGAAGACGTATGATTAATCTGTGCCGAGTATCCTTGAAATTATCACAAAAATCAGGACGAACTTCACGAAATTGAGCTCCCATGACGTTCTTCTGCCATATCATACATTTATCCTCCATATCAGACCGTCTTCGAGGTCGAATGGGCGGTGGCATGAATTACTCAGGTTTCGATTAAAATATTACAACACTGCAATTTTCGGTTTTCGCGAGGAAAAAAACCACCAACACGATGTCTCTAATCGTGACGACGAAAACATTGATCTGCCGCTGGTTGAAAGTTGAGAGTACGAAAGTAGCGTTTTCAAATGTTTTGGGTTTAGTTTGGAAATTTACATTTTCAGGGCAACTACTGATATTTACAATTAGAGTGAAGATTGTGAATTCTAAAAGTTAGAAGGCAGATTGAAAATCGAAAAACGGCTGGGGACTAATGGTGGGTAGTTTAAGTAGGCTTTAAAATGGCTTCTAGGAACGTTGGGCCGCTGGATTATACGCTGGTTAGAAAATAATTTTGTATTCGGCCAGAAATATGTTATGAACCCAATTACCTGACAATCAGTGCTTATTGTTAGTTTTCTTGAATTGAGGGGTCAATTTGAAACTTTTTAAAATTTTTGGACTGATTTATTATATACATGGAGTAGCTACGATAGAATCAGAAACCCAAAACGTGACTGCCAATTGCCAATATTAATGCGTTGTCTTTCTATTTTTTATGTATGCAAGATATTAGCACGTTATTAGGCTAACTTTACTATAACTCACCGTTGGTTTGAAAACTAGGTAACATAACCTCTCTCATGTAAGTAGCGTAAAAATTCCATGTGTTTATATTATCATGCGCTCATTGTTATTTATACTCTGACCGATGATATAAGCTAAGTTTTAGATAACACTAGAGGTACGGTGGCAAGTTTAGACAACACAAATGAGTTTCGTACAATAAAAAAAACATAAAATAATAACATGAATTTCAGTTTATCTACATATTGATTTAGCAATATTTATCCAGCTATTTATATAAACTCTTGACACGTGAGGAACCGAACCGATCAGGACGTTAAGCCTAGTTCTGTATCGGCGCTCGATGATAGAGGTGAAAGCGAGCCAAGCCGAGCTCGAACATGGCCCAGCTCGAGCTTGACTCGATAACATACAAAAGAGCTCGAGCTCGATCAAACTTCAAAAATTGATGCTCGAGCTCGTCTCGAAAAATTATCAAGCCGTTCGAGCTCAGTTCGAGAGCTTGAATACTACGAAATGCTTTAGATTGAACTGTTCGAGCTCGAGCTCAGATCCTATTTTAATCCGAAAACATAAGTTACAACAACCAAAACCATCTCAATTCAACAAATACAAAAATGAAGATTAATTGAAAATACTCAAGAAATCGAATATCCAACCCAAAATTAATCGAAAATACTCAAAAAAATTAAAAACCACCGTGGAGGGCTGAAGATTAATAAAAAGACTCAAGAATACCCAAGATTAATCGAAAATACTCAACAAAACGAAAACGATCGTGGAAGACTGAAGATTAATCGAAAATACTCAAGATTCGAGTTGTGCATGTGTCCCTGAGTGTTGTTGGTTCGTGAAATTTTATGCGTGTGAATGGACTCAAAGAACATGAAATGAAGCTTTTGTGTTTGTGTATGGAGGTTGTGGACTATGAAGTCCCTGCGGCTGTGGGTTACGATGGGTGTGAGAGGGAGAAAATAGCGTAATAAAATATATTTAGGCCTAGGGTTTGTTAGTTATATATGACTTGGGTATTTCAGACCTTTCCCCTATGTATTATTATTATTATAATAAAAAAATAAATATATGGGCTCGAGAAAGCTCGATGAGCTACGAACCCATCTAAATTCAGCTCGAGCTGGTCAATATCAAACTCAAACCGAATTTTGACCGGACTGCTCGTGAGTGGCTCGCGAACAGTTCCACTCGTTTTCACCCCAACTCGATGATTTTGCTTTGCTAGGATTTCTGCGCAAAATTGTACATCGATAATTCAAAAATCCTGACAGTTTTGAAGGTCGAAAAGGATAAGTCTTATTGTTCTGTTACCTTTCGATATTTACTATCTATTTGATACTCCGATCTGGCCGTATTTATATATGTTGGAGGATCTTTCGGTTGTAGTTGTTCATTGACAAAATTTTATCTACAATGGATACTCGACATGCTTTGATATTTAGGCTCACGGTCAAGGAAACGAAGACAAAAATCATTGAATGTGGCATAAAACAAAGTTAAAGTCCACGAATGTGGCACGACAAAAATCATTGCGGCGTAGGAGCCCCTTTTTCATCTCGAGACCATGAGGGACTATTGTTACCGTTGGATTTTATGCTGTAAATTATGAAGCAATGCTACCCACAAACCGGCTAAATCATCGTGGTACAATATACTACCCACTAACATCATCATGGACATTACTTTCGATTATTTCACACAATAATTTATCTATCACAAGACATGGTTCGCAACGATTGTAATAAGTATCGTCTGCCATCATTCGTCTTTGCTCTTACCCAGCGGCCTTCGTTAGTGATCAACCGCAACATAATACTCATCTATCAAGAACTACCTATTGGATAATGAATGACAAGCTCAACTTGTTGAAGTTCATTCATCCAATAAAAAATAAAGAAAAGATAATTTGAACTGGACCTTGATATTGCAAAATTAAAGGTATAAAATCAATGAAATTGCACCCTTGTGGGTTACTTTATCAGTCGTAAATCGTTCCCTCCACGTATCCAAAGATTTGATCGATCAGTTTGGCAGATTGTTGTTGACGTTAAAGCAAACTCAACATTATTTTTCTTCTTCACATTCGACAAGCATCAAGAGATGATTGAAGTGGAGAAAGGAGCATGGATTCTTGCAGGGCACCACTTTGCCTACAAAATGGAAATATGGAATGACACTAGAGATAAAAGTACATCAAGAGGTTTTGGTTTGGGTGCAGTTCTGTAACCTCCCCACAAAAGTTTGGACTGATGAAAGCCTTGGCTTGGTTACAAGCACTTGGTATTTTCCTTGTGATTCAATCTCTATAAAGCTTGAACGCATTGAATTTGCAAGAGTTTGTGTCCTAAAAAACGTTTATAAATCATATGTTGATTCATTTGAGTTGGTCTTTTCCCGTGAGTATGGAAATGACGATGGGCGATGTACCATCGAGGTTGATTATGAATGAAGACCTCTATGTTGCACAACATGCAACGGATTCGGGCATAGATATGTTGCAGGCAAAACAAAAACCCAAAATCGCTTAATAATGTGTTCTGAAGGAACCAAGTCAAAGGATGAAACATGACCCTTGATTAGAATATGAGATAAACAAACCCTATAGTGAATTCGCAACAAAAGTCGAACATAGAATCACCGAACAACTCTGCTGAGGACTTGAACACCATTGACAAACCGAAGAAAGTCCACAAAGATTTGAAGTTAACAAAATAGTTTAGGAGTTACTAAAGCTATTATTCGCAACTGAAAAAGCGTTGCCACTTTTTCTCCAGTGAGAATGATGACATGAATAACATAAAGGGCCCTGAATGCAGAGTTATCCTTCTCGAAGGGATTCATGATCACAATAGTGTGTTGGGATGTTCGGCTTCAATTAAATTGTAAAGGACTTGATTTCCAAATATGAACTAGATGTTATTGACAGCGTGAAAACTACAGTTGCTGCCAATAACGCTTCACACATCTCCTCATCCTTTGATAATGATAATGACTGGTACTTCAACTATCTGAATCATTAGTGAATTGTATTTATATTTGTTCGAATAATGGTTATGTTAATTTCGATGTCAGAAAGGCTCATAATCATGTTATTCATTGTGAAACTCTCTCCTTAAAAGACAATGAGAGCATCTGGGCCTTGTTTGCTACGATACCAAAGATGAACTTAGAAACCTGTGCGACTTCATCAGGACATGCTGACGAAATTCATGATGAGCTAATGGGGGATTTCAATACTGTCATTGGCATCAATGAAGCGAAAGCAATTAATCTGATGATGACGAATGTCTTTGCAACATGCGGGGCTGCTTAGGGACTTGTGGTGTGCCGATGAACAGTTGGTTTGATAAATAACTCAATATGTTGGAGATATGCACTCAGAATGCCATACTAGGATGAAATGTAATAGTTGTTTGCTTTAAGTTCAATTTATGTAATTGTTCAATTGCCGCATATAGATGACTTTTTACATCTCTTGTCTACCTCATTTGTCGTAGGGAAATCACCTTTGTACTGAGGGTGTCTCAACCACGACAGACCAGGTTGCATAGGAGCAATGTCTCTTGCCTAGCAAACGATAATTATGGATCTCAAGGATAATATTCATGCTACCATTATCCTTTTGTTGTGTTCTAATCATTTTGTTTGATCTCTGATCATATGTTGTTGGATGATATGTTGTGAGTTTTTTAGATGTATATGTTCTCTGTTTTTTGGTTGTTTTCATGTTTGATCTTCCGGAAACATTTTTCTTTTCTTTGACTAACCCCAGGAACTCACCAGAGATAGACTCACGCTCACTGCGATAGCATGCGATCCATGATGAGATGCAAGCCTTCCTAGGCAAGTCTTGGGACGTGCTCGTGTGAATTCAGGGAGGGTATACAGAGGTTAACCTTAACAAATCCATAGACAATATGCATGATAAATTCTTATTTCATGATAAAGAAAGAATTGAATCCAAAACCTTCTTTTGGGGAAAAGAATAGTTTTAGTATTGGACATTCGCTCACACAACTTTGTTGCTAGTTCGTTTTGATGTGAGAATCATGAAACCACTCTTTTCATTTATGCAAATGACATTTTCCTCATTTTGAATAACTCATCCTGTAAAATTATTCAAAGGGGTCGGAGGGAGTGTGATGGGCAGCGATACGATGGCGAGGCAGCGTTGGTGTATAGCAAATGGAAAGAACGGAACCAACGTCGGCGATGTAACAAATACGAAGATGACGTTGTGGAGGAAGCTATCTATTATAGTTTCTAAGATACATACCTTGTCTATACTTTATACAAATACAACCCACAGCCTGGTAGGAAAAAACTTATAATCGTGTATGGAACTTGAACGTACCGTTTACATATATGTAATAGTGAAAATTCCCTCCAAAATAAAATTCGACGATAACAATAATTTATTACTAGTAAATCAACACTGTCATATGTCTATGCAATTAATTTTTTTAATATTAAGATTATTACTATAAATTTTATTTCAATAAAAGTAATAGTAGTAATGATGATAATCATAACAAAAATCATTTTTATATAAATATGTATTTAAGTGTAGATTACTCTTAAATCAGAATGTATAATATAAACAAAATTAATGGTGCATATTTCAATAGGACGTCATACCTGTTGCAAATGCGGTACTTAGAAATTTTTTTCGAATTAAAAAGCCTCGCGCGCTTCACAACCGGCTCGCGTTTGACTCGTTCTTCGCTCGCCCGATTTCCGAGTCACCCGCGATAAGCCTCTCATCCGACCATGCTTTGTATCTGCGGAAACGTAAAAACAAAGACACGGTCAATTCGGGGACAACCGGATTCGCGTACTCGCCTTGTCGTAATCTTTATTCACGCAAAGTTTACAACGAATGAGAACACTCAAACCCGTGGTACCAAACACGTCTCGGCCTCACGCGTCTACTCTACGACACGACACGATTATCTCCTAACGTCCCCTTTTCGGGATCTTAATTGCTCGCTCTCTCTCGCTCGCGAAACCCTCACCATGATCCGTCTCAAGCTCGACGCCCGAGGTGGAATGTGTAGTTCGCTGTGTCGCGCCTTCGAACTTTCTCTCGGATGTGTGTGTGGATAGATGTGTGTCTCTCGGCTCTCCAATGACTCGACCTCGACATCCATATTTATAGAGTTGGGTGAATATTGACTCGGAGAGATTTTCTCAACAACCTCATTCGAATTCGAATCCGGCTGTTGCGAGAATCTCTCCCCGAGATTTTCTTCCATTTGACTTGGCATCCCAAATCTCTCTCAACAGCCCGAGACTTGGTCAATCTTCACGCGGATCGAAGACTCGGTCTTGATTCCGCCTAACAGCTCGCCCGAGATTATCGCTAACCTCGTCAGCCTCGTTACGCGCGTGTGCACACGCTGTGCGCGCTGCCTCGGCCCCGCGCACGTTGTTCCGCGCACGCCGCCCGCACACCTTTGCTTGGCCGAGCCGCAGCTCGGCCTTGCTCCTCCCGGCACCACCGTCGACCACCGTTGCCGCCGCTGCCGTTCGCCGCCGTCCGTCGGAGCCACCGCCGGACTGCCTCTTGCGCCGCAGCGCACCACCGTGCTTGGCTTGTTGTCTGTCGAGCCACCGCCCGTCGTTGCCTTGGACCTCAACGTCCAAGTCGTCCCGCACGTGCTCGCCCGCCTGGCGTTGACCCGCGTCGGCCGCTTGTGCGTGTCTCCAAGTGCTTCCCGAGCCATGTGCCGTGGTGATTTTGCACAACATTGCATTCCCGCCTGACAATGTTTAAACTTGCTGACGTGGCACTCGCAAAGAACAATACCAATATAGCCTTTAGGCTTTAAATAAAATTATAAATAAATAAAATCTGTTTTTTATGTGAAAATAAAAATAAACAATTGGGAAGTCCATCATATTGATTGTTGAGGACTTTCTACATGAACCAAATGAGCATGGGAAGGAGAGCACTTGAATCGCATGTTCCACAATTATTGTCCCATAATATGTCATATTCATCATAACCATTCAATTTAAGATCGTGTGGTTTATAAATTTTATTTTTATTCTTTAATTCTTTTCTAATTTTTAATTACATATTTCACCAAATCATAAAATCGTTGTTATTTCCTGTAATTTATATGATAAAAACAAATAAACACATCCAATTTATTCTTTGTTTCATGATGATCAAATTGATATTCATATCATATATTTTTTCGATGTTCATAAGAATCGTTTTTTCGTAAATTGTAAAATATGGAACATATAGTGCGACAACAATTGTGGGGCAGACGATTTCAACCGAAACAAGAGGGAAAAGGCCCATGAGTATGCAAGGCTGAGGACACGCATCACAACTCTAATTTTTGGGTGCTCCCGCCTCGACACGGAAATCAAAACTAAATTTCACTTCCCTCCTCCACTGCCATTTGTACCCTTGACCATGTTTATTGTGTTTTACAGCACACTCCTTCCCTGAGAAGCTGCTTCGTCTTTCATAAGTCCAATCCAATGCAACATGGCAAGCAAATTTTAGCATATGACGGCGAATCGTCTCAGGCTTTTGCTGGAGTTCGGTTTATTCTCGTATGATTTGATTCCGAAAAGGAAAATCAGGTAGAAATCCTTTGAACGGCAGGTTTAGATTCCCGCTAATATGGTTGTTGCTGAAGATGATTTTTTTTCTTTTCTTTTCTTGTGCTATTGACAGGTCCGGTCGAAGCTTTTAGAAGGCGGTGGTACAGATGGAGTAATATATGGTCCGAATTGTACACACATGATTGTGGACAAGCTTGTTTATGCGAGTCAATATTCATTTCTTTTTCTCAATTTTGGGCCGCATCGAATCCGGCAAAACATGACAATTGGTTGTATCTTATGTAGCTATATTACTGCTCCCTTTCCTCTGTGGCTTTCGGAGGGGCTCGCATGTTGTCATTATCCAGCTAATGGCTGTGATTAACGATTTGGATCCAATTGGTTTGGTTCTTTGACTGCATCCTCTGGCTGCGCAGGATGATTTAGTATGTGTAAATGCCCGAAGAGATGGAAAAACATTGGTAACAAGCCCGTGGGTTGATCACAGTTTTGATATGGGGATGCCTGTTGACCCAAACTCCTTGAGTTTTCTTTTCCACACATGTTGCTATTGTCAATTTCACTCATCTTAGTCTTTATCTTATAAAGTAGCTGTATTTCCTCTCTGGATATTTTGAATTATCAGAATTTTTGCTATCTATCACAGGTCATATATAGGCCCGTGTGGGATTTGAATGGAATTTCAGGAGCCAAATCGTTTGTGCTATGCTTGACTGGATATCAAAGACATGACAGAGAAGATATTATGGTCCTCCTGTCACTCTAAATTTCTGATTTATACAAGAGTTGTGTGTCACTATATAATTTTCTCATCTTACCCCGATGCTGCTTTGTGCCTCCAGGCTATGGTTGCCTTGATGGGTGCAAACTTCTCGAAACCGTTAGTGGCAAATAAGGTTACCCATCTAATTTGTTACAAAATCGAAGGTTGGTTCTCTTATCTTTATCTTTTGTGGATATTGCTTTTAGGACTCTTCATTTATTTTTGCAGCTTTGTCTTTAAATTTGAATAAGTAGTCTATATATGTCAGGTGAAAAGTACGAACTTGCCAAGAAATTGAGAAGGATAAAGCTGGTTAACCACTGCTGGTTGGAAGACTGGTTAACATTCACGTGATCTTAATTTATATTCTAGAGTAATTCAATTGTTCATTAAAATACTTTGGTAACTTTTGTCTGAGTTTATTTTTTTGTCTTCTTTTGTGGTTTATTCCCAGTTTGAAGGCTTGGGACATTCTTCCAGAATCTGAATACTTAAAGAGGTGAGAAACAACATTAATGCATCATGACTATGTGTCCATAGCTTGTTAGTAGTTTTTTTTGCTTGAAAGTTAGATGATGATTCGATGTGTGACACAGTGGACATGAGTTGGAGATGGAGGCTGAAGCAAAGGATTCCGAAGAAGAAACAGAAGACGTTGTAGCTTCACTAGCGTACATGAGAACAAAACTGCAGCGAGTCATTCACCCACATTGTATGATAACATGACTTCCCATCAGCTATCTGTAAAGAAGCCTGAGATTTCGAGAAACAGGTTGAGTTTGACTCCACCTAAAACTTCTGACACTATGAAGGGTAATTGAATCAGATCAAACCCTGCAAAGGAGAATAACAAGGAAAATTCGCTTAAAACATACACTAGGAATCAAGACTTGGTAAGCTCTTCCAGTGATAAGGGTCCCCAGCAAATGCCCTTGGAGGTCCCTCCTAATAGGCAAGATGAGACAATGGAACCTGATAAGATTGAGGATGTTTTAGTTTCGATGTCTAAAAGTGCAAAGAACTCTTCTTCGATTAGTAAGAACGTGTCGAATCCCAAAAACCAATTTAGCAGCAATCTCAGAAAGACAAGTCTACCAATAGTGTCGGGTAAAATCGAAAGTAATTTCGGGAGTCCATCTGCCTCAGATGCAAATACAAGCAGGGTTGCTAGTGATTTGGACAAGTCCTTGGACTTGCAAGAGGTGAAACTGATGTTACTGTCAGTAAGACGCCCGTAGAGAAGAAGTCTTCGCCCCTTGTTAACGAGGGACAAAAATATATACTATTCTACAAGAGGAAATGTACAACTGGGTCACATGGCAGTTCCAAGTCACTGAAATCGAGTCATCGTTCTGAAATATTGCTGCAAAAAAAGTTTGACTTGGGAGCAATGGAACTGCCGGGCTCTGGATCTTCAATCACTGGGCATTGGCCACATGATATTTTTCAGGAGCCTGATACTTCAACTACACCGGTGAGAGCCCTCGTTAGACAAGAACAGGAAGATAATGATGGGATTCAACACAATCAAGGGTTACAAAAGAGCAGCAGTTTGGATGTCATGGACTATTCCACTGGCCGAACAGGTGAACTTAGGATCGAAATACCTGCTGTGCAAAGTGTCGAACCTTCATTGCGTGGAAACCATTCTTGCAAAGAAAATCTGGATGTTGAGGACAGTGTCAAGAGAAAGCCCGTTAGAACGAAACTGCTTTCTAGGAAACCGTTCGACTCTAGACCAAGCATCGCTGAAGGGAATGACAGAGAGGTTCAAGGAACAACCGAGTTCCAGAGAGCAGTTGTACAAAAAGATCATCACAACATTGAAGCAGAAAACAATAGTGCTAGTGTTGTGGTCCCACCTACTAGTGTGATAAACCTCATGAAGCTAAAGTCCACGGTCCCCCGAATCTTGGAACCTTAGCTTCGGAGAGTAGTGGTCGAAATAAAATTGATGAAGGGAGTGAGAAAGAGAATCCCGCTGAAGTAAAATCACCTTCTTCAGATATGAGACTTGATAAAGTTCCCAAACGTTCAAAGAAGCAAACTACTGTAACAAAGTGGCAAGGTGCAAAATTCGGTGCAGATAAGAAGATTGGTAGAGCTGAAGAGGTTGGTAGAAGCAAGAAAGATGAGTTGAGTGGCATAAACGCGGAAAATTTTATAGGAGAGCGTAAGAAACGTTCGATGGCTAAATCAAAAGCAAGCAAGGTCAAGGATTCTAGACTGGAGATGGTAGAGAATGGATCAAATAAGACGGAAAGAATGGACAAAAAAACCGTAGATACTGAAGCAGTTGTGTTACTGGCTGATATCACTGCAGAGGCAAGGCCATCTAAGAAGTTAAAAAGCTCAAAAGGTGCAGATAAGGAAAACAGACCGGTCATGATGAGGCAACAGAGTACGGATAATATTCCAGTAACTGAAAAGAGTAAGAAGAAGGTATTAACAACCGATAAGGTGGTTAAAAAGTGGGATTCAAATTGTCAACCTAGTTGGTTTATACTGAGTGGACATCGGCTACAAAGGAAGGAGTTTCAACATGTTATAAAGCGACTGAAAGGAAGACTTTGCAGGGATTCTCATAATTGGTCCTATCAAGCAACACATTTTATTGTTCCAGATCCAATACGAAGAACTGAGAAGTTGTTTGCTGCTGCAGCATCTGGAAGGCATTCCTAGTTATGAATAAAAAGAAAAAATCACGAGTAAAACCGAGTTACTGCTTTTCATTAGCCATTGCCATACTAGCTTGCCTCCAAATTAATTCATTTTTTTTATTGCAGTTGGATTCTTAAGACGGATTATCTAACAGCCAGCAACGAAGCTGGAAAATTTTTGCCCGAAGAACCACATGAATGGCACAAGAAATGCTTAACCGAAGACGGTGCTATCAACTTAGAGGCTCCATGAAAGTGGCGCCTTTTACGCGAGAGAACTGGTCCTGGAGCATTCTACGAGATGCGTGTGGTTGTGTATGGAGAATGCATCACCCCTCCACTGGTTTGCTATTATTTACTAATCCAAATACTACCCACGTCTCATCATGCATGCACTCTTATATGCACAATCATTTTTATTTATATTCAATTGCATGTGTGGATTGGTGCACAGGATACACTGAAGCGTGTAATTAAGGCCGGTGATGGTACCATAGTAGCAACTTCACCTCCATACACGCGTTTTCTCCTCCAGTCTAAGGTGGATTTTGCCATTGTTTGCCCGGGA
Source organism: Linderniella brevidens (assembly GCA_004919715.1). Taxonomy (NCBI): domain Eukaryota; kingdom Viridiplantae; phylum Streptophyta; class Magnoliopsida; order Lamiales; family Linderniaceae; genus Linderniella; species Linderniella brevidens. Next base: position 9,864,455 of record SWDC01000151.1, on the reverse strand, counting down.
ATTCCACGCGCTGACATTCAAGAGTTTTTGAGACACGAGATCCCATGCGTCTCGGCTGATTATTTGGTGGAGTACGTGTGCAAATTGGGCTACTCTCTCGAGAGGCACGTACTCTACAATACGCATGATTGGGCCAATAGATCGCTTGAGAATTTGAAGAAACGGGTGGAAGAAGAAATCGATGATGGAGGTCCTCCCACGACATCACGAGATGAGATCATGAATGATGTTGCTGCTTGTCGGTAGAGGAGAGACAGGAGCTGCTGCTGCTGCTTATATGTGACGATCTTGGGTGTGCATTTGGTCTGCATCGATCCGCCGCTTGGAGATGTTTCCTGAGGATGATTGGTTTTGTCCTGATTTTACCTTGCCGTGACAGGAAGCGAGTGATCTTGTTGGTACTAAATGTATTCGATCATTACATCAACTCCAATCCAATCTTGAACAAACAGAGATTCATGGGATGGGGTGTGGCCATGTTATTTATTTAATATTTTAGGCCATATTTGGTTCATGAGTTTAATAGTTTTAAAGGTAAGTTTATAAAATTTTAATGTGTTTGGTTCATATGTTTATATAAACCAAGGGTTTATATATAATAGGTTTAAACCCATGTAGACAAGTTTAAATAAACACGCCTCTCAGATTGGTTATTATAAACCCACTAGACAAACGTACATTTTATTTTATACCCAATAATTAGTTTTATATAAATCTTATTAATTTAAACTCACCTTAATATAAACTGACGAACCAAACAAGCCCTTAGTGGTTGTTTGGCCAGTGGGTTTAACAATTTTAAATATGAGTATATGTTGCGTATGTATGTTTACGTAAAATATGAGTTTATATATAACAACACTATATTCATTGTATATGGATTTAGATACACACATTCTAGACAGGTTGTTGTAAACCAATAAACTAAATATAGATTTTATTTTGGAAAGTTACGCTTAAATACCTAATAGGAAAAAAATATTACTTAACTCCCATGTCAGACAAATATTTCGTTTAAGGACCAACTGCAAACTTTTCATTCATTTAAGGACCAAATGAATGGAAATCCCTCAAAACTTACCTTATTACGGTTATACCTGGAATTTAATTAAAAAGAGAAAATAAAACAAAAACAAAAACATATGATCGATTCATAAGCAAAAGCAAAACCCACATCTCAAATGTAAAGTTTCACTCTCAATCGTACAACCAGACGAGCAGAGGAAACGTCCGAGGAGTCGACATCATCGTTGGGTCATGGAATTTCTCATTTCCTCTCCCTCCCTAGTAAGTTTCATAATTTGGTGTTTCGTCAATTTGCTTTACTATAATGTAATTTTGTGTTATTCATCTACCTAGTTGCTTGTTTAGAGTTTTTAGGTCTTATTTTAATTTATGTTCCAATTAAGGCTTTAATGTGTTAGTTTCGAGGCTTGTTACGCTTAATCCTTGGCTTTTTAGGTTTAATTTACGGCTTTTTTTAGTGTTTCTTCATTAGAGCTCTTGAAAGTTTAAACCGGACTTTTTTGAGTTTCTGTGTTGTGATATCAATTAGTGTTGTGACTTCGTATTTTTTGGTACGCTATATGTAAATTTTTAGTACGCTATATGCATATTTTCGTACTTTATATACATTATAATGGTACGATGTGATACTATAAATTGGTACGGTATGTCTAGAATTATGATACTGTGAGTCTCTTTTTCGTATAACATGTCTGATTCTAATTGCACTCCGTTTCATGTCATTTTTATTATCTCGCAGTTTACATAAATTATTAATGAGTATGCTTGGTGTATGAGACGTGTATGGAATACCATGCAAGTATGGTGCGTATGTGTGCAGATAAGAGACACTCATTTCATGAGTATTGCGACCCTTACTTCCGGGTCCAAAAGTACAGAGATGCATACATGGATATCTTCGATCCTATTCCGACTAATGACTGCCGATAAAACCATTTACGGTTGGTATCATTAATGCCCCGAACACGTGTTTTTTTCGATCGTCAAGAAATGCAACGGTTTTGCTTCTCAAGTTGACAAAAGATCTAAAAAGTGCAGTGTGGAAAATATGAGCACAATAATCGTACGTGGAGATGATTCGTATTTACGTAGCATATTTGGCATCAACCGTATGTTTTTAGTTGATCGTTCTATTCTTTTGTACATATAATGCATATAGGTTATTAAATATTTTGGTCATATGTTCCATATAGGTTGATTTGTTTGTGAATATTGTTACCTATGAGCATGTTTTTTGTGTTGATGTATTCTGATGACATATAAAGTTATGGCTAAAATGTTGTTTGTTATACCTGAAATTTTGGTACGGTAACACTGTTAGATAATGTACGCTAACTATGTATACATCGTACAACAAACATGAGCTGAGTTACGCTAAAACGCGTTAAAATAGTTAGTTGTAACAAAGTGATGAAAATACGAAAATGTTGGTACCAGATTATGACACGCACATCTGACATGCACAAAGAAACTTTGGAAATAAATTCTGACACACAGAAGAATCTGACACTACAGAGAATTCCTCTATCAGAAAGACATAGATGAAACCTGGTACGATTTTGATACTTGTCGTGGTACGTAAAATTACTTCAATGTGATACAATAAATATCCACAACTAGGTACCATCAATGGGTGCTAAATGGTACAGTGTGATATTTGGTACAACTTATTAGGGTACGCGTTTTTCGTCGCAATTCAAATTATTTTTCATTAAAAACTTACGTTACGTATATATATATATATATTATATGTTTGAGTTGATATCAAATTTGATGGTTTAACATTTACATGCAGGGTTTTGGAGTTCAAGCTTCAAGTTTCAATAGTAAGGTATGATCATTCTAAGAACGTCTTACTATTGAAGCTTGACTTTATACTACAACTTCATGATTTTGAGGGTTAATACATTAATTGTTATACGAAATGAAACTTATAATGCATTTTGGTATGCTGAAGTGTTTATGCATCGAAACTAATGTAAACACCATGAAATACGCTTACCATAATAAGTTGTACCAAACTAGTGCGTTTATCATACCAATTTGCAGCCGATAATTGTATCCTACTTTGTATTTCTATCGTACGCATGTCAGTAGTAAGGCATACCAAGATAAGAAGGGATATTGTACCACGTTTTGGTCCACATAATATCTAAAATTACGAGTTCAGACCGCCAACTTTTAAGTGTTAAGCCCAAGAACATGAATAAATAGAATATCTTCAAAAACATCTATAATAAGCCGGGCATTTTCAATTTCGCTAACATTCATACTATCTTGTAGTAAGTAGTTGTAACATTGTTCATCATCTTCTAGTGAAATTTGTATTTTGCGATATAAAACCATGATTGTAGGGATTACTCTGGCAAGGAGGGTACAAAGTGAAACATATAACTGCTATGCATATGGAAATAATGTTTTCTAAAAGAAAAAAACTTGAATTCCCATGAAAAACTCACCCTAATAAACGTACCAAATAAATCATGTATAATGTACCATTTAGTAGTACGTGATTGTACCTCACTGTGGAGATATATAGTACCACAAGTAAGTAGTTTATTGTACTAAACTATGGACCAAGTGACAATATAATTTTTGACATTTTAATGTCTTCCAAATTTCTTTCATGACATGTCAGATAACGTTATTTGTCAAGTTTTCATTCAGATACCAAAGTAGTTCTGACATGCCAAGTTCTGTTCCTGCAAAGGAGCTTACTTTTTATATTTTTCATTTTTTTACGGCTATTAATATAGCGTATCATTTTAATGTAATTAGCGTACTATTTGATTTGTATTTGGTATCCTTGTAGACACAATTATCGTACCTTTTTAACCATTATTACCGTACCAAAAATTGCAGGCATGACAAACACCTTCTAGTCATAAAATTGTATTTATCTTAATACATCAACCAAATTACACTAACACAAAAGATATGCCCGTAATCAAATGAATCTAAATAAGTCCACAAATGAATCATCTTATATGCAGCATATAGCCCAAACTATCAACAAACGAACTTATATCGATCATCTCCTGATCTGTCATACCCAATGCATTTTAGTTGAACGATGATCATAGGTTGTGTACCAGCATGATCGGGTTGAGCCGAAGCGTGTGGTGTAAAGGTTGGCCTCGTACCTTATAAGGATTTTCAAGAAATTACCCTTGTTTATAAGCAAAAATAAATCGCTCACACTTACAGTTAGATGTCTAGTTAATTTACATGCGTAGAAGTAGGAAAAATACTTGGATTGGCCCGGATCGAGAAACTCACATTGGATCAAACTAGAATATGCACATTTCAGGCAATCCACGCTAGGCTAGCCTAAATCAATGAAACCGTAGTTATTTTTGCATCACAAAATGACACGACAAATAATTAAAAAGATAACAATACATCATTTATAAAAGTACTACATAGCATATAAAAGTACGGCAAAATAAGCGAAAAGGTACCATAACAACAAGTAAATTGGAATAGAATATACATAGAATTAGTACGACATAACCAGTATGTAAAACTCAACATAGGATAACTAAAAAAGAAAATCCTAAACAAAAATGCATGAAAGAGATGCTCTAGATACATGAAACCAAGCAATTCTAGCCGATATGTAGCAGAGAAATGGAACAACTTCAATCAATTGGATTCGTAAAGTATAAATTATTCAACAAAAGCAAATGGCAACATACTAATAAACTCAGCAAAGGCATAACCAATTATCCACAATGGGCTGACCTATATCGATTTAACTTCCAGCAAATTCATAACTTTGATTTCACCCGTTGTTTCAAACTGAACTATATCGATTTCAAAACCTGCAATTTTCAAGCAACACAGAGCATACATCAATTTCAAGCAAACCCGTAATTTTAAGATGGACAACACTCAAGCAAATCCATAATTTTGAGCAAACCCGAAGTTGTTGGCTAACCTACATAGATTTCAAGAAAACATGCAATTTCGATTTAATTAGCAACGACCCAAGTTGGACTCACTGGAATGATCAAACATGAGCAGAATTGGACAAACCAAGTTGTATTCTCCCGCTATCTGTTTTTCCTCCTCCTTAGTTGGACTCACTTGAATGATCAAACATGAGCAGAATTGGACAAACCAAGTTGTATTCTCCCGCTATCTGTTCCTCCTCCTCCTCCCTCCTCCTCCTCCTCGTCCTCCTCCTCGTCCTCCTCCTCCTACAAAAAAACTAAAGAATCTACTACAAATCAACCACTCCATAAAAAATGGCTATAAAAATAGATCTACAATACTATTTACTTTCTTCCGTCTTCAATTTCGAAAACTTAACCTCTTCGGAAATGACACTCTCATGAGGTAACAACTCCTACATGACGAGAAAAACTCCCATGTGAGGAGATTCAAGAACAAAAGAAGAAGCTTAAAATAGAAACTACGAAACACATGTGAAGATAAGTAAAATGGAGCTCCCCCACCCTCCGTTAATGGAGAGTAGGGAAGTCTTTTTACCTTTTTTTTCTGTTTAGGAGAGAAGGTAGAGCGGATGGCTGATAGAGAGAGAAAGGGTTTTAGTAACTGTCACGTCAAACTAGGCTTGCCCAACCGCGGTTGCCGGTTGGTCGAAATGACCAACCGGACACAACCGGCCGGAGACGGATGTCGGTTTGCCGGTTGAAACCGGCCAACCGCCGGTCAAAGGGTATCCGGCGGTTACCATCCGTCGGTTTTTTTATTTTTTTATATTTTTTTTATTTATTTTTTATTTTTTTATTTTTTTAAAATTTTTTATGTTTTTTATTTTATTTTATTTTTAAATTTATAGTGCATGTTTCGATAGTTTTCGAATTTTGGGACACAATTATGTTTTTTTCGGTATATAACAAGGGTTTCGATTTAAAAATATTAATCATCATAAATTAATTTCATTACAAAAATGAAGTTACATTTACAATTAAAATTTACAAAGTCGAAAATACAAAGTAAGAAAAAGAAATTTATTCGTTGTTCGTTGAATACTTGAATCGCAATCACCATTTGCCAACGCCAGTCGATAATCGGTTTCTGAAAAAAAATGTACAATAGAAGTTAGTTAGATAATATTTTTTGTACAATCGCCATTAAAAAATGAAATTAGTATTAATGACTTATCTTTTTCGGACTTTGTCGTCGGCTTGGATGTCGTCACGCGAGCGATTTCTTGGAGACGTTGGCTGAAAAAATAAGATTGTATGTGTAAGTAATTATTTAAAAATATAAAATAAAAAAATTAATACAATGAGATTAGTATTAAATTTAAGGACTTATCTTTTTTCGGGCTTGAATCTTTCGCCATTTTCGGAGATTCTCTATTCTCTCTACTCTTAGTCGCCGCCGCCATTGCCGCCACCACTAGTCTCGGTGCCGGTGGTGTCGTCGTATACGTCGTCGTCCGAATCGGTATTCGTGAAATCTTGTGTCCGATGTTCGGCTCTCGTCCAATCATCGAGAAGGCATTGGTATTCGACGTTTTCTACCGTCAACCTTGAACGCCTTTCACTTAAAGTTAAGCCGCCCATGCTAAAAGCTTGTTCAACCGCGACGGTTGAAATTGGGACGGCAAGGATTTCCCTAGCGATCTTCGCCAACGTTGGATACGTTGGCGACATCTTCGACCACCATCTGAGGACTTTGAACTGATCCTCGTCCTCGGTGAACTCAAAAGTGGTCGACAAGTAGTTATCTAACTCTATGAACGGGTTCGTCGACCATTGGCGTTTGCTCGTGTTGAGGAGGTTGTAGTATGAGGCTAAGCAATCACTACCGCTAGCACTACTACTACTAGTGGATTGACCCGAACTCGATCGAGTTGGGTCTTGGCCAATATCGGTCTTATACGCTCTAAAGACTGCCTTTAGAGCGTCATACCCTATATTCCTAACCTGAATATTGTAGTTATCGGGGATAACATGGACTGGTAGTATAGTACCAGAAAATTATCTGTCCCCTCTACGCGTATTCTGGGGTCTAATATCTTCGCAATGATGAAGATATCGGGTAGTTCCCAAAAGTATTTCAGCCATTTATCCTTCATAGCTAAAACGGCCGGACCAGCTATCTCGTCATTGACAAAAGCGTTTAAAATGCATGCGACTTTAACGCAATGATCTAATGCTAAGATTGATGTCGGGTATATGTCCCGACATCTCCTTCGTGGCATCGTGAAATACTGAAGTATTTCACATATGCCGTTGCATCCGTCCCACATCGTAGGATGTAATGCTACCCCGAATTTGGGGTTTTCGTCGTAGAAATCGCTTAAGGTGTGGCGATATTCGTACGACGTATCCAACATCTTGTAGGTGGAATTCCACCTATTGGGTACATCTAAGGCAAACTTCTTGGGCGTGATTCCCAAACTTTTACAATGACGCTTCCACTTCTTCAGTAGAGCAGAGTGGTGCATCATGTAACTAATTGTCGTTCGTATCGGCGTAACGTGTGCCTTTAGAATGCGTGAGTGCGTCCTGAACACATAGGTTAAGTATGTGGCAGAAGCACCGCACATGAAAGAATCGACCGCCAAATGACGTTCGACAATAATTAATCAAATCTTCATTGCTCACGTTATTAGCACTAGCATTATCAAAGGATGCCGAGAAAATCTTCTCGAGTATCCTATATTCCGATAAGATACTCCTAAGCTTAAGTGCGATGTTTTGAGCTGTGTGTGCTGTGTCAAATTCCCTATACGCAATTAAGCGTTTCTGTACTTGTCAAGAGCATCAATCCAATGGCATGTAACGCCCATGTAATGATGATCTTGCCAGTGATCGCTCCATATACGGAGGCAATGGACATTTTACACTCTAAATTTCCTATATTGATCTATTAACTCGCGTTTATACGCGAGTACCGTCTTCCTAATGTCTCGCGTAAGGGTGCTACGTGAAACTTTCTTTGCTTGGGGTTATACGACTTTTTGATCCACTCTTCGTAGATCGATCGTCGGCAAACCGAAAAGGAAGATGTTTCGCGCAAACAAATTTTGCAAGTTGTTGCGCGCGACGTCTTCGTTGTACATGAAACAAAGACGTCGGACTCGCACTGGGTCCTTGTCCGGTAGCGGACGAACCCGTACCCAGCCCCGTGCATTTGACTTTGACTTTGACTAATTCCTATCTTAGTAGGATGTTTTGAGCGGATATGGCCGGTAAAATGCCATATCCGCCCCCCTTCTTAAAAGGGTACTCCTTACCACAATAATTACATAAAACTTAAAAAAATCTTTATTTTCGGTCGGTACCTTCTTGAAGTGTACCGCGAAAATATCCGAGATAGGGCGGCGGCGGCGGCCCATGCTTGGGTCTCGGTCGGCGGCATCGGCATCGGAGTTTTTCCGGGGTCCCGTTGCGTGTTGCTCGCCGTTCCATCCATGTCCGAGCCGAGGACGTCACTTAGGTCGAGCATAATTTCGGGAGAGTCGTCATATTGGTAGTAGTCATCTTGCGATGAACTACCAACAATCTGTTTCCCCCTCGATCTCGAACTCGATCCTCGACGACGGCTATCCATATCTAAAATAAAAATTAGAATAAACGTTCGATAAAAAATATGTGTAAACTTACGAAAAAAGAGGCGAGTAAAATTCGGAGCGCCGTGTAGTAGAGCCGGGCGGGGATTGATGCGTGTATTAAAGCCGGGCGGGGATTGAGAGACTATTATTTTAATTAGTTTATTTTTAATTCGTGGACTACAACGAGGCTGAGAATTACGCATTTTGAGAATAAATAATTGAGAGAAAGAGATAGAATTGAGTTGTGATTTTTTGAAGATGGGGTGGGGGGTATTTATAATTTTTTTGGGTAAGTAGCCGTTGCAAACGCCGGTTCCCAGTTCATCAACCGCCGGTTGCGACGGCTAGTTTTTTAATTTTTCTCTAAAGTCTAACGGATATATTATTATAATATTATATATTAATTATATTTTTTTCGTATTTATTACATATATATTTATATATTAATATATATATATATATTATACGACAACCGTCGTGTTGAACCGGCCAACCGCCGGTTGTAAACCGGCGTTTGGTTTGGGAATTTCCCAAACCGCGTGGAACGGCCACCCGCGGCGCCGGTTGCGGTTGGTGGCCGGTTCCGGTTACAAACCGGGACCGGCGGTTGGCCGGTCGGAACCGCCGGTTCCGGTTTGTTTTGGGCAAGACTACGTCAAACAATAATTTTTCAAATCCAAAATGCAGTAACTGTCACGTCAAACAATAATTCTTCTCCAACCATTAAATTCATTTCAAATTCAAAAGAATAATCTGGGAATATTCTCTTCACACCAATTTTTACAAATTTTCAATATTATCCACATATTTTACAACACACTTTATTTTAAATTTCAAAATATTGAATAAAATTATTATGTTATATATAGAAACATGAAAAAATATTTCCTAAAAATAATTGTACTTTTCTTAATTTTTTATTCTTCGTACGAGTGATATTTTCCATGGTTTGTGATGTATTTTCTTTTGAGTAAACATATATGTTATTTTAATATTTCCTCCAATGATTTATAGTTTACTTGTTATTGAAAATAAGTTATGTGATAAATTTCCACACACAAAAAGTATTAAGTGATAAAAGTTAATTATTGATTTAAGATGGGGTCAATTTGTATGAGATAAATTTTTGTGGGTATATGAATAGTAGAAACTCAAATTTGAGTTATGAGGCGAGAGGACATTGTGATAAACTCATCCCCACCTTGCACTTATTGGGGAATCTCGTCCTACCCTACGCAAACGGGGAAAATTTCTCCCCGTTGCCAATCCCCGCGGGGATTTGTCGGGATCTTTTCCCCACGGAGAATCCCCACCCCACGTTATTTTTAATATATATTTTATATTATAACTTAAAATAAAAAAAATGCTTCCGAAATACATAAAATATAATAAAAACATATATATAATGTCTCAATACTGTTTCATATCCATGAGAAAACTAAATAATATAAACGGGGAATCCGCAATCCATTATATTATAACTTAAATAGTATAAAAAATGCTTCTGAAGTACCATAAAATATAAACATATATAATGTCTCAATATTGTGGCAACTTGGATATAATATCGTGCTCCGTTACCCCTCACCCAGTTCCTCACATCCGTCCACGCCCCATTGACAAGCTTACATACATTGGAGCAACGTTTTTGGTTACCGTTGAAAATAAGCAACTTTTTCTGTGTACAAATTGGGAAACAAGTTTTATTAGTAATCCGCTTTTTTTACATTCTATTCGATAGGGGTGTGCGTGGTGTTGCTTTGGTGCTATTTCTGCAATTTCACTCTGAATTGTCATGTGCAATTTTCGAAAAGAAAAACTTAAATTACGATTTGAAAAATAAAACCACACATGCGATTTGAGCGATTTTGGGCGATTTGCACAAAAGATCCACACATAATAATTTTTACCGTGCGAGTTCGTAATTACAATTAGGTTGTTTATTTGAAAAGCCAATGCAGTGCGGTTGCGGGTCTTTTTTTTTAAATTATTGTACACCTTTACTAAGCTATCAAATATTGTAATCGGATTTCGATGGCGGCCATGGGTAGAATCATTAATGATTGTCGATGCATTATCTTTTAAGTTAAGAGTGTCAAGTACCACTCCCTAATTCAAATTTGTTTCCTCTCTCATATGTGCCAAAGGTACTTTGAAACTGAAATTAACGATTAGGTAAATTCTCATTCAATACCATTTGAAGTTTCAACTTTCTGATCAGTCATCTTCCAAATATTTCTTTATATTCATTACCCATTTGCGAAAAATTGTGTCTTTAATACCACCAACATTGAAAAGACGAAATATCTTTCTTTACAGATTCAATTATACCAATTGTTCTCATTATTATACCAATATTCAATTATCATACCAACTGTTATCACTATTATACCAAGTCAAATTTAAGAGTATTATATCACTATTATACCAAGTGTTCCCATTATTATACCAATAGATTCAATTATTATATCATCTGTTATCACTGTAATACCAAAAATAATGTTATTATAATATTCGAAGTGTTTGGTACATATCGAATTTATTGGTAGTATAATTAATTTTACTGGTAGAGTAATCAATTTTATTGGTATAATAAGCGATTTTGCTGGTATAATAATAGTGTTTGTGGTATAATATGCAAAATCACTTTCGTATAATAAATTATAATAACATTGATAACGTTTAGTATAATTAATTAAATTTTTGGTATAATAATGAGAACAATTGATATAATAATGATAACAGTTGGTATAATATTCTTAAATTTGTCTTGGTATAAAACTGGTGAGAGTTGGAATAATATATATATATATATATATATATATATATGAAGCAATGTTATTTTGTCTTTTTACGCTTTTTGGGTACCAAACACAATTTTTACAGATGGATAGCTAACAGGAATAAATAATTCGACGGGTATTTAAGAAGAAATTGAAACTTCAAAGAGTATTGAAAGTAAATTTAACCTTAAAGATTTTAGTACGTACGGTGTCGCACCTTTCCCTACAAGTAAAAACTATTATTAGGCAACAGAATTATTTGGACCTTGTGTTTTAATAAGCACTTCATTCTAGTGTCCGTCTTGTGACTAAAAGAAAGGGCACCGTCCTAGGACAGACTCTTGTTCGTTTCTTTATACTTATTACGTTTTGGTTCTATGATTTTCAAGTAGCTATTGGGAATCGATTGCACATTTTTTTAAACAAAAGTTTCATTAATAAAATACAAATGTTAAGAGCCTAGACGTTCCTCGTAATATTGGAACATTCAAATGGAAGAAAGCTTCTATCAAGAGAGAAACAAATACAAAAAAGAAAACAAAACCTTGAAAATATGATTCAAAGTTTTGAACTAGAAGAACTAAAAACTTACTATACTACAAATCAGTCTAACACTCCATAAAATGACTATTAAATAACTCTACCGTACTCCACTTCCATCTTCAACTTCGAAAGCTTGACTTCTTCGAGATCGATACTCCCACAAAGGGAGAAACAACTCCTACATGAGGAGAACAACTCATACATCAGGAGAAGCAAGAAAATAAAAGAAACTAAAAACGAAAGCAACAAAATAAGCGAGAAGAAAAAAATGAAAGAGAGCTCTCCCACCCTCCTTTAGTGGAGGAGTGGGAGAAGTTTTTACTATTTTTTTTCTGTTTAGGACATAAGGGAGCCGCTGATTGTAGAAAGAGACGGGTTTGTGTTCATATAAACATTTACCTGATCAAGCTTAAGCAATTTTCAGCAAGTGCTTGTTCGATTGGTCATCTATTTATAGGAGTGTGTAAATTATTAAAGTTATATAAAACTAATTGAGTAAAATAAATGGGGACAACTACACTTAAATTCCTAGGGACAAAAATTATACCACTTAACTCCCATGTCAGAAAAAGTTTCACTTAAAGACCAATCTACTAAGATGATTTTACCCATAGTTATGATTTTTATTTTAATTTTCTTTTCTAATCAAACCAAACATTTAAAACAGAAAAATCAAAGTAGAAATAAAAGGAAAAAAGAAAAAATCGATGAAATTTTCTTAATCATTTGCCTCTTGGATCGAAATGAGGCTGCTAGATCAAGGATGAAACCACTATGCACAAGCGAGCAAGCTGGGCAAAGAGATTAAGAAGTAGAATAGGAGTCAGTGGTTCCCGATCGCTAGCTGCGGGTTTCTTAACGAGCAAGAAGAAGAAGAAGAAGGAGAAGAAGAAGAAGGAGCAGAAGAAGCAGAAGAAGAAGAAGCAGGAGAAGAAGAAGAAGCAGAAGAAGAAGAGGAAGAGGAAGAGGAAGAGGAAGAGGAAGAGGAAGGAGGAAGGAGGAAGGAGGAAGGAGGAAGGAGGAGAAGGAGAAGGAGAGGGAGAGGGAGAGGGAGAGGAGGAGAGGAGGGAGGAGAGGGAGGAGGAGGAGGAGGAGGACTTCTCTTGACGATAATCTCTCGCTAAGAACTCCTCCCTCGATAATCTCTATCCCGCAAAGGGACTAAGAGAAGAGGAGCTTAGTGGCACGAGAAAAGAGGAGTAAAAAAAAATTATTATTATCATATGAAGAGAATTCGGATGGCAAGAGCTAGCCACGATGTATGCGGCGCGCTATCGTACAACGGCACAATCCCAACACTACCTCTATGACTTATTCGATAAAAAGTTGACTTCTCACTTGTGTCAGCTGAACTAAACAAAACCCGGAGAAGACCTTCTGATTCACGACCTAGCACCGAGAGTAGTAGATTTACAATCCACTCGCAAGATCTCGGTAAGGAATAAACTTTTGCATGAATTGAGTGAATTCACCGATACATTAGCCCATACACCGAGTGATTTGAGTGAATTCCAGCGAGGTACGAGTTTTGAATAATGTTGCTAAGGGGAATTCGTGTGTTACAAGTTAAGCATTAGTGTACTGTTTCGAATTCTTGCACTATTTCATTTCATGTTTTCATCTAAATGAGGAGTTGCAAGAAGCTGTCTCACATTTTGTGTCATTTCTCAGTTCTAATTTTCTTGAGGACAAGCAAAAGCTTAAGTGTGGGGAGATTTGATAAACGTATTTATACGTTTATCTCTATATCATATTAGGTCGTAACTGGTTTATTTGAGTTATCTTGTACTTATATTAAAGATTATACCTATGTTTTGATATTGAAGGAGCATAAGATAACAACCGGGACAATCGAGAGAATATGGGGGCAAAAATGACCAACTTACCAGAAACACGGCCTCACTGTGTACAAACACGGCCGTGTTACTCGAAGAAAAATGATTTTAAGCCTCGGCGAATTAACACGGCTCCGACCAACTACAAACACGGCCATGTTCATCGGAAACACAGTCACGGCAAGAACCAACACGGCCGTGTTTCTTCGAAGGAAAATGATATTAAGCCTCGGCAACTTCACACGGCCTAGAGGGACACGTTACAGGGCTTGGTTCTTTGGTGAGAGAGGAAGCCTCGGCATGTTAACACGGCTTGGTTCTTTGGTATACACGGCCGTTTCTGTCGGTGTAGCATTGCGGACCCGGGGCCTCAGGCTTGGTACACGGCCGTGTGTGTCGGTGGGATAAGCCGTGTTGTTAATTTCTTTCTATATAAGCCGCACTTCTCAACCCAGATCTGGATCCAGATCGACATAACTCACTTCCAAAAGATAAAATACACCTAAGGGACGTCTCAAGACCCATAGGAATCAATCTAAACGATTTCTAGGTGCTAAAGTGAAGATTCGAAGCTCATTTTATCCAAGATCTAGCACAAAGGACGCTGGATCTGCGTGGACTCTTAAAATAGGGAAGATCTATGTATTCTCTGTGCTTTATTTTGTATACGATTCGTAGATCTCTCTTAAGCATGAGTAGCTAAGCTTCTTATGTGCTCGGGATGAGATGAACGCTTGGTAGAGTTGTCGTTTGGGCGTTATAACACTTGTGAACACGTGACATTGTTTATTTATCGTTTACGACATTGGTTCTTCGATTCAATATGTCTATGTGTTGTTTTGAAGGTTACATTGATATGTCTATGTATTGGTGTGACGTTTGGTATACCGTTGAGGGCGAAAGCTAAAGAACGGTTAGTCCTTTCGTAAACGTTAGGAGTCGACTATAGGGCGAAAGCAAATAGCCGACCCTCGCTATAGGTAAACCAATATAAATCCTCGCAACCGTTTAGGGCGACAGCAAATTCGGGTGTGAAAAGAAATTACTGCGATTTAGTCATTATCCGCGTGGATACGGTGGTTTACGGCCTACTCGACAATACCTAACGGGATTCGAAATCCCGAGCACATTCTTCTCCACTTGAAAAGTTACTTTTAAATCTTCGGTCGTGTCTTAAGTTCTATCATTGTGTTAGTTTGAGTTGTCGTGATCTAGTTCAAATATAAAAAAAATCACAAACTATTTGTTAGGCTAAATATCGAATTGATAGGTAATTACTAGTAATCAATGTTATTCCTCGTGTTCGATACTCGGATACTCGCTAAGCTATTCTACAAACGATAGGTACACTGTCTATCGTGCGTGGTGCTAGTTTAACGTATTCGTTTTAATTATTACTTGACGTATATGCACGAAAACTTGATCGCGATGGCGTGTGCTCTTAAATATGGTATAGAGATTCGTGCATATACGTCAACGGCGCCAAAAACTTGATCGCGATGGCGTGTGCTCTTAAATATGGTATAGAGATTCGTGCATATACGTCAAGTAATAATTAAAACGAATACGTTAAACTAGCACCACGCGCGATAGGCAGTGTACCTATCGTTTGTAGAATAGCTTAGCGAGTATCCGAGTATCGAACACGAGGAATAACATTGATTACTAGTAATTACCTATCAATTCGATATTTAGCCTAACAAATAGTTTGTGATTTTTTTTATGTTTGAACTAGATCACGACACTCAAACTAACACGATGAAAGAACTTAAGACACGACCGAAGATTTAAAAGTAACTTTTCAAGTGGAGAATGTGCTCGGGATTTCGAATCCCGTTAGGTATTGTCGAGTAGGCCGTAAACCACCGTATCCACGCGGATAATGACTAAATCGCAGTAATTCTTTTCACTCCCGAATTTGCTGTCGCCCTAAACGGTCGCGAGGATTTATATTGGTTTACCTATAGCGAGGGTGACTATTTGCTTTCGCCCTATAGTCGACTCCTAACGTTTACGAAAGGACTAACCGTTCTTTAGCTTTCGCCCTCAACGGTATACCAAACGTCACACCAATACATAGACATATCAATGTAACCTTCAAAACAACACATAGACATATTGAATCGAAGAAACAATGTCTTAAACGATAAATAAACAATGTCACGTGTTCACAAGTGTTATAACGCCCAAACGACAACTCTACCAGCGTTCATCTCATCCCGAGCACATAAGAAGCTTAGCTACTCATGCTTAAGAGAGATCTACGAATCGTATACAAAATAAAGCACAGAGAATACATAGATCTTCCCTATTTTAAGAGCCCACGCAGATCCAGCGTCCTTTGTGCTAGATCTTGGATAAAATGAGCTTCGAATATTCACTTTAGCACCTAGGAATTGTTTAGATTGATTCCTATGGGTCTTGAGACGTCCCTTAGGTGTTTTTTATCTTTTGGAAGTGAGTTATGTCGATCTGGATCCAGATCTGGGTTGAGAAGTGCGGCTTATATAGAAAGAAATTAACAACACGGCTTATCCCACCGACACACACGGCCGTGTACCAAGCCTGAGGCCCCGGGTCCGCGATGCTACACCGACAGACACGGCCGTGTATACCAAAGAACCAAGCCGTGTTAACATGCCGAGGCTTCCTCTCTCACTGATGAACCACACATGGCCTTGTAACGTGTCCCTCTAGGCCGTGTGAAGTTGCCGAGGCTTAATATCATTTTCCTTCGAAGAAACACGGTCGTGTTGGTTCTTGCCGTGACTGTGTTTCCGATGAACATGGCCGTGTTTGTAGTTGGTCGGAGCCGTGTTAATTCGCCGAGGCTTAAAATCATTTTTCTTCGAGTAAACACGGCCGTGTTTGTACACAGTGAGGCCGTGTTTCTGGTAAAGTTGGTCATTTTTGCCCCCATATTCTCTCGATTGGTCCCGGTTGTTATCTTATGCTCCTTCAATATCAAAACATAGGTATAATCTTTAATATAAGTACAAGATAACTCAAATAAACCAAGTTACGACCTAAATATGATAGAGATAAAGGTATTTTTATACGTTTATCAAACCTCCCCACACTTAAGCTTTTGCTTGTCCTCAAGAAAATTAGAACTGAGAAATGACACAAAAATGTGAGACAGCTTCTTTGCAACTCCTCATTTAAGATAGAAAACATGAAATGAAATAGTGCAAGAAATTCGAAACAGTACACTAATGCTTAACTTGTAACAACACGAATTCCCTTAGCAACATTATTCAAGACTCGTACCTCGCTGGAATTCACTCAAATCACTCGGTGTATGGGCTAATGTATCGGTGAATTCACTCAATTCATGCAAAAGTTTATTCCTTACCCAAATCTTGCGAGTGGATTGTAAATCTACTACTCTCGGTGCTAGGTCGTGAATCAGAAGGTCTTCTCCGGGTTTTGTTTAGGTTCAGCTGACACAAGTGAGAAGTCAACTTTTTATCGAATAAGTCATAGAGGTAGTGTTGGGATTGTGCCGTTGTACGATAGCGCGCCGCATACATCGTGGCTAGCTCTTGCCATCCGAATTCTCTTCATATGATAATAATAATTTTTTTTTTACTCCTCTTTTCTCGTGCCACTAAGCTCCTCTTCTCTTAGTCCCTTTGCGGGATAGAGATTATCGAGGGAGGAGTTCTTAGCGAGAGATTATCGTCAAGGAGAAGTCCTCCTCCTCCTCCTCCCTCCTCCTCCTCCCTCTCCTTCTCCCTCTCCCTCTCCTTCTCCTTCTCCTTCTGCCTCCTTCCTCCTTCCTCTTCCTCTTCCTCTTCCTCTTCCTCTTCCTCTTCCTCTTCTTCTGCTTCTGCTTCTTCTCCTGCTTCTTCTTCTTCTGCTTCTTCTTCTTCTGCTTCTTCTGCTCCTTCTTCTTCTTCTCCTTCTTCTTCTTCTTCTTGCTCGTTAAGAAACCCGCAGCTAGCGATCGGGAACCACTTGACTCCTATTC
Organism: Linderniella brevidens; assembly: GCA_004919715.1. Lineage (NCBI taxonomy): Eukaryota > Viridiplantae > Streptophyta > Magnoliopsida > Lamiales > Linderniaceae > Linderniella > Linderniella brevidens. The sequence continues at coordinate 9,846,758 of SWDC01000151.1, read as the reverse complement.
TACTTCTTAATCTCTTTGCCCAGCTTGCTCGCTTGTGCATAGTGGTTTCATCCTTGATCTAGCAGCCTCATTTCGATCCAAGAGGCAAATGATTAAGAAAATTTCATCGATTTTTTCTTTTTTCCTTTTTATTTCTACTTTGATTTTTCTGTTTTAAATGTTTGGTTTGATTAGAAAAGAAAAATTAAAATAAAAATCATAAACTATGGGTAAAATCATCTTAGTAGATTTGGTCTTTAAGTGAAACTTTTTCTGACATGGGAGTTAAGTGGTATAATTTTTTGTCCCTAGGAATTTAAGTGTAGTTGTCCCCATTTATTTTTACTCAATTAGTTTTATATAAACTTTAATAATTTACACACTCCTATAAATAGATGACCAATCGAACAAGCACTTGCTGAAAATTTGCTTAAGCTTGATCAGGTAAATGTTTATATGAACACAAACCCGTCTCTTTCTACAATCAGCGGCTCCCTTATGTCCTAAACAGAAAAAAAATAGTAAAAAACTTCTCCCACGTCCTCCACTAAAGGAGGGTGGGAGAGCTCTCTTTTCATTTTTTTCTTCTCGCTTATTTTGTTGCTTTCGTTTTTAGTTTCTTTTATTTTTCTTGCTTCTCCTGATGTATGAGTTGTTCTCCTCATGTAGGAGTTGTTTCTCCCTTTGTGGGAGTATCGATCTCGAAGAAGTCAAGCTTTCGAAGTTGAAGATGGAAGTGGAGTACGGTAGAGTTATTTAATAGTCATTTTATGGAGTGTTAGACTGATTTGTAGTATAGTAAGTTTTTAGTTCTTCTAGTTCAAAACTTTGAATCATATTTTCAAGGTTTTGTTTTCTTTTTTGTATTTGTTTCTCTCTTGATAGAAGCTTTCTTCCATTTGAATGTTCCAATATTACGAGGAAACGTCTAGGCTCTTAACATTTGTATTGTTATTAATGAAACTTTTGTTTAAAAAAATGTGCAATCGATTCCCAATAGCTACTTGAAAATCATAGAACCAAAACGTAAATAAGTATAAAGAAACGAACAAGAGTCTGTCCTAGGACGGTGCCCTTTCTTTTAGTCACAAGACGGACACTAGAATGAAGTGCTTATTAAAACACAAGGTCCAAATAATTCTGTTGCCTAATAATAGTTTTTACTTGTAGGGAAAGGTGCGACACCGTACGTACTAAAATCTTTAAGGTTAAATTTACTTTCAATACTCTTTGAAGTTTCAATTTCTTCTTAAATACCCGTCGAATTATTTATTCCTGTTAGCTATCCATCTGTAAAAAATTGTGTTTGGTACCCAAAAAGCGTTAAAAAGACAAAAATAACATTGCTTCATATATATATATATATATATATATATATATTATTCCAACTCTCACCAGTTTTATACCAAGACAAATTTAAGAATATTATACCAACTGTTATCATTATTATATCAATTGTTCTCATTATTATACCAAAAATTTAATTATTATACTAAACGTTATCAATGTTATTATAATTTTATTATACGAAAGTGATTTTTGCATATTATACCACAAAACACTATTATTATACCAGCAAAATCGCTTATTATACCAATAAAATTGATTACTCTACCAGTAAAATTAATTATTCTACCAATAAATTCGATATGTACCAAACACTTCGAATATTATAATAACATTATTTTTGGTATTACAGTGATAACAGATGATATAATAATTGAATCTATTGGTATAATAATGGGAACACTTGGTATAATAGTGATATAATACTCTTAAATTTGACTTGGTATAATAGTGATAACAGTTGGTATGATAATTGAATATATTGGTATAATAATGAGAACAATTGGTATAATTGAATCTGTAAAGAAAGATTATTTTCGTCTTTTCAATGTTGGTGGTATTAAAGACACAATTTTTCGCAAATGGGTAATGAATATAAAGAAATATTTGGAAGATGACTGATCAGAAAGTTGAAACTTCAAATGGTATTGAATGAGAATTTACCTAATCGTTAATTTCAGTTTCAAAGTACCTTTGGCACATATGAGAGAGGAAACAAATTTGAATTAGGGAGTGGTACTTGACACTCTTAACTTAAAAGATAATGCATCGACAATCATTAATGATTCTACCCATGGCCGCCATCGAAATCCGATTACAATATTTGATAGCTTAGTAAAGGTGTACAATAATTTAAAAAAAAAAGACCCGCAACCGCACTGCATTGGCTTATCAAATAAACAACCTAATTGTAATTACGAACTCGCACGGTAAAAATTATTATGTGTGGATCTTTTGTGCAAATCGCCCAAAATCGCTCAAATCGCATGTGTGGTTTTATTTTTCAAATCGTAATTTAAGTTTTTCTTTTCGAAAATTGCACATGACAATTCAGAGTGAAATTGCAGAAATAGCACCAAAAGCAACACCACGCACACCCCTATCGAATAGAATGTAAAAAAAGTCGGATTACTAATAAAACTTGTTTCCCAATTTGTACACAGAAAAAGTTGCTTATTTTCAACGGTAACCAAAAACGTTGCTCCAATGTATGTAAGCTTGTCAATGGGGCGTGGAACGGAGTGAGGAACTGGGTGAGGGGTAACGGAGCACGATATTATATCCAAGTTGCCACAATATTGAGACATTATATATGTTTATATTTTATGGTACTTCAGAAGCATTTTTTTATACTATTTAAGTTATAATATAAATGGATTGCGGATTCCCCGTTTATATTATTTAGTTTTCTCATGGATATGAACAGTATTGAGACATTATATATATGTTTTTATTTATATTTTATGTATTTCGGAAGCATTTTTTTATTATTTAAGTTATAATATAAAATATATATTAAAAATAACGTGGGGTGGGGATTCTCCGTGGGGAAAAGATCCCGACAAATCCCCGCGGGGATGGCAACGGGGAGAAATTTTCCCCGTTTGCGTAGGGTAGGGACGAGATTCCCCAATAAGTGCAAGGTGGGGATGAGTTTATCACAATGTCCTCTCGCCTCATAACTCAAATTTGAGTTTCTACTATTCATATACCCACAAAAATTTATCTCATACAAATTGACCCCATCTTAAATCAATAATTAACTTTTATCACTTAATACTTTTTGTGTGTGGAAATTTATCACATAACTTATTTTCAATAACAAGTAAACTATAAATTATTGGAGGAAATATTAAAATAACATATATGCTTACTCAAAAGAAAATACATCACAAACCATGGAAAATATCACTCGTACGAAGAATAAAAAATTAAGAAAAGTACAATTATTTTTAGGAAATATTTTTTCATGTTTCTATATATAACATAATAATTTTATTAAATATTTTGAAATTTAAAATAAAAGTGTGTTGTAAAATATGTGGATAATATTGAAAATTTGTAAAAATTGGTGTTGAAGAGAATATTCCCAGATTATTCTTTTGAATTTGAGAATGAATTTAATGGTTGGAGAAGAATTATTGTTTGACGTGACAGTTACTGCATTTTGGATTTGAAAAATTATTGTTTGACGTAGTCTTGCCCAAAACAAACCGGAACCGGCGGTTCCGACCGGCCAACCGCCGGTTTTCAACCGCCGGTCCCGGTTTGTAACCGGAACCGGCCACCAACCGCAACCGGCGGCCGCGGGTGGCCGGTCCCACGCGGTTTGGGAAATTCCCAAACCGCAAACCGCCGGTTTACAACCGGCGGTTGGCCGGTTCAACCGACGGTTGTCGGTATAATATATATATATATATTTAATATATAAATATATATGTAATATAATACGAAAAAAATATAATAATATATAATATTATAATTAATATATCCGTTAGACTTTAGAGAAAAAAATATAAAGAACTAGCCGTCGCAACCGGCGGTTGATCGGGAACTGGCGGGTGCAACGGCTACTTACCCCAAAAAAATTATAAATACCCCCCACCCCATCTTCAAAAAATCACAACTCAATTCTATCTCTTTCTCTCAATTATTTACTCTCAAAATGCGTAATTCTCAGCCTCGTTGTAGTCCACGAATTAAAAATAAACTAATTAAAATAATAGTCCTTCAATCCCCGCCCGGCTTTACTACACGCATCAATCCCCGCCCGGCTCTACTACACGGCGCTCCGAATTTTACTCGCCTCTTTTTTCGTAAGTTTACACATATTTTTATCGAACGTTTATTCTAATTTTTATTTTAGATATGGATAGCCGTCGTCGAGGATCGAGTTCGAGATCGAGGGGGAAACAGATTGTTGGTAGTTCATCGCAAGATGACTACTACCAATATGACGACTCCCCCGAAATTATGCTCGACCTAAGTGACGTCCTCGGCTCGGACATGGATGGAACGGCGAGCAACACGCAACGGGACCAACCGGAAGAAACTCCGATGCCGATGCCGCCGACCGAGACCCAAGCACGGGCCGCCGCCGCCGCCCTATGCTCGGATATTTTCGCGGTACACTTCAAGAAGGTACCGACCGAAAATAAAGATTTTTTTAAATTTTTATGTAATTATTGTGGTAAGGAGTACCCTTCTAAGAAGGGGGGCGGATATGGCAATTTTACCGGCCATATCCGCTCAAAACATCCTACTAAGATAGGAATTAGTCAAAGTCAAAGTCAAATGCACGGGGCTATGGGTACGGGTTCGTCCGCTACCGGACAAGGACCCAGTGCGAGTCCGACGTCTTTGTTCATGTACAACGAAGACGTCGCGCGCAACAACTTGCAAAATTTGTTTGCGCGAAACATCTTCCTTTTCGGTTTGCCGACGATCCGATCTACGAAGAGTGGATCAAAAAGTCGTATAACCCCCAAGCAAAGAAAGTTTCACGTAGCACCCTTACGCGAGACATTAGGAAGACGGTACTCGCGTATAAACGCGAGTTAATAGATCAATTAGGAAATTTAGAGTGTAAAATGTCCATTGCCTCCGATATATGGAGCGATCACTGGCAAGATCATCATTACATGGGCGTTACATGCCATTGGATTGATGACTCTTGACAAGTACAGAAACGCTTAATTGCGTATAGGGAATTTGACACAGCACACACAGCTCAAAACATCGCACTTAAGCTTAGGAGTATCTTATCGGAATATAGGATACTCGAGAAGATTTTCTCGGTATCCTTTGATAATGCTAGCGCTAATAACGTGAGCATTGAAGATTTGATTAATTATTGTTGACCGTCATTTGGCGGTCGATTCTTTCATGTGCGGTGCTTCTGCCACATACTTAACCTATGTGTTCAGGACGCACTCACGCATCTAAAGGCACACGTTACGCCGATACGAACGACAATTAGTTACATGATGCACCACTCTGTTGTACTGAAGAAGTGGAAGCGTCATTGTAAAAGTTTGGGAATCACGCCCAAGAAGTTTGCCTTAGATGTACCCAATAGGTGGAATTCCACCTACAAGATGTTGGATACGTCGTACGAATATCGCCACACCTTAAGCGATTTCTACGACGAAAACCCCAAATTCGGGGTAGCATTACATCCTACGATGTGGGACGGATGCAACGGCATATGTGAAATACTTCAAGTATTTCACGATGCCACGAAGGAGATGTCGGGAACATATTACCCGACATCAATCTTAGCATTAGATCATTGCGTTAAAGTCGCATGCATTTTAAACGCTTTTGTCAATGACGAGATAGCTGGTCCGGCCGTTTTAGCTATGAAGGATAAATGGCTGAAATACTTTTGGGAACTACCCGATATCTTCATCATTGCGAAGATATTAGACCCCAGAATACGCGTAGAGGGGACAGATAATTTTCTGGTACTATACTACCAGTCCATGTTATCCCCGATAACTACAATATTCAGGTTAGGAATATAGGGTATGACGCTCTAAAGGCAGTCTTTAGAGCGTATAAGACCGATATTGGCCAAGACCCAACTCGATCGAGTTCGGGTCAATCCACTAGTAGTAGTAGTGCTAGCGGTAGTGATTGCTTAGCCTCATACTACAACCTCCTCAACACGAGCAAACGCCAATGGTCGACGAACCCGTTCATAGAGTTAGATAACTACTTGTCGACCACTTTTGAGTTCACCGAGGACGAGGATCAGTTCAAAGTCCTCAGATGGTGGTCGAAGATGTCGCCAACGTATCCAACGTTGGCGAAGATCGCTAGGGAGATCCTTGCCGTCCCAATTTCAACCGTCGCGGTTGAACAAGCTTTTAGCATGGGCGGCTTAACTTTAAGTGAAAGGCGTTCAAGGTTGACGGTAGAAAACGTCGAATACCAATGCCTTCTCGATGATTGGACGAGAGCCGAACATCGGACACAAGATTTCACGAATACCGATTCGGACGACGACGTATACGACGACACCACCGGCACCGAGACTAGTGGTGGCGGCAATGGCGGCGGCGACTAAGAGTAGAGAGAATAGAGAATCTCCGAAAATGGCGAAAGATTCAAGCCCGAAAAAAGATAAGTCCTTAAATTTAATACTAATCTCATTGTATTAATTTTTTTATTTTATATTTTTAAATAATTACTTACACATACAATCTTATTTTTCAGCCAACGTCTCCAAGAAATCGCTCGCGTGACGACATCCAAGCCGACGACAAAGTCCGAAAAAGATAAGTCATTAATACTAATTTCATTTTTTAATGGCGATTGTACAAAAAAATATTATCTAACTAACTTCTATTGTACATTTTTTTCAGAAACCGATTATCGACTGGCGTTGGCAAATGGTGATTGCGATTCAAGTATTCAATGAACAACGAATAAATTTCTTTTTCTTACTTTGTATTTTCGACTTTGTAAATTTTAATTGTAAATGTAACTTCATTTTTGTAATGAAATTAATTTATGATGATTAATATTTTTAAATCGAAACCCTTGTTATATACCGAAAAAAACATAATTGTGTCCCGAAAATTCGAAAACTATCGAAACATGCACTATAAATTTAAAAAAAAAATAAAATAAAAAAACAAAAAAAATTTTAAAAAAATAAAAAAAATAAAAAATAAATAAAAAAAAATATAAAAAAATAAAAAAACCGACGGATGGTAACCGCCGGATACCCTTTGACCGGCGGTTGGCCGGTTGGTCAACCGGCAACCGACATCCGTCTCCGGCCGGTTGTGTCCGGTTGGTCATTTCGACCAACCGGCAACCGCCGGTTGGGCAAGCCTAGTTTGACGTGACAGTTACTAAAACCCTTTCTCTCTCTATCAGCCATCCGCTCTACCTTCTCTCCTAAACAGAAAAAAAAGGTAAAAAGACTTCCCTACTCTCCATTAACGGAGGGTGGGGGAGCTCCATTTTACTTATCTTCACATGTGTTTCGTAGTTTCTATTTTAAGCTTCTTCTTTTGTTCTTGAATCTCCTCACATGGGAGTTTTTCTCGTCATGTAGGAGTTGTTACCTCATGAGAGTGTCATTTCCGAAGAGGTTAAGTTTTCGAAATTGAAGACGGAAGAAAGTAAATAGTATTGTAGATCTATTTTTATAGCCATTTTTTATGGAGTGGTTGATTTGTAGTAGATTCTTTAGTTTTTTTGTTATGTTCTCTTTCGATTTTGTTTTTCTTTTTTAGTTTGTATTCGTTATCTCTTGATGAGAGCTTTCTTTCATCTAGATGTCCGAATAATACCAGAAGAAGCATATGAGCGCTTTAGCCCTTGTATATTTCTTGGTATTAATGAAACTTTCATTTGAAAAAAAAAATATACATCCAATTCCCAATTGCTGCTAGAAAAGAATTACACCAAAATGTAAATAAGCATAAACAAACGAAAAAGGAGGATGTCGAGGACTGTGCCCCTTTCTTTAGCCAAGACAAAATGCAATCTATCTTTAAAATAACAAGCAAATAGTCATGCACAAATTAATAGAACATGCCCTTCTGAATGAATCACGCACACAAAAAAATAAAAATTTTGTTCACGTAATTTCAGAGAACGTTATGACACTTAACCTGATAAAAAAGACTCAAAGATAAATATGAACATAATAAGAACAAAATGCAAAACTGTTTTGCTATACATATATATGTTATGGTACGCAAAATACATTAAAATGGTACATTATAGTAATAGCTGTAAGAAAATTGATGAGAAATAGAAAAAGATCAGAATTATCTATGTCTGACATTTTTTATCGGTATTGCGACAAATTCTGACAAACACAAAAAGTTCTGACAGGTACAAAAAGTTCTGACACGGATAGAAAATTGTAATAAACTTGTACGGTTTCAGAACGTATATTGCTACGACAAAATACATTAATTTGGTACAATATATGTCCACATAAGGTACAATCGCATGCTTCTCAGTGGTACAATATACACGATATATTTTATACAACTTATTAGGGTAGCATTTTCCGTTGTCATCCGAAGTTCATGCGAAACTGCTTTGCTATACATATACATATTATTTTCACTTGGTATCAAATTTGATAGTTTAACCCTTACATGCATGATTTTTATTCAAAATCCCAAGTTTCTTAGTAAGAAAATGATCTTTATAAAAAACACCTTCAATTGAAACTTGAATTTAACAGCAAATCCATGATTTTGAGAGTTGACCCGTTAAATATGATACAGAATGAAACTTATAACATATTTATATATATTAAAGTGTTTTTACATCGAAGCTAATGTAAAACTTGACGAAAAATAATCACACTAATAAGATGTACCAAATGTATCGTTTATACAGTACCATTAGACAGTTGGTGACTGTACCTTCTTATTGAGTTGTACAATATCACATTTCAATAGTTTGATGTACCAATATAAGTATCAAACACCGTACTAAGCTTTATCGGTCCACAAAATATATATAATAACGAGTCCATGGCATCAACTAATAAATGTAAATCCCTAAAAACAATAGATAAATATATTATTGAACAAAACATCTATAATAAGTTGAACATTTTCAATAGGGTAAATTATGCAATACCCCATGTGGTTATACCGAAATGCATATAACTACTTTGTGCTTTTTTTATTGCATGAAAATCCTTTGTGCTATCTAAAACTTAGCACCGTATCTCCGGTGTTGTTTAAAAATTAGCACAATACTCCCTGTGTTGTCGAAAATTTAGCACCGTACCCCATGTGTTTTCTAAAACATAGCATTGTACCCCTCAATTATTAGGTGAAATGACAAGGAAGTGATTTTACGCTATTTTCGAATCATAAAGGTTTTGATGCTTATTTTTCAAACCACATGTGAGTTATATGTTATTTAGCCTTTTCAATATAACAAACATCCATACTATGTTGTAGTAAGTTGTGATTACATTGTTCACGATATGTTTGTAAGTGGTCCTTAAATGAAATAAATTTCTGATAGCGGAGTTAAATGATATAATTTTAGGCTCCTAGGTATTTATGTGTAGTTCTCCCTATTTTAAATAGTAAATAATTTAAATTATTGCCCAAACATATCTTTAAATACTTAAATTATTGAGTTGGGCTCGGAAATTGAAATCTACAACAGCTCACTTCCCTCTCCCTGAACGCCAACAGCACCCCTCTCCACTCACCAAAAGCTTCCGGATAACAGATAGGCGTCGCCGTCTCGGGTATCGCATAAATTCCCGCGCGCGTGAGATCCATCTCTAAAATACGTGCCGTCCGAGTTGCTCTTGTTCAAGAAACGATCTCGGGCCTTGACGACCTGTTCTACTTCTGGCCGCCCGTGACATTTCGTCAAATGGAGGAAACAGACGTGTCTGAAAGAGCTAATATTCCATTTCTGCTCCAATTCGATAAACCCGTCGCTTCACAGGTCGTCATTCGGTCCTATATATATATATATATATATATATATATATATATAATGCGAAGTTTTAAAGTGTTTTTATTTTAGTTGAGTTTATTTTTAATTTTTTTCATGTAAAAAGTGTTTTTTGCAGATAAAATTCGCTGAATGGAACCCAGAAAAGGATTTGCTGGCGATGGTGTCGCGCGATGACGACTCTAAGCTTATACTTCATCGATTCAATTGGCAGAGGCTATGGACCTCCTCGCTTGGTATACATCAATTAGGATTGTTTCTGGAGCTTTTTAAATTTTTTATTTTTATTTTTTCACTGGCTTGAAGTTGGAGAATTTGAGTCAAGTATACTTTTGAATTTTGATATTGTATGATTAGGATGTGAGTGCTTATGAAATTCTGTATTGTAGGTTTCATGTTATGACACTATGTGATTGTGAAAATTGTTGCTTTAGGGAAAATCATAACATCAATATGTTGGCGCCCTGATGGTAGAGTAATAGCGGTTGGGCTCGAAGATGGAGCCACCGCACTGCATGATGTGGAGGTAAGCTGTTATCTTTTTTTGCGTATATTCATTCCAGTCTTCTTTTTTTTTTTTTTTTCTTAAGCACTGTAAGTTTGATCATTTATGGTGCTTGCTCGGTACTTATTATTCCAATGCAGGATGGGAAACTCTTAAGGAGAATAAAGTTCCACGGTGCATCTGTCGTCTCTCTCGATTGGGTCGAAGATAGGAGAAAACCTGTGGTATGAGACACTCAATTTTCCTCGTTTGGAATCTCGACTTGAATTTAAAGTTCTTGTCTTTACATTTCTTTTCAAGTAACTTCGGTGGAATATTTTCCTTTTCTTATCATGGAATCCATTTATATGTGCTTACTTTCGGCAATTTACTCCAATTTCTGGTTAACATCCATATGGTTATTGTTTTGTTTGCCTGTTTAAGCATATTTGGCATATTCCCAATAGGAAAGATTGCAGTTAAATCGTTAATGGTTTTCTGTATGTGTATAGAATATATTTGAAGATGTTTAATCTCCTGCAAATCTTGTAGCTGAACTTTAAGTGAGAACACTCGCTCATTGTTAATAATGAAACCTTCAGAGATCGTAGTTTTTGGAGGTGCACTAAATTCATTTGTAGCTTTGCATAAGAGTTGGGTATTTACAAGAGACACACACACACACGCATAAGCTACAATATATACCCACTAGTATTATGTATGTATGTACACACACACGCACTAGTATTATGTATGTATGTACATTTACTACATAATACATACAGTGCTCCCACATTATGATTTTTGGCGAGATCATATTAGCTTAAAACACCTGATATTCTGTATTTTTCATTTGTACAAGCAAGTAATGACCAATTTTTGCTTAAAAGAAATTGACTGTTTCATTGAAGAGTTGTTGTATCACATCAACTTGAAGACAATTATTGCTTGATTTATGAATGCTCTGTGTTTTGATAGTGATACTTAACTATATTCTTAAAAATTATGTAATACCGCATATTTCATTGAAATAAATGAAATTACAATGTATGTCAAACTCTGTAATTTTCTACCAATAAGCACGAATCTCTACACTAATGCACTGCAACATAATTTTGATGTCTTTGTAGTTTGCTCCTTTTAGTCATTTAGTGCTAGAAGTTATATATACTTACTTTCTCCTTCGGGCTATAGGAAAGAAACCACAATAGTTCAAGTTATGAAGACCGAACAACTCGTTTTTTCCCTCATGTCCCAAGAGTACCTCGGGTACCTGGAGTTGTATCTGGAGATAATAATGGGCTTGTGGATGAAACTGATGACTCATTCTGGGAACTGTTTGATTCTTCCCACCAACAATTTAACATCTTATGCAGCGGTGATAATGGCGGTACTATTTGCTTCAGCATATTTGGCATATTCCCAATAGGAAGAGTTGTAAGTAAATCGTTAATGGTTGAAGTGTTTATTGGCCTTCTCATACATTAAAATATCTGTTCAAAATGCCATTCACTGACCACTGCTTTGTTACTCATATTTGGAACCTTGTATCAGAATGTACATAATCTTGCGTGCCATAGTTCTCTAGTAGGGGAGCAGGTTTCTTGCAAACTCATGAATGCATCTTTATATAAGGTAATACACTTCGTACGCGTCACCTATTATGTCGTCATATTACACACTAGGAGCCATTTTGTCGTTCTAAGTGGTTATTGTGATTTTCATCTGTTTTAAGTTTACAAGTAAACTATTAAAAAAATTGCCAGCACAAGCAGGCAATCAGTAGCATAGAATTTTAGCAAAATTAATCTACCAACACCATGAAAAGCTCATCCAGCTTCTTGTTTCTCTGGTTTCCTGTTTATGTGGTGCCCTAAGGAAATTATTATTTTTACATTGTAGCTTAAATGAAATTGAGATACCTATTGTTAGCTCAAGTCGGACTTTGTCCATGTTATTGAAATGAATTGATAATTTGAATGTTGCGGAATATATTTTGCCGTCTGCTGCTTCTGGGTGAATTTGTGCACCATGAATCTGAGTTGGCCAAGTTGAATAACTATACGCATTCGCAGCATGAGCAAATTATGCATGTCCTTCATGGAAGAAATCTATCAACATGGCCCGGCTTGCTATGTAATGTTTATCTTCGTTTCTCCAGCAAATTTGACGACCAGTCCAATATTTTCCAGCCGTTTCATTTATCTTCAGGAGAATGAGATCCATTCCAACTCAACCTCACGTTGACATAAACAACAAAGCACCTCTCAACAAGATGTAGCGACTTTTGCAGTTTTATAGTTTGTTTCTTGTTTTTTTTCGTGCAAGGCGGACCGTTGGAGTTAATAGTTGTGTCTATGAATACATTTTGTTCTCTACTTCAACAATATCTGAAAATTTCGGCGGATTCTATTGTTGGCCGTTCCACAACATTTTCTTTCTGTCTAATCAGGTGGCATTGTTGAGTGACTTTTGTCACATGACTGCCTTATGCTCTGGAGTCATAACCCAAACAAAATCAGAAGCAAGTGTAAATCCAGCATTTGGAAGTGATTTACAAGGCTTCCTTTGCTTAACCCTTGACAGTACTATTTTGAGAAAAAGGTAAAGAGTTAACCAAATCTGTGATTATTGATCCCATTGCATGTAGTAGGTCATAACTAAGGACGGAGTTAAAAAATTTCCTATTTGCATCATTTTTTCTTTAGCTATTTTGTGTGTTCATAAATGGATAAATGGTTTGCACTTGCTCGTTTCAGGAACATAATTTAGTTTTCTACTTATCATTTAGAATGGACATCACCTATCTATTTTCTCATAATGCATTCTAGTATTTGAAACTTCTGATTGTCTTATGTTATTATTCGTAAGGTCTGAAGCAATTGGTTCCAATATATATTTAATTGCTGTTCGCATTTTTTCTCAACGTAAATACTTTACAGGTTGCTCCCAACATTGCGATTTCTCTTTTGTTGAAATAGTGGATGCCTATTTTCAAATGTGCTTTCTTATTTGTCTCATGTTAAAGTCAAATCATTGAAGACTCGGAGCAATTTTATTTTTTCGTACCTAATACGTCACTTTCAAGTCTTTTGCCCTTACATTGGATGGGATAGTGATTAGTTCTTTACTTGGTATATGCAATGTTGTAGCCGTGAGATACTTGAAGTAGTTGGTATTGTTTTTAAATGAAATAATTTGTATGCACTAGGCGAACCAAATGATAAAGTAAATACAAATGGAGATAATTAGACAACAGTATCTGTGAATATCTTTCCAGACCCATTGTTTAATTGAATATCCTCTTGACAAAATGTTTGGAAAAGCATATACTCCTGGTTTCTCTTTGTTTTCTGTATGTCACGTGTTAATGAGAATTGGCGAATGCTTTCTTTTTCTCCTTATATTTATTTCCACAACTTTAACCATGCATCTAGTGTTTCATTATTTTCACGGGCCATATATACTTTTCTCTATCAATTAGGGAAAATGAGCTTCACCAGGTTGCCCAGCAAGCCTCAAATGTGGATCATCTGATTGAAGTAATTCGAAGATCGCTGCACGTGATGTCTAAGCAGTGGTCTGATGCAATGCATGTGTTCCGTGAAAAGTTCAAAGTTTTAGATTCCTTAATTGCCGACAATGGTAAGACTAATCTGCACAAAAAGAGTAATTCTGTTCAATTTTTTCTTTTTTTACTTTTGTTTTAATATAATGCAGAGTGCAGGACTCGTGTGTACCCCTCAAGACGAGTTTTATAGTTTGTTGGGTGGTGCAAGGACAAGTCCGGCTGTTCATCAATTTCTAGTTAATTCTCTGGGTGAAGCGGTATGTTACACTTACAGTACAAGAGCAGAGTGTCCCATAATTAAATTATGATGATCATTTTATTCTATAGGGTATTAAAAGAGTAGCTAAGGTTGTTGGTGGAGCCGGTAAAGAGCTTCAGACAATTGTGCTTGATCATCTGCAGGTGTGCGACATTCTTAAGCTGTTGTAATTAGTTACAAATGCAAACTGTAACAGTATCAAAAAAATTTTAATTCGTTCAAGCATTGAGGTTGTAATTGTGTTCCCTAGCTTTATCCTTTATTCGATTTCGATCTGAAATTTGTAACTCTGAACTGTGAAGTCTCTATATGTTTAGCCTGCTGCAGAAATTCTTGTATTCCGAATCGGTGAACTGAGAGGGCTTTCAAAATGGCGTGCACGATATCAAGTGATTGGTTTGGATGAAAAGCTAATCGATAATGCCACAGAAAAGGGTGGAATGCTTCTGATACAGATACATAGGTTTATTAGGATTCTATCATCTGTTGTGCAACAGGTATGCCATGTCTCCCTTGGTTTTATTAAATAAGACTATTACTTGCTTATCCGTTTGATTGACCAAAAGTGATACTGTAAATTTAGAAAATTCATTCATCTTTATTCCCCAAACACATAGATTACAGGCATCTCCACCCGCATATACAAACATGTTACCACCCTCTACCTGATCAAGTTTTGGACGTCAAGGTTACCTTGTAATTTGGTCTGTAGCCTTGTGACATTCTCGAATTTTGTTTGCTAGATTTTCTTTCCTATAATCACCACAATCTACGGGGTTTGGTATACCAGAACAGAACCTCTGAATTCTGATTACCGGTTTAAGAAAAATGAATTGATTATTTTTAGACGCCCTCATTTCTAAAACTATGAAATCATTTTCATGCACGGTTCGATTTCACATGGAACAATAACTCATTTTCAACCAAATGTTCGCGGTCTGTGTTTTTTTTTTTATGGTAATTTGTTTGAATACACTTCTTTGACAAGTTTAGCATATAGTCATCATGGTTTTGCCAGTGTTTGATATCTTATAATTTTTCTGTTTTTGTTCTATTCAGTTTTCGAACTTTTTCAACTGGCTTCAGAAATCTGTGAGAGTTCTAATGTCTGAACCCAGTGAATCGTTTATGCCCTTCAGTAGGTTTGACTACAATCTCTACTCTTTAATTGTTGTGAAGTTGGTCTGTGGCCTGAGTTTTTCATTCCTTATCATCCAGTGAACTTGTCATTGTTTTTCTTCAATTCCTCTACGATCAAGACCCCATCAAGATGTTGCTGGAGGACAAGGATGTTGTTGGTGTTGACTGGTAAGGAAGCTACACCTTGAGACTAATAATAACTCAATGTTTCATGGGTGTGTTTTTACAATTTTATGTTATTTGCTTATCGTTTTTTCGATCTTATGACTTAAAAAAAGTTCACTTATGTCACTGGACATGGATTGGTGAACAGACTCTGAATATTGATTGACTAGCTAGATCCAAAATATGATTTTCGGAAATATAATTAGAGATCTATGATACCCCAATTCAGATATAGCATATCGTGTAGGCCTAATACCCAACTACATGCAATAGGTGAGCTCTAGAAACACTACATTTAGATACTATATAGTTAATAGATTTTACAAATAGGGCGAAGGATTGATGCAATAGTACACAAACGTCTTGGAAACTCAAGGAAATTACCTTGAAAATACTTGTGGTCTGTACAAAGTATTGATAAAGTGGTGGCGGTTTAATGAAGCCGGCAAGATGTACTAAACCATGAAAGATCTTTTATTGTCACGTTGACTTTTATGTCTTTCGACCTGAATGAGGGTTTTTGTGTGTGATTTTTGTTGCTTAACATAATTATATACCAAGCTCTGAACTTAAGGACTTCAAATTGACCATAGGAAATTGAGAGGATTGAACTAGTTCTGATTCGGAAGGAAAAGTTAAGAGAACATGCAACCAATATTCTGGTGAACCTCTGCTGTACGAATATATATATATATATATATATATATAAACCCTAATATATATATATATTTATATATAATTTATTTTGCTCAAAGCATTACAAAGCCATTACATTTTTCACAAAAGTTTGTGTGCAAGCTGCAGTTTTGAATAGTATTTGAAGTTGTTTGCTTATTCTGCTATCAAGACAGTATGAACCACAACCTGTTTAATACCTGAACTACCTCTTCTAATGCAAGGGAAACGGGACAAAGATTCAAAGAATTGGCAGCTCATTTTGGGGGATTCTTGGATACTCATTGCTTATCAAGAACTTTAGCACAGGAATTTCAACTACTGGAGTCAAGGTTTGCTTATTTACTTTCTTATTATTCAACTTTTATTCTCACTGGTAAATATCAGTGCATGTCAAAATGATAACGTTGAATATTGATTTGTAATCTCAGCATGCTGTAATCGTATGTACCTTCATGTGCATATTTTGTATACAAAGCATCTGATGGGAACCAGAAACAATGTTAAGAAACGGAAGATACAAATCGAACCCATTAAATATCTCAATAATATATTGGAGATAAATCTCAATTGCCCATAGAGATAATAGCCATCACTACTAAGCCAGTTTATCAAGTTACACAATAAACACAACCTCTCCCACGGAGCAGTGGTTTGGTATGATTTATTTATGACTCATACTAATTTATTGGCCATTTCTTAACTGCATCACAACCCATCCTTTGATAGTCTCATGTCATAGTAACCTTCTTGGTTGTAAGTAAAACGATTCCATGGCTGTTGTAGTCTGAAGGAGGCTTTGGAGATGCCATTATCCACTGTTTCTCGAGGATTGGTTTGTAAGAATGTATTGCCACTTTTTCCCACTTCCTCATCCCCAAATGCCGAAGACTCTTACTTTCCGACATCAGTGTCACACTATCAGGTATGGGTTTTTCCATGGCAATATTTCTTGGTGGCTTAACTTCAACTTACTGAGAAGTTGAAATGTTTGTGATATATAAAAAATCCCAATGATAATGTTGGTATGCTTATCTATTACTTCGATGCATACTATGGAATGGGTTGTTTGCTCTTAATTTGCACAGGATGCTGAGTCCCAATCACCACTAGACCATATGAGGCTTATCAATTACACTTGTTTCACCGTTCCTGATGAAATTTCCCAAAGCATAACAAATTGCATTGGCATACTAAGGGGGCTTGTGCATGATTTTGCAAGTTTAGATGATGGTGGAAATACTTCAATGGAGGTTGCGTTCTTACGTGTGCCTGATGATTATCGATGTGTAGATCTATCACTGTATAAAGTAAGTTTAAGAAACTTAAGCTGTTTTTCAGTTATATGTATTCGATTTTCACCAGAAATTTCACTTAAAAACAGGAGGAACAAATTGTTGTCCTGCTAAATAAAGTAACTTCTTCCTCTGAGAGGCCGGATGCAGCTTGTATGATGATATTACAAGCAAATAATCTTCCCTTTGTCCCTGTTTCAACATCTCCTGCTTGCGGTTATTGGCATCTTCTTCAACTTGAGGTAATTTTTGTACTCCCACGCCTTTCATACATCGGTAGATTTGTATGTAGATAGTATAGTCAATTTTGAATAATCATCTGAATTAGCTAGAAAATGACTTGAATGATATAAGACATGAAACACAAAGTTCTTACTTAATTAGGCTGATTCAATTCAACTGAAAGTTTGCTTTATCTATCCACTTCTCAGGATCATATTAAATACTTGAATTTGGAGAACGAAAGGGTTCGAGAAATACCTTACGCGGTGGTTGCTCCATTAGCAGTCAGTGGTTAGTTACATTGATGGCTTAATTCTGCTTATTACAAAAGAAAATTTTTTATGGATGATTTCTGTGTCTCGTCATTGTTTTGTATCTGAGATTGTTCCGATGAACAAAGTACTTGTTTGAATAGGTTCTCCGTCGGGAACGAACAATCGTTGTATATTCAGACAGATTGACGAATAATAATTTTATGATCTATTTTTTTTTCAGCATCGAGAGGAGTGGCCTGTGTTTTTGCAGCAAGCAAACGTGCTTTGGTGTATATCTTGGACGAAGATGAAGACGACGAGGATGAAATTGCTGATTCTGAGTAATTAAGAATCTTCAAATTATATAAGATAGTTTCGTCATGTAATTTACTAACACTTGTATTTTTTAGTTGATGGTTGGATCCTTTAACAAGACCTGATGGAGTTTTGACAAGAGGTCGTGTCGTCTCTTCTTTTGCTATTTATTATATTCGTTAAGAAAACCCCACCTAATTGGTTACGTAATTCTTCGCATGTATTTTATATTTTATTTTTTTGGGTTTCTTATCAATTATGGACTTGTGGTTTCCGCTCGTTGAAATTAAATAAATATTCTGAATCATCTTTGAGTGAGTTCAGAAATGTATGTTTCGTACATAAAAATATTTAAAAACCTTGGCTTAGCACACCACTAACTAGTACGGGATCAAGATTTGATTAGTAGGCCGAGCGCGTGAGGCTGAAGGGAAACAGAGTGCTTGAGATCCCCAATATGAATAGCATGCTCTCCCATCGGTATCCTCCTAATACCACCGGTGTCCACCACGCTCAGATGCTTGCACACGTGGATGTTCACGTCCACCCTCTCCACCCCGCCAACCGAAACCCGGACCTGCTTGAAAGCCACCAGCTGCTTGCGCGGGGCCCAGCGCCCGCCCGGCGGGCTCGAGAACACCAGGAGCGTGTGGGCTCCATCCCTCCGGCCCGTGTTCCTCACGTCCACGCTCAGGCCCAGGGTCAGCCTCCCGCACCTGGCGTGGGTCACCCTGATCGAGCTGCTCGAGACGGCAGTCGTGTTCGAATGGTGCCTACCGTCCACCGGAACCGGGACCACCTTCGGTGCTTCCGCCAGCGTGTGGACGAACCTCGTGTAGCTCAGCCCGTGCCCGAACGGATAGACCACGGGCCCCTCGTAGAAACGGTAGGTCCGACCCGGATAGTTCCTTGATGGTCTCATGTTCATGGCCGTCATGGGTAGGTTGTCGAGGTACCCTTGCGGATACCACGTCATTGGAAGCTTGCCGCCTGTTGTTAAGACAAAAAAAAAATAGAGATTACACTATTTATTATTGTAGGTTGAATTAATTGACCACTTGGTCTAATGGAAATGTTGTATGTTCATTCACAATCATGCATTTAGCATACTCGTTGGTTGGGTGAAATTTCATTCTCTTGGTCACGAGTTCGAATTATGTGACTGTCGTTTGCGAGATTTGGGATGAATCACATGAGCCATGGATGATTAATCCCCGCTGGAAGTCCTTCATAACCGAATTTGAGGTTCAGATTCGATTCTGACGGAATTTAGTAGGAGTGTGGGGACTAAGATGGTATTGTGTGGGGATACCTACCCGATCGAAAAAAAAAAAAGACAAAAAATTCATACCTGGATTGTGGGTCCCAAATAGAACGTCAGCAATGGCAGCCCCACCGCCCTGACCGGGATAACCGAGCCACAAGATGGCGCCGATTTTGGGATCGTTCTCCGCGAATGCTACGTCGACGGGACCACCGCTCATTAAGACAAGAACGACCGGTCCCTTGGAAGCCGCGGCAACCTTAGAGATGAGCTCTTGTTGCCTCCCGGGCAGCAACAGCCCCGTCCGGTCTCTGAACTCGGCCTCTACAGACTGGTCCAATCCCATCACCATGACGGTCGCATTGGCGCGCCGCGAAGCCTCGATGGCTCCGTCGAAATGCTCGTCGGACGCGCATGCCACGTCAGCGCAGCCCGGTTGGTGGATCACGCGAGTGTACTTTTCTACTCCTTGTAACGGCGTAACGTACCCGCAAGCAATGCCTACAATCAGTTGTTTTGACCTCCTCAAGTACGTTTATAGAAAGAAATTTCATTGATTAGTAGTAATTAATTAAATGTATTATATTTTCGAACCAACCAGCATAGTTTCCTATCATTGTGACGGTAACATCGGAGTTAGGGCCGATGACGGCGACGGGGTGGTGCCTCGGCGGAGAGAGCGGGAGCACGGGGCCTCGATTCTTCAGCAAGACGATGCCCTGCCTGGCTGCTTCGATGGCTAGCTCCCTGTGGGCTCGGGTGCACACGTCCTTGGGCCCGAGGCGGCCGTACGGGTGAGCTGATGGCTCGTCGTCGAACATCCCGAGCCTCATTTGGACGGCGATGGTGTTGTACAAGGCGTTGTTCACGTCCGCTTCTCTTACCAGTCCTCTTTGCACCGCCTTCTCAGTGTGCACTCCAAGGAAAGGCCCACAGTCCAAATCCAATCCTAATAATTATTACATGTCGTCTCGTCTCGTCTCGTCAAATCAATTAATTAACAACCAAAATACAATGCAATGCACAGTTAATTATCGTTAAGTTAACCCACCTGCCCTAATTGCATCGGCAGCTGCTGCTTCTGGCGTCGACGTGTAGTGCTGGTTGTCGTAGAAGACGCCGACCGAATCGCAATCGGAGACGATGTACCCGTTGAGCCGCCAGGAGCCGCGCACCATTCCTCGGAGGAGCCTGGGGTCGGCGCAGGTGGGGACCCCATTGACTTGGTTGTAAGAGCACATCACGCTCGCGACGTTGCCTTCCATCACGCAGCTTTTGAACGGTACGTCGAAGGTGTCTGCGATGTCTTGCCTCGTAATCTGCAGCAATTTTTGTTTTCAATTTTTTTAATTCCAACTCTGGGTTGGCCCCAAGAAATCGGAATAATGAGTGAGTGCGATTTCTCTACTAGACCTTTGCGTTGAAGTGGAATCTGTCGACTCCGTTCCAGTTATCGAGGTCGTAGGCGGTGTAGTGCTTGCAACAGGCGGCGACCTTGAGCCGGTCCCCGGCGGCGTCGGTGTCCTGTAGACCTCTGACGTAGCTCGCGGCGTACGCGCCGGCGAGGAGGGGATCCTCGCCGGGGGTTTCCTGTCCGCGGCCCCACCTGGGATCGCGGAGTATGTTCACATTCGGGCTCCAATAGGTCAGCCCACCCATTCCACCGTTGTACATGGCTCGGGCCTCGTCGGACACAGCCTACAGAGAGACAGAGAGAGAGATAACCCATGATTCCTTTATTTGCTTTCCTACCCTACCATTATTTTAATATAACAATAGTGAAAATCCATCATTGCTACCATTTAATTTGGCCATTTTTTTTATCATTACTTTCTGCCAGATGTAATGGAAATTCTAACCGGATATGATTTGTTATTATTGCATATGAAGGATAACTTTTAACATTTCAAGATAAGCTTCACTCCCACCAGAAAGCATGGCCGAAATGGGACAAGACCCATTTACATTACATACCTTTTTCCGCCCATGAGCTCTTGTAACGTACGTTTTCGGACTCAATAATTTGGCATGTTTTGGTAGGACTTTATGAATAAATAAAATATTATTATTGCTTTGCCTAGCCTAGCTAATAATCAGTGAGTTCCAAGCCAAGCCATCATCGGTCAACGTGACTTAAACACGAGCGTTGTCGAATTAAACATTAGAACAACTCCCGATGATCAAGAAAAGAACATAAACGAACATAGAGAGAATCTTTTTTTTTTTTTTTTTTCATGCAGATGCAGCACAGAGAGAGGAGAATCACGATATGAAACTCTTACTTTTCCAATGGCTTCCCACAACGAGGCGTTAAAGGAAGCAGCGGTGGTAATGACTTGCGGGAAGCTGGTGGCCGCCGGAAACTCTCCGCCGAACTTGGTCCCAGGTCCCACGTTTGATACGCCGTGAAGCGCCTCCGACCACCACTCGTAGCCCTTAATCCCAAGCCGAGGGACCGCGGCCGCATTGTTCCCCAGAAGCTTAACCTTTTCCTGCAGCGTCAGCCGTCCGATGAGATCATTGACCCGATCCACGACCCGTAAGTCTGCTCGACAAAAAGTGAGGTCTTTTGTGGTGTGGTCCCTTGGGTCGCACGCAAACGCCGGACGGGCATTGGCCACACCAATGACATCGATGGATGACAGAAAAATAATAACAGAAACAACATTAGCGAGTGAGTAGCCTCTCTTCATTGTTTGATGAAGAGAAACGACCGTAAGGCGCAACAGTGGTGAATAGAATTGCAGGCTCACTGAGGGGCTATATAGAGAGAGATGGGCGGTGCTGTGGTGAATGAGATAGATCGATGACGGAGCATGACTTTCTTGGAGGGAAATAAAAAAGGAGTGCAAGTTGCAAAGGCAAAAGGATATTAAAGTAAAAAAAAACTATATTATATTAAATCATATGCAACCGAATATTTACGCTTTGGGAAAAATATAATTTATGGGGTCTCCTTTGAATGGTGAAAATTTAAATGCTTCTCCATGGCTGAGGTCACTCTGTTCATCTGTGGAGCTGTCATGAAAAGAAAAATAAAGTACAGCTGCTGCCGAGGACGTATCACATTTAATTTCAAGATACATCCATATTAATGTTAGAGTACGTTTGGTTGTAGGGATGAGTTTAGATGGTATTAGTTTAAGTTGGGTTTATTTAATGGGGGGTATTAGTTTTTTTGGATGTTTGGTTGATGGGATTAAGTAATGATGTCCAATATGTTTGGTAGATGGATTTAGATGGTATTAGGTTTAAATAAACAAAATTATAATTTTACCCCTTCATTTAAAAAATACGATATTAGGAGAGAGAAGAAAAAGAGAGAGATGGAGAGAGAGGGAAGACGAGAGAGAGAGAGAGAGGGGAGAGGGAGAGAGAGAGAGAGAAGGGAGAGACACGGAGGAAGACGAGAGAGAGAGGGGAGGGAGAAAATTTATAAAAAAGAATAAAATAAACAAATAAAATTTAAAGTAAAAGGATAATTTTGTTCAAAATGTGTGGGATTAGCTAAAGGGATGAGTGATGGTTGCTTTAAATAATACCTTATACGGGGTATTAAGAGGGTATTAATTAAACATCCCCTTTAAATAAACCATCTAACCAAATACCCCTTTAGCTAATACTAACCCTCCTAATCCCTCCTAATACCCCAAACCAAACACACACTAATTAGGTAGTTCGGTCCAACTCAAATTTATATTTGATTTTGTTATTATAGCATATCTATTTGGAAACTACGGGCAGCAAGTGAATAAACATATATATATATATATATATAATATATATAAAGGCAACTACGATGCATTGAGAGTCTGTCTGACTATCACTGTGGGTTTGTGCAAAACGATGCTGCAATACCTATGCTGTGACTGAGTTATTGACGGGATATATGCCCACATCGGACGCGTGGCAAGTCGTCATTCGTGGTGGGGCGGCCAATCGATCACAAGATAATCTTTTACTATGTTGCGTTGCGAATCATAAACGAGGGCAGTGCTGTGCAAGTGGTGTGGTTGGTTGGGACATGAATTATGCATGTACGAAAATAAATATTGCATCTAAACAATGTTGATAAAATAACAAAATATTATATTTCTAATCATTGATTTGTCACGGATGCCCATATCGGCTGCTCCACTTGGTAAACATGTCGATCGAAGGTTCAGCAGATTGCGGACGAGCACCATACTTCATTATACAACCTTCATTATCTATTATAATATTACTTGATAAAAAAAAAAAACAAATCGGGCCACTTTTAATGATATATATATATGTATTTGATGTGTAATGTGATGTCCTCTAATGGCTTGGGACCATCTATTTCACAAATCATGTTCCACTCGGTGTTCCATTCACTATATATGGACACATGTCAAACTTTGTGTCTCATAAATTAATTTTATTTTTAATACTTTCTGACTTCTTAACATACATGTTCCACAATTTATAAAAGCATCGTTATTTCATATGATGAATATGATAAAAACAAATAAACATATCTAATTTATTCTTTTTTCATGTAGTCAAATTCATATCTTATATTTTCTGATACTCATAAGAATAATTTATTTGTAAATTCGCAATATGGAATACGGAGTGACCCATGATTTGTGGAACAGAGGATCTCAAACCCCTGTAATAGGAACTAATCTAAATTCTTGACGATAGAGACATTATGCAATTTTATTGTTTTTGTTTTTAATATTTTATTTATTGTAGTTTTAATAGACTCATTACTTAGAAAATATGTCTAGTTTTGGAGCTTTTTTTTTTTTTGCTCGGTGATATCTCCACTGGACAATCTATGGGCTTGAGCCACTATTCTTGGGATGAGACTAGATCCACCAGGGTCAGGTAAGCATGTCTCAAATCCACTTAACACATTAATTAAAGTCGCTATTGGGATTCGAACACGAGACCTCATGGTTGAGAGTCCCAATGCCTATCCTCTAGGCCACCCTTTGGGCACTCTAGTTTTGGAGCTTTTTATTGCTATGTATATTGGCAAATACGATAATTTGTATAAGGTATTTATTTTATAATATATAAATAATTTATTAATAATATATTATATATTAATTATATTATAATACTATAGAGATAAAAAAGAATAACACAAACATGAATAGCTTTCGTATATTGTTGTACAAGCAATGTTTGAAAATACGTATTGCATAATGTGTCGCTTTTTAGTTCGGATACCGCATAGCGTAAAAATCGGAGCGTATTGCGTGAGAATTTCGAGCAAGCAGCTTATAATTGGGAAAACAACATTATATTTAACAACACATCAGCCCTAAATAAACAACAACACATTAAATTGTTTTAATTAATTATAGGGATAATTACACCAACACCTCATGTGGTATCACTCAATTACACATACACCTCCTCTAAAGATAGTAATTAAATTTTTACCCCCTTTAGTTTAAACCTTACACTAAGACCCCTTCATCCTATTTTGGTCATCAATCTAATAATTTGGGCATCCAAATTTACCGTTAGTATCTATATTTCGTAAAATAAACATGTTTAATGAGGTTTATATGGAAATCATTCATGTCGAAATGTATATTTTAGAATATTTTATTCAATCAATATATCTAATATATCATGTGAATTTTCATTTTTCGTTTACAGAAATCATCTTTTAGAGCCCTTAAATATTCATGTATTATATGTAAACCTGCTTAAACATGTTTATTTTACGAAATATAGTCATTAACATTTGGATGCCCAGATTTTTAAATTACTGTCCAAAATAGGATGAAGGGATCTTAGTGTAAGGTTTGATTAAACTAAAGGGGGTAGTGTAATAACTATAGTCCGAGGGGGTGTAACTATAATTGAGTGATACCACATGGGGTTGGTGTAATTATCCCGTATTATAATATAAACTAAGATTATTAAATAAATTTCTTAATTAATAGATAAAAATATAGCATTAAATTATATATTTTTAAAAAATTAGTTTAATTTTTAGTCAATTATTTTTAATTAACTATAACATACAACTATTTTAAATTATTTCGTTTATTAATAATCTTATATTTAAAGTAACTATTTTATTATTCTAGAACTACTGCATATGAAATTCAGTATGGATAATTTTTATAAAAATGTTTATTTTTTTCTTTTGAAATTCCAGGCCCATTAGTTTTTTATTTCTTTATTTTTAATTTTTTTATGCGGTGTTTTGTGTAGTTGACATTGTGCATATGAAAATTTCTATTTATCAACGCTCCATAGTCCAGGCCCATCAGCGGCCCATTAATGTCAAAAAGATTTTTTTTTAAACTTAACGCTAAATATCTAACGCTCTATAGCGTTTTAGGGAAAGAAAGGTGCACTTATTAAACGCCTTTCTAAACATAGCATAATAAGTGAGGAAAAGCATATTCATAGGCCAAAACATATGCTAGACTAGTGGATTCATTTAATTGGAGAGTTCAATGATAAGAAGCTTTAATCTTCTGTCTCTATTGCCAATTGGTGGTTGAAAACCAAATCCATTGTATACTCCCCATGTCTATTTCAAGGATGTCTTTTAATATGATGAATTAGTTGCCTCGTTAAAAAATTATTGGTTCCGGTATATTATCGTCTGGTCGGTGGTTGCACAAACTTCTACATAATTTTGTTAGTGTCGAAGTCAAGGCACGTACTACGTACGCTGTCCGTAAGACGTTATTGCCCCGTATTTCAGTGACTCGGGTTATCGCAACCCGCCCCGAAGATACAACGACTTAGAAATTTTTCACGTTGCACAACGATACAAAACTATCGGCGAATCTACTTAAAGACTCGAGCCTTTCTTGCTTTTATTTGACTTCGGACTGTGTATGCACTAACTCTAGAATGCCGGGGTTTGAGGACCTGATTGTTGGTTCCGGTGTATTGTCGTCTGCTCGGTGGCTGCACAAACTCGTACAGAATTTCGTTAGTGTCGAAGTCGAGGCACGTAAGACGTTATTGCCTCGTATTCCAGTGCCTCGGGTTATCACAATCCATCCGAAGATACACGACTTTAGAATTTTGCACGTTGCACAACGATACAAAATTATCGGCGAATCTACTCAAAGACTCGAGCATTTCTTGCTTTTATTTGACTTTGGACTGTGTGTGTGCACTAACTCTAGAATGCTGGGGGTCGATTGAATGATTTTGCAACTATAGCAGGGGCCTATTTATAGCTGACGAAACTTTCTGAGGTCAATTCGCAAAGTGTTGCAACTGTTGGGTCGTTTTGACCGTTTTTGGAACTTTGAACGGAGCCAATCTGCAAGTTTATGCAACTTTTGAGCCCAATCGTCAACAATCACTTCTTGACCTAACGGTTCGATCCTAACCGCTCCGTTCGACATGTTTCACGAACCGTCGCGGTTCAACGGACTTGAACCGGTCCGTACACATCATCGTCGTCCACAGGGCACTTGCGTCAGCGCCACGTCCGCTTCACTTATACACGTGTCATCTGACACGTCATAATCACTTGCCACGTCACCAGTGACATCACCGCCGCCGCCTCAACGGAGCATAAAATTAAAGGTTCCTCAAAGCTCCTCGCTCCGATGCGTCGTGCTAAGTGCATAGTGCGCCTCAAAGCGCCCAATATGCACTTAGCACGCCTCGGGTCGGTGTCGCGCTCGGGCTCGGGCCCGGGCGCGGGGCATGGAGCTGGGGCTCGGGCTCGGCGGTGCGAGGCGGTCCAAAACCCCCAC
Organism: Linderniella brevidens; assembly: GCA_004919715.1. Taxonomy (NCBI): domain Eukaryota; kingdom Viridiplantae; phylum Streptophyta; class Magnoliopsida; order Lamiales; family Linderniaceae; genus Linderniella; species Linderniella brevidens. The sequence continues at coordinate 9,819,598 of SWDC01000151.1, read as the reverse complement.
ACAAACCCATTAGCCCATAACCCACCAACCACTTGGGCAAGCCCTCTTGAATAACCCATGTAGGGAGATTCATTATAAACAAGTGAAAAAAGGATGAACTTTCTAATGTGGGACGACAACTAGTCCCTTTTAATTTAAGTATATTCATCTCTTTTGTTGAGCCAACTTCGAAAATTAATTTTTCATTCACCCGACATCGGTTTTGAGCCTATTAATATTCGGTAGATTCCCCTCAAAACATAGAATACGAATCATTCATCAATTTTTGGTTTTGACGACTGACGGCTTCTTGATTTAATTAAAATTGGTTAAGCTCTTATTTATTGGGTATAACACCCAATTTTGGGCCCAAAGCCCAAAATTTCAACAATCCACCACATGAATGAAAATTAATGAATCGAGGGCCCACATGCACTGTATACTGGCTCTAGCAAGAAAGTCCCGACAATTCATCAGTGCATCGAGATAGCTAGCTTGTGGTTTTGAACCTTCCCTAGTGAACGGATTTACTCGCTGCTCAGTGAACGTGATGTCTTGAACTGAAGGTTTTTTGTGTAAACCATGACAATTAAAACATACATACAAAGATGAATCTGATCTCTTTCGATTCTCACGTTGTGTCCATTCGGTCTTGGACCGTATCTCGATTCATAAGTGTTTTTTTTGAGGCGGCTTCACTTCACACTTATACACGTGACCGACTATTAGGACTTAATCCCGAAGTAGCTCAAAATACTCCACCGATTTGGCATAGTCATCAGTAAAAGCGTAAACATTTACCCTAATCACATGTCATCGAGAGATTACTTGGGCAACTCTCGAGAATGGACTTTTAGGATTTCCAAGTATACAACTGAATAGCCACAACTTAGTTGTCTCATTGAACCAAGTTCGTGGGATCTCCACTCATCACGGTTGAGTTTCCACTGTGTCTTTCCTTGGTGTTGGTACCTTTCGTCAAAGGATCTGCTATGTTCTTTAGACTTTACATAGTCGATAGAAATTATTGTACTAGAGATTAGTTGTCTTACTGTGTTAGTCTCCTCCGTATGTGCCGAGACTTACTATTATACCTGTATCTCTGTGCCTTGCCGATAGAAGTCATGCTATCGCATGCATCATTATTGCTTGCACATGTTTGTTCCAACAAGGTATATCCTCCAGAAAATTCTGAAGCCATTCAGCTTCTTCGCCGGCTTTATCCAGTGCAATGAATTCTGATTCCATCGTTGATCGAGCTATGCACGTTTGTTTTGAGGATTTACAAGAAACTGCTCCTCCACCTATGGTAAATACGTAAGCATTGTGGATTTGGAGTCTTTACTGTCAGATATCGAATTTGCATCGCAGTATCCTTCGAGAGCTGCAGGATATCTCGAATAGAATATGCCATAATTAATGGTGTACTTCAGATATCTTAGCACTCTCTTTATTGCTATCCAATTGCTATTACTCGGATTACTAGTAAACCTGCTAAGTTTACTTACTGAATATGTTATGTCAGGTCGAGTGCAGTTAGACAGATACATCTGACTGCCAATCACCCGATCATATTCGAGTTGCGATATAGGCTGTCCTTTATTTTTGACCAAATGCAGATTAACGTCTATATTTGTCTTACCCGGAGGATCATCGAATGCTTTAAATTTCTTTAACACGTTCTCAACATACTGAGAGTGTGTCAGAACAATTCCTTCGGGTGTCTTAAAGACATTTATCCCTAATATGACATCATCCAAACCCATATCCTTCATGATGAAATAATTTTTCAACACATGTTTCGTATTTACTATTATTTTGTAACTGTTTCCATGATCAACATGTCGTCTACATAAAGACATACAATAAAAAATTCATCGGGTGTGCCTTTAATATAAACACATTTATCACACTCCTTTTTTTGAACATATTCGAAAATGATATTTCTTCCTCTAATTTCCCATTCAAGAATGCCGTCTTCACGTCCATTTGGTGTATCTCGAGATCATACAACGACGCAATAGCAACGAGAATTCGAATGGACGTTATCCTTGTTACGGGCGAATATGTATCAAAGAAGTCATAACATTCCTTTTGATTGAACCCCTTAGGCACTAATCGGGCTTTATATTTTTCGACCGACTCATCGGTTTTAAGCTTCCTTTTCAGGATCCACTTACATCCGAGAGGTTTGGACCCCTTCGGCAGATCTACCAGTTCCCAGGTATAGATTCTTTCCATAACGGAGCTTCTGAATCGGACAAGGCTTCTTGCAATGTTCGGGGTTCGTCGTCCATCATATATATCAGAAAGTCGGGTCCAAATGATTTGACCACTTTCTTTCTCTTACTTTGCATCGGTTCCTTATTTTCTTGAGGTGAACTTTCAACGTCATCGTGAGTTCTTTGCACAGAACTTATCTCTTATCTTTCCTTATTTAGAAATATTTTCGAAGAATGCTGAGTTCCTCGACTCGATTATCATCCATGCGTTCATGTCAGGGATATTCGATTTGTACACCAGAAATCTTTATGCACTATTGTTATTAGCATATCCGATGAGAATGCAATCAACAATTTTAGGTCCTATTTAACATGCTTTTCTAGGCACCCCACACTTTAAGGTAATCGTAGGTCGGCTTCCTACCTTTCCATAACTTCTAAGGTGTTCGGCCCCTCTTTTTGTGTGGCAACATGTTTAGAATGCGGTTTGTCGTGAGAATTGCTTCTCCCCACAAGTTTTGGAGTAGCCCCAGACTGATCATCATCGCATTCATCATCTCATTTAGAGATCTATTTTTGCGTTCTGCAACGCCGTTTGATTGATGTGAATATGGCGCAGTAGTATGGTGAATAATGCCATGTACTTGGCAGAAATATTCGAATGGAGCCACATATTATCCTCCTCTGTCACTCCGAATTATTATTTTTTGAGTCGAGTTGATTCTCAAATTCACTCTTATATCTCTTAAAGGCGTCAAGAACTTCTGCTTTGCCACTTAAAAGATAAACGTAACAGAATCTTGTGCAGTCGTCTATAAAAGTAATAAAATACTTTTTTTCCAGCTATAGCTGCACGAACTTCAGATCACATATATCAGTATGGATTAGTTCTACATGTGAACTACTTCTCTCCACGGAAGAGAATGGTGTTTTGACAATTTTTTCCTTAACGCAGACCACCCATTTTTGTTGTGAGTCTATTTTCATTTGCAGAAGTATGTTTATACTTATTAACTTTTTAAATTTGTTTAAACCAGCATGTCTTAATCTGTCATGCCACAGACTAGAACACTCAACCAAGTACGAAGAACTTATTTCATTACTAGCGAGTTGAATCTCGCGTATTACCGGCATTGCACTTAATTTAAAGAGCCCTTTTTCAAAGTAGCCCTTGCCTACGAAATGACCATTTTTGGTTAGTACATATTTGTCGGCCTCCAACACCTGTCTAAATCCGGCTTTGCTTAACAGGGAGCCGGAGACTAGATTATTGCGGATGTCAGGGACATGCATCACATCCACCGCGTAGGCTCTTTGCCTGAGGTCATCTTGAGGACCACCCTTCTCAATCCTATAGCTGGTGAAGTCACCGCGTTCCCCATGTATAGGAGAACATCTCTTTGTCGGAGCATATATGAAGCGGTGTTTCGGTGTCGATATACCACGACCTAGGGTTCTCTAAGACATTGACTTCGTACACGATCGCGACGAGGTCTATTTCCGACAGATCTGAGGCCAGCTTTGCCTCGGACAGGTGAGCCTGGTTCTTTTTGATTCTCTTCTTATGTCGACAGTCTTTAGCTATGTTCTCGGGCCTGCCACAGTTGTAGCAGTTCCCTCTTATTTTGTTATAGTTCGACTTCTCCTGGTTTAACGACGTATTCGCCTGCTTGCGTTTCTTGCCGGTGCCCAACTCGAGTCCAACAAGTCCAACAACTCTTTTGCAGTCGTAGCCACTGCATAGACGTTGTATAGGGAGTCGTCGAGAGCGTTCCGGATGAAGTTACGACACATGAAGTCGTATGCTTCCATGCATCCAACATAGCTTTCTTGTGCTCGTGTTGCTTGTTCACTTCGGGAGCCTTATCATCCGCCTCGTTTGGTGCAGGTTCCGTCACCTTTGGTGGAAGTTACTTCAGGAAGCGAACCAAGTTCAGGGTCGTCAGATAGAACAACATTTTCTGCTGCCAACTCTTGAACTCGATCCCGTTGAACTTCGCTGGTCTTTCGACATGGCTGTTGCTGGTCTTTCGACATGGTAGTGCAACCGGAATGTTCTCCATCGATCAGACATGATAACGTCTCACGGATAGCGTACGTAGTACGTGCCACGACTTCGATACTAACGAAATTCGATACGAGTTTGTGCAGCACCGACCAGACGACAATACACCGGAACCAACAAAAATTTAATATGAAAAATTCAATAAAATAAAAAATTAGTGAATGGAAAAAAACTGCAACTCATATTATCTCTCATTGATATAAACATTATTTGAGATCTCTGAGCGTTCAAATCCAACTAAACATGCCATATAACTCTCTTACTTTATGACGCTGTACTTTATAAAAAAAGAGGACATAGAGGACCATATTCCAGGAAGCTTAATACTGCAGAGAGTTAAATACCAATCCATTTTCCAATCCTATTCTCTCTCACCAATCAATTTCCTTCAAAAAGTAGCATGACCCACATTCCTCCCAAGTCTGATATAACCATCAACCCAACTATGATAGCTTTACACAGACAACGAATCCAAGTAAGTCCCACACCAACCTCGACCATGTTACTCCTAAAGCCCAACCAAAAGCACACAACCAACCCGTGAACTTATGCCCAAACTTATTTCCGAACCTATTCCCCTAATCCTCTAGCTCTGGAAGAAACCTCCACAGCCCATGACTAACTCAGCTCTACCCATCATGCATGGAGTTCACGCACCCACAACCATCCACAATCTGCTTGTGCCAAAAAAAGAACCACTTTCTCCTCAGACTAGGATCGTCCGAAGAACTAAGACTGAAAACCCTAGCCAAAACCAAAAAACCATATAATACCAACACACATGACATCACTCTTTCCGACACGCTACTCCTTCCATAAGCGCAAGAATGAAGATACCTTGGACTTTCCTCATCGCACGCGAAGAAGCCTTTGGTTGACCGTGTTGACAATATGGACATGTGGCGACCACCCCAAATACACATTACTAAAAGACGTAATTGTTATATATTTTAGTGTAATTGGGAATAAAAGAGTACACGAGTTAGGAGGTGCGGAGTGCACGCTCGGATAACGCTTATTTCGGAATCCAAAACCAAGCGGGAGTCAAGGGGGCCGCGCCCCCTTGCGGCGTCCTAGGGGCAGCGCCCCTAGTAGCGTCCCGCTGGCCATTTAGCGGGTGGGGTCAAGGGGCAGCGCCCCGTCCCGAAGGGGCTCCACCCTCACTGCATGCACCCAAAAGGTTTGCATGTACCCACCCGAAATCCGCATGCACCCGAAAGGGTGTGCAGTAAAGGGTATGTATGTTTGAAAAGGTGGTCTCTGTTGGTGAACAGACACCAACCTTAAAGGTGTTGTGTCCACTGACGAATGAACACAACTAGTCGAATCTTGGGTTGTAAATAAGTGCAGAGACATCCAACTCAAATACATTGAATTTACAAACACATCAGAAGAATTATTCTCTAGTCTTATTCCGAGACGAAATATTGTCTTTGGAAAGTGAATTTCAAACGCGATTCTAGATAAATATCTGGTCATATTATCAAATTATTTTCCAACAGTAATGACGCGGATTTAAGAAATAAGAAATAAAACTGCGTGTGTATAATTTAAAAGTCGTCGAAAAGTCGCTGTCACCATCAAAAGAACGCAAACTTCGAACATCCTAAAAACAAGAAAACATCCCAATAGCATGTGGATTTGTCATAGGGGGTCGAAAAATAAATATAATATAAAATGATAAAAACATCAAACCCATATAAAATCAGTGGATGTCATATACTTTATTTCATAAATAATTTTTCATAAGGACTCATTAGTCTTCAGACCTCATATCCCTTTTTTTATTTATTTCCAACACTTATAAATATTTCTTGTGAAAAAATATTCGATACATGTGTCCTTTAAAATAAAATAATAATTTATTCACTATAACGAATAGATTAATTTCTAAAGACGTAATTGGAATGCTGATTTTTTTTAAAATAAATAATAATTTAATTACTATAATGAATATATCAATTTATTAAGATATAATTGAAATGCTTAAAAAATACTTTCTTCGATGCCATGTTTGTTGTGAAGTACATTGATCTAGGTAACTAGTTCGGATGTACTGTGTATTTTCGTTGAATATTAATCGATATTGGGATTTTAGTTATGTTTAATTCATTATTAAATAAAATTTGTTATTAAAATAGAATTGGGATGTACCGTGTATTTTCGTTGAGTATTAATCGATAATGGGATTTTATTATATTATCAAAATAAAATTGGGTAAAAATAAGCCCAATTGATTTTTTATTTATCACTCAGAATAAGCCCTATGAAATGTTTTGTTTTTAAGAAAATGTTAGCCCAATAGAAAGAAGTAAACCCCATTTGTAAACATCCCAAAATATTAGGGCAACTCGTCCTCCTCGTTCGAACGTTGCATACCCAAGGCGGATCTTATGACAGGCATGCACCCTCTTTCTGACTCAGGCCGTTAGCGTCGGCCGACCCCTCTGATCCCATGTGGTTCCGATCCTTTCCCAACTGTGAGAACCCCAAATGCTCTGGGTCGGATACCCGAAGCGGTGCGAAATTTAAACTTTTTTCCAAGATCCCCGTTTAGCCCAGATCGCTCGAATATTAAAAAAAAAACATGTACGACACCCACGTATAAAGGGCTGAGACTGTTACCCTCGTAGTGAAGATCCTCAGTTGTAAAATCGGTCTAGCACGAGCCGCTGTAAAAGATAGTCACGCCAACCATTCGGTGAATCTAAACCATCTAGTCAGTGTGGTGCGCCGACCATTGGGTGATCTCTTCGTGGAGGTGGAAGCAGATCTTGAATTTCAGACCAAGGCTCTTGGCGCTGGTGCAATTTCACATTGGCAATGACCAATCGCTATCTCTTTGGTGGGACCCTTGATTACTTGACACGCCGTTAGAAGTCATGATCCCGCGGGGCCCTCGCGTCATGGGGTTACCAAGAGACACCAAGCTAGCATCAGTGATCACTATGAAGGGCTAACATCGGCCAACGACCTCGAGAATGGAGTAACAACAGATTCATCCTCACCGCCCTCCTGTTTACTCGGTCGAGACGGATGCGATACTGTGGCGCGGTTCGCCTGATGGACGGTTCTCGTCGCATGCAGGGTGGGAGGCGATTCACACACGACGACCATAGGTACTATGGGCGACGCTATTTGGGGGACCAGTTAGTATACCTAAGCTGGAGTTCATCCTTTGGGTGACGATTCGCAACCCGTCTCTCTACGAGGGACAAACCTTGGATCACCATGGTAGTCGCTTCTAATGGGTGCTTGCTGCGTGAGGCTGGGGCCACCGAGACGGTCTTTCATCTCTTTTTTGAGTGCCCTCTTTCGGCAGACTGCTTGAAGTGGTCTGCCACGAGATTTGCCTGGCCTTTTTGAGACTGCCGACGGGGGATCTTATGGGCTGCGGCAAAGTGACGACGGAAGCATCTTCTTCACTATGCTTATCGCCAGCTTCTGGCATCGCTGTTTTATCACATTTGGAGGGAACGAAACCAGCGTTGGTATGCGGGCGCGATTCAGACTGCGAAGATGGTAGTAAGGGATGCTATGTACATTGTGATAGCACGAATGAGGACATTGGAGGATCGTTGACATTTGCAACTGAGTGGGCTTCGTCGGATTTGGCTCATTGCTTGGCCGTAATTTTATATTTTTTATTGTATTTTATTTTTATGCGTTGAGTTAAGTTATTTATTGGGCTTCACTGGCGTCAGTCACCACCTGTGGTGGGCCGATCTTTTTCGTGTACACTCGTTGTACAATTGTATATATAATAATGACCTTTGGATCAACAGAGAGGCGATAGTTTTAAAATGAGAGATATCGAGTATATTTCAACCAGTGATACTCGAGTTTATTATTTCGAATAGAGTTGTCAAAATGGGCCGGCGGAGTGGGCCAGCCCATAACCCGCCCTGGCTGGCTGTGGGACCGATGGGTCTGGCCCACAAGCCTTAAAAAAATAAAAACAAATTGAAGAAATGAGCAAAGCTTGGAATTGAACCCCACAACTAAGTTTTAAAATATAGCATTAATACCACTAAGCCAAGTAGATAACTTTATAATTTATACCTTATTGAACAATTATATAACTTACTGTACATTTATTTAATACAGGAATTTTATGGTGCTCACCTTATGTGAGTTGTGAGCACCTTCGTGAGCACCTCACACATGGTATTGATTTGTGCTACGTCAACATGCAGCACCAATGCCACGTCGACATGCATCATCGACATATCACTATTATTACATCACGTGCCAATGATGTGCAATGTTGACGTGGCACGAATCAATGCCGCGTGTGAGGTGCTCAGAAAGGTGCTCACATAAGGTGAAAACCATAAAATTTCAAATAAAATTCCTAATATTTAATATATATATATATATTAATTTTAATGATAAGTGGGCCAGGCGGCTGGCCCGCTGCTCGAGTGGGCTGGCCCACCTAGCCCGCCCTTTATCGGGCCTAAAAAATCGGAGCCCGCTTCGCCATGGCGGGGCGGGAATGGCTAGCCCGCGAGCCACGGGCCTTTTTGACTGCGCTAATTCCGAGAAGACAACTAAAATATTTTAGCCACAATAGAGACTTCGATCATTTTGCAACTCATAAAAGAAAAGTCCGTCTCTCGAATGTTGATCTCTATTTATATATCAATGATGACAACTATTATTTTTATTTGTCATTAGATATGTCTCTAAGAACAAGTACCATCGCCCACGACATTCAATGCCCACGTTCAATTGCCCTAGACAATATTTATTCATACTAGTAATCGTGATGTGTGTTTAATACTATTTAGTGTGCAATAATATTCGTATATGAGTCAAATTTCTCATTAAGAGATGTAATCAATCGACACGATATTTAAGCTTTTCCATATCAATTTTAGGGACACAATAAATTGGAACACACAAACTATATTATCATGTGATATTATTACGGTTATAGTAAAATAATGTAAATTAATATAGAACCACATAATCAAGAACTCTTGCTCATATCAATAGTCGTGGGTTAAGATGTATTTTTCATTTTTAATTAATCATTATAATAATAAAAGAAATATGGAACGTTGGGTATGCTTTTTGTTTTCACAATTATTAATTTATAGGAAAAGAGTAATTGGTTGTTATCTTGGTCTCACCATTAATATAACACTAGTATTACGACCCATGTGTGTGCAAAAAAAATTAATTTTTTTTTATTTATTTGAATCATTCCACAACAATAGTGGGTGATTATGCTTTATAATAATTTTTATTTATTAATTTAATAAGATAAAAATGATAAAAGACCAAGTCCAACCGTTAATTTTCTATCGTGGTTAATTATTTTTTATTTTTCGAAATTATTAATTTTAAAAAAAGTTGATTGGTCAATTTTGATATATCAAATTATAGTTTTTAAATAATGCTCACTTAATAAAAGAGTATAAATTATAGATAGTTGCATCGAGAATGATGGATCAACAAACGCACGTGTCATTTACGGCTCAAAACACACATGTCATTTAGCAAATCATAATTAACTCAAGTGGTCCACTCACGTATTATTGCCCGTAGAAATCCAATTTTTTATTTTTTTATTCGTAGCAATCATGTTATATACATAAGTGGCATTCGAAGTTGAAAGATATTGTACTAGCCACAATGATTGCTTTGTATATGTTTGCTCAAAGCAAAGTAGTAATCGTATGCTTCCAAGGTAAAACAATAAGTGTAATAGCTTATTATTAATTTCGAAGTTAATTTCTAATCAAATTAATAAATTCGAAATAAGATTAGGGTGAACACCAATTTACCAAACCAATGTAAGTTGGACTAAATAATATAATTTCTTGCCCTTGGCCTTAATATGAACTCTATCTTTCGAGCACTTCGACTGTAACATAAGTATCGAATAGCCTCAACATTTATCATTTTATCCACTTTTATTCTCAACGTTTCTAAGCTCGTTAAGTAATTATTTCTCTCATTTGATTGATACTACCTCAGTGATCCTTTTTAAGTTAGACTCTTTTGGTTCGTATCAACCCAGCACTGGGAGGAATCCAAGAGTTTGATATTCACCTAGTCAATCCCGTGATACCAAACCAATTCCAAGTTGGAGTTTGATATAATCATAATTCACGAATCGACTATAGATTATCGTTATACGTATTGACCCTTCACATATGTTCCGGTCCAGTGAAAGCCATGGTTACGTCAAACTCACTAACTTGACTCTATAATTAATTCGTGATAGACAAAATTACTAAACTGCACTACACGCCCCACGTGAGTCAATTTATTGCTTTGTCCAAAGACTTTGTAATTTCTCGTCCCCGAATATACATATGACACATATCTCGATTACTAACGAGACTGTGAATTCCTCACGATGTCTATGCCCGACAGCTACCCTTTGTTGTTAAGGCCGCATGTCGATGCCGACCCATGTTTGACCCCGAACAATGCGGGCCTAACAAACTAGTGACAAGTCAAGACCCCGAAGTCAACTCCGTTAATTACCCTTTGATCTAAGGTCCACGTATCCTACCATAGTCAATCGGTCGATCATTGACGCCTCCTAGAGTAATTGGCCATGTTATCATTTGACTACGAGTCAACTTCCAAATATAAGTTAATCTCTGATTCTACTATATCAATGTTACAATATCCCACTCTTTCCAAGTGAATGATTGACACAATCATTAATTAAGAGTCATCAATAAATAAGTCGTGATTGACATCCATCACCCAACTGAAGCCTAAGACTTATGGGCATATTTAATATTTGATATTAATAGCTCACCGATGCCCCTCTCTCATCACACAAAAATCGGTGACTAAATTCGGAATATTTGGGTTTTATTTATTTACTCTCTTATCGTATGCCAAGTAAGAACTGATGATAAATAAATAATATGCATACATGGGATGTAATGCTAAAAACAAATAAAACATTTTTTCCATAAATAAAAATATTCGAGTACAATATTCAAATATACAACGAATAATACATTAACTAAATATGTGTCCTATTCATTTCATCCTTGAATGGCATTCCGAGGGCACATCCCCAACAATCTTCCACTTGCACTCAATGTCATGCGCTATGATATTACAACCCCATTTTATCGAGGTGTCTATCCAGCACTGCATGTGAGAGAGGCTTGGTGAACGACTCCGCCACGTTATTAGCGGAGGCTATCTTCTGCACAGCTATATAGCCTAATTCAACGAACCCACGCAAGACGTGGTATTTTCTTCTATACGTTTGTATTTACTGTGAGACCTAGGTTCCTTGGCTTGAGCGATTGCACCGCTATTCTCGCACTACAATGGCAGCGGGCGATCCACTATGCCGGGAACAATTTGAAGTTCTTCCAAGAACTTCCTCATCCAAACACTCTCCTTAGCTGCCTTAGAGGCTGCATTATACTCCACTTCATTGGTAGAATCTGTAGTAGTGCTTTGCTTGGAACTTTTCCAAGACACTACTCCACGATTAAACGTATAGACGAAAGAAGAAGTGGATTTTAGGTCATTTACATTTGACTAGAAGTCTAAATCGGTATAACCATTAACTTATAATCCTCCATTTCTAGATTAGTATCATACCCTTAGTTCTTCTGAGATAATTTAGGATATTCTTTACTGCATTCCAGTGTTCCTTAGCAGGGTTAGACTGATATCGACTGACTATGCTCACATCGTATGATATGTTGGGCCGCGTGCATCGCATCACATACAACAAACTACCCACTGCAAATGCATAGGGAACTCCATTCTCCTTCCTCTCGTCCTTACTTTGAGGACAAATGGATTTTGAGAGATGAATCCAAAGCCGCATAGGTAAGAACCATTTCTTAGATTCATCCATCTTACATCTTTTCATGATCTATTCTAACTAAAGGGCCTGAGATAAACCTATCATTTTGTTCGCCGATCTATGAAATGGCGCATACCTAGAATATAAGTCGCTTCTCCCATGTCTTTCATGGAGAATTCGGTCGAAAGCTATGCTTTCACCTAGAAGAGCAATTTGATATCGTTTTCCATCAAAATGATGCCGTCAACGTACAATACGAGGAATGATATCTTACTCCCACTGACTTTTTTGTAGACGCAAGGCTCATCCTCATTATTTATGAATTCGTAGTTCTGAACTACATCAAATCAAAGATTCAAACTCCTGGAGACTTGTTTAATTCCATAGATCGACCTGTTTAGTTTACACACTTTGTGAGCATCTGCTTGCGGCATAAAACCCTTGGGCTGCTCCATATAGATCTCCTCTTGGAAGAATCCATTTAGGATAGCGGTTTTCACATTCATATGCCAGATCTCATAATCGTAGTGTGACGCTATGGGTAACAGAATATGGATGGACTTTATCATTGTAACTGGTGAAAAGGTTTCCACATAGTCAATGCCTCCCACTACCAGTTCTGCTTTGTAGGTATCAATTTGTTCGTCAATTCAATCTTTCTCTTGTAGATCCGTTTGTACTCTATTGGTTTAAAACCTTCGGGCAAATCTACTAGAGTCCAGACTTGACTTTCGTGCATTGAGTCCATCTATGCTTTCATAGCTTCAAGCTATTTTAGCGAGTCTTTATCCATCATTGTCTGGTTAAAGAAAGCGGGATCATCCCCGACGATCCCCTCCGCTGGAGCATCCCCATGCTCGACGTGTACCAACTGTATCTCGCAGGCATGCAAGATACTCTAATCGACCTGCGCAACTCTAGTTGCGTCTGGAACTGCTCCTCAGTGCTCCACGTCACTAGAGTTTCTGGATGAGTTTCATCAATCTCTCCAAGAGTTACTTCTCTGCATATTCCATCTTCTTGAACGAATTCATCCTTGAGAAGTGAGCGTGTATGGGTACGACGATCCTCTTATCATCGTGGAAGTAAAAATAGTATCCCATGTAGTGCTCGGGATACCCGATAAAATGTTCTTTCAAGGACCTCGATCCGAGTTTGTTTGTTATCAGTTTTTTCACAATAGCGTGTCAACCCCAAATTTTAATGTGGTTCAAGCTTGGTTTCTTACCATTCCAAATTTTGTCAGGAACTTGATTAACAGATGTCGAAGGGATTTTGTTCAAAATATACACAGCAGTTTGCAAAGCATATCCTCGTAACGATATGAGGAGATCTGTGTAGCTTAGCATAGATCGAACTTTATCTAATGTGTTCGATTTCAACATTCGGCAACACCATTCAATTGTGGTGTTCCAAGAGGAGTAAACTGCAAAATAATTCTGTTCTCTTTCAAGAATTCGTCAAACTTGAAATTCATATATTCACCACCTCGATCTGATCGAATGAATTTTATTTGTCTCCCAGTTTTTCTTTTCCACTGAAGTCTTGAACTCTTTGAATTTATCAAGTGTTTCAGACTTGTGCATTATCAGATACACCACGCCGTAGCGAGAGTGGCCATTTGTGAAGGTAATGAAATAGTGAAACTTACCTCGGGCCGCAACTTCAAACGACCCATAACGTCAGTATGGATCAAATCTAGAAGATCTGTGGCTCTTTATTCCTCCTTTCGGCTTATTGGGCTTGACCTTGTTCGACTTGAATCTCTTAGACTTTGTAGTCGCAACAAGCACATTCTCTTTTTTCCTTTCCCTTTTTGAGTTCCCGATTAGTCTGAATCAGGGTGTTCATCAAATTTGCCAGAGAAAATCGACGATCACTTAGATTATGATTAACTATAAACTAAGCGAAAGATGCTGGGAGTGACTGAAGGATCAGATCAACCTGAAGCTCGTGATGGATAGAAGCACTTGTTCATCAAATTCGGCAGAGAAAATCGACAATCACTTAGATTATGATTAATTATAAACTAAGCGAAAGATGCTGGAGTGACTGAAGGATCAGATCAATCTGAAGCTCGTGATGGATAGAAGCGCTGAGGAAACATGTTCCTCAATATATCCAATCAACTTGTTCACGTGTTCTTAGACATCTGCGCCTTCAGTCATTTTAGTGTGAAAGAGCTTATCCGCAGCGTTGTATTGAGACGATCTCAACTGTTTTCCGCACATCCCTGTCAGGTGGAGCAATATCTCTCGCATATTAATGTTAGAATGCTGACGCTGAAGATCATTGGTAATCTCTCGCATATTAATGGTTGGCAAAATCCGCCAACCATTTGGTCTGATACTTTCGGAGAGCATCACTCGCACCCTCCCCGGGTTCGAGTGGTGCAGGTCCTTCGAGGACATACTCCTAGCACAATCCTTAAATTACGGAGCAAGTTCGCTATGTTTGGGCCCTCCTAAGGTTTTGGGTGATCAGTGTCATAAGAGGTGACGCCATTATAAAACAGAAAAAAATCAATCTGTAGAAAATAAAGTTATCTGGTTCAACGTATAATTCATCAAGTACAAATATGACTTTTCGTTTGGCTTGACTCCCACTATTCTTCTCGAAATCTCATTCTCCCAATAGAGATTTCGGAAATCTCGTTGGTTTCATAGTGGAGTTGAGTTCCCCGCTTTGTAATAAATGAACCTCAACCTAACAGTTTGTTGGTCTGTTTACTCGAACGACGTTGTGTCACACACGAACCCATCTGATGATTGTTTCAACTTTTTTGTCTATGCTTAGGAACCCCCACGATAACTCTGCATATTAGGTATAAACGTGTAACTGTGACCTATCAACTTCTTGCTTACTCCTAACATTTGGAAATTCCACACGTAGGATAACACTTTATGAGGTAGAATATGTTCCGGAGAGCGGCTTTTAAGCCAACGCACCTGAACTACCTACGCCAAGAGCGAAATATTTGGCGCTGGTAACTCGGAACAGACCGCCCACATACTCAAGCCGCACCAGTATCGTGCTTGATAGAAGACAGGAACCAGATTCCTTTACTTACTATGTATGGGGTCCAACGAGAGAAAACGTCTCACACATAAGCATGCATATCACGTCAAACCACGCACGTAATCACGGTGAACCTAGTCTATCTATAAGAAGGCGAACATGGACTATTTCTACTCTACTACATTTATTTTATATAAATACATCTATTTTGGGGTGACTCCAAGTTTTCAAGGAGCCTCTAAGTATTCGAACGACCTTCTCGTACTTCAACCTTGTTCTCGTACGACCACCATAATTAAACCTATTTTATTTAATAAAAACTGTAAAGTACAAGACGGGGGATCAGCTGTCCCCGAACAAACCGTATAAAACAAATACAACTAGGGGAACCTTGTCACCCTTTAAATATCACGCAGAAAATATAGAACCTAAATCCACGCCGACGTCTTAAACGTATCATACATTCAAGCATTTAAGGATTCATTTCCTCTCTTTACTATATTTAAAGAAGATTTATCTTCTTTTAAAATATTTTGAAAAACAATGAAAGGTGTTTTCTTAGATGTAATCTTGTAATTTATTAATGATTTTTCTTTCAAAGTAAAATTAGGACAAGTTTTTAAAGTAGAGGAAGTTTTTAGATTAGAAATCTCCAGTAAAAGCTCATTCTTTTCAGCTTTGAATCTTTTTGTTTTCTAAGGAAGCGTTTAAATCAGCTCTTTTCCTAATAATAGTTGGAATATAACAGAAAGTGAAATTTTTAAAATGATCACTATTTTCTTCCTTATGTTTAGAAAAATCTTCTAGGGGATATAATGAATTATAATCACTAGACAAGTTGAGATCCCTTGTCTTGTAACTATTATTCAAATCGGTGTAGTCAAAGGAAATCTCAGTCCTATTTGTGGCTTTTCGTTTAGATACTTCTAAGGCATTTATTTCTGAAGAATTAGTAAAGGCCATTAGAGAAGTTAAACCTAATCCCATATAATTGATATCGTATAATTGTCTAACATTGACCTTTTTCAAGTTACAGGGATTGTTAAAACCTAAGCCCTCTTTAGGATTATAAAAGTCTATATCAAGAGGTTGATTTAGAAAGATAGTTTGATCCGTTTGACCCCTTTTCGTTAGAAGATCATCTAAAGTTTTAATACTTGAGTAAAGTTTCTAAATCTCTCTGACAATCGATAAGAGTCGTATTAAGGTCATTGACTTTAGTCTCAGAGGTAGCTATGGTTAATTCAAGACTAGATATTATTTCCTTAGCATTAGATAAGAGAATTTGTAGATAAATTTTCTTATCTAATTGCTTTTGGAAATTGTTTTCACCAAGAGTTAGTCTCTCTTTTAATTCCTTAGTTCTTTTCCGCTCTACTTAATCTGTAATGATTCTAACATGTTTAATAATGTGGATTTTGACATTGTTACCTCTTGTGATGAAGAGGATGCTTTATCGTCGTCGTCAGGCCTTCTTGAAGAGTTATCATTTGAGGCGTCGTTGAGGTATGCCATTAGAGCGAGATTTTCGTCTTCAGAATCTGTGGTGTCTTCCAGCCAATGCTCTTGTTCGGCCATCAGTGCTACTCCAGCCTCTTTTTGTTTAGTTAGTTGGAATTTTTTGGAGTAGTAGTTAGCGTCGTTTTTCTTGGAAAGTTTGCATTCTCTGGCGAAGTGCCCTATCTTACCACAATTATAGCACTTTTGTGGTTCTTTGGCGTCTTTAGATTCTGAGGACTCGGCCGGTCTTTCCTTGTGCTTGGAGCTTGATGTCCGAAGTCTATTGGCGAGGAAGAGGATTTCTTTGTATAAAACTTTTTGCTCATCATTTTAGAAATGAAAGCCAACTGTTTCTTGAACTCCTTCATATCGGGTTCGGAGTTCGATTCAGATTTGTCTTCATCTTCTGAAGAACTTGGCAACTTGATTTTAGCTTTGCGAGATCGATTTGTTTTTCTTTCAGAAACAAGAGCTATAGAATCGTCGATCTGCTTGCCCTTAAGTTCTTTTTGTATCTCGCTGATATCTTCCTCGTGTTGGGCGAGATTATCAAAAACGGCGTGGATATCCATTTCGTCCAAATCCTTATTTTGACGGATTAGCATGGATATTTTCTTCTACTCCGGTTGAAGAGAAGAAAGAAATCAAATGTTGACCTCCATGTTGGTCTTGAAGATATCTATTTTCCTCATCTCATTAAGAAGAGTTAGATAGCGTTGATAGAGTTCATAAACGGTTAGAATGTTCGCTTTCTTGGCTTTGACTTCAACTTCGGTTCTTTGCATCTTTTTGTGGAGTTCATCCCACATAGCTTTTGCACTAGATAAACTATCTATTTGCTCTTAATCGCTCCCCCTCGGTGTATTCACTAGGAATTTTGAGTCTTCGTGAGGCGGGAATGGGAGGATTATTGGTGGCATCGCCTTCTTGGATGAGCCAAAATTGAGCAGGACCTTAGAGAAGCTATCAAATTAGTAGCTTGCTCTTTTGTTTCCAAGAAGTTCATGAATCGGCTTCTCCATACAGTGTATTCGCCTCTTCGTAGAATTGGAGGGCGGACGTCGTTTCCGAGCGAGTAAGCATCCATTTGTAGTTGATTGGTTCAATGTTCGTGAAAGTTTGGAATTGTAATGAAAAGAGAAATTGTTTTGATTTCGAAAAATATTTGATATGAGAATTGATACTTCAAAATTTTGCTAAAATTTTTTCGTGAAGTTTGACTCAAATTGTTGACTAAGAGTTTTTCGAGTGTGAATTATTCAATCGAAATAAGTTTTCGCTAAATTTTGACTCAAAAATTTAAATGATTGAAAATCTTGTGATCGAAAAACTTGTTTTACTATGACAAGTTTTTCGTGTCAAAATTAGATATTTATTTAGCGAAAACAGTATCCGTCGAAAAAAAATATGCTTTATTACGCTCGAAAAAGATATTTATATATGAATCGAAAAACTATTTATCAAAATAATGTTTTTCGAGTCTTATATTTGAGTAAAACACACGAGAACAGTGTTTGTCATCGAAAATTTCTCGGCTGCAAACTTATTCGAAAAATAATTTTCGAGCAAAGTTTTTCGATCGAAAAACCGATCGTAAAACAACCAAGTTCAATGTAACAGTGAAAATTCCAGATTCAACCGAGATGTTCTAGTTAGGTGCTAAAATTCTGGATAATCACTCGTTTCTTAGTTCTTAATATGAACAAACACAAGATCGACCACGTTTTACAACAAAATATATCGATTATTAAGAAAATCAAATCGGAATCAAACTTATCACAAACGCAAATATCGATCTAAATCGAAATTCTGAATTAATATGACGTTCTAAGCGATTGAAATCAGTACGTAAATCATTCCTAGCATATAATCTATCACTTAATTAGCAAAATCATCAATAAAATTCGCAAACATAAAGCACATTGATCAAAATCTATTTCGCGTATCGAAAAATCTGGAAAAATTATTTTGATCTTATCATCGCGAATTTAATCCAAAAGCGATCACGATCTGCTCTGATACCAATTGTTAGGTCCTATTTAATCAACTACCGATCGATCTAAGCATGAATTGTATATATTCGAATGATAAATCTTACAAAATACCTTCGGTCGAATATCTTCTTTGAAAATCTTGAGCGAGAGAGTTTCTCAATTGCTATTCTCTCTCTTAGAATATGAATTCAATGCTTGTGTTTTTTCGAAAATAAACTTCTGTATTGATTTTGATAGTGTACATTGGGCTTAAATATTATTTTAGTCCCGTATGTTAAGTGGGGTGGCGTTTTAAGGACACTTAACTTTAGGATGACAGTTTTAGTCCCGTAACTATAAAAAATGGAGCAATTTTAGTCCCATAAAGCTGGAAACCTAATTTATGCCGGAATTGTACACGTGGCTGCCGGAAAAGCTGACGTGGACTGATTTTTTTTCTTCTAAATCGCCACCTAAACGCCACATATTTAATAAGAATATAAATAATAAACTAATTCATAACAAGATAATTAATAAAAAACAATATAATAAACGATTGTCATATGGGTTCTTGATGAGAAAATCGATTTGGGGCAAACTTTTGAGTGCAAACTTGATTAATCGTTTATTATATTATTTTTTATTAATTATCTTGTTGTGAATTAGTTTATTATTTATATTCTTATTAATTATGTGGCGTTTAGGTGGCGATTGAGAAAAAAATTCAGTATACGTCAGCTTTTCCGGCAGCCACGTGTACAAATTCTGGCATAAATTAGGTTTCCAGCTTTATGGGACTAAAATTGCTCCATTTTTTGCTAGTTACGGGACTAAAATTGCCATCCTAAAGTTAAGTGTCCTTAAAACGCCACACCGCTTAACATACGGGACTAAAACACTATTTAAGCCGTATACATTGTATTTATACATATTTACATGGTATATTTACTATTTGGTCCTACACTATCAAAACTACTAAATTACGCCCCTAATTACAAGGATAATAAAATAACAAAGCACAATTCTAAATTCTCTTCATATCGGCTTTGAGATCTTGAGAGAGAAACGATTAGTGAGTTTTTCGATTGCTTTTCTCTCTCTTAGAATGTGAATTCAATACTTGTGATTTTCCGAAAATGACTTGGTTTTTTTATTTCGATAGTGTACATTGTATTTGTACCTATTTACATTATATATTTACTATTAAGTCGTACACTATCAAAAATATGAATTACGCCGCTAATTACAAGGATAACAAAATAACAAAGCACAATTCTAATACCACTTCAATCTCCCCCTTTGTGCTTGTCTTCATTTCAGCTCCTTTATCCTTGTCGAGCGTAGAATGATATCCTCAATCGCAATGCTGTCTCGTAATGTCGTACAACATTCCTCAGCTCCAATCTTTCATTAACTGCATCCAGAAGCTCATTTAGGAGCGGGGCCTCTTCTTCTCCAATATCCTAGAAGATCGTCTCTTCAGTGATTCAGCCAACCTCTTCTGGATGTTCTTCCTCACCGGCTTCAACGTCCCGTCACAGAATTTGTGGATTTCTGACTTCATCAAAGCTCTCGTCTTTCCAATAATCCGATAAGTTATGGCGAGGCCAGGTTTCTTGAATATGTAGTTCTTGGGGAAGTCGTTGAGTGGGAAGCCCTTAATGAGCGGAGACTCCACGTTGACCTTCTTCATATTGTTCTCTACAAAAATTTGAAGGTCGTGTGCGGTGTGATACTTGATTTGTCGCACCATGAATCTCTTTAACCTTTCGTGTCCTTCCATCTTGATGTAACCAGAGGGCATATGGTATTTTCTCTTGTACATCTGGAATAGACTATATACTTCGTCAGGTGGAAGGAACGACATATAGCTCTCATCTATCTTCCCTCGAGTATGGTTGATGTCCGCTCACTCTATGTGATAGATTGGGGTTGGATAACTTCCAATCAAGTGTGAAACGCCCACGAGTTGGAGGATCGGTGGCTTGTCCCTGAAATATTTCTTGAGTTGATCCGTTGGGATGCCACTTCGATCTGGACCAAGATAGTTGAGCATGAAGATTTGCTCCATTTTCTTCATATCTTCCCAATGAGAGATACCCCGTAGATTCAGTTCATTGAGCTTCTTAATGCGGTTAGGAGCCCTCCATATCTTCTTCCTTATATCTTCAATGAACCAAACTTCAATCCGCATATTCTCCCAAGGCGTCTCGACTCTGATGGTCCCCTTTGGGGAGGAGAGTCGACTCTATGCCTGATGATTTCTGGTAGTTCGGGGAGAGCGGAGTTGTAGTTCTCTCCTTCTTGAAGTTCTTCATCTTCAAGCAGCACCAAGTCAACAGAAGCTTGTTGTAAGAAGTATCTGACGTTGGAGAGTCGGGCTTGAACATCTTTCTCTGGTTCCCATTGCATCATCCACTTCTTGTTTAGGATATAATCATCTACGATCGCATGTAGATCGTAGACGATTGCTTCTGGTTGGTTTTGGAGGAGGTTAGAGGTCGGGATTGGATTTGGATTTGTGGGAGTGGGAGGTAGTGTTTGTGTGTGGAATGTGGTGGGAGATGTGGTTGTTTGTTGGCGGGTGGTGGGTTGTGTGGTTGGTGGTTTTGTGGATGATCCTCCAGCTTCTTGAGTCGTTGTCTGTTTCTCTCGACTATGAGTTGGGGTGGTGTATGAGTTGATGAGGGAAGGTGATTGAGTTGGGGTGGTGAGGGTGGGCTGCATGAGGGTGTGTATGGTGGTGGTTAGTGGTGGTGAGGAGACGGGAGTGGTGTGGGTTTCGGACGGAACGTCCTCTGAGACTGGTGCTTTCCCAGTATCCCGTCGGGAAGTCTCAATGGCTTGGAGCATCATATCCATCAGTCGATCTTCAAGTGAAGAGATGGCTGTGAAGAGAACTTCTTGTAAGCGTTGCTCCGTCACGATCATTGGTGGTGTCGGAGTGGGGCCAGGGAGGCGCTCCATTGTCACAACATCGGAGAATATTTCCGATGTGCCGCCTGGAAGAGGTCTTGAAATTCCGGAACGTCCAAGGACATCCGTTATCAACCCTGAAGTCACTACTTCAGTGGGTTGGCCCATTATTTGCTCCGAAGATATCTGGGGGTCCAACGGGGCTTCCACCCGATCCTTGAGTTGATACCGTATGTATTACCTCTATGGGTGTGGAAACAGATTCAATTTGAATCTGGTTGGCTGAAACGTTGTTGGTGGAGATGTCACCGAAGCCATTTGCATTGAAGGAGATACAGATGGGGCAGATATCTACTGTCGGCATAAGCCCCTTCATTGAAGTCTTTATTCTTCATCAGATTCGGTGGCCTCAGGAGATTCGACTTGAGGGACACATTCGGGCTCAACAGCCGGTGTTTTTGTCTCCTGGGCCGCGGCTTTGGGCTCGGTTGTTTCCACCAAGGATGCCCGTTGAGAAGGCGCCGAAGCTTGATCCACGACCCGTACCATTTCCTCTGTGATGGAGTTATTTTGGCAGTAATCTTGGTAGGCCTCGTCGGTTGGATCAGTAAGGCTGAGCAGCTCCAATGGTATCAGCATCGATTGGAGTGATAGGTCGGCTGCCTTCGGGTTATGAAAGAAGCGAAGGCGAGGCGAGATATATCCTCCAACTGGTGGTAGACGCAGGATCTCCGGATGTACGTCCATGAAGTGGGAGATCAACACCGAGAACCACCGAACGTATGGAAGGAACTTCGCTTTCGATTTAGTCTCTCTCTGACGTATCTGGTCCGCTAAATCATTCCATATGAGCTGGGCCACGTCATACTTCTTCGAAAATATTATTCTATGGAATATGCGAAGGATGTTTCCATTATTATTGTCAAACCCGGAGTGCTTTGGGAAGAGACATTTATTGATGATGCCGAACAGAGTCCGCCACGGGTGTGGGATCCCGCTGTTTGGAAAATTTGCCCGTTTGGTCAGCGGGGGCTTGTATCCCATTCGGAGCATGTCTTCGACGATCACTGCATTGGTAGGTAGTTGGTCGTATGCTTCGTGATGCAGTAGATCGAGCACCATGGCCAATAAGTTCTTGTTCAGTATGACGTGTCTTTGATTGATTTTCGTTGTGTATTCCACGTCATCGCCGACGACATAGCTCTGTATACATCCCCATAATTGCTGGAGGTAGACCATTTGTACAGAGGCGGTCATTGTCAGAGCTGGCCAGAGAGGGTGTCCTTTGAAGATGGAAATTATGACTTCATCCGGACACCGAAAGGTGGCAAGGTCCAGCTGGTAGTTGTTTTCTTGGACCGTCATCCAACTTCCAGAAGGGTAGATGTGAGAATATTCTTGACGTGCCATTTCTGTAAAGAATGAAATAAAATTCATTAGATGAAACTTACAAATGCAAATTTTTGTATATGGCGAAAAAGACTTAGAAAAATTTGTAAGTGATAATAGTGTTTAGTATCGAAAGACTTCGAGAAAAATTTGAAAAATTTGCTATGTCTTGTTAGCGTATTTTTATTAGATCGGGAATTTATTCGATCGTTAAGTTTTTCGATCGAAAATTTTCTAAGTGTTAGACAGGCTTAGAGATAAATTTGAAAAATTTGCAAAGTCTTTTTAGCGTGTTTTTATTCGATCGTGAAATTATTCGATCGTTAAGTTTTGTGATCGAATAAAAATGTATCAAATAAGTTAAGATTTTCGCCGATTACTTTTACGATCGAATAAAATGTTGTCGAAAACAAGAGTTTTTCGCTGAGTAATTTTTCGATTGAATAACAAGTTGTCGAAAAACTTACGTTTTTTGCCGCATAGTTTTGCGATCGAATAAAAGTATATCGAAAAACTTAAAGTTTTCGCCGCTTATTTTTGCGATCGAATAAGATTTAATCGAAAACTAATTGCATAATCGAAAACAAAAAGTTTTATTATGCAATTATGCAATTAGTTTTCGATTATGCAGTTAGTTTTAATCGAATAAGATTTAATCGAAAACAAAAAGATTTAATCTTTTATGGATGAACCCAAAAATAAATTGCATAATGCTCCGTGTATTTTTGAAATAAATGCAATTATCTCCCAATGTTGATGAAATTCAACACTTGACTCCTCATTTTGAATCAAAGGGACTTTGAAGGGATTATTTTTAGGCTATGACTAAAAGGGTAGGATAATTTTGAGGATTAGCGAGCTTAAAAATTCTTCAATTCCAGGGGCCCTTTTTGAAATTCATTTCTGATCCTTAAGCTTGTCTTTTCTTCTGTGCTTGCTCAAGATGAGTCTCGTCTTCTTTACAAAGCCTTGAGAGATGAAATCTTTTTTTTGGGCCGAGACCGTGTTCCTTTCGAAGGTTCCACAGTTTATAGAATTTGAACCCAAGGCCGTGCTCCTCTTCTCGTTTTCTCTATATATAAAACCTAGATTATCGTTGGAGAAGTTCACTTCGAGGTGCTTATCTTTAGGAGTATATGAGATTATCTAGGAGAAGTTCACAGCGAGATCCGTGTTTCTCTTTTATAATGATTGAGACATTCATCATGTGCATCTCTTTTTCTCCCCCTCTTTTTCTTGATGGAGGAAACCCGAACTTTATGAATAAGGTTGAAGGCTTAATCGGGTTTCAAAAGAAAAAGAATGTTGTAGAAGGCTCAAAGTGGATTTCTAGAGGTAAAAGTAAAGGATTTATAATTTGGGCTAAAGTGAGGAATATCCTAAGTTACCCTTATCATTTTCATGACAAACTAATACAAAAGCAATAACGAAGCTACGAAGTACAAAACAAGAGATAGTCATTTGAAGTGTGACACACTCAAGAATAAAAAATATTGAGGTTCAAATTCTCACATATATGATGTGACTTTGTGTCTAGTGAAACAAACGAGGCTCTTTGAATAAAAGAAAGTCACATGAATTTTTAGACAAAGAACTTCATCATACATCAAAGAAATATTTTTGTGAGTACTTCAAAATAGACAAAATTATCGTCATCCCCCATTTTTTTAATTTTTTTTTTATTATTATTATATATACTATATTATTTTTATTTTTATTTTTGTATATATATAAAAAAATTGAAAGATAGAGTCACGCAAGATAATCAAGGAATATCAAGAATCACATAGAATATCATATAGAAGCATAAAAGAGCATGTAAAGCACATCTCAAGTAAGATTGAGATTCAACATGCCTAGCTTAACAATAAGGAATTGGAATCGTTTTTCATCCAATGCCTTAGTGAATAAGTCGGCAAGTTGAAGCTCTGTTTTAACAAAATACATATCTATAGTGCCTTTTTCTACATGATCTTTTATAAAATGATATCGAATATCTATGTGTTTCGTACGTGAATGATGAACAGGATTGCAACTAATGGCAATAGCACTTTGAGAATCACTGTAAATGGGAATTTTATTAAATTCAGACCCGTAATCGCGTAGTTGTGTCCGCATC
This sequence comes from Linderniella brevidens, assembly GCA_004919715.1. Lineage (NCBI taxonomy): Eukaryota > Viridiplantae > Streptophyta > Magnoliopsida > Lamiales > Linderniaceae > Linderniella > Linderniella brevidens. Next base: position 9,794,610 of record SWDC01000151.1, on the reverse strand, counting down.
AATAGAACTTGCGAGCAACAGCTGGCAGCCGCGACGTACTCCGCCTCGGCCGTCGAGGTTGACACGCCTTTCTACTTCTTTGAGGACCATCAGACCAACTTATCGCCTAAAAATTGTGCTCCGCCAGACGTGCTTTTTCTGTCCATTCGACAACCTGCATAATCAGCGTCAATATAGACAAGTAATGTAAAATCAGTGTCTTTAGGATACCATAGCCCTAAGTTGGGAGTTCCTTTGAGATAACGTAGAATTCGCTTCACTGCATGCATGTGGGACTCCTTCGGGTCAGCTTGAAAACGAGCACAGAGGCAAGGCGAACATGATATCGGGTCGGTTTGACGTCAAGTAGAGAAGAGATCCGATAATGCTCCCATAGGTTGTGTGTTGACTGCTTTTCCAGACGGATCAATATCCAATTTGCAGTTTGTTGACATGAGAGTAGTCATGGTGTGCTCTTGTCTTGATTAAATCTCTTCAGAATATCTCGGATATACTTTGTTTGACTGATGAAGATTCCATCTTCGAGTTGTTTTACTTGTAATCCAAGAAAGAATTGGAGTTCTCCCATTAAGCTCATCTCGGATTTGGTCTTCATGAGATCACCAAATTTCTGACAGAGACGTTCATTCGTCAAGCCGAAGATGATGTCATCCACGTAAACTTGAACGATCTGTTAGGTCCTTATCTATCAACTACCGATCGATCTAAGCGCGAATTCAAGATATTCGAATTATAAATCTTACAAAATACCTGTGGCGACCCTACTTCCTAATTAAGTTAATTGGCGGATTTCCCCGCAACAGAACACGCGGAAGACCCGATAAAATTTTATTTTATTTTATTTTATTTTTTTTTTAAATAACCTACATAGTATTATATCGGGTTTACAAAAATATCTACTATTAATACTTTGGGCCGAAGCCCCAAAATTTCAAACCCAATATCAAACACTATGCCACTCCACAGGTCGCGTCCCATGTACTGCGCCACCCTCAAAAGTCCGTGGAGTCACCGCCGCCAGCTCGCCATGAATCTCAACCCTGACACTAGTCGGTGTCGGGTTCATTCTTACCTACAAACAAAAATAGGATAGAACCCTGAGCTATTGCCCAGTAGGTGATTACATAACATGCAATACGTGCGTGCACTCCACCCAATCCCGGTTCCTCACAATATAATATAATGCACACTCGACAAATCTCATCTATCAATTCTCAATTCTCAACAGGGCCCTAGGTCAGACTCGGCACCCACGCGCGCAATGGCAAAGTACACCATCAACCATGCGGTAGCCCACACCGGCCGCGCCGGGTCGCTCCTTCCGCACACAATCTCAACCCGACGGCTTTTTCCCCGAATGTTATACCACAAGTTCGGGTAGACAGGAATCTCACATCTGTCTGCCGTCCCTGAGCCAAATAATATCCGGTGGTTTACACCTCGGGTGGCTCAATCCCGAGTAGATGGGTGTCGCAAACCCCCTCTCCCACCAAGTGCATAATCGAGTCTGAACCTGACTGCCAAAATCGGCAACTCTACCCTTCTCACATTCGACACAATATCGTGTCACCGTATCATTACGGTACCTTCGCCTCTCTTATGCATGTCGTGAAATGCATATCACATTCGTCACATATATCACGTATTATTTCTTACAAATAATACCCCAAAATACTCTCGTATCTTAAAATAAGGGTTGACCCGAAAATTCTAGTCAAAGTATGAATATACTTTGATTTAAAGATAAAATGAACTTAAAATAATTTTATTTGAATATTTGGGCCTAATTTAAGACAAAAGTCCAAAAATAATTAGACTGGTCGAATCGTGAAGTTCAGTCACTTCAGACTTTTTAAAAGCATATGGTCAACCCGACATTTGGAGTCAAAATTCGGGACTCTTCACAGTGTTAGCGGTATTGCCCGAATTTGGATTTCGCGCGTCATTTGATCGAATTTGCGAAGTCTGATTTAGTTCGCGTGTCACCCGAAATTCACTCACAGGAATCACCCCGCGAAATTCAAGTTGACCCGCGAAACTTTAGTCCGACCCGCTACTTCTCTCACAGGAATCACCCTGTGGTCGACCCGCGAAATTAATTCTGACCCGCGAAAAACCCATTTACTCACACAATAAAATCCATTTGAGTCCGCGAAGAACTTTTCGCGACCCGAATATAATTCGCGAACTAAACTTCGGCGAACTATCGAAAATCTGCCCGAATTTCAACCTTTCAAATTTGGCGAAATTTAAAATTTGGCCCGCGACCTTCTTTTCTCACTCACATCTTTACAAATCTTTCGGCCCGCGATTTTCTTTCCTCTCTCACACTTCACGAACCTTTTTGGCCCGCGAATTCTTTTCAACCCGCGAATTTCTCATGAGCTGAAACTTTCTTCATCTCATCGAAATTCATATTTTCCAGAACTTCATCACATGAATCCGTTCCAGATTTCACATAAACATGTAAGAATTCACAGAACTCATATATTGAGCTCAAACTTAACATCTCAACACAACAAATACAACACATAATCATTCAAAGCTCCCGAAATTCATGAATTCGGATGACCTTTCATCCAAATTCGTTAAACTAAATAAATCAAACTTAAAAACAGTTTGTAGGGGTTAAAAACCACCTACCTCACTTCCAAGTTAGCCGAAATTGCTTAGTTCTTCTCTGCTTTTCTTCGTTTGTTTTCTTTCGTTTGATATTTTCGTTTGTCCTTATCACCTTTTGAGATAAACCTTTAAAAGGAAAGTTACGTTTCCTTTCTCTTAAGGAAATCTCTTATTGGGCCTACTTTAAATTAATTTGGGCCCATATCTATTTATTTTACTCAAAGAGTATTTTTCTTATTTTCGGTTCAATTTCCCGAAAATTCGCTTTGTCCGAAAATTAACTTCATAATTTTCCGAAAATTACAGAATAATTTTCACGCTAATTGCGCATTATTCCCGTATTAATTTTACGGGTATTACATCCTCCCCCCTAAAAGAAATTTCGTCCCCGAAATTTAAGTTGTCTGAAACAACTCAGGGTATTTCTCTCTCATTTCGTCTTCTCGCTCCCAAGTGGCTTCTTCCAATATCTGGTTTCGCCATAAGACCTTCACGAGGGGAATATTCTTATTTCGTAATTGCTTCACCTCATACATTAGAATCTCTACCGGCTTTTCTTCGTAACTCAAGTCCGGCTTCAATTGTTGGTGAAGTCTTTTGTCTCTTAGCACATGATACGGGTCCAACACATACTTTCGCAGTGTAGACACGTGGAATACGTCATGGACTTGTGCTAACGACGTCGGTAATTCTAGCTGATATGCTACTTCACCGACTCTTTTCAAAATTTTGAAAGGTCCTATATATCTCGGACTCAACTTTCCTTTTTGTCCGAACCGTTTGACACCCTTCATAGGTGATACTTTCAAAAATACTTTATCACCTTCTTCAAATTCTAACGACCTTCGTCTCTTGTCTGCATAACTCTTCTGGCGACTTTGGGCCGTTTGCATTTTCTCCCGAATTTTCTTAACAACTTCAGTCATTTCGCGTACCATCTCGGGACCTAATAGCGCCTTCTCGCCGATTTCATCCCAATGAACTGGGGATCGACATTTACGTCCGTATAAGGCTTCGTAAGGCGCCATTCCGATCGTTGCTTGATAGCTGTTGTTATATGAAAATTCTATTAACGGGAGATATTTACTCCAACTCCCTTGAAAATCCAAGACACATGCTCTCAACATGTCTTCGAGTGTCTGGATCGTCCTTTCCGATTGTCCGTCAGTCTGGGGATGATAAGCTGAACTAAATGATAATTTAGTTCCCAGAGCTTTCTGTAAGCTTTTCCAGAACTGGGACAGAAATCTTGAATCTCGATCTGATACGATCGATATCGGAATTCCATGGAGTCTCACTATCTCTTGAATGTAGAGTTCAGCGAACTTCTCCATGGGATAGGTCTGGTGAATAGGCAAGAAATGGGCGGACTTAGTCAGTCTGTCAACAATCACCCAAATTGCATCATAACCTTTCACCGTTCTTGGCAACCCGACGACAAAATCCATTGTTATATGGTCCCACTTCCACTCGGGAATCGTCAAAGGTTGTAACATTCCTGCCGGTCTTTGATGTTCTGCTTTGATCTGCTGACAAGTCAGGCATCTATGTACAAATGCAGCAACATCCTTTTTCATTCCCGGCCACCAATAATTTAGTCGCAAATCACGATACATTTTCGTTGCACCGGGATGCACCGAATATATTGTCGTATGTGCCTCCGTCATTAAAGTTCGACGAATCTCTTCATCTTCCGGCACATATAAGCGACTTTTAAATCGTAAACTCCCGTCTTCTCGGAATTCAAATTCCGATGAGACTTCTTTATCTTGTTCTCTTTGTTTCTTCAAGTACAACTCATCTTTCTTTTGTACTTCAATGATTCGGTCTAATAGTGTTGGCTTAAGTGTCAACACTGCCAACTTTTCTTCAATCTCTCCGAAATTGATTACTTCAACTCCGAATTGGCGTAATTCAGTGTTTACAGTTTTGCGGCTCAATGCATCTGCGACTACGTTCGCTTTTCCTGGATGATAATTTATCACACAGTCGTAGTCTTTGACTAACTCGAGCCATCTTCTTTGCCTCATATTTAACTCCTTCTGGGTGAAGAAGTACTTCAAACTCTTGTGATCCGTGAAGATCTCGCATCTTTCTCCGTAAAGATAGTGTCGCCATGTTTTAAGAGCAAACACTACGGCTGCGAGTTCGAGATCATGAGTGGGGTAATTTTTCTCATATGGCTTTAATTGTCGGGAGGCATAAGCGATCACCTTCCCGTTTTGCATTAAAACACACCCCAACCCATATTTAGAGGCATCACTATAAACAGAAAAATTTCCAGTACCCGAAGGTATTGCTAACACTGGAGCAGTTGTTAGCCTTTTCTTTAATTCCTGGAAACTTTGCTCACATTCATCCGTCCATTTGAACGGAACATTTTTCTTTGTCAAATTGGTGAGCGTCGAGGCGATGCTGGAAAAGTCCTTAATGAACTTTCGATAATACCCAGCTAGCCCGAGAAAACTTCTTATCTCCGTGGGAGTGGTTGGTCTTGGCCAATTTTCTATAACTTCTATCTTGCTGGGATCTACTGAAATTCCGTTTCCCGAAATAACATGCCCCAGAAAGATTACTCGATCCAACCAAAATTCGCACTTTTTAAATTTGGCGAATAATTGTTTCTCCCGAAGAATTCCTAGGACCGCTCTCAAATGTTCCTCATGTTCTTCTTTTGTCTTGGAATAAATGAGAATATCGTCGATAAAGACGACAACACATCGGTCCAGCAATTTTTTGAATACTCGGTTCATCAAATCCATGAAGGCTGCCGGAGCATTCGTCAATCCGAAAGGCATGACCAAAAATTCATAGTGGCCGTACCTCGTACTGAATGCGGTTTTTGGAATGTCCGCTTCCCGGATCTTCAGCTGATGATAACCGGAGCGCAGGTCGATCTTAGAAAATACTGTTGCTCCTTGGAGTTGATCGAATAAATCGTCAATCCTTGGCAATGGGTATTTATTCTTAATCGTGATCTTGTTGAGTTCACGATAATCGATACACATTCTCATCGACCCGTCCTTTTTCTTCACAAATAAAACCGGGGCTCCCCATGGTGAGAAACTGGGTTGAATAAAACCCTTCTGCAACAAATCTTCCAATTGCTCCTTCAATTCTCGTAATTCGTTCGGTGCTAACCGATACGGGGATTTAGAGATCGGGGCAGCTCCAGGTACAAGATCGATTGCAAATTTAATCTCCCGATCTGGGGGTAATCCCGGAAGATCCTCGGGAAATACATCGGAATATTCGTTCACTATCGGAACCTCCTCAAGTTTAAGCTGGGAAGATTCCTCAGCATTCACCGCAAAAACTAGGAACGATTCGCAACCCGTATTTACGAGTCGCTGAGCTTTTAAAGCAGAAATCCGAGGGATTGAGTTTCTATTCTTTCTTCCCGAAAATTCAAACTCCTCTCCCTCTGGCGATCGAAACCTAACTACCCTTTTTGAACAATCAATAATGGCTCCGTATTTCGAAAGCCAATCCATCCCGAATATAATATCGTAATCATTCATCGGGATTACTATTAGGTTCACATCTAACTCTCTACCCTCAATTCTTACGGGACATTTCTCAACCACCAAATTTGATCGAGTTGGATCCCCATGTGGTAAAGATACCACGAAATCACATAATGAACGGGAGGGATAGATTCCTGCCCTGGCCACAAAGTTAGCCGATACAAACGAATGTGTGGCTCCCGAGTCAATCAAGATCGAAGAGGACACGTGAAATATACTCAACGTACCCGTAACTACATTCGGGTTTGCCTCCGCCTCCTCATTAGTCAGAGTAAAAACTCTTGCAGGCACAGGTGGAGGTCGAATGAGGTTACGCGGTTGAGTCTGCACTGGAGGCTGACCTCTCGGGCAATTCCGTGCGATGTGTCCGGCCTCACCGCACCGGAAACATTGCAGAGTCTGCACCGGTCGTGGTCCGTAGCATATGCCAAAGTGATTTCGTCCACACTGTTGGCATTGGGGCGCTGGTACCGGGGGTCGGTTGGGAACATTGGCCGGTCTCTGATAAGCATTCGGGCGCCACATCTGTTGACTCGGTCGATTTCCTTTATTCTTCGGGTCCTTGCCGAAGAATTGTCGCTTTTGGCCGCTTCCTCCTTGCTGTTGCTGACTCTCTCTTTTCCTACTTGCCTCTTGGGCTTCCCTTACTACTCCTTCCGCTTGTTCTGCGATCAACGCTCGCTCCGTCGCCTGACGGAACTCTAATTGGCGTACTCCCGCCACACTTAAATCTCGATAAAATTCGGGCTTCAGCCCTCGAAGAAATCTCGTCACCTTTAGAGTATTGGTTGCCACGAGATGAGGTGCAAACGAGATAATTCTTCAAATTTGCGGATGTATTCCGCAACTGGCATTCGCCCTTGTTTCAGGTTCATGAATTCATACATTCGCTGCTCCTGATCGTGAGCAGTGAAGTACTTATCATAAAACAGTTCCCTGAAGCGTTCCCATGTCATCGTCGCCGGATCTTCTAACACCTTTATGGTGTTCCACCAAAAACGCGCGCTTCCCCGAAATAGGGAAACGGCACACAACACCTTCTCATTGTTCGGCACACGACTGTATATAAATAAGTCTTCTATTGTGTCGATCCAGTCCTCAGCTGCCGCAGGATTAGTAGCTTCGGCGAAAACTGGTGGATTTAACTTACGAAATCGCTCCCCTATGATCTCTACGCGATTAGGCTGTGGGGATGGACGGTGCTCAGATGAGCTCTGGTGATTTATCAAATCATGAATTTGGTCTGACTGTCTTTGGATAAGTTCAGTCAGCCTATTTATCGTGTCATGCTCACGAGTCGGGGGTGGGGATTCAGATTCGCCCCTCCGACTGGACTCTCCAACGAACACGTTCCTCGGTCTTCCTCTTGGCATTTTCCAAATACTAGATAATTCATGTAACAAATATACATGAGATCACATAATCATATCAAAGTATTACACTTAACTTACAGGCGAGGCTGGTTCTCCCGGCTTTTGAGTGGCAGTACATGGACAGTCTTCAGAATCTAAAGCCTAAGCTCTGATACCACCTGTGGCGACCCTACTTCCTAATTAAGTTAATTGGCGGATTTCCCCGCAACAGAACACGCGGAAGACCCGATAAAATTTTATTTTTTTTATTTTATTTTTTTTTTAAATAACCTACATAGTATTATATCGGGTTTACAAAAATATCTACTATTAATACTTTGGGCCGAAGCCCCAAAATTTCAAACCCAATATCAAACACTATGCCACTCCACAGGTCGCGTCCCATGTACTGCGCCACCCTCAAAAGTCCGTGGAGTCACCGCCGCCAGCTCGCCATGAATCTCAACCCTGACACTAGTCGGTGTCGGGTTCATTCTTACCTACAAACAAAAATAGGATAGAACCCTGAGCTATTGCCCAGTAGGTGATTACATAACATGCAATACGTGCGTGCACTCCACCCAATCCCGGTTCCTCACAATATAATATAATGCACACTCGACAAATCTCATCTATCAATTCTCAATTCTCAACAGGGCCCTAGGTCAGACTCGGCACCCACGCGCGCAATGGCAAAGTACACCATCAACCATGCGGTAGCCCACACCGGCCGCGCCGGGTCGCTCCTTCCGCACACAATCTCAACCCGACGGCTTTTTCCCCGAATGTTATACCACAAGTTCGGGTAGACAGGAATCTCACATCTGTCTGCCGTCCCTGAGCCAAATAATATCCGGTGGTTTACACCTCGGGTGGCTCAATCCCGAGTAGATGGGTGTCGCAAACCCCCTCTCCCACCAAGTGCATAATCGAGTCTGAACCTGACTGCCAAAATCGGCAACTCTACCCTTCTCACATTCGACACAATATCGTGTCACCGTATCATTACGGTACCTTCGCCTCTCTTATGCATGTCGTGAAATGCATATCACATTCGTCACATATATCACGTATTATTTCTTACAAATAATACCCCAAAATACTCTCGTATCTTAAAATAAGGGTTGACCCGAAAATTCTAGTCAAAGTATGAATATACTTTGATTTAAAGATAAAATGAACTTAAAATAATTTTATTTGAATATTTGGGCCTAATTTAAGACAAAAGTCCAAAAATAATTAGACTGGTCGAATCGTGAAGTTCAGTCACTTCAGACTTTTTAAAAGCATATGGTCAACCCGACATTTGGAGTCAAAATTCGGGACTCTTCACAGTGTTAGCGGTATTGCCCGAATTTGGATTTCGCGCGTCATTTGATCGAATTTGCGAAGTCTGATTTAGTTCGCGTGTCACCCGAAATTCACTCACAGGAATCACCCCGCGAAATTCAAGTTGACCCGCGAAACTTTAGTCCGACCCGCTACTTCTCTCACAGGAATCACCCTGTGGTCGACCCGCGAAATTAATTCTGACCCGCGAAAAACCCATTTACTCACACAATAAAATCCATTTGAGTCCGCGAAGAACTTTTCGCGACCCGAATATAATTCGCGAACTAAACTTCGGCGAACTATCGAAAATCTGCCCGAATTTCAACCTTTCAAATTTGGCGAAATTTAAAATTTGGCCCGCGACCTTCTTTTCTCACTCACATCTTTACAAATCTTTCGGCCCGCGAATTTTATCGCAGCCCGCGATTTTCTTTCCTCTCTCACACTTCACGAACCTTTTTGGCCCGCGAATTCTTTTCAACCCGCGAATTTCTCATGAGCTGAAACTTTCTTCATCTCATCGAAATTCATATTTTCCAGAACTTCATCACATGAATCCGTTCCAGATTTCACATAAACATGTAAGAATTCACAGAACTCATATATTGAGCTCAAACTTAACATCTCAACACAACAAATACAACACATAATCATTCAAAGCTCCCGAAATTCATGAATTCGGATGACCTTTCATCCAAATTCGTTAAACTAAATAAATCAAACTTAAAAACAGTTTGTAGGGGTTAATAACCACCTACCTCACTTCCAAGTTAGCCGAAATTGCTTAGTTCTTCTCTGCTTTTCTTCGTTTGTTTTCTTTCGTTTGATATTTTCGTTTGTCCTTATCACCTTTTGAGATAAACCTTTAAAAGGAAAGTTACGTTTCCTTTCTCTTAAGGAAATCTCTTATTGGGCCTACTTTAAATTAATTTGGGCCCATATCTATTTATTTTACTCAAAGAGTATTTTTCTTATTTTCGGTTCAATTTCCCGAAAATTCGCTTTGTCCGAAAATTAACTTCATAATTTTCCGAAAATTACAGAATAATTTTCACGCTAATTGCGCATTATTCCCGTATTAATTTTACGGGTATTACAATACCTTCGGTCAAATATCTTCTTTGAAGATATTTAGAGAGAGTGTTACTCGATTGCTATTCTCTCTCTTAGAATGTGAGTTCAATGCTTGTATTTTTTCCGAAAATGAACTTGTATATATAGATTTTGATAGTGTACATTGTATTTATACCTATTTACATGGTATATTTAGTCCTACACTATCAAAACTACTAATTACGCCCCTAATTACAAGGATAATAAAATAACAAAGCACAATTGTAAATTCTCTTCAATCTCGGACTTTTTGCTTGTCTTCATTTCAGGTCCTTTTATCCTTGTCGGGCGTAAAACGATTTTCGTAATCCCAATGATGTCTCGTAACGTCCAACAACATTCCTCAGCTCCAATCCCTCATTAATCGCATCCTGCAGCTCATTTAAGAGTGGGGCCTCTTCTTCACAAAGATCTGCGAAGATTGTCTCTTCAGTGATCTCTCCTAATCTTTTCTGGATGTTCTTCCTCGATAAAGTGGTATTAACACTTTACGATTGGGTAAGGTAAAAATACGTTGGGCCGTAAAAAAAATTTTGGGCTTTAGTTAAAATTCAACTGATTAAACAAAAATTTAATCTTTTATGGATTAACCCAAAAATAAATTGCATAATACTCCCTGTATTTTTGAAAGAGATGAAATTATCTCCTAATGTTGATGAAATTCAACATTTGACTCCTCGAATGAGCTCGAAATTTTTTGTGATGCTTAGAAAAAATGCTAGAAGTCATGTTTTACAAGTAAATCATATAGGAGATAATAACAAGTTCTCATATAAAATTCCCCCCTCAACAATTGCATGTTTTAACTTTTCGGGCATCTAAGCACATATTTTGTACAAATTTGCATATGAAAATTTACTATGTAAGTACAAGTGACGCATTTTAAGCAATTCAGCATAGATTCATTAAAATTTTGCGTTTTTCTAAAAAATTTCGCATTTTATCAATTCTGAGCCAATGCATGTATTAATGCATTTAAAATGTGCGAAACAATATTTCCAAAAGAATTTTCAAAAATATTTTTGTTTTGGGGTCAGATGGGACATTTTGAACATTATCACGCAAAAATTTCTCATGACATATAAAATAATAATTTGTCGTCAAATCATGTAACTAAACTATTATTCTAAGATTTTAGTATGAATCATTTTGACAACTCTCGCAAGTTTCGCTCCTAGCACTCAATTTAGTTTTATCATGGAAATATTTAGTAGATATATCACTCGTATCACCACGACAAAATTATATCAATTTGTTTGTTATCGTAGCATATTTAATCAACTTACCAAGTGAAAGTTTACTATTTTGAATCAAATGGACTTTAAAGGGATTATTTTTAGGCTCTGACTAAAAGGTTAGGGTAATTTTGGGTTTAGTGAGCTTAAACACATTCTTCAATTCCAGGAGCCCCTTTTGAAATTCATTTATGATCCTTTAGCTTTTCTTGCTCAAGATGAGTCTCGTCTTCTTTACAAAACTTTGAGAGATTAGAACATATGTTTTGAGTCGAGACCGTGTTCCTTGTGAAAGTTTCACAGTTATGGAGTTCGAACCCGAGGACTTTAGACGACCTTCTAACGAAAAGGGGGCAAACGGATCAGACTATCTGTCTAAACCAACCTCATGATATAGAATTTTATAATCCTATAGAAGGCTTAGGTTATAACAATCCCTGTAACTCGAAAAAGGTAAATGTCAAACAATTATATGATATCAAGTACATGAGTTTAGGATTGACTTCTTTAATGACATTTACTAATTCCTACGAAATAAATGCCTTACAAGAATCTAAACAGAAAGCCACAAATAGGACTGATATCCCCTTTGACTACACCGATTTGAATAATAGTTACAAGACACAGGAAATAAACATGTCTAGTGATTATAATTTATTATATCCGTTAGAAGATCTTCCTAAAGTTAAGGAAGAAAATAATGATCATTCTAAAAAATCTAATTTCTGTTATATTCCCGCTAGTATTAAGAAAATAGCTGATTTGAACGCTTCCTTAGAGATAGAAAGAAAGAATTTCGAAGCAGAATAAAATGAGCTTTTATTGGAGATTTCTAATCTAAAAAATTCCTCAATTTTAAAATCTTTTCCTGATTTTATTTTGAAAGAAAAATCATTAATTAAGGACAAAATCAAATTTACGAAAACACCTCCCATTAATTTACAAAATATTTAAAAAAAATATCTTTTTTAAAAAACATAAAGGGAGGAAAAGATTTCTTAAATGCTTCAAAGGTGAAAAAGATTTCTACTAACTCTTTTTCTACTCCATCCATAGGTAGAGTAGTAAAAGAGGTGAAACATGCAAAAGATAGAGTGCCTAACATAGAACTTAAGCAGAAAAATGATAGAAATGACTTATTTTCTAAACTTTCTTCTGTATCAAAAACTAAGGATACTCGTAAGAAGACAACCGTTTCCAATTTTCATGTTGTTGCTTCAACTTATGCTTTAAAGTCTATTAATTTTGAAAACACAAATTTTAAAACGGTTCTACTTCTAAAAACAAAAACCATCATTCTAAGACAAATGCAAGTCTTAAGTCTCGTAGGAAACAAGATCCGACTATTAAGAAAGCTTATAGCTCGATACATTCTTGTCCTCATCTAAGGTACCAAGTCCAAGTACACTCGGCTAAACACCTTAGTAGACTAGATATAGAAAAGATTTTCTCATGCACTAAGACTAATAAGACATTTGTTCGCACAGAAATTAATATCCCATGTAAGGTTTAACCTCAATGGGTTCCCAAGACACTATCTAGGCCAATGCAAGCCAACAAGGCCAAGTTGCCTAAAGAGGTACCACTTAAACCAACTACTTCTAAGTTGGTTTGGGTACCTAAGAACACCAATGGTTTAGGAACCAAAAATGAACAAACCTTACCTACCAAATCTGCTAAGTGATTACCTAAGTCTCTCTAAAATCTTTCTATGCAGATCCATCATGTGTGGTATCTAGATTTCGGTTGCTCCACACACATGACGGGAAATCAAGAACTGTTGAGCAATTATCAAGACCGTTACAACGAAAAAGTCAGATTCGACAACAACGATTCAGCTCCAATACTAGGCTTTGGAGATCTTCTCCTAAAGAATCTGACAATCAAAGATGTTTCTTATGTCCAAGGTCTTAAACACAACCTGTTCAGCATAGGACAATTCTGTGACAAAGGGTTTCAAGTGGTGTTTCTAGCTGATCAATGCAGAATCTTAAGTAGTCAGAATCAAGAACTTCTTACAGGATCTCGAAGAGTACGACCTTCGACACCTGTATACACCATCAATCTGACAACAGTACGACCTTCGACACCTGTTTGCCTCATGAAGAGATATTAGAATTGTGCTTTGTTATTTTATTATCCTTGTAATTAGGGGTGTAATTTGTAGTTTTGATAGTGTAGGACTAAATAGTAACTATACCATGTAAATAGGTATAAATACAATGTACACTATCGAAATCAATATACAAGTTCATTTCGGAAAAATCACAAGCATTGAATTCACATTCTAAGAGAGAGAAAAGCAATCGAAAAACGCTCTCTCTCAAGATTTTCAAAGACGATATTCGACCGAAGGTAATTAGTAAGATTTACGAATATCTAGAATTCATGCTACATCGATCGTTAGTTGATATAATAGGACCTAACAATTGGTATCAGAGCAGATGGTGATCGTTTTTGGATTGAATTCGCGATTCTAAGATCAAAATAATTTTCCAGATTTATCGATCGAAAAACTTACGTGAAATGTATTTTGATCAATGCGCTTATGTTTGCGAATTTTGTTGATGATCTTGCTGATTAAATGATAGATTATATGTTAGGAATGATTTACGTACTGATTTCAATCGCTTAGAACTTTAGATTAATTCAGATTTTCGATTTTGATCGATATTTAGGTTGCGATCAAGTTTTGATTACGATTTGATTTTCTTCATAATCGATATATTTTGCTGTAAAACGTGGTTAATTGTGTGTTTGTTCATATTCAGAACTAAGAAACGAGTGATTATCCAGAATTTCAGCTCCTAACTTGAACATTTTGGTTGAATATGAATTTTTCACTGTTCCATTGAACTTGAAGGCTGTTCTTCGATCGTTTTCCGATCGAAAAACTTTGCTCGAAAAATATTTTTCGAATAAGTTTGCAGCCGAGAAATTTTTCGATGACAAACACTGTTCTCGTATGTTTTACTCAAATATAAGACTCGAAAAACATTATTTTCAGATAATAATTCTTTCGATTCACATATAAATATCTCTTTCGAGCGTAATAAAGCGTATTTTTTTCGACGGATACTGTTTTCGCTAAATAAATATATAATTTTTACTTGAAAAACTTGTAATACTAAAACAAGTTTTTCGATCTCAAGATTTTCGATCATTTAAATTTTCGAGTCAAAATTTAGCGAAATTATAATTTGATCGAATAAAAAGAAATCGAAAAAAAACTTTTAACAAAATTTTTCGAACACTTCTAATTTTTCGATTACAAATTTTTCGATAAAAGTTTTTGCGATCAACAATTACTCGACAAACTATTTTTCGATAGGATATTTACTTTGCAAAACTCTTACGATCGAAACTTATTCGATCGAATATCTTTTTCGATTAAAAGGTTCGAAAATTTTTAAATCGAAAAACTTTATTGCTCGAATAAATTTTCATACACTGCTCAAACACACACACATTTTACACTGTTTTGAAATAACTCAAATTTCGCAGTTCTCAAAACTTACGAAAAATATTTGTCTCTGAATTATCCTCTACGATACTCAAAATTTTCGATCTTAAATTCAAAATTCTTTAGTAAAATTTTGAAGTATCAATTCTCCTATCAAATATTTTTCGAAATCAAAATAATTTCTCATTAACAACCGAAAAATGGGTTCGAAAAGAAAATTGCTTAAAGTACGAATCAAACATTACTAACGATATTTGTCACTTGTGAAGCACTTTTACCACTTCGATTCCAAACTTTCACGAAGATCCTACCAATCAACTACAAATGGATGCTTACTCACTCGGAAACGACGTCCGCCCTCCAATTCTTCGAAGAGGCGAATACACCGTATGAAGAAGCCGATTCATGAACTTCTTCGAAACAAAAGATCAAGCTACAAATTTGATAGCTTCTCTTCAAGAAGGTCCCACTCAATTTTGGCTCATCCAAGAAGGCGATGCCATTAATAATCCTCCCATTCCCGCCACTAGAAGACTCAAAACTCCTAGTGAATACACCGAGGGGAGCGATTAAGAGCCAAAGTGGATTTAGGAGCCAAAACTTTCCTAATGCAAGGAATTTTGAATGACATCTATATGCAAATAGATAGTCTATCTAGTGCAAAAGCTATGTGGGATGAACTCCACAAAATGATGCAACGGATCGAAGTCGTCAAAGCCAAGAAAGCGAATATTCTCACCGCTTACGACTCATTCAAAGCAAAGTCGAGGAAAACGTTTATGAACTCTATCAACGCTATTTAACTCTTCTCAATGAGATGAGGAAAATAGAAGTTTTCAAGACCAACATGGAGGTCAACATCCAATTTCTCTCTTCTCTTCAACCGGAGTGGAAGAAAATATTTATGTAAATCCGTCAAAACAAGGATTTGGATGAAATTGATATCCACGCCGTCTATGATAAGCTCGCTCAACACGAGGAAGATATAAGCGAGATGCAAAAAGAACTTAAGGGCAAGCAGATCGAAGACTCTATAGCTCTAGTTTTTGAAAGAAATACGAGTCGATCTTGCAAGGATAAAAGCATCAAGTTGCTAAGTTCTTCAGAAGATGAAGACGAATCAGAATCGGACTCTGAGCTAGATACGAAAGAGTTCAAGAAACAATTGGCTTCATTACTAAGATGATGAGCAAAAAGTTCTATAAAAAGAAATCCTCCTCTTCGACTAATAGACTTCGGACATCAAGCTCCAAGCACAAGGAAAGACCGGCCGAGTCATCAGAATCTAAAAACGCCAAAGAACCACAAAAGTGCTACAATTGTGTAAAGATAGGGCACTTCGCCAGAGAATGCAATCTTCCCAAGAAGAAAGACGCCAACTACTACTCTAAGACATTCCAACTAACTAAACAAAAAGAGGCTGAAGTAGCTCTGATAGCCGAACAAGACCATGGGCTGGAAGACACCACAGATTCTGAAGACGAAAATCTCGCTCTAATGGCAATACCTCGACGACGCCTCAAACGATAACTCATCAAGGAGGTCAGACGACAAAGAAAAAGCATCAACCTCATCACAAGAGGTACCAATGCCTAATTCTACATTATTAAACATGTTAGAATCTTTACAAATTAAGTATACTAACATGAAAAAAAAGCGGAAAAGTATAAAAGAATTAGAGGAAAGACTAGCCCTTAGTGAAAATAATTATCAAAAGCAATTAGATAGAACATTTCACTTAGAAATTCTCTTATCTAATAATGCTAAGGAAACCATAACTAATCTTGAATCTAGGATAGCTACCTCTGAGATAAAAATAAACGACCTTAGTAAGACTCTTAGCGATTGTCAGAGACATTTAGAAATTTCTAGAAATAATTTTAAGGAAATCTCTGACGAACGTAAGAAGCTTTACTCTAGGATTAAAAGTTTAGACGATCTTCTAACGAAAAGGGGGCAAACGGATCAGGCTATATGTCTAAATCAACCTCTAGATATAGAATTTTATAATCCTAAAGAAGGCTTAGGTTTTAACAATCCTTGTAACTTGAAAAAGGTCAATGTCAAATAGTTATATGATATCAAGTATATGGGATTATGATTAACTTCTCTAATGGCTTTTTGCTAATTCTTCCGAAATAAATGCCTTAGAAGAATTTAAACGAAAAGCCACAAATAGGACTGACATCCCCTTTGACTACACCGAATTGAATAATAGTTACAAGACACGAAAAATCAACCTGTCTAGTGATTATAATTCATTATATCCTTTAGAAGATTTTCCTAAAATTAAGGAAGAAAATAATAATCATTTTCAAAATTCTACTTTCTGTTATATTCCTGCTATTATTAAGAAAATAGATGATTTAAACGCTTCCTTAGAAACAAAAAGAAAGAATTTCAAAGCTAAAAAGAATGAGCTTTTATTGGAAATTTCTAATCTCAAAACTTCCTCAATTTTAAAATCTTGTCCTGATTTTACTTTGAAAGAAAAATCATTAATTAAGGACAAGATTAAATCTAAGAAAACACCTCCCATTATTTTTCAAAATATTTTAAAAGCAGATGAATCTTCTTTAAAAAGCATAAACGGAGGAAAAGAGTCCTTAAATGCTTCAAAAGAAAAAAAGATTTTTACTAACTCTTTTTCTACTCCATCCACAGGTAGAGTAGAAAAAGAGGTGAAGCATGCAAAGGACACAGTGCCTAGAATAGAATTTCAGAAGAAAAATGATAGAAATGATTTAGTTTCAAAACTTTTTCTGTATCAAAAACTATGGACACTCGTAAGAAGACAGCCGTTTCTAATTTTAATGTTGTTGCTTTCACTTATGCGTTAAAGCCTATTAGTTTTGAAAGCACAAATTTTGAAATTGGCTCTACTTCTAAAAACATAATCCATCATTCTAAGACAAATGCAAATCTTAAGTCTCATAGGACACAAGATCTAGCAATAAAGAAAGCTTATAGCTCCATACGCTTGTCATCATCTAAGGTATCCAGTCAAAGTACACTCAGCCAAACACCTTAAGAGACTATCTAGTGAAAAGATTTTCTCATGCACTAAAATTAATAAGACATTTGTCCGAGCTGAAATTAATATCACATGTAAGGTTCAACCTCAATGGGTTCCCAAGACACCATCTAGGCAAACGAAAGCCCAAAAGGCTACGTTGCCTAAGGAGGTATCACTTAAACCAACGACTTCCAAGTTGGTTTGGGAACCTAAAACCATAAATGGTTTAGGAACCAAAAATGAACAAACTGAAGAGAATTTAAAATTGTGCTTTGTAATTTTATTATCTTTGTAGTTAGGGGCGTAATTAGTAGTTTTGATAGTGTAGGACCAAATAGTAAATATACCATGTAAATAGGTATAAATAGAATGTACACTATCAAAATAAAAACACAAGTTCATTTTCAGAAAATCACGAGCATTGAATTCATATTCTAAGAGAGAAAAAAATAATCGAGAAACTCTCTCTCTCTCAAGATCTTCAAACAAGATATTCGACCGAAGGTATATTGTGAGATTTATCATTTGAATATCTAGAATTCATGCTTAGATCGATCGGTAGTTGATAAAATAGGACCTAACAATTGGTATCAGAGCAGGTTGTGATTGATTTTTGATTGAATTCGCGATTTTAAGATCAAAATAATTTTCCAGATTTTTCGATCGAAAAACTTACGTGACTTGTATTTTGATCAATATGCTTAATGTTTGCGAATTTTGTTGATGATCTTGCTGATTAAGTGATACATTATATGTTAGGAATGATTTACGTACTAATTTCAATCGCTTAGAACGTCATATTAATTCAGATTTCCAATTTAGATCGATATTTGCGTTTGCGATTAAGTTTTGATTTCGATTTGATTTTCGTAATATTTGATATATTTTGCCGTAAAATGTGGTTAATCTTGTGTTTGCTCATATTAAGAACGAAGAAACGAGTGATTATCCAGAATTTCATCACCTAACTTGAACATCTCGGTTGAATCTGGAATTTTCACTGTTACATTGAACTTTGTTGTTCTTCGATCGGACTTTCGATCAAAAAACTTGGCTCGAAAATTAATTTTCAAATAAGTTTGCGGCCGAGAAATTTTTCGATGAGATACACTGTTCTCGTGTGTTTTACTCAAATATAAGACTCGAAAAACATTATTTCGATAATTAGTTTTTCGATTCATATATAAATATCTTTTTGGAGCGTAATAAAGCGTATTTTTTTTCGACGGATACTGTTTTCGCTAAATAAATATCTAATTTTGACTCGAAAAACTAGTAATAGTAAAACAAGTTTTCGATCTCAAGATTTTCGATCATCTAAATTTTCGAGTAAAAAAAAATGTAGCGAAAAAATATTTCGATCGAATAATTCACACTCGAAAACCTTTGAGTCAAACTTAACAAAATTTTTCGATCACTCTTAATTTTTCGATTACAAATTTTTCGGTAAAAGTTTTTGAGATCAACAAACTATTTTTCGACAGGAAATTTACTCTGCAAAACTCTTACGTTCGAAAAATAATTTTCGATAAATACAACGAAAAACTTATACAATCGAAAATCTTTTTCGATCATAGGTTTGAATTTTTTTTTAATTGAAAACTTTATTGTTCGAAAAACTTTTTGGTCACTGCTCAACCACACACATTTTACACTATTTTGAAAGAAATCAAATTTCGTAATTTTCAAAACTTACGAAAAATATTTGTCTCCGAATTATATTCTACGATACTCAAAATTTTCGATCGTACAATCAAAATTCTTTAGCAAATTTTGAATTATCAATTCTCATATCATATATTTTTCGAAATCAAAATAATTTCTCTTTAACAACCGAAAAATAGGTACGAAAGGGAAATTGTTTAAAGTACGAATCAAACATTACTAACGAAGTTTGTTACTTGTGAAGCACTTTTCATTACAATTCCAAACTTTCACGAAGATTGAACCAATCAACTACAAATGGATGCTTACTCGCTCGGAAACGACGTCCGCCCTCCAATTCTACGAAGAGGCGAATACACTGTATGGAGAAGCCGATTCATGAACTTCTTGGAAACAAAAGAGCAAGCTACAAATTTGATAGCTTCTCTAAGGTCCTGCTCAATTTTGGCTCATCCAAGAAGGCGATGCCACCAATAATCCTCCCATTCCCGCCTCACGAAGACTCAAAATTCCTAGTGAATGCACCAAGGGGGAGCGATTAAGAGCAAAAGCAGATTTAGAAGCCAAAACTTTACCAATGCAAGGAATTCCTAACGACATATATATGCAAATAGATAGTTTATCCAGTGCAAAAGCTATGTGGGACGAACTCCACAAAATAATGCAAAGAACCGAAGTTGGAGTCAAAGCCAAGAAAGCGAACATTCTAACCGCTGACGACTCATTCAAAGCCAAGGCAGAGGAAACCATTTATGAACTCTATCAACGCTATCTAACTCTTCTTAATGAGATGAGGAAGATAAATATCTTAGACCAACATGGAGGTCAACATCCGATTTCTTTCTTCTCTTCAACCGGAATGGAAGAAAATATCCATACAAATCCGTCAAAGTAAGGATTTGGGCGAAATGGATATCCACGCCGTCTTTGATAATCTCGCCCAACACGAGGAAGATATAAGCGAGATACAAAAAGAACTTAAGGGCAAGCAGATCGATGATTCTATAACGCTTGTTTCGGAAAGAAAAACAAGTCGATCTCGCAAAGATAAAAACATCAAGTTGCCAAGTTCTTCAGAAGATGAAGACGAATCTGAATCGGACTCCGAACCCGATATGAAAGAGTTCAAGAAAGAGTTGGCTCTCAATTCTAAAATGATGAGCAAAAAGTTTTACGAAAATAAATTCATTTCATCGGCAAATAGACTTCGGACATCAAGCTCCAAGCACAAGGAAACACTTGCCGAGTCCTCAGAATCTAAAAACGCCAAAGAACTACAAAAGTGCTATAATTGTTGTAAGATAGGGCACTTTGCCAGAGAATGCAAAATTCCCAAAAAAAGGACGCCAACTACTACTCCAAAAAATTCCAACTTACTAAACAAAAAGAGGCTGGAGTAGCACTGATGGCCGAACAAGAGCATTGGCTGGAAGACACCTCAGATTCTGAAGCAATCTCGCTCTAATGGCATACCTCGAAGACGCCTCAAATGATAAATCTTCAAGAAGGCCTGACGATTACGACGATAAAGCATCCTCTTCATCACAAGAGGTAACAATGTCTCATTCCACATTATTAAAAATGTTAGAATCATTACAGATTAAGTACTCTAACATGAAAAATGAGCGGAAAAGAACTAAGGAATTAGAAGAGAGACTAGCTCTTAGTGAAAACAATTTCCAAAAGCAATTAGATAAGAAAATTCATTTAGAAATTCTCTTATCTAACGCTAAGGAAAAAATATCTAGTCTGAATTAACCATAGCTACCTTTGAGACTAAAGTCAATGACCTTAATACGACTCTTATCGATTGTCAGAGAGATTTCGAAATTTCTAAAAATAATTTCAAAGAAATCTCTGACGAACATAAGAAACTTTACTCAAGGATTAAAACTTTAGATGACCTTCTAACGAAAAGGGGTCAAACAGATCAAAGTATCTTTCTAAATCAACCTCTTGATATAGAATTTTATAATCCTAAAGAAGGAATTAGGTTTTAACAATCCCTGTAACTTGAAAAAGGTCAATGTTAAACAATTATATTATATCAAGTACATGGGATTAGGTTTAACTTCTCTAATGATCTTTACTAATTCTTCAGAAATAAATACCTTAGAAGAATCTAAGCGAAAAGCCACAAATAGGACTGACATTCCCTTTGACTACACCGACTTGAATAATAGTTACAAGATAAGGATCTCAACTTGTCTAGTGAAATTCAGTATATCCCCTAGAAGATTTTTCTAAAGATAAGGAAGAAAATACTGATCATTTTCAAAGTTCTACTTTCTGTTATATTCCAGCTATTATTAAGAAAATAGCTGATTTAAACGCTTCCTTAGAAACAGAAAGAAAGAATTTCAAAGCTAAAAAGAATGAGCTTTTACTGGAGATTTCTAATCTCAAAACTTCCTCTACTTTAAAAACTTGTCCTGATTTTACTTTGATAGAAAAATCATTAATTAAAGACAAGATTACATCTAAGAAAACACCTCCCATTGTTTTTTAAAATATTTTAAAAGAAGATAAATCTTCGTTAATAATAGTAAAGGGAGGAAATGAATCCTTAAATGCTTCGAAAAGGAAAAAGACTTTTTCTAACTCTTTCCTACTCCATCCACAGGTAGAGTAGAAAAAGAGGTGAAGCATGCAAAAGAAAGAGTGCCTAGGATAGAATTTCAGTAGAAAAATGATAGAAATGTCGTATTTTCAAAATTTTCTTCGGTATCAAAAACTATGGACACTCGCAAGAAGACAGCCGTCTCAAACTTTAATGTTGTTGCTTCCATTTATGTGTTCAAATTTTGAAAGCACAAATTTTGAAATCTGCTTTACTTCAAAAATTATAAATAATCATTCTAAGACAAATGCAACTCTTACGTCTCATAGTAAACAAGATCCAGCTATTACGAAAGCTTATAGCTCCATACATTCTTGTCATAACCTAAGGTACCCAATCAACGTACATTCAGCTAAACACCTTAGGAGACTAGCTAGAGAAAAGATTTTCTCAAGCAATAAGACAAATTAGTCATTTGTTCGCGATGAAATTAACCTCCCATGTAAGGTTCAACCTCACTGGGTTCCTAAAACACCACCTAGGCCAACACAAGCCAATAAGGCCAAGTTACCTAAAGAAGTACCACTTAAATCAACTACTTCTAAGTTGGTTTTGGTACCTAAGCATTCCAATAATTTAGGACCAAAGATGACCAAACATTACTTATCAAATCTGCTAATCCGAGAGGACCCATTCAAAAGTGGGTACATATATCTCTCTAACCTCTTTCTATGCAGATCCATCATGTGTGGTATTTAGATTCTGATTGCTCCACTCACATGACGGAAAAGCAAGAACTGTTGAGCAACTACCACGACCGTTACAACGGAAAAGTCCTATTTGGCAACAATGATTCAGCTCCAATACTCGGCTTTGTAGACATTCTACTGCCGAATCTGACGATTAAAGATGTCTCTTACGTCCAAGGTCTTAAACACAACCTGTTCAGCATAGGACAATTCTGCGACAAAGGATTTCAAGTGGTCTTTCTAGCTGATCAGTGCATAATTTTAAATAGTCAGAATCAAGAACTCCTAACAGGATCACGAAGATCAAATCTCTACACTATCAATCTGACAACAGTTAGACCTTCGCCAGCTGTTTGCCTTATCTCACAGACTACAAAATTAAGAGGAACAACTTATGGCATCAACTCTTGTCTCATCTAAATCATAAAGCTCTTCACAAACTCTTTGTTAAAAAAAGTTGGTCAACGATCTACCAACAATCTCTCCCCATCAAGAGCATCACTGTTCGGCTTGTCAAATGGGAAAAATGAAGCGAGCATCACATAAACTCAAGCAAATTGTTTCAACATCTCGACCCTTAGAACTACTTCACATGGACCTTTGTGGACCAATGCGTACACAAAGTATCAACGGTCGTAAATATGTGTTAGTAATTATCGACGATTATTCTCGCTACACATGGACAAGATATCTCCGAAGAAAAGATGCGACTGGAGACTTGATAATAAGCTTTGTGAATACAACTCAGAATCTCCTGCAAAAGAAAATTCAAGTAATCAGGACTGACAACGGGAGTGAATTCAAAAATCAGCGTCTCAGCAATTTTTATCAATCACTTGGAATTATTCAACAATTCTCAGCCGCAAAAACGCCTCAACAAAATGGTGTCGTAGAAAGGAAGAACCGGACTTTAGGTGAAGCTACAAGAACAATGCTCATATACTCCGGTCTCCCTCACTTTCTATGGGCTGAAGCAGTGAGTACGACATGTTTTACTCAAAATAGGACAATTATTCACAAACGCTTCGAAAAGACGCCATATGAGATAATTAATCAAAGAATCCCGAATATCTCATTTTTCAAAGTATTCGGTTGCAAATTTTTTGTGGCCAACGATTGAGAGCATCGAAGCAAGTTCGTTCCCAAAGCCTTTGAAGCCATCTTTGTCGGATATTCCTCTACTTCTAAATCATATCGTGTCTACCTCAAGTCTTCCCGTACAATTCTTGAAAGCTACAACGTCACCTTTAAAGAAATGACGGAATTGGCTTCTGAACAGTTCATAACCCGAGCTTATCGGCGTGTTGGCACAAGGTCAACAACTTTCGGCAACTTCTACCTCAAAGTCAAGAGAAGTAATTCCCACTGACCTAGAAGATTTGGATTTTCTATTTGAACATTTTTATCGGAACGAGTCTCAAATGTCTGCTTCGTCCCATTCTATACCAAGCAGTGCTCCTTCTCCCTCAATGGAAGAAATTCAAATTGAGACTCCTAATCTTCAAACTCCGACAAATGTTCCAGATTCTCCTAATTCTGAATCTTCATCTAGTGTTGAAGCCCCTACTATTCCCGATGAGGAAATTCCTTCCGATTCAACCTCCGAATTGAATTTCCCAACTACGAATGATCAGCTCATCTATTCAGGATGTCTCGACCAACAAATCGACGATGGATCCACATCTGTTCTTCCTCATGAACATAAGTGGACTCGAGCTCATCCTATCAACCAAATAATCGGTGATCCTTCAAGTGGAGTACGCACTAGGACATCTACACAAAGCGGACTATTCACGTGCTTCATAAGACAAAACGAACCACTTAAGGTAGCCGAAGCCCTTAAAAACACAGATTGGGTGATAGCAATGCAAGATGAACTCAACCAATTCGAGCGTCTACGAGTTTGGACACTAGTTCCTCGACTGCATGGAAAAACAATTATAGGAACTAAATGGGTTTTCAAAAATAAGAAGAACGATAACGGTGAAACTATCAGGAATAAAGCATGACTCGTAGCCAAAGGGTACAATCAACAAGAAGGTATTGACTATGACTAGACGTATGCTCCGGTTTCTCGTATTGAATCTATTCGGTTATTTCTAGCATACGTGGC
Organism: Linderniella brevidens; assembly: GCA_004919715.1. Lineage (NCBI taxonomy): Eukaryota > Viridiplantae > Streptophyta > Magnoliopsida > Lamiales > Linderniaceae > Linderniella > Linderniella brevidens. Next base: position 9,769,863 of record SWDC01000151.1, on the reverse strand, counting down.
TCATAAAGACTTCAAAGTCTATCAAATGGATGTCAAAACCGCCTTTCTCAATGGCGTGTTAAAAGAAGAAGTCTACGTCGCTCAACCCGAAGGGTTCATGCACGAAAATCATCCCGATTTTATCTATCGATTGGATAAAGCTCTCTACGGACTAAAACAAGCTCCTCGTGCTTGGTATGATTTTCTGAGCAAATTTCTAGTAAAGTCCAACTTTATTAGAGGAACAATCGATACGACACTTTTCATCAAAAATCAAGGCAAGGACCTGATGATAGTTCAAGTATACGTCGATGACATCATCTTCGGCTCGACAAATGAATGACTAATGAAGACCAAATTCGAGATGAGCTTAATGGGAGAACTCCAATTCTTTCTTGGATTACAAGTCAAGCAGCTCGAAGATGGAATATTCATCAGTCAAACCAAGTATATCCGAGATATTCTTAAGAGATTTAATCAAGACAAGAGCACACCTATGAATACTCCCATGTCAACAAACTGTAAATTGGATGTTGATCCTTCTGGCAAGGCAGTCAACATCACAACATATCGCAGTATTATCGGATCTCTTCTCTACTTGACATCAAGTCGACCCGACATCATGTTCGCCACTTGTCTCTGTGCTCGTTTTCAAGCTGACCCAAAGGAGTCCGACATGCACGCGGTCAAGCGAATTCTACGCTATCTCAAAGGAACTGCCAACTTAGGGCTATGGTATCCTAAAGACATTGACTTTAGATTAATTGTCTATACTGACGCTGATTGCAGGTTGTCGAATGGACCGAAAAAGCACGTCTGACACAACACAATTTTAAGCGATAAGTTGGTATGTTGGTCCTCAAAGAAGCAGAATTGCGTGTCAACCGCGACGGCCGCGGTAGAGTACGTCGCGGCTGCCAGCTGTTGCTCAGAAGTTCTATTGATGGAGACGCAACTACGCGACCACGGGTTTGAATTTAATAACATTCCCATTTATAGTGATTCTCAAAGCGCTATTGTCATTACTTGCAATCTTGTTCATCATTCACGCACGAAACACATAGATATCCTCTATCATTTTATAAAAGATAATGTAGAAAAAGGCACTATAGATATGTATTTTGTTAAAACGAAGCTTCAACTTGCCGACTTATTCAGTAAGGCATTGGATGAAAAACAATTTCAATTCCTTATTGCTAAATTAGGCATGTTGAATCTTAATCTTACTTGAAATGTGCTTCTGTGTGCTCTATTATGCTTCTGTGTGATATTCTGTGTGCTTCAGATATTCCATGATTATCTTACGTGACTCTATTTTTCAAAAAAATTTTATACAAAAAGATAAATAAAAATAAAATAGTATATATATAAAAATAATAATAACATAAAAAAAATGAGGGATGACGATAATTTTGCCTATTTTGATTTACGCCACAAAAATATTTCTTTGATATATGTCTAGTTCTTTGCTTAAAAATTCATGTGACATTCTTTTATTCAAAGAGCTTCGTTTGTTTCACTAGACACAAAGCCACATCATACATGTGAGAATTCGAACCTCAATATTTTTTATTCTTGAGTGTGTAATACTTCAAATGACTATCCTTTTCGTTTGTAGCTTCATTCTTGCTTTTGTGTTGGTTTGTCATGAAAATGATAAGGGAAATTAGGAAATTCCTCACTCGGCCCAAATTATCAATCCTTTACTTTTTCCTCTAGTAATTCCCCTTGAGCCTTCTCCAATATTCTTTTTCTTTTGAAACCCGGTCAAGCCTTCAACATTATTCTTAAGTTTCGGGGTTGCTCAATCAAGAAAAAGAGGGGGAGAAAAGAAGATGCACATGATGAATCTCTTCCGATCATTTTAAAAGAGAAACATGGATCTAGCTGTGAACTTCTCCTAGATAATCTCGTATACTCCTAGAAGAGAAGCACCTCAAAGTGAACTTCTCCAACGATAATCTAGATCTTATATTGAGAAAATGAGAAGAGGAGCACGGCTTTGGGCTCGAATTTCATAACTGTGAAACCTTCAAAAGGAACACGGTTTCGGCCCAAAAACAAAAGAAGATCTCATCTCTTAAAGCTTCGTAAAGAAGAAGAGACTCATCTTGAGTAAGTGCAGAAGAAAAGAAAAGAAAAAGGAGCAGAAATGAATTTTAAAAGGGCCCTTGGAATTGAAGAATTTTTAAGCTCACTATTCCCAAAAATATCCTACCCTTTTAGTAATAGCCTAAAAATAATCCCTTCAAAGTCCATTTGATTCAAAATGATGGACTTTTACTTGGTAAGTTGATTAAATACGCTACGATAACAAATTAATTGATATAACTTTGTTGTATTGACATGAGTGATATATCTACTAATTTCCATAAATAAAAATAAATTGAGTGCTATGAGCGAACCATGCGAGAGTTGTCGAAATGAGTCATACTATGATCTTAGAATATTAGTTTTGTTACATGATTTGACGGCAAATTATTATTCTATATGTCATGTGAAATTTTTGCGTGATAAAGTTCAATATGGACGATCTGACCCCAAAACAAATCTTTATGATAAAGATATAGTTTTGGAAAATATTTTTGAAAATATTTTCGCACATTTTAAATGTATTGAATACATGCATTGGTTCAAACTTGATAAAATGCAAAAAATTTTAAAAACGCAAAATTTTCATGAATCTATGCTGAATTGATTAAATGCATTACTTATGCTTATATAGTAAATTCTCATATGCAAAATTGTATTATTAACTATATGCTACAATTGCCGAAAAGTTAAAACGTGCATTTGTTGAGGGGGAGTTTTACATGAAAATTTGTTCTTATCTACTAAATGATTTACTTGCAAACACGACTTCTAATATTTTTTTAAGCATCACAGAATATTTCGAGCTCATCCGAGGAGTCAAGTGTTGAATTTCATCAAAATTGGGAGATAATTGGATTTATTTCAGAAATACAGGGAGCATTATGCAATTTATTTTTGGGTTCACAAGTAAAAGAATAAATTTTTTGTTCAATCATACCTGAATTTTAACGAATGCCCAAAATATTTTTTTTCGACCCAAAGCCCTTTAAAACATACCTGCTCGAAAAGTATTAATATAACTTTTCCGATCGAAAAACTCATTCTCACGCAACATCATACAGTCGAACAACTTTTCGGATTCCAAAACCTCTTCGGCGATTTCATAAAAACTCTTCAATCTTAATCGATTCTGTCAACACTCGCTGAATTCGAAGGTAGAAACCCCTTTCCTACCATCTTTTTGTTCAGAAACACACGAATCGTGACAGTTTCTCAAAATCATTTGACGAAAATTTTTCCTTCGCAACTTTTTCGACTGAAACGACTTAAAAACTCAAAATTAACGTGTTTAAACTTGACCATTCTGATTAAAATCATGATATTTGGATTCGCAACTGATTTCTGATCGTTCCGAGTCCAAATTAATCACGATTTACCCAGAAATCGTCATTTACGTTTTTAAGTGTTTACTGTTTGATTTCAAAATTTTTCGATCGAAAATGTTCATATCGCAAACAGTGTCATCGAAGAACTTTAGTTTTCATTAAGTTTTACTCGATCGCAAAACTCAGCGGCGAAAACCTTATGTTTTCGACATGTTTTTTTTCGACGTAAAACTTCGCGGCGAAAACTTTAGTTTTCGTAAATTTTATTCGATCGCAAAAATAAGCGGCGAAAACCGTAAGTTTTTCGATATATTTTTATTCGATCGCAAAACTACACGGCAAAAAACTTTTGTTTTCGACAATTTTTATTCGATTGCAAAAGTCAGCGGCGAAAATCTTGAATTTTCGATAAGTTTTATTCGATCGCAAAACTTAGCGTTCGAATAAATTCACGCTCGAATAAAAACACGCTGGAAAGACTTAGCAAATATTTTCAAATTTTTCTCTAAGTCTTTCAATAATAAAACTTAGAAAAATTTCTCAAAATTTTTCTAAGTCATTTTCGCCATACACAATTACTTTAGTAAAATTTGCATATGAAAATTTTAATCTAATGAATCTTATTTCATCCTTTCAGAAATGCCTCATCAAGAGTACTCCCACATCTACTCTTCTGACAGTTGGATGCCGGTCCACGACAACAACTACTAATTGGACCTCGCCACCTTTCGGTGTCCGAATGAAGTGATAATTTCCATCCTCAAAGGACACCCTCTATGGCTAACTCTAACGATGACAACTTCTGTACAAATGGTCTACCTCCAGCAATTATGGGGATGTATGCAGAGCTATGTCATCAGGGATGACGTGAAATACACAACGAAGATCAATAAAGAAACACGTCATCCTGGACAAGAATCTACTGGCCATGGTGCTCGATCTACCGCATCACGAAGACTACGACCAACTACCTACAGATGCGGTGATCGTCGAGGATATGCTACGGATGGGATATAAGCCACCGCTGACAAAATTGGCTAATTTCCAAAACAGCGGGATCCCACACCCATGGAGGAACTGTTCGACATCATCAACAAATGCCTCTCCCCAAAGCACTCCGGGTTCGACAAGGCGAACGGGAACATCCTACGCATCTTCCACGGAGTTGTTTTCTCGAAAAAATACGACGTGGCCCAGCTAATATGAAACGACTTAGCGGACCAAATGCGTCAAAGGTAGACAAAATCGAAGGCGAAGTTCCTTCCATATGTCCGGTGGTTCCCGGTGCTGATCTCCCACTTCATGGACGTACATCCGAAGATCCCACGTCTACCACCCGTTGGAGGTTATAAACCGCCGAGGCTGCGGTTCTTTCATAACCAGAAGACAGCCGATCTAGCACTTCAACCGATGCTGATCCCACTGGAGTTGCTCAGTCTGGCTGATCCCGCCGACGAGGCCTACCAATATTATTGCCAACATAATTCCATTACGGAGGCAATGGTACGGTCTGTGGATCAGGCTCCGGTGCCTTCCCAACGAGAAACCTTGGTGGTGTCACACGAGCCAGAAGCCGAGGCTCAGGAGACAGAAACACCGGTTGTTGAGCCTGAAGGTGTCCCTCAACAAGCCGAATCTCCTGAGGCCACCGAGTCTGATGAGGAATGCAGAATACAACGAAGGGGCTCACGCCGACAGAAGATTTCTGCCCTTCTGCATCTCCTTCTACACAAATGGCTTCGGTGTCATCTCCTCCACCACCATCGGTTCAGACAACCACATAGATTCACTTTGAATCTGTTTCAACGCCCATAAAGATGATACATTCCGTATCATCTCAAGGATTGGGTGGAAACCCCGTTACACCTCCGACATCTTCGGAGCAAACAATGGGCCAACCCACTAAAGTGGTGACTTCTGGGTTGTTAACGGATGTCCTTGGTTCCGGTATTACAAGTCCTCAACCAGGCGGCACGTCGGAAATCTTCTCTGATGTTGTGACAGTGGACCGCCTCCCTGGCCCCACTCCACCCATGATCGTGATGGAGCAACGACTGCAAGAAGCCCTCCACAGCCATCTCTTCTCTTGAAGACCGACTGATGTACAGGATGCTACAAGCTATTAAGACTTCCCGATGGGATACCGGGAAAGCACCAGTCTCAGAGGCAGTTCCGTCCGAAGCCCACACCACACCCGTATCCTCACCACCACCATACACACTCCCAAACAATCTACCCTAACCACTCCAACCCAATTACCTTCCCTCATCAACCCATATACCATCCCTATCACCCAGCTTCACGACATCCTCATCTCTCGACTACTAGCCCTAGAGACCAGGACCCCAGTTGAGGAGAGTCTCTACAAACGGCTAATAGATGAACCCGAGCCGCCCGCCCAAACACGTTGTCGTGAAGAAAGCTCCGCACGAAGCGAAGACATGACGATCCCGATGATCCGGATCGTCATGAGGGGGAGAACGACAAAGGACCACACGAAGCGGCCGTGGTCAGAGTCGAGAAAAACAAACAGCGACTCGAGAAGCTGGAGGATCATCCACCAACCCACCAACCACACAACCTACTACCCACCAACAAACAACCACTACATCCATCACATCCCACACACAAACACTACCTCACACTCCCATAAGTCTAAATCCAATCCCGACCTCCAACCTCCTCCAAAATCAACCAGAAGCAGTTGTCTTTGATCCACATGTGATCGTAGATGATAACATCGTAAATGAGAAGCGGCTGACGCAATGGGAACCAGAGAAAGTTGTTCAAGTCAGACTTTCCAACGTCAGATACTTCTTACAACAAGCTTTGGTAGATTTGGTGTTGCTTGAAGACGAAGAACTTCAAGAAGGCGAGAACTACAATACCACACTCCCCGAACTACCAGAGATGATCAGGCATCGAGTCGACTCCCCTCCTTGCTTATCAAAGGTGACTGTCAGAGTCAAGACGCCTTGGGAGAATGTACGGATTGAAGTTTCGTTCCTTGAAGACATAAGGAAGCATATTTGGAGGGCTCCTAGTCGAATCAAGAAGCTTAATGAGCTGAATTTACGGGGCATCTCCCACTGGGAAGAAAAGTAGAAGATGGAGCACATATATGGAGCACATCTTCTTGCTGAACTACCCTTGTCCGGATCGACGTGGCATCCCAACGGATCAACTCAGAAGAAATTTCAGGGACAAGCCACCGATCCTCCAACTCGTTGGCGTATCGCACGAAGCTATCCAACCCCTATATATCACATCGAGCGAGCGGACAACAACCATACTCGAGAGGAGATAGACGAAAGCTATCTGTCGTTCCTTCCACCAGACGAACTATATCGTCTCTTTCATATGTACAAAAGAAAATACCAGACGCCCACTGGTTACATCAAGAAGGAGGACTCGAGTGGTTAAAGAGATTCATGGTGCGGCAGATCAAGTTCCACACCGCACACGACCTTCAAATTGCCGTAGAGAACAATATGAAGAAGGTCAACATGGAGTCTCCGCTCATGTAAGGCTTCCCACTCAACGAAATCCCAGAGAATTACATCTTGAAGAAGCCAGGCCTCGCCATTACATATCGAAATCCAATTATTGGAAAGACAAGAGCGATGATGAAGTTTGATGTTCACAAATTCTGTTATGGAACGTTGAAGCTTGTGAGGAAGAACAATCGAGAAGAGGTTGGCGGAGATCACTGAAGAAACGATCTTCGAGGATCTTGGTGAAGAAGAAGCCCACTCCTAAATGAGCTTCTGGATGCTATAAACGAGACACGGAAGCTGAGGAATGCTGTCAGACACTAAGAGACAGCATTGGGATTGAGAAGATCGTTCTACGCCCGACAAGGATAAACGAAGCTGAAAAGAGAACAAACACAAAGGGGGAGATTGAAGAAACATAGAAGTTGTGCATTGTTAATTAGTTATCCTTGTAATTTGGGATGTAGCTCGTATTTTTGTGAGTGTATGACTAGTTTGTAAATATACCATGTATGGAGGTATATATACCATGTAGACAACAAAAATCAATACACAAGTCATTTACAGAAAAATCACAATGTATTAAATTCACATTCTAGAGAGAGAAAGACAATCGAAAAATTCCACTCGCTAATCGTAACTTCTACTCGCTTAATCGTTTTTCTCTCCCGATCTTCAAACTTGACATTCGACCGAAGGTAATTCTCGAGATTTCTCATTTGAATATCTAGAATTCATGCTTATATTGATTGTTAGTTGATGAAATATGACTTAACTGTTAGGGATATGCCCTCGAATGCAATACGAGGATTGGATATGTATAGGGCATTAGCTTATTTATCATTCGATTGTCAATGTAATCAAACATTGTTTTGCGTATTAATAAAGGCATTATTCGTTTATTGGTTATATGAGTTCTTTACTTAGCATCGGGTAAAGCGATAAATGAATAAATCCAAATGTGTCGAGTTGAGTCACTGTTCTCGATGGGTACGAGAGAGGAAAGCACCAGTGGACTCTTAACCTCGAACATAAAATGTCCATAAGCCTTAGGTTTCAGTTGGGTGCTGGAAAACCAATCATGGCTTATTTGTCGATGCCTTACCGTGTGCCGATATACCGCTTGGAAGCGGAAGTCATGACTTGTGATACGAGTCGAATCAAGGGATTGAATCGTTTCATGGACACTGACTCGCAGGTCGTACGATCAAACATGGCTTATTACTCAAGGAGTGTCAATGATCGACGACAAAACTATAGTAGTCTGCTTGAACCTTAGACCGAAAGGGGCTTTGACGGAGTTGACTTTGAAGTCTTGACTATCACTGGTTTCGCTAGATCCGATTTGCTATTGCATGGGTCAGCGGGACAGATGCGGTCTTGATGGATATTTGTGATTGCCGGGCTTAGACCGCCGAGTACGGATTCACAGTCTCGCAAGTAATCGAGACAAGTGTCCTATGAGAATGACGACGGGAAATTACAAAATCCTTGGCCAAGGTATTAAACTAACTCATGTTAGACATGGAGGGTAGTTTGGTAATTTGCCTCGTGTCATTTTATCATAGTATCGAGTTTAGTGAGTTTGACAAATACCATGGCTCTCACTCGATCGGGACACAGCTGAAGGGTTTGTACGTAGTACTATAATCTATAGTTAGGTTCTGGAATGAGACTAGTTCGAAATTCGTGCTCAAGTCGGGATCTGTCCGGTACTGCGGGATTGGCTAGGCACCTACCGGACTCTTGGATTCCTCCCTTGCCGATTGAGTCGAACCTAGAGAGTCGGGCTTAAAAAGGATCATCAATGTGTACCGAGAAGGAGAGATTGTGTTTTGGGCCTTAACGGGCCTCGGTCGTTATGCCACGCCTTATTGGGCCTCGGGGTCATTAAGTGGACCGAAGTCGGACTTCATATGAAACTAACTTTAAGACTTAGGCTTGGCTAAGTGCTTAGAAAACTTGAGGGAAGAATTGGAATTCAACCCTAAGCCGAGAAATTCGAAAAATGCCTTAAAGGGTATTTTCGTAATTTACAAATATGGTAATAAAAATATTTGGAATATTATTTATTAAAACTAAAATTCGAATTTATATTTTATATAAATTTCGAAATTTATTTACCATATTTGAAGATATTTTAATATCTTAGTTAGTTTTCTATTTATAGTATGTTCCTTTAATAGAATTTTGAATTCAATTAGGAGAGATATTTTGGCAAGAATATCTCTCATATTTAGGAACAAATATTTCGAGATTTTAGCCTTGTTTAGGGCTGAAAATTTCGTCCTCCTCTACTATAAATAAGGGTGAGACCCTCGTAAAAAAAAGACACGGGAAGAGAATCGACGCGAAATTTCTCGACCCGAGAATCGAAACACGAACACAAAACGCAAACCACTCTCCCGAGCGACGGATCAATTCTCTCTAGCCATCTTCGGAGAATCGAAACCGTGGTACACTGCGAGGTCGGCGTGACGATCTAGACGATACCCAACACGACCGCGGCCGACGACGCAATCGACGAGGAGCTGCCACTCGCTTCAAAGGTAATCTCTCACGGGTATGACCCGCCCTATTACGTGTCAACGTGATTAGAGTTTTCGATCCGAGCTGCGAAGGAACCCGGAAAAAATTTTATTCCGCATCGTATCCCGGGGCGTTGCGTCTCGGGTACAAACCGGGTACCTCTCCCAACATTGGTATTAGAGCCAGGGCTCGTGATCGGAATCATAACATGATTAAATCGAAACGAGGCTCGTGGGAGACGATCGAAAAGCCGCACTAGGCGCGTGGGGCTGCTCGATGCGTCGCTTGCCAACCCATGACCACAATACCGCTCGACGGGGTCGAAGGCACCACCGCCGAGACGCTGCGACACGCAGACAGCCGCACGCGCAACCGCGCCGTGCGACGGCGTATCCGCTGCCGCAGGTTCGGGCAAAGAAGACCCGAACCACCGCGCCGCTGCCTCGGGCAGTGGCACACCGCTGTCCGATGGTGGTGCCACCTCTGACGGCAGCGCTAGCAGCGCGTGGACAGCCGCGTACCCGCACGAAACTGCAGCCTCCGGGACACGACGGCCGCCTAGGGTTTTTCGCCCAAAAACCCTAACGGGCCTTTTTATCGGGCCTGGCCCATTTAAGGCCCAAATTGTCGGTTTCGGTTAGAATTCATGAAATTGTCAACGTGCTCGTTATGATTATGATTTAAGGCACACTTACGGGTTTAGGATTTCTATTTGGTTTTCCGGGTTATTTGTTAAGGGCCTCGTCCCCCCGGGTTGTATTTGTCTTTTACGGGTTGTTTGGGACTGATGATCCCCCCGTGTTGTACTTCAAAGTCTTTATTAGATTAGGCTTAGTTTAGAATACACGAAGCTGTTCGACGGTTGACGACTCCCCGGGAGAAGATGACTTGGTGGACGATCGACGACTTGGAGGCCGTTCGAATGATGAAGGGCGATTGTCGACTTCAAAGCCCATACGGAGAACCGATGATTTTTTGAAGCCACATACACATAATTCACGTAATAGGGCTAGAATATAAATAACCCGTTCGTGTTGCCTTGTAGTTTATTTTCCTAGGGTTTATTTACTACTTACGTGCGTGTCGATTTGTGAAATGATATGCATGCTTTATGTGCTCTTATGTGAAAAAGGTTTTTTCTCCCGTTTGATAAATACTAAGTGAGAAAAGGAATTGGGTTCCTGTCTTCTATCATGCTTGAGATGTCTGGTGTTAGGGAGTTTGTACGGTTTGTTCCGAGTAAGTTGGCGCCGTACATCAAGCCCTAACATTAGCGTTTCGGGTTCGTTTGACGACGCTCACCATAGCATATTCCGCCCCACGAAGCGTAAGGCAGCAAGGCGGAATTCAAATGTGCGGTTAGAGCATAAGTTGATTAGGTTGCACTTAGACAGTTATACCCAAAATGCAGGGTTAGCCGTGAGGGTCACTGACTGAGACAAAGATAGTTGAAATACTCATAGGATGGGTTCGAGTGAAACTCGACTTCGATCGATTAGGCAGCCAAATATTGCGTTAAAGGCTGAGGCATGTCTAATCGAGTCGGGGACCTCAACTCCACTATGAAACTACTCAACGAAGTTTCCGAAATTCTTAAATCGGGAGAATAGAATTTTCGAGAAAATAGTGGGAGTCAAGCGAAACGAAAAGTCCGTGTTTGCGCTTGATGAATGATAGAATAAACCTAACTATGTGATCTTTATCTTCTGCAGAGTTATTTTCTTTCTAGTTACTATGACGAATCTTTTAAACATGCTGCTTGAAAAGAACCGTTTGGTAGGACCAAACTACGTGGACTGGCTCCGTAACCTCAGGATAGTTCTAGGTATGGAGTCTTTGACTTATGTCCTCGATTCCCCTACACCGCAAGTCCCAGGGACTGATGCGAGTGACGACGACCGGGCTGCGTATGTCAAGTGGCAAATAGACGAGCCAAAGGTCAAGGGCTATATACTCCTATCCATGAGCAATGAGTTGCAGCGAAGCCACTCGGAAATGGAAGTGGGCGCCATTTTGCTTCATTTGAAGGAGCTCTTTGGTGAACACTCCAGGAGTGCTCGCTACTCTTTGACAGAGCAACTGTTTCATTGCAAAATGGATGAGGGCAGCGACGTTAGAGAACATGTGCTGAAAATGATCGGTTTGATCGAGAGACTCGATGCACTCGACTTCTCATGGACAATGAGCTCCAAAACGATCTCGTGCTCCAGTCACTGCCGGCTTCCTTTAATCCCTTCATTGTGAATTATAATCTGAATAGGTCGAGATGACATTAACTGAGTTGATGAACCAGTTGTCAACGGCCCAAACTCAGATGAAAAAGATAAAGGGAAAGGAAGTGGCTCTTGTTGCGACTTATAAGACTCGAAGTCGATTAGAAAGAAAAAGTCGGACAAGCCCATTAAGCCCAAGGGAGGAGTTTCAAAAGGCAAGGCCAAGAAAAACGTGTCTAAAGGCGCCAAGCCCACGGACAAATGCCTTCACTGCAATGAGCTCGGCCATTGGAAGCGCGATTGCCCGAAGCTAGCCGCCTCAGGTAAAGAACTTTATGTTTTAGAAACTAATTGTTCTATGACTGTGTACTCCACTTCATGGATCCTAGACTCAGGAGCTAGCTCACATTTGTGTTTCAAACCAGGGTCTGGAACGAAGTAGGAGGTTGGCGGATCGAGAGGTCATGATCAACGTAGGAAGCGGACATAGTGTGCCGGCGACCCACATTGGATCAAGAACTCTTGTTTTATCTAGTAGACATAAGTTATTGCTTTCTGATTGTTTAGTATTGCCCAGAGGGCTTAAGAATATTATTTCTATTCCCGTTTTGAGCGGAAACGGATATGAGTTCCGCTTTAGTAATAATATTTGCGATATTTATTTTGGAAATAAATGCGTCGGAAGTGCAACTTTACTTAACGGATTATATTATCTAAATGTCAAAGATAAAACGTAATATGTGAACACAATTACCAACAAACGAAAATTAGAGACCAATATGAGACAATTGTGGCATCTTCGACTTGGTCATGCGGGAGATCAAAAGATTCGTGAGTTGGAGAAAAATGGCATGATTAAGCCGTTGGGTTCTTGCGAATCGTGTATCCTTGGAAAGATGACTAAGTCTCCCTTTACCGGGACTTTCCAAAAAGCCACAGAACTTCTCACTTTGATTCATACAGACGTTTGTGGGCCATTCGGGGAAGCGGCTCGAGGTAATTTCCACTACTTTATTACCTTCACCGACGATCATTCAAGATTTGGGAAGGTATATCTTATGAGATACAAGTCTGAAGCCCTTGATAAGTTCAAGGAATATAAGGCTTTAGTAGAAAAACAAACTGGGAATCATATAAAGGCCATTCGATCTGATCGAGGTGGCGAGTACATGAGTCTCGAGTTTGACGAGTTCTTGAAAGAGAACGGGATCATTTCACAGATGACACCGCCGGGAACACCACAATTAAATGGTGTGTCCGAACGCAGAAATCGAACGCTGTTGGACAAGGTTCGATCAATGCTAAGTTACACAGACCTGCCACTGTCGCTGTGGGGTCATGCGTTATTAACCGCAACGCACGTTTTAAACCGAATCCCTTCTAGTTCTGTCGACCAGATCCCTTATGAAATATGGACTGGTAGAAAGCCGAGCTTGAACCACATAAGAATATGGGGTTGCCCCGCTTTTGTGAAAAAGCTCAAGACAGAAAAATTGGAATCGAGAGCTGTGAAAGGACGTTTTGTCGGGTATCCTGAGGATTCCATGGGATACCAATTTTACTTCCACGACGATCAGAAAATCATTGTAGCCCTTCAGTCTCACTTTCTCGAAGAAGAGTTCGTTCGAGAAGGTGGAGTGGGTCGTGAAGTAACTCTTGGAGAAACGACAGAAACGATTTTACAAACTCCAGTGTTAGAAGACACCGTAGAGCAGTCCAAGACGCAATCAGAGTTGCGCAGGTCTGGTAGAGTATCTTGCCAGCCTGAGAGATATGGAATGGTACACGTCGAGCACGGGGATGCTGCGACGGGGGGTAACGTCGGGGACGACCCCGCTACCTATGACCAGGCAATGACGGATATAGACTGCGTAAGATGGCTTGAAGCTATGCAAGTCGAAATGGATTCAATGCACGAAAATCAGGTCTGGACACTTGTTGATCTCCCCGATGGTTTTAGACCCATTGGGTGTAAGTGGATCTTCAAGAAAAAGATTGGATCAGACGGACTGGTGGATACATACAAAGCTAGGCTTGTAGCGAAAGGTTATAGTCAAAAAGAAGGAATTGACTATGAGGAAACCTTTTCGCCCGTTGCGATGATGAAGTCCATTCGGATATTACTTGCGATAGCAGCGTATAACGATTATGAGATCTAGCAGATGGATGTGAAAACCGCGTTCCTAAATGGATATCTCAAGGAGGAAATATATATGGAACAGCCAAAGGGTTTTACATCACAAAAGGATGCTCATAAAGTATGCAAATTGAATAAGTCAATTTACGGACTTAAACAAGCCTCTAGGAGCTGGAATCTTCGGTTTGATGAAGTAGTTAAGAGCTACAGATTCATAAAGAACGAAGATGAACCATGCGTCTACAGAAAAAGCAGTGGGAGCAAGATATCGTTCCTCGTATTGTACGTCGATGACATCCTTTTGATAGGAAACGATATTGGGATGCTCTCGATGGTGAAAGCATGGCTTTCGACCGAATTCTCCATGAAAGACTTGGGAGAAGCGACCTACATCCTAGGAATTCGTGTCTATAGGGATAGAACGAATAAGATGTTAGGGCTCTCCCAAGCCCTGTACTTAGAAAGGTCCTGAAACGATATAACATGGACAATTCTAAGAAAGGGTTCTTACCTATGGGGCATGGGATACATCTCTCCAAAGCTATGTGTCCTCAAAGTGAGGCAGATAGAAAAGAGATGAATGGAATCCCCTATGCATCCGCAGTGGGTAGCTTGATGTACGCGATGTTTTGCACGCGACCGGACATAGCATACGCTGTGAGCGTAGTCAGTCGATTTCAAGCCAACCCGGGTAAAGAACACTGGACAGCAGTCAAGAATATCCTCAAGTATCTTAGAAGAACAAAGGATATGATGCTGGTCTATGGAAATGGAGAATTAGAAGTGGAAGGATATACGGATTCGGATTTCCAGTCAGATGTGGACGACCGAAAATCCACTTCAGGTTTCCTCTTTACACTCAACGGTGGAGCAGTATCTTGGAAAAGTTCCAAGCAGAGCACAACTGCTGATTCCACCTGCGAGGCTGAGTACATAGCCGCCTCAGAGGCAGCTAAAGAAGGAGTTTGGATGATAAAGTTCTTGGAAGAACTGCAAGTGGTTCCGATTGCCGAAAAACCACTGCCACTATGGTGCGACAACAGTAGTGCAATCGCGCAAGCGAAGGAACCAAGATCTCACAGTAAATCCAAACACATAGAAAGAAAATACCACGTGTTACGTGGATTCGTTGAGAGTGGCTACATAGCCGTCCAGAAGATTGCGACTGCGGACAACGTGGCCGACCCATTCACCAAGCCTTTATCTCAGGCAGTGCTGAACAAACATCTCGAGAAGATGGGTATTAGATACAACAGCGCATGGCATTGAGTGCAAGTGGGAGATTGTTAGGGATATGCCCTCGAATGCTATACGAGGATTGGATATGTATAGGGCATTAGCTTATTTATCATTCGATTGTCAATGTAATCAAACATTATTTTGCGTATTAATAAAGCCATTATTCGTTTATTGGTTATATGAGTTCTTTACTTAGCATCGGGTAAAGCGATAAATAAATAAATCCAAATGTGTCGAGTTGAGTCACTGTTCTCGATGTGTACGAGAGAGGAATGCACCAGTGGACTCTTAACCTCGAACATAAAATGTCCATAAGCCTTAGGTTTCAGTTGGGTGCTCAAAAACCAATCATGGCTTATTTGTCGATGACTTACCGTGTGCCGATATACCGCTTGGAAGCGGAAGTCATGACTTGTGATACGAGTCGAATCAAGGGATTGAATCGTTTCATGGACATTGACTCGCAGGTCGTACGATCAAACATGGCTTATTACTCAAGGAGTGTCAATGATCGACGACAAAACTATAGTAGTCTGCTTGAACCTTAGACCGAAAGGGGCTTTGACGGAGTTGACTTTGAAGTCTTGACTATCACTGGTTTCGCTAGATCCGATTTGCTATTGCATGGGTCAGCGGGACAGATGCGGTCTTGATGGATATTTGTGATTGCCGGGCTTAGACCGCCGAGTACGGATTCACAGTCTCGCAAGTAATCGAGACAAGTGTCCTATGAGAATGACGACGGGAAATTACAAAATCCTTGGCCAAGGTATTAAACTAACTCATGTTAGACATGGAGGGTAGTTTGGTAATTTGCCTCGTGTCATTTATCATAGTATCGAGTTTAGTGAGTTTGACAAATACCATGGCTCTCACTCGATCGGGACACAGCTGAAGGGTTTGTAAGTAGTACTATAATCTATAGTTAGGTTCTGGAATGAGACTAGTTCGAAATTCGTGCTAGGCACCTACCGGACTGTCCGGTACTGCGGGATTGGCTAGGCACCTACCGGACTCTTGGATTCCTCCCTTGCCGATTGAGTCGAACCTAGAGAGTCGGGCTTAAAAAGGATCATCAATGTGTACCGAGAAGGAGAGATTGTGTTTTGGGCCTTAACGGGCCTCGGGTCGTTATGCCACGCCTTATTGGGCCTCGGGGTTATTAAATGGACCGAAGTCGGACTTCGTATGAAACTAACTTTAAGACTTAGGCTTGGCTAAGTGCTTAGAAAAACTTGAGGGAAGAATTGGAATTCAACCCTAAGCCGAGAAATTCGAAAAATGCCTTAAAGGGTATTTTCGTAATTTACAAATATGGTAATAAAAATATTTGGAATATTATTTATTAAAACTAAAATTCGAATTTATATTTTATATAAATTTCGAAATTTATTTACCATATTTGAAGATATTTTAATATCTTAGTTAGTTTTCTATTTATAGTATGTTCCTTTAATAGAATTTTGAATTAAATTAGGAGAGATATTTTGGCAAGAATATCTCTCATATTTAGGAACAAATATTTCGAGATTTTAGCCTTCTTTAGGGCTGAAAATTTTCGTCCTCCCCTACTATAAATAAGGGTGAGACCCTCGTAAAAAAAAAGTTGATACACGGGAAGAGAATCGACGCGAAATTTCTCGACCCGAGAATCAAAACACGAACACAAAAACGCAAACCACTCTCCCGAAGGCGATAGGCGAATTTTCTGCACATAGAGACAGCAAAACGCGTGAAAGGATCAGTGCTAAGGTAGAATTCGTGTTTTTCCCCCAATTTGCGATTTTTTTCTTCTCTTCGAAATAGTTGAATCGAAGCAAGAATAGGTTGCTTCCAGTTAATCTAAGGCGTCTCCACCTACAACGAGTGCGTCCGTCGTGATTTTGCAAAAAGTCGAGTAACAAACGAGGTACTAATCAAATTTCCGTAATTTTCCCAAGGATCGAGAGGTTATTCGACTAACATCTCCATGGATCATATGAAAGCCGGGGTGGCAGCTCAAGTGAGGGCCGTGATGAGATCCATGTTCGCTTCGATGGGACTTCCTGTTGTTAACATGGGCAGAACTGCTTCCGACGCCCTACACACAATACAGAGTCATGGTTCGGCCTTTGATTCGTTTCCCCGATCGATGGACGTGTCAGTATGATTTATTTTTCTTCGTGTTTCATTTTAAACTTATATTATGTAGTATTTATTATTAACTATTCATTCATTTGAAATTGTTAGTATCCAAAAGTACGACTGATTTTGAAGCACGGCAAATGCTTCGGAAGTTATTGCTCTTGGGACGATGTCGGGGGACGTGCGTTCATTCATGGCATCCCAGTTGCGTCAAACAACATCGTCGTCTCCGTCGATGCTATTGCTTCGAAAAAAGAGCAAACCCTCCTTCCTTTACCAACCACGAAATTGGCAATACTGGGAGAGACACAAAATAGCTACGTACAATGGCCTAGGGAGCTGATATTATCCCCAAATCCGGTAAGATAAATCAAAATATTTGAACAAAAATTATTTATTAGAAATACATAATTTTAACAGAAAAATTTCCATATATAGTCACTTCCCTCACCGTTAAGGACTTACTCGCGGAAAGGAAAGTCGCCATTGAGTCCCTAGATTTCCCGATAAGTGAAGGTGATTGCATCGTGTACTTAGACCAAGGACTGGTTGGTAGTCTTGTAGAGCATTGTCGTTATCTTTACGAGGCTCTTTCGACCCGCAAGGATCGACGACATGCATATTTCTCATTCAATATGAGAGAAGCACATTATAATCCAAACCTCGAGATTGTCAGGTGTTTATCGTCATCAAGGATATCTTGGACATGTTCAGACTCATGAGTTTGGATACTAGTGTGATTCAGCTCTTCATGAGGTAATATTTAGTTACATTCATCGATTTATATAATTACATTTAGTACTTTACTATATAATTATTATTGATTATCACAATTGTAGGTATCTTCATCAAGACTCATCGGGGTTCAAGTGTTTTAACCCGAGTCGTCTAAGTTTGATGGCCAATGATGAGGATGCCGATACTGAAATCGAGCACATGGTTGCAGCTCTCAGAGATTCGTACGAGTCAAACAGTTACTTTTTTTATACGTACTGTGAAGCGTAATCAATAAAACATATTTTATTTCATATATTTATAGTTTATATTATATATAACAATTTATGTTTTATTTAAGGACCATTGGATTCTATTGGTCATCGAGTTTGCCGCAAACACCATGTTTGTATTCGATCCTTTGGCGCTGAACATCGGTGTTCGGAAAATAAGGATCCGTGGACGCCTAGACACGTAAGTTTTATAAAATATACTCTATATTCAAAAATTTATTGTATAAAATCATCTCTAAATATACTTTAAAATTTCAGGGTAATCAAGACGGCGACATTCAGGGGTGTCGTTCAAACGAAGAAGAAAGCACCTGTTGTTAGTTGGAAGAGATGCAAGGTTTGTATTTTTTAATTTATTTTGCAGGTTAATTTGTATTTATGTATTCGTTGATATTGAATTAACATATTGTATTTTTTCTTTTCTAAACTAAGTGTCCACGACAACCTTCCGGGAGTGAGTTTTGTGGCTACTACGTCATGCGATATATGTACGATATTATCGGAAAGTGGAATTTGCAATTTGCAGAAGGTATGAAAATAAAACTATCTCGTAAAATTTTCAATTATGTTTTGATTTTGTATTATACTTTTCCTTTACTATAGATATTAGAAGACGTATCGTACGATCATGCATCAATTAATGATGTTCGGGAGATATGAGTTGAGCACTTTAATAGCGTTTGCCTTGCCGAGTGAGTTAGAAGATTACTTTTTTTTGATGACTTTTATTGTTGAATTGAAATAATTGTGCACGACGGTTGTATTAGTGGATTTTTGTTGATCATTGTTTATTATTGTGTTGTATTGATTTGTATTGGTTGTTGTGTGTCGGCAAGTAGAAAAATAGAAAAATATATTTTAAAAAAATAAAAAACAAGCGATGGTTATTAGATAAACCGACGCATATAATCAACAGAGGCAGCGCCGGTTTCGCCAGTAACCGACGCCTAAAGTGGAGATTTAGGGGTCGGTTTTTGTAAGAAACCGACGCCCAAAGTAGACATATAGGCGTCGGTTTTAGCCCAAAACTGCCGTCTATACTTAATATTGGCGTCGCTTTATAACCGACGCCTATTCCCTTGTTATGGGCGTCGGGGCTCTGGGCAACGCCAATAAACTGTCGCCCATACTGCATAACAACCGACGCCCATGATATATTATGTACTAGTGTAATATATGCATTGGTTCAGATTTGATCAAATGCCAAATTTTTGAAAAATGCAAAAATTTTTAAAAACGCAAATTTTCATATACACGATTAGAGGATCATGAATCTATGCTGAATTGATTAAATGAGTTATTTGTGTTCATATCGTAAATTTTCATATGCATAATTGTGTTAAATATGTGCTAAATTGCTGAAAAGTTAAACGTGCATTTGTTGAGGGGGGGGGGGGGGGGTTTACATGAAAATTGTTTTTATCTCCTAAATGATTTACTTGCAATCAAGACTTCTAATGTTTTTCTCTAAGTGTCACAGAGTATTACGAGCTCATCCGAGGAGTCAAGTGTTGAATTTCATCACAATTGGGAGCTAATTGCATTTATTCAGAAATGCAGGGAGCTTGATGAAATATTTTTTTTGGGTGCAAACGAAAAAAATAGATTTCGTTAAACAGACCTGATTTTAAACGAAAGCCAAAAATAATTTTTTATGGCCCAAAGCCCTTTAACTTTACCTGATCGAAAAGTATTAATATACTTTTTTCGATCGAAAAACTCTTTCTCACTCAAACAGACCGGTCACAAAACTTTTCGCTCAAACGCTTCAAACAGCGATTTCCAAACTTTCTTAATCCTCACCGATTTTCTGTCCAAAACTCACCGAATTTGAAGGCAGAATCCAGTTCCGGTTCTTATTTCTGTTCCGAAACATTAGGATTCGCAACTGTCGAAATGGTTCTTATTTCCAACCGATTTGGATTCACAACTGATTTCTGATAATTACGAGTCCAGTACTCATGATTTATCAAGAATCGTCATTTACGTTATTACGCATTTACTGTTTGATTTCAAATTTTGTCGATCGAAAATAGTCTTATCGCAAACAGTGTTGTCGAAGAACTTTGGTTTTCGTTCAATTTTATTCGATCACAAAACTCAGTAGCGAAAAACTTATGTTTTCGATGTTTTTATTCGATTGTAAAACTTTGTTGCGAAAACTGTAGTTTTCGATAAAATTTTATTCGATTGCAAAAATAAGCGGCGAAAACTTCAAGTTTTTCGATACATTTTTATTCGATTGCAATACTACGCGTCGAAAAATCAACATTTTATTCGATCGCAAAATTACTCAGCGAAAAACTTTAAATTTCGATCACTTTTATTCGATCGCAAAACTCAGCGGCGAAAATCTTGAATTTTCGCTAAGTTCTTATTCGATCGCAAAACTTAGCGTTCGAATAAATTTTCGCTCGAATAAAATCATGTTGTAAACACTTAGAAATTTTTCAAACTTTTTTGTCTAAGTCTTCCGATAACTTCTTTTTATTTTTTTTCATAACGCCCGGCCGAGTTGGAAGAAGAATTCCTAATTCTTACACGGATAATTAAATTCAAAAAAGAAAATAGGAAATCTATGTGAAAAATAAAAATTCTTACACCAATCATTTACGAGTGAGTATTACACCAAGAATTGACAAGCAGATTCATTTTCTAGTGAGCTATGTTATATAGCTTAGATAAAGAAAATGTACGAGAAGAAAACGAGCCATCCTCAACCAATTGCAATGAAGTCATTCGAACCTACACTATAGATTTCATCCACACACTTGAACACTTAGAAACAGTTTTCAAATTTTTTTCTAAGTCATTTACTATACACATAAACATTGTTTGCGCCTTAACAACAATTTAAATTGAAAATTTAAAATTTTTTCCACATTCACAATTGCTTAGTAAATTTGCATGATTATTTCAATCTAATGAATATTATTCATTTTTTTTCTTCAGAAATGGCTCATCAAGAGTACTCCTACATCTACCCTTCCGAGTTCCGACAGTTGGCTGACCATCCATGACAACAACTATCAACTGGACCTCGCCATTTTCCGGTGTCCTGATGAAGTCATAATTGTCATTCTCAAAGGACATCCCTTGTGGCCAGCTCTCACCATGGCTGCCTCGGTTCAAATGGTCTATCTCCAGCAGTTCTGGGCGTACATGAAGAACCACATCGAAGGTGATGACGCGGTCTACACAACCAAAATAAACCAGAAACATGTCATCATCAACAAGAATACTGGCCATGGTGCTCGATCTACCGCCTCACGAAGTTTACGACCCACTACCGACAGATGCGGTGATCGTAGAAGACATGCTTCGGATGGGATATAAGACACCGCTGACGAAATTGGCAAACTTCCAGAACAGCGGGATCCCACATCCACGGAGGACATTATTCGGAATCATCAACAATATCTCTCGCCGAAGCACTCAGGATTAGACAAGGCGAACAGGAACATTCTCCGAATCTTCCACGGAGTCGTCTTCTCGAAGAACTACGATGTGGCCTAGCTAATCGGGAACGATCTAGCAAACCAAATACGTCAAAGGGAAACGAAGTCGAAGGAAAAATTTTTGTCTTACGTACGGTGGTTCCCGGTGCTGATCTCCCACCTGATGGAAGTACATCCGGAGATCCCTCGTCTGCCACCCGTCGGAGGATACATACCGCCGAGGCTGCGGTTCTTCCACAACCCGAAGGCATCATATCTGGCGCTCCAACCGATGTTGATACCATTGGAGCTGCTACGCCAGGCTAATCCCACCGACGTGGCCTACCAAGACTATTGCCAAAATAACTCGATCACGGAGGCAATGGTACGGTCTGTCGATCCGGCTCCGATGCCTTCATGATGCGAAGTCCCGGTGGAGACTCACGAGCCCGAAGCCGCGGCTCAGGAGATAGAAACACCGGTCATTAAGCCTGAAGGTGTCACTCGTCAATCCACACCTCAAGCCGAATCTCCTGAAGCCACTGAATCTGATGAGGAGTGCAGACTCCAAAGAAGGGGCTCACGCAGACAACAAATCTCTGCCCCATCTGCATCTACCTCTACACCAACGGCTTCGATGATATCTCCTCCACCGCCATCGGTACAGACGACCACACAGGTTCCCATTGAACATGTTCCAACATCCATAGCGATGATACTTTTGGTATCATCTCAAGGATTGGATGGAAGCCTCGTTGGACCCCCGGCATCATAAGCTGCTAGTTGGTATTTCATTTAGGGCTTCTTATTTTCATTTACTTTTCCCAATGAGGTGGAGGGCCATCGCTGAAAGTCACCTATCTCCGTAGTTCCCGAGACAGGAATTAGGTAGTAGAGGGTGCACCCCCAAAAGGCTTTCTTTTAGGCGCTTCCTCTAATTAAAGAGTGAATTCAGGAGTTCCAGGTAGGCAAAAAGGAAGGTAAACAGTTAACGGCTGGCGCTATCAGGCCTGATTCCCTTCTTCCTCTAGAAATAGATCCCCCTTCTCTGTAGTAGCATTCTCTTGTGAGTAAGTAACTATCTGTAAAGCTCCTACCTTTGGTCTTGACCAGTGAAGTTGTTCGTTGTTGCCGGTACAAATCCTATTCGTGAGAAGAGGCGATTAAACATGATAGAAGAACAGCTGATATGCGATATGAATCTTATAGCTCGACAGCTCGTGGCGAAAGGAGTTAGTTTAGGGCTTAACGAACGTAACACTTTGACTTCGGAGCCAACAACGGGCCAACCCACCGAGTGGTGACTTCTGGGTTGTTAACGGATGTCCTTTGACGTTTCGGTATCCCAAGTCCTGTCATAGGCGGCACGTCGGGGATTTTCTCTGACGTTGTGACAGTGGGGCGCCTTCCTGGCCCCACTCCAGAGGCATCCATGATCGTGGTGAACCAGAGATTGCAAGAAGCCCCTTCTACAACCATCAACTCCCTCGAAGACCGGATGATGGAACGAATGCTACACGCCATCAAGACTTTCAGACGGGATACCGGGAAAACACCAGTCTCAGAGGCAGCTCCTTCCGAAACCCACTATCAACCCATCTCCTCACCACCACTAACCACTACCATACACACTCCCATATTACCTACCTTAACCACCCCGATCCAATCCCCTTCCCTCATCAACCCATACACCATACCAATAATCCAGCTTCACGACATCCTCATATCTCGCCTACTAGCTCTTGAGATAAGGACCCCAATTAAGGAGAGTCTCTACCGTCGTCTAGTAAATAAACCCGAGCCGCCTGCTCAAACGTGTTGCCGAAAAGAAAGCTCTCACACGAAGCAAAGACATGATAATCCGATGATTCGGATCGTCATGAGGGGGAGAAATGGTAAAAGACCACAAGAAGCGGCCATGGTCAGAGTCGACAGAAGCTATCCTCGACTCGTGAAGCTGGAGGTTCCATCCACCAACCCACCAACCATACAACCCACTAACACCCGCCAACAAACAACCACCATATCCACCACATCCCACACACAAACACTACCTCCAACTCCCAAAAGTTCAAACCCAATCCTGACCTCCAACCTCTAAAATCAACATGAAGCAGTCGTCTACGATCCACATGTAATCATAGATGATTACATTTTAAACGAGAAGTGGCTGACGCATTTGGAACTAGAGAAAGCTGCTCAAGCCAGACTTTCCAACGTCAGATACTTCCTACAACAAGCTTCGATAGATTTGGTGGTACTTGAAGATGATGAACTTTAAGAAGGCGAGAACTACAACGCCGAACTCCTTGAACTACCAGAGATTATTAGGCACCGAGTCGACACCCATCCTCGCTTATCAAAGGGGACTGTCAGAATCGAGACGCCGTGGGAGAGCGTACGGATTGAAGTTCCGTTCCTTCAAGACATAAGGAAGCAGATTTGGAGGGCTCCAAACCAAATCAAGAAGCTTAATGAGCTTAACTTATGGGGCATCTCTCACTGGGAAGAAAGAAAGAAGATAGAGCACATCTTCATGTTAACCTACCTCGGTCCGGATCGAAGTGGCGTCCCAATGGATCAGCGTAGAATATATTTCAGGGACAAGCCACCGATCCTCCAACTCGTATGTGTATCGCACACGATTGGAAGCTATCTAACCCGATCTACCATATCGAGCGAGCAGACAACAACCACACTCGAGAGGAGAAAGACGAGAGCGATGATGAAGTCTGAAGTACACAAATTCTGTGACGGAACGTTGAAGCTCGTAAGGAAGAATATCGAGAAGAGTTTGGTGGAGAATCGATAAAGAAACGATCTCGATAAAGAAACGAGTTTGGCGGAGTTTCGAGGAAAGAGGTCTCGCTCCTAAATGAGCCTCTGGATGCTATCAAGAAAAGATCGGAGATAAGGAATGCTGTCCGACACTATGAAACAACATTGGGATTGAGGAGGTCCTTTACACCCGACAAGGATAAACGGAGCTGAAGAGCAAACTAGCACAAAGGGGGAGATTGACGAAACATTGAAATTGTGCTTTGTTTATTTGTTATCCTTGTAATTAGGGTGTAGCTCATATTTTTGTTAGTGTAGGACTTAAGTTAGTAAATATACCATGTATAGAGGTATATACAATGTACACAACAAAAATCAATACACAAGAATTTCAGAAAATGCACAAGTAAAAGAATTCGCATTCTAGAGAGAAATACAATCGAGAAATTCCTCACTCTAAACACGTTCTCTCTCCCAATCTTCAAACGTGATATTCCACCGAAGGTAACTTTCGAGAATTCTTATTCGAATATCTAGAATTCGTGCTTAGATCGATCGTTAGTTGATTAATTAGGACCTAACAGTCAAAGAAAAGAGACTTGAAACAAATTTTGTTCAAAGTGAATTGGTTCTGCTTCCGGAATCAAAGATGAAAATACACATTTCGAATCTGTGGATTTTCTAGCTTTTCGTGAAAAAAACTGATCTACTATGTATTATTATTGTATGGTTTATTATTGTGTGTATTGTATGCTTTATTATTGTGTGATTTGTTGTGAATCATTTGGAGTGTTTTATTAGTTATATGTTTGCTTGTGATATATCTGTTTATTTTCAATAATAATTGTTATGTGTTTGTTTATAAAGGAAATTCTTTGATGGAAACGAACATGTGCAAAGGAGAATTATGTCTTGCAAATTGTGCAATGACTAATACAATTTTGAAAAGTATGAAATACTTTGATCGTCTTAAAATGAAACAAGCGAGTGTTATTTCTATATCGGATAGCACAAATATTATAGAAGGCTCCGGAAGAGCTAATGTTTTACTACCAAGAAGAACGCGACTGATAATACAAATGCCTTATATTCTCCTAGGTCTCAGTGAAATCTATTGAGCTTTAAAGCCATTCGACATAACGGATATCATGTTGAGATTGCATAAAAATGAGCTGTTGAATATTTACACATTACAAAGGGGGCTTCTAATGATAAAAGAATTATGGAAACATTGTCTTCCTTTAACTCTGGGTTGTATTACACATATCTTAGAACGATTGAATCGTATGCTAACGTAAACCAGAAGTTTACTAATGGCAGTACATTAATGTTTGGCATTACTATCGGTCCATTCCGATGCAAATAGAATGCGGAAAATAACTGAGAATTCACGTGGGCATTTAATGAAGAACCAGATGATTCTTCAAGGTAATGAACTATCATGTGTCGGTTGCTTATAATAGAAGTTAATTATTCGCCCATCACTAGCGAAAATAAAGAATGAATCCGTAACATGTTTGGAGCGTATACATTGTGATATTTGCGGACCGATACATCCATCATATGGACCATTTAGGTATTTCATTGTATTAATTGATGCATCGACTATATGGTCTCATCTATGTTTGTTATCAACGCGCAATATCACATTTGCGAGATTGTTTGCACAATTGATCCGATTAAGAGCACATTCCAGATTATCCGATAAAGAAAATACGCCTTGATAATGATACTGAATTTACTTCAAGGCATTTAATGATTATTTTATGTCTATTGGAATTGATGTTGAGCATTCCGTGCCACATTTTCATACGCAAAATGGTCTTACAGAATCGTTGATTAAGCGCTTGCAGTTAATTGTCAGACCATTATTGATGAAGTTGAATCTTCCCTCGTCTTACTGGGGACATGTTATACTGGATCTAACAACATAAATCCAACATTAGGCCAACAATTTATAATGATATGTCTTCCCATTACAAGTGGTTGGTCAGGAACCAAATATTTCCCATCTAAGAATTTTTTGGGTGTGTGGTATATGTTCCAGTTGCTCTACCACCACGAACAAAGACGGGACCTCAAATGAAGTTAGAAATGTATGTCGGATATGAATCTCCATCGATAATAAAGTATATGGAACCTCTACCTGGAGATTTATTTACGGCCAGATTTGTCGATATCATTTTGATGAATTGAATTTTCCGACATTAGGGGGAGAAAAGAAACAGCTGGAGAGAAATGTTAGTTGGAATGAATTATCTCTAAATCGTTATGATCCTCGAACTAAATAATGTGACTTAAAAGTTCAAAAGATAATTCATTTACAGAATTTAGCTAATCAACTACCAAAAATTTTCATGACCTTAAAAGAGTGACTAAGTCACATATACTAGTTGTTATTGCTCTTGCAAAAAAAAGATGTTCCTGCAGAATATAGTATCGAGCCTAAGCCACAGCTAAAGCGGGGTAGGCCCTCGGGTTCCAAAGAAAAATATGCTCGAAAAAGAAAAGGAGCAAATAATAATAAAAATGGTCCAACCGAGTATTTATCGACTAGAGAAGAGTCGATGGGCATAAAGGATAATGAGAATGAATACTTGTACGTTCAAAAAGTAATGATAACGAAGTTATCTCGATAAACTATGCCCGAAATAGAATTAGATGGAACCGAAACGAAGTCAACTTTGACAATAAATTTTCATTAAACGTAGCACTCCATGAAATAAATGAGATTAATGAGAATGAGGATCATGAACTGTACAAGAATGGAGCAAGAAATGACTGGCAAAAATGGAAAGATTGAATCGAGGCAGAATTGAAATTACTTGAGAAACGAAAACTTTTTAGAGATGTAGTTCGTATACTAGGAAATGTAAAGTCGGTTGAATCTAAATGGTTTTTCATTAGAAAGAGAAATGAAAACATTGAAATTGTAAGATACAAAGCACAACTTGTTGCACAAGTTTTTTCGCAATGATCTGCTATTAATTATGAGGAGACGTGTTCTCCTGTGGTGGATGCAACTACTTTTCGTTATATAGTAAGTATGGCAGTACGAGAAGGACTTGATATGCGTCTTATGGATGTTGTCACTGCTTTATTATGTGGAACACTTGACAATGATATATATATATATATATAAAGCTTCCCGAGAGATTTCAGTTGCCTGAAAATTCAAGGCCCTAAAACGAGTACTCAGTTAAGTTGAATAAATCGCTTTATGGATTACAGCAATCTGGGCGAATGTTCTATAATCGCCTAAGTGAATTTTTAGTGAAAGAAGTGTATCGGAATGATCAATCTTGTTGTCCCTTCATATTTCTGAAGAGATGTAAAAATGAGTTTGCCATTATAACAGTCATTGTTGACTATATCAATATAATTGGAACTCCTGAAGAGTTGACAAAAAGCTGTTGATTGTTTAAAAAGGGAGTTTGAAATGAAAGATCTGGGGAAAACAAAATTTTATCTTGGACTACATATTGAATATTTAAAAAGTGGAATATTTGTACATCAAGAGACTTATACGAAAAAGGTATTGAAAAGATTTTACGTGGATGAAGAGCTAATTGGTCCTGAAGTACCATATCTTTGTGCTATTGGAGCACTAATGTATCTTACGAGTCATACGCGACCTGATAAAGCGTTTGCTGTAAATGGTTGGTCTGACCAAGAAAGAAAGTCCAAAAGGATATGGGATATTTGGTAGGCGAGATGTGATCCAAGAGACAAATCCATTGGCGAGATATAGTTCATCACTGACTCATAGACACTGGAATGAAGTTAAACAGATTTTTCGATACCTTAAAGGAACAACTGATATGGGATTGTTTTATTCTAATGACTCAAAAGCAAATTTAACTGGGTATGTAGATGTTGGATATTTGTCTAACCCACATAATGCTCGATCGCAAACAGGTTATTTGTTTACATATGGTGGATCCGCTATTTCATGACAGTTAGTGAAACAACTTTAACAGCTACTTCATCTAACCATGCGGAAATTCTCGCTATTCATGAAGCTAGCCGAAAGTGTGTTTGGTTGTGATCGATAATTGAGCATATCCAACAGACTTGTGGGTTGCTTTATGAGAAATTACTTCCAACGATCTTATATGAAGATAATGCGGCATGTATTCAATTGGAGTTCGAAGACTTCGAGATTTATAATGATGTCATCATCAGAGGAGAGAATACGCGTTGCGCTCTTTTTTCATTCACTGTGGTTTTCCCATTAAGGTTTTTAATGAGGCAACAAGGAAAGTGTATCAAAAGGAATTATGTACTCTTTTTCCTTCACTATGAGGTTTTTATCTCACTCGGTTTTTCCTAATAAGGTTTTAACGAGGCAAATTCTTTGAAAAACATCCAAGGGGAGTATTATGAAATTGTAAGAAATGTGGATGTTTTTAATGGTGATAAAATTAGGTATATTAAATGGTAAAAATTCGTTGACTATTGATGAGATGAGATAAGATATATTTAATGTTATACATTTTAGTTGAAATAGTATAAATTTTTCATCTATAATTAGACCGAAATATTTGTATTTATATCGAAAATATTAATAATACTCTATATACATTTCAGTGTTTAAATTTATGGTCTTATAGTAGTTATAATAATTTTATAACAAACATAGATTTTTTTAGAACTATTAGTTGGGCCCTAGTAAAAATACCTGATTAACTAAAAACTCTCACTTGAACTCCTCTTCACGTTGTCTTCTTCGTCACGCACATGCCACCATCACCACCATACATACTCTATCGCCGGCTTCCAGGGGGTCGGCCTCTGATCCTCCGGTGGTTCCGTCCCTGCTCCTCGCTCGCTCGATGCGTGACTTAGCCGTGATAAGCTTGTCACTCGCCTAGCCCTGCTTTATATAGCGGAAACGTAAAACAACCGGTTCTTTCTTTATTAATTGTCACACGAAGGGACAACCGGTTCGCCTACCCGACTTGTCATAATCTTTGTTAATTGCAAAGTTTACACATAAGAGAAAATTCCGACCCGTGGCACCGACAGGTCACGACCTCACCTAAACATAACGACATGGTTATCTCCTAGGTCCCTTCTTTAGAATCTTAATTACTCGCTCATTCTGCTCGTGAAATCCTCCTCGGGACACCTTTGCTCCAACCCTCTAGCTCGAGCGTGCGTGGCTTGCTCAAAGTGTGTGTGTGTCGTGTTTCTTGGTGTGTGGATTTCGGCCCTCAAGTTGATTGCTTTCAAAGGGCTCAAATGAGCCCCTTTTATAGTGATAGGGCGCGACATTTGAAGTTTAAGGAGTCCGTCGAAAATCTTTAACAACCTTGGACGAATCAAAAATTCGAATAAGATTGTCCGAGAATATCTCGCTTCCCCAAATTTTCTCCTTGACTAATTCCTCGCTTGACTTGGTCCCGACATCGTATCGCCGCCGCTGCCATTCTTCCTGGACGCTCCGTCTAGCTTGACCTAAGCTCTTCCGACGTCGCCGCCATTGTCGTTGTTCGCCGCGGTGGGCCGCCTGCACCACCCATCGTCGGCCTGGGCACCCCTGCCCAGGGCCTCATCAAGTGCCACCCGGTAAGTGTCGGGGTGTGGGAAGGGCTTCGCGTCCTGCCTCTGGACACCGCCCCAAGTGCCGCACAAGAGCCTCACAGCTCGGGCGATCCATTGTGCTCTGCGCACATTCGCGCGATGACGGGCACGCCGAGGCTCGATGCCACGCGTGCTTTCACGATTGTTGCGCGCGCCCGATGTTGCATTGATGCTGCCCAGCACTGCCCCGATGCTACCACAGTCGCGCGCCCCACATGACGATAGTTAGAGTCGTTTGCTCCTGGTGTTGAACCGCTCCAACTCGTACACCTTGGACTTAGCATCATTGCTCGGGTTTGGCTCGAAAATGAACGAGTCGGTGACGTGGAGCTCAAGGTTATGACATTGTCCCCCCACCACTGAGAAAGTCAACGTCTTCGTTGACGGAATCCCGTAGCTAGCATCCAACTTCTAGTGTCAATACACTGCCACCACATACTCGAATTGAGTTATGTCCATGAACTTTTTCAATGAAGTCTCAGGCGCATCATCGCCTTCCCAGTGAACATGAAACTCGTTCATACTGTCCTCGATGGTTGAGTATCCTTCGAATTAGCTTGCCGAACACTTTTGCCTCAGTACCTGGTAGAACACGCCTCATTTGCTTAGTCTAAGAATCCCCATGATGAAACTTCTTTAAGAAGCTTACGTGAAAAACGAGATGTAGCTCCATTTGATCGGGTAACTTAAGTCGATGGACCACATGCCCCACTTGTGTCTCAACTTTGAACGACCCATTGTTCTTTGGCATGAGCCTCCACGATAGCTGCTTTTTATTTCTAATGTTCATCGGCCTCCAAATTTGCAGCCTAAGCTTCAAAAGCACCCTCTCGCTCACTTGAACTCGACCTCTCATCGATATTTGTCTGCGTGGTTCTTCATGCGCTTTTTACCTTTGGTTATTCTATCTCTAGCCGCGGTTCGAAGTGTTTGCGTAGTTCTTCATGAGGCCCTTTGCAGGTTATAGCTAAATTGCGTTGCGTCGAGCAAGTCGATCAATTTGTCTCGCTCACCGTGATGTAATGCCTCAAGTACTCTTCGAAGTGTTTGATTTGCCCTCTCCATTTTTCATCCGTTTGCGGGTGAAATGACGTCGAGAACTTCAGCTTTGACCCCAAAAGCTTGAATAGAAACTTCAAAACTGTCTCGTGAACTTCGCGTCCCGATCGCTCATGATCAACATTGGCACCCCAAAGAGCTTAACAACGTGCTTGAAGAATAACTCCGACGTAGACCCATATGCTTTAGGCAATGAAGTATTTAATTCCATCGAGATCGACTCCCACGGTCTCGATGGTATAGGCAACGGCTCAATTAAGTCGGCAAGCTTTCGACGCTCGACCTTCTCTTGGTAGCATATCAAGCAAGTCCGCATGTAGGCTTTGACATCGTCCTTCATCCTCGCCAAGATGAATTTGGAAAAAAGCAGCGCGTACATTCTTTCCATCTGTGATTTCCCGCCCATAAGGTGCGTGGTGCTCGCGTAGCAGCTCCTACTGTAGCGTGCCTTCTGGTACGTAAACGCGCCTGCCTCTGGCTACTAGGATCTCCTCCTCGAGCCAGTATTGCCACAACATGCCCTCGTTTACCTCCTCAATGAGCTTTTTGTAAAAGCCATGCTCGCTTCAGTCGCCTCGTGCACCTTGCCAACGAAGTCCGAGGTGGTCGTACTCAACGCCTTGATAAAGGCCTCCACGCCTTTCCGGCTCAGGGCGTCATCCACGTCATTGTTCCAACCTGGCTTATGTATCCACTCGAAACCGAACTCCCCAAGGAATTCCTGCCATCTCGTCTGCATCTAACTTCTTCTGGGTCTTGACGTAGGTGTTGGCGACGTTGTCCGTGATCACCACGAACCGCGTTCTAAGCACATAGTGTCGCCATGTCTCCAGGCAGTGGATCACCGCCATCATCTCCTTTTCGTGTGTCGAATATCAGCCCTTCGTGCAGGAGCATGTCTCCAGAGTTGTCCCGATGCATCCGTACGCACCTCGAATGGCTTGATGTAGTCCTCGAGCCTCAAAACAGGCTCCGATGCTAGCGCCTTCTTCAACTCCTCGAAAGCCTCCACGGCCTTCTCCGACCAATGACATCGAGCTCTTTTCTTCAGCATGTCCTTCAAGGGACTAGTGATGCGCGAGTAGCCCTTGATAAACCACCGATAGTAGTTCGTCATGCCGAGAAAATAGCGCAGCCCCATTACTGTCTTCGGCATCTCTCATTCGACTATTGATTTTTCCTTTGCTTGGTCCATACGAATCTCATCATTCGATATGCTATGGCCCAATAAGGTGATTTTCCTCACCTGAAGTCGCACTTTTCCCACTTGAGGTAGAGGCGATGCTTGTGCAAAGCCTCAAAGACCACCCGCAAATGCCATGCACGCTCCACGATCCACACATGTCAGTACCCTTACCTCCAATCCACCATCGAGAAGCATTCTGCCTTGACTAGCTTATCGAGCGAGTCTGACGCGTTCTGAATGGGGTAACAGCCTTGATCGCCCTTCCGTGGTAACGCACGTCCAGCTTAAGATCTCTGATCAAACAATTCAACACGAATGTGTGAGTCGCGTCGGTGTCAATGATCCCAAAAATCTTCGTGTCGTTGAACATGTACCGAACGAACATGAGGTCCCTCGTCGCGAGTAGTCGTCTAATGGCTCCTAATATCCGAAGCAAATTCATCCTAAAGGGCTCGGCATCGTTCGAGACATCGTCCCCTACTACCGTCGATACATTGGCTAGCTCAGGGCACTTCTGGGGCCATATGCTCGGTTGTGCTGCAGACATAGCATCTCGTGCCCGTCTGCGTTGGCCCTTTTCCTTTAGACTCGGCCTTCTTAGCCTTTTTTACTCCATCTTTCTTTTTGGTCTTTTTCTCCTTATTCTTCTTTTTGGAGATACGTCGCAGCTCTGCCTGTCTCAGCTTCTACCTCGGCCAGCTTGTACTCCACAAGCCTCTCGACCGCGGCATATGCCGATGTGAGGTCTTGGACCCCTTGTCAAGAAAGCTCCGCCTGAGCCTACCCTTTTAGCCCCGACATAAAGTTGAATAACCGATATGTCTCTGACATCTCCGTGATATCCAGTATCAGTTGGGCGAAGTGCTTCACATAGTCGCCCGCCGACCCCGTCAGGCGCATTCTCCGTAGAGCCTCGCGTGTCCGCCACGCCGAATGTCCTGGCATGAATTGCGCTCGCAAGTCCTGCTTCAACTCGTCCCAACTCGCCAACCTCGGCCGATTGAGCTGAGCGTCCAACGAGAGCCTCATTCGCCATCACAGCTTCGCATTCTCGTCGAGGTACGTTAGTGTCGTGT
This sequence comes from Linderniella brevidens, assembly GCA_004919715.1. NCBI lineage: Eukaryota > Viridiplantae > Streptophyta > Magnoliopsida > Lamiales > Linderniaceae > Linderniella > Linderniella brevidens. The sequence continues at coordinate 9,736,600 of SWDC01000151.1, read as the reverse complement.
CCACCTTCTCCACTTTGGCTACCCCAGCCCCATCGAGGTATGTCTTTATGTCGAACAAGAAGTTCACCAACTACTTTGCATCGCGAACACTCATGAAGACCCAAGGCTCGCGCATGGATCTCCTTGGCGTCGGCACTGCAGTGGCCCCTCCGCATGTCGCTAAAACCCATAGCATCACAGTCTCAACCTTAAGTCGGTCGATCTCGTCGTCGCTCGCGACTCGTGCCTGCGTGAGTGTCGTAGCCTCGGCTGCCAGCTGCGCGATATTTGACATCACGTCGAAGAGTTGCTGGAAGTTAGCCGCCCTAGCTTCCAATTCCGCCAAACGTGCTCCCGTAGTTCAACTTTCGTGGCTGTGTTATGGAAACGATGGCTCGGATACCAATTTTGTTGCACTTAGAATTATTTTTCGAAACAATCTTATCAATCACGTAATACGACCGGTTCACTCTTAAACCCTCATCTCTCGCTTGATTCGTGAAGTAGCCGCGATAAGCCTCTCACTCGCCTCACTCTGCTTTGTGTAGCGGAAACGTAAAACATAGACAAGGTTAAATCGAAGGGACAATCTGGTTCGCGTACCCAGTTTTCTCTAAACTATATTAATTGCGAATTTTATAACGTAAGGGAAAACTCTACCCGTGGCACCGAACAGGTCTAACCCTCACCTAAACCTAACGACACAATTATCTCCTACGTCACTTCGTCAGGATCGTAATCACTTGCTCACTACGCTCATGAAACCCTCCTCGAAACCCCTTCGCTCGAACCCTCTAGCTCAAGCATGCGTGGCTTGCTCCAAGTGTGTGGCTTCGTGCCTGGTGTGTAGATTTCGGCCCTCAAGTTGATTGCCTTCAAAGGGCTTGAATGAGCCCCTTTAATAGTGCTAGGGTGCGGTGTTTGAAGTTTAAGAAGTCCCCTCGAAAATCTCTAACAACGTTGGACGAATCCAAATTCAAATAAATGGTTGTTTGAGAATATCTCGCCTCACTAAATTTTCTCCTTGACCAATTCCTCGCTTAACTTGGTCCCGATCATCGTATCGCCGTTGCGGCCCTGCGCGTTGTCCCGTGCCGCCAACACACACTCTGCATGGTCATCCCGTCCCGTGACGGCCTAAGCTCTTCCGACGTCATTGCGCTCTCCGCTTGTACTGTCGAGCACTGCCGTGCTCGGCCAGACCGTCGCCGATCCACCGCCCGTCGTTGGCCTGGACACCGCCGCCGAGGTCGCCTCGTCAAGTGCCGCTAGCTAAGTGTCAGGCGTGTGCGAATGGCCTAGCAATTTGCTTCAGCACGCCGCGCGACCGGACAAGTGTCACACACCTGGGGCGGGCCATCGTGTCGCATACGCTAGCATGTCGCACGATCCGATTCTGCGTCGATGCTGCCCAATGCTGCCTTGATGCTACCTCGATCGCACGCCCATGACGATAGTTAGGGTCTTTTGCTCCAAGTGTTGAACCTCCAACTCGTGTACCTTGGACCGTGCATCATTGCTTGAGTTTGGCTTGGCAATGAACGAGCTGGTGACGTGGCGCTCAAGGTTGTAACTTCATGGAGAAGCGTTATTACAACACCACTCGACGATGAGACGTTCCTAGATTATTGTCGTTGTTCCACCGACAAGTTTTACAATGGAAATCCTTCATTGGTTAACCCATGATTTATGTTAAAATTAATGTTTTATTTTGATAGAAAAAGTAGTAAGTGGGCTTTTCGGCTGCAAATGTTTTTTCGTATTATACTTTGGCCAATGTACGTTTTGTCTTGTATAAAAGCAGTTAACGATAAATGATGATTTTTTAGCCGATAAAAAACGATTGTCTCCCCAAAACATCAAGAAAATGCAGGCCAAGGCCAACATAAATGGTATTAGAGCGCTTGGGTTGGTGAAATTACAATTGGAGTCTTCTATTGAAGGAAAAAATCATGTTAGGGTTTCATAATAGAGCACCATGGCTACGAAAACCCTTATTTGATGGTGAGAGCTACGATTATTGGAGTATTAAGATGAACACTCTTTTGATTTCACAAGATTTATGGGAGATTGTGGGAAAGGATTATGTGAAAATGAGAAGATTGAAGAAAAGAAAGATTAAAGGGGAATATTGTGAATGGTACGGATGTGGATCCCGAAGAGAAGGAGAATCGTAATAATGATGCACGGACTCTCTAATTCAAGGGGGCATCTCCAACAAAAATTTTCCGAGACTAATCGGGGCTCAAAATCTTCAAAGCGCCTTTCAATCCAAGTTGAATGTGAAAGAGTATACTAGCCAAAAGGCAGCCACTGGGAACACCTTTCTTGGTGGTTATAGTGGTGGTAGAGGCCGAGGCCATTGGGAGGTAGATTCGGTCAAGGAGGTGGTAGAGGTATCGACCAAAGTGGAGACGCCAAAACATGCAATTTTTGCAAGAAGTTGGGACACATAGAAAAAGAATGTTCGAATAAGGGGAAGGTTCAATGCTATATTTGCAAGAAGTATGGCCATAGGAGCAGTTTTGTAGATTAAAGAATGAGGAGCAAGCCAACAACACCGAAGAAAAGAATTTCGAGATAAGAGGCGATGGAAGCACATTCTATGCATGTCAATCGGCGATTGAAAAGAATGAAGACGTGTGGTTTGTCGATAGTTTATGTAGCAACAACATGAAGGGTGATGAGTCAATCTTTGGCAAGGTTGATAGCAACATCACGACTCAAATTACAATGGACAACGATGCGGTGATGAAATCTAAAGGAAGAGGTACGATTGCGGTTGCATCAAAAAAGGATGGATGCTTACTCATAATGTGTTGTTTGTGCCGAATTTAGCTGAAATTTTGCTAAGTGTTTGACAATTGATTGAGCATGGACATGCGGTTTACTTTGATGGTGCGGCTTGTAGAAAAATAAAGTAGAGAAAAAAAATTGACAATCGTAGTCAAAATGGAGAGGAATATAAATTTTCCACTCACTCTCAAGCCCGAACGAAGTGTTGCCTTAAATGTTGGTGCTGCAGACGGGTCATGGTTGTGGCACAAGTGTTATGGCCATTTAAACTTGGAGAGCTTGAAGTTGCTAAGCAATAAGGAAATGGTGTATGGACTACCAACTATAGAAGAGAAAGGTGGAGTATGTAAGTCGTGTGCTCTCGATAAGATGCATCAAGAGTCATTTCCCAAGGAGAAGGCATGGAGAGCAAAAGCACCACTTGAGCTTGTTCACATCGGCATTTGTGGTCCCATGAGCATAAACTCACATGGTGAAAACTAGTAGTTCATCACCTTCATTGATGTTTATTCAAGAATCTGTTGGGTTTATTTTTTTAGGCAAAAGTCGGAAGTACTTAATGTCTTCAAGAAGTTTCAAAAGATGGTGGAGAGATGAAGTGTTCGGCTGATAAAGAAATTGAGGAGCGATAGAGGTGGCGAGTACAACTCTAAGGACATTGAGAAGGTTTGTTAAAACATCGGCCTAGATAGACAATTGACGATTGGCTTTACACCAATGCAAAATGAGGTGGCCGAGGGGAAGAATATGACCATTTGTTGAAATGGGGAGAACAATGATTAAAGAGAAGAGGATACCGTTAACATTTTAGGTGGAAGCAACATACACGGCGGTTTACTTATTAACTAGTGTCCCACAAAGGCAGTTGAGAGTAAAACCACATTTGAAGCTTGGTTCGGCGGCAAAAGTCATCGATGAATCACTTGAAGGTGTTTAGGTCCGTTTCATAGGCTCTTGTTCCGAAACAATTGAGGAATGGGCTTGAAGATAAAGGTGAGAAATACTTGTTTTTTTAATATAGCATTAAAATCAAAGGGGTATCGGGTCGACTCTTTAACTTTAAGAGAAACAGAGTGATAGAGAGTCGGGATGTGATTTTTAATGAGAAGGACACTTGGGATTAAAAAGCAAAAGGAGTTAAAAGTGTGTCATTTCCAATTCAAGTGATGCACAAGAAGAGCCAAGTGGTAGAGGACATGAGGTTGAAGATGAATGGTCATCATCTCCAACAAAAAATATCAGTTCGAGTTCATCATCTCAAGGATCAACACGGGTAAGACTGAGACATTATAACGAAGTTTATACAAGATGTAATTTTTGTTGTTGTCGAGTCGGAGAGCTTTGAGCAAGCAATGAGAGACGTGCGGAGAAATGCCTCGGAACATGAGATAAAGATGATAGAAAAAAATGAGACATGTGAGTTGGTTGAGAAGCCGAAGGAGAAGCATGTTGTTGGGTTGAAGTGGATATACAAAACCAAGACTAACCTAGATTATTCAGTGCAAAAATATAAGCAAAGGTTGGTGGCGAAAGGATACTCTCTACAACCCGGTATTGACTATCATGAGACATTTGTGCCGGTTGTTGGACATGAAACCATTAGATTGTTGATTGCTTTAGTGTAACATAAAGGTTGGAAACTTTACCAACTTGATGTGAAGTCGGTCTTCTTGAATGAAGTGATGAAAGAGAACGTGTATGTAGAGCAATCACAAGGATTTGAGTTGGAAGATGAAGAAGAGAAAGTATACATATTGAGGGAATCCTTGTATAGATTGAAGCAAGCCCCACATGCATTGTACGGGAATATCAATGTCTACTTCTCCGACAAAGGATTCAAGAGGAGTCCAAGTGAGCCAACACTTTATGTCAACAAAGGTATCGATTTTTTGCTTCTCGTTTCTCTTGTTGATGATTTAATTTTTACGGAAAATGATGAGAAGGTGATGCATGAGTTCAAGAGTGAAATGTTGAGAAAATATGAGATGAATGATTTGGGATTGTTACACTATTTTTTGGGGATTGAAGTTGATCTAAGGGAAGACGGTGTATTTACTTGTCAAATGAAGTATGCCCAAGATATTCCTACTAAGTTCAAGATTAAGAAGTGTAATCCGGTTATGACTCCGTTGTTGGTGAATGAATAATTTGTGAAAGATGATGGTAATGCTGATGCCGATGTGGCACAATATGAGAGTTTTGTTGGGAGTTTGTTATATCTTACCACTACGAGGCCTGGCACCACGTATGCTTCGAGATTATTGGGTCTCACTTTATGCATCGACCGAGCAAAACACATTTTCCAGTTGCCAAAAGATTGAGATACATTCAAGGTACTTAATGTTTTCGCCTTATGTATGAGAGAAATGATAAAGAAAATCCGAAGTTGTTTGGATTTTGTGATAGTGGTTGGGTCGGTAGTATGGATGACATGAAGAGTACATCAGCATATACATTTACACTGAGATTCGAAGTGCTTATTTGGGCTTCGAGCAAGATAGGGTAGCCCATTCTTTGGCTGAAGCCGAATACGTATCGGCAAGTAAAGCAACCAAGCAAGTTGTTTGGTTGAAAAAAATTTACAGGATATGGATGAGAAGCAAGACATGGCAACTGATCTATTTTGTGATAACAAGTCAGCCATCGTGATGTCGAAGAATTCGGTGTTCCATAGCCGAACGAAAAACATTAATATCAAGCATTACTACATCCGAGAGGCGGTTGAAGATGGAGAGATCGGGATCAGGTATGTGAAGAACAAAGACCAATTGGCAGACATCTTCACCAAAGCGCTCCGGGTGACAAGCTTATTTATCTTGAGGATTACTGGGAATGGAAAGATAAAACATCAAGAGGGAGTGTTAAAAATAATGTTCTATTTTAATAGAAAAATTAATTAGTGAATTTTTGGGCTGCAAATATTTTTTGTATGAGTTTGGCAGTTACCTGGAACGCGGTACGATTCGGGTCGCGGTACAGGTACGGGTACGGGGAACGTCACTATGCCGGTACATGGTACAAGGGGGTATACCCATTCGGTACGGTGTTTCAAATTTTGGTACGCGACAAAATTGTATTGGGTTCGAAATACCACATACGATTTTATTAGTAATTAAAAATTTCGTCTTAGTTGATAGGCATACATAATAGAAAACATAATATTTAAAATTAAACTTCATAAGACTATTCAACGTGGGCAACGAACAAGTCATGGATTATGAGAAATATGTTGCAGTGTGTTGTATTGTATATAAAGACCAAATAGATGTGTGAACTAGGTAACTATTGGCCCATGTAGGTTTTGTTGGAAAATAATAGAAATTATTTTTATTTATTAAAGGGTTGTAACTCTTATTTTTATTGAAGGGTTGCATCCAACCAACCATGATTGGATGCAACTCTTCGGCATGATCCAGTTCCATCTATAAATAGATGGTTCATTTGCTCGTTTCGAACATCTCAAATCATTCGATGGAATGAAAGTCTTAGTAGTCTCGTATGTTTTTTCTTTTCTCATCGTGAAATATATTTAGTATATTCCGTATTCAAACTCGTCTGAGAGTCCGAAAAGCATAGCTTAAGTTCGTTGGTCTCGGAATTTGGAGTGCTCCTATTCCGTGACGTTTGTTGTTGTATCTTGGAAAACGCTTGCCGTATTCCGTAAGCACCGTGGGTGGAGCAATATCGTTTTAAGGACATAGCGTCAACGCTAGCCTCGACAATAAAATCAGTTTCACATCCCGCGTAATTATATATTATTTTATATATAAATATGTGAAGGCGTATATACGGAAATTATACCCAACATGTTTTGTCATGTATGTAAGCAGTTAACGAAAAATGATGATTTTTGAGCTGAAGCAAAAATGATTGCCTCCCTTGTTTCATCTCTTCGGTGGCCAAAACACAAACAGAAAATATAAACTAGAAAATACATGCCAAGGCCAACAATTTAAAGGGCTCCCGGCGGATTTCTTGTTTCGATCTTGAAAGTGAAGTTTTTTTACTGGATTCCGATCTCCTATGGTACAACAATCTATTAGATCCGGAATGGAGGTAGGAGTTTTAAGGGATCGTTTGTGCTCGTCTGATTCAGTTTCTACTGATGTCATCGTTATATATCTGATGATTGATGACGGAGATGGGACGAAATCTTGGCTGGGCAAATTCCCTTTCAGTACCCTTTGAAGTTTCAACTTCCTGATCAGTACCCCTCCAAGTATTTCTTCCTGTTCAGTACCCATTTGCGAAAAATTGTGTGTTTAATACCACCAAACATTGAAAAGACGAAAATAACCCTTCTTTACAGATTCAGTTATACCAACTGGTCTCATTATTATACCAATATATTCAATTATTATACCAACTGTTATCACTGCTATACCAATTCAAATTTAAGGGTATTTTAGCACTATTATACCAATTGTTCTCATTACTATACCAATATATTCAATTATTATACCAACTGTTATCACTGCTATACCAAGTCAAATTTAAGAGTATTATATTGTACCAAGTGTTTCCATTATTATACCAGTATATTCAATTATAATACCAACTGTTATCACTGCTATACCAAGTCGAATTTATTGGTAGAATAATCAATTTTATTGGTATAATAAGCGGTTTTGTTGGTATAATAATCGTATTTTGTGGTATAATACGCAAAAATCACTTTCGTATAATACAAAAAAAAATTATTTTTGGTATAACAGTTAGTATAATAACGAGAACAGTTGGTATAAATGTGATAATAGTTAGTATAAAAGCAGTTTTGTTGGTATAATAATCGTATTTTGTGGTATAATACGCAAAAATCACTTTCGTATATTACAAAAAAAAATATTTTTGGTATAACAGTTAGTATAATAACGAGAACAATTGGTATAAATGTGATAACAGTTGGTATAAAAGCGGTTTTGTTGGTATAATAATCGTATTTTGTGGTATAATACGCAAAAATCACTTTCGTATAATACAAAAAAATATTTTTGGTATAACAGTTAGTATAATAACGAGAACAGTTGGTATAAATGTGCTAACAGTTGGTATAATATTCTTAAATTTGACTTGATATAAAACTGAAGATAATCGAAATAATATTTATGTATGAAGAAGGGTTATTTTTGTCTTTTTAACGCTTTTTAGGTACCTAACACACAACTTTTTTCAGATCGGTACCTAACAGGAATAAAATTTTCGAGTGGTATTTAATAGGAATTTGAAACTTGAAAGGGTACTGAAAGGGAATTTGCCCATCTTGGCTCAAAGACTATGTTGTCTGCTCTAATGATAGGGTGTCATGCAGTCATTTTGTCTCGGGAACAACATTGATCCATTATTGCTGGTGCACAATAGTTATTACTTGTGCTACTCTAAAAGGACCAAGGCCATGACCTTAAGCTACACACATAATCTTGACGATGCTAGAACACGTTCTGAAGCAATATTATATACCCGAGTTTTATTTCGCTTAAAGACTTCGAGACGGGAGAATGAAAAAGTGTTTCAAGAATGTTCCAGACTTTAACTTTTGAAGTTTGCTTTTGATTCTTCATATATATGGTAAGACCACTATTTTTTCCAAAGCATCAAAGGATGTTTGCACGAGATGTTGGAATGTAAATCTATGACGATGTGATTATTTTATGAGAGAACTAATCATTAATTCAAGCATTCTGAATTGCATTTTCATAATATACAGATCATCTCAAATCGTGATTTCCACAGCCATAACGTTGGTATCGGTATTGTCGAGGCACGTACTACGTACGCTGTCCGTAAGACGTTATCGCCCCGATATTAAGTACTCAATCGGTTTAACGGCGTTCGTCCCCAAGATACAACGACTTCTAACTTCGGAATCGCAACACTTGCGACTCAACGAAGTTTTTCGGTGAATCTTACTACGAGACTCGTTTCTTTCTTGCTTCGGAAACTAGGAGTGTTTTATGCTATGAAAGCAGGGAGCAAAGTGAATGGATTTTTCCATTTTAGCAGGGGAACCTATTTATAGGTTTTCAAAAGCTGCATGGGTCGATTCGTGAAAAGTCGTAACTTTTCACCAAATTGCAAATAGGCACAACTTTTGGCCAAGGGTTAAAATGTAAATAGTCACAACTTTTGGACTATTCCAGCAATACCCCTTCACATAGCCACATCACAGTGTCCAGTCAGCGCCAAACCAACGTCACGTCGTCCTCGTCAGCGACACGTCATCAGCCCGCCCGGATTGGCTTCAATAATTAATTTCTCACTCACCAGATATCGATTTTGAGCAAATTAATAGCCTATAAACTCGTCTAGAAATATAGAATTTTACTATTGAATTATTTCCGAGTTTTGCTAAATGAAGACTTCTCGATTTCTAATAAAATCGATTATTTTAGACTTTGACCCATAGACCCTTTATAGTCCAAAAACCCAACACATAATGGGTCGACTGTCATGATCATCCATATTGTATATAAAAAGGGGAGCGGTATAGAGTAACTACCTCAAGTTAACTTGGTATGTCGGCATAGTTACTATTTTATCTTTTATTTTTTATTTAACCACAGAGATTAATTATTTTTTACATAGTTAAATATAATACACGATTTAAATTAAAACTATGATTTCATTTATTAAATAATTACAATTAAACATAACTCATAATATAAAATGGTGTTATATATATATATATATATTTATATTTTAGAACGTACCGTGGAGTATGCTTCAAGTACTAGTTTGATTGGGCTGAATAAACCTTCTGTATATTTTGCTCGTTTATGGTCTTGGTGGCAGTTGATATGATGTCGACTTGACTATCAATATCTTCACCAAGGAGCTTAGATGCAGAAGTTATCAAGCATCCTACTGTAAATCGATGTGCGTTATGTGTGGACTAGTTTAAGAGTATGCACAATGTTACTTTCTGGAAGTTCAGAGGCTAAGTTCTCAATGTATCACTTTCTTCCTGAAAGGAAATACTCCACTAAAATACTTTGGTTCACAACCTGTTTGTACAATCCGCCTATCTAGACTCATTTAGCTAGACAGGACTCACCTCAGTTGCTCTTCCAAGTCAACTGACTTCATCGGGTTATTAAAGTGGACTAGAATTAGTATCTACAACTGATCTTTAGAGTCAATCGGTAGTGTTTTAATAACGTAAACTGACCTAGATCCACGTTTTGCTTTCCACTGATCTACTGATCTTTAGTTCAACACGGTGAACTTTTTGCTCTTGACTTTTTCTTCTCAAAGACTTTTCAGTTAACCTTTTCTTGAATTTGTTTGCAGAAAGTTAGGTTTGCAAGTCGTTTCTTAAGTATTTATACTTGGGGATATGAATATGATAAATTGTTGGAGAAGACAAAAAATAGTCTTCAGACCCGCTCACGAACTCGCATTAATTGCGGTTGCTTGAAGGGCAAGGTTGACTCCTTTTGCGTCCGCACTTTGGTCTTTGTGTTTTGTCCTTAACATGATAATATTTAAGCTAAATGGATCTCTAAACTGCATATTTAATTCTGATTGCGGTTACTTGAAGTGGCATGTTTGACTCTTTTTGCGTGAGCACTTTGGTCTTTTGATTCTGCTTAGGTCCTTTGATTTGGTGTTCTATAACTAACCTAGATGAGCAGTACAATTGTCCTTACAGACCGACAAGTAAGAAATTGTTGGACAAATAAGCAATACATTTTATCCCATAAATAAATATTAGAATATATCGTTTATAAGCGCATACATTGTTGAGATACTTCATATCATCCTCGAATTCCATTTCATGGGCATATTCATAACAAATGTCACATTTAACCCAATGCATATTATCTATGAGGATTAATATGTTAATATTGAGGTGATTACGTAATAATGATTAATGTTTTAGCACCAAGTTCTATTTTTTAAGTATTAATTATAAATCTTTTAGATAATTCTTCAATATAAGTCTTTTATTTGTTTTAACCATTTATATTTTTTAAGATTTAAATAAGTTAGTGCGGAAAGTGAGTGCGTGCGGAAAGTGCGCTAAAGACTATATCCCTCTTGGAAACCAACGAAACCTTGAGCTTATGAATCCTCCAAACTGCGGAGACTGTTCGAGATATAGCTTGAGAGGAAATAGATAAGTGTTTTCCTTGTGTTTAGCCAAGTGTTAGTATAGGTCCGAGCGCTTATATCTAAATATTACATACAGTAGAAGGATATACCAAGAAAAAGATAACACAATTATAGCAAAAATGGCCACCAATGTAAGATTGTTTTTTATTTTTGATGTCAGCGGAAAAATCTGAAACGTCAAATGGTGCGTTGGAATTCATCTGAGTCTCGGTTCCGGAATCTTCTTCTTGGAGTGTGCTGGTTCATTTTTGGGATATAAGAACCGAATGGAAGTTGTAGGGTTTTATGGAGTTTTTAGGCAGAGGCCACCCTTTCCTCGTGATGATTCTGTTAGTTGAAATTGTCTAGCAGTGGCTTAGTTGTCTTCGAAAGTGCATTGGCGTGTCTCATGCTTTATATAAAAGGGTTTCATCGGGCCTAGCTTCCTTTTCGAAGTATTGACGTTCCCGAGTAGCTTATGACTGAGAAGAGACGTGCGCTCTTGCAAGACTTCTTCCTTCATGGTTTGGTTCTGCCTTGGACACAGGCCCGTACCTTTCTATGAGGCGAACGAGGCAGTTGTCTCGGCCCAGAATTGGGAGTGGTCCAATTTATATATATATATATATATATATGACAAAATTATTTTATTTTTTATGTTCTACATGTTTAAGTTTAAACTTCAAATAAAGAATAAATAATCAAAAATGCTGGAACGTACATCAGCTTTAAAGTATGCCCAAAGTTTATTTTACCTTTATAATAAAAAGCGACGTGTCTATTTACTGACGCAATTAGAATCAAGATTTTTTTCAGAGGGTTTCTTAGAGGTTTTGTGTCCAAATTTTGATCTGTGACTTTCCTTAGGTAAATCGATTATTCGTGTGGCTGTTGTTGCAACTCTTGTGCTTTTTTTTAAACTATTTTTTGTAATCTTCAGTGTGATGTTATGTAATAAAACATTCTGATAGTTTATATGATTTTGCAATCTTGGATCACTTTATTTAATTTAGTATTTAACTCTTGAAGCATCGATTTTGTCCGATTGAAGAAGTGATGATTGCAGCTAAAGATGTGTACTTGACCAGATATTTCTTTTTTTAAGAGTCCATTTAAATTACGTGAATAATTGCTACATTTGACTTTATTGTAGTGTTATATTTGGGGATTGAATAAATAAGTATATCTTATTTTTCTTGTTTATTTTTTCTCATTTTGGTTTTAAGATTGAGCCATATGATGTATATTCGTGATGAGGTTGTTTGCGTAGTAAGTTTCTTGGAGAGATTTAAGATTGAGTCTATATATGTAAATATATTGTTTTACTTCCTTGTTTAGACTTGGTATATTAATTGTGTTTTTTGACGAGGTCTTACCTTTTCTTTTTTCATTGTTAGGTTCAAGAAACTAGAATAAAATGTGGAGAAAGATGATGTGGCGGAAGCGTTTACTCAAATATTAGAAAAAGTAGCAGCACATTGGAAAAAAATTAAAACGGTTAATTAATCACCGACAAAAATACTTAAAGAAGGTTTCGGGGCTCGAAATTCGTATTTCTCCTTGAGTCCCGACTTCATCGAGTACGGGCCTGCTTGGAACCATTCAGACCCAATGACCACAATCATCCGTGCTCTACTCGAGAATTCCAATCAGATATAATTTTTTGAGGGGGTTCCTTGTTCTTGATTGAGATGTATTTCAATTTGTTAGATTAAAAACCCGATACGTTTTATTTCTTTTTCAAAAAAATAAATTCACCAACTACGTGGCAGTCTAACTTCTATGAATAAAACTAATCGGTTTGGATCGTTGAAATCTGAATCTTAAAAATTCTTATGTACGCCTAGTTTGATCACACGTATTAATTATCATGTTTGTTTGGTTGTATGAATTTCCAACCGATTTTACAACGATTTTATTTAATTAAAGCATTAGACCTTAAACTTGTAAATATTTTGATTGTTTTCTAAAATTCGATTTCAAACCCTTCGTCGATTCTTCTTTTACGCAATAGTGATCATACATATCCATTATCCATTATTTTCTTAAAAATAATTTTGCCACACTCTACATTATAAGATAATCACAATAAATGCAAATCTCTATTAAGAAAATAGAATGACAACTGACAATACGCGGCGTTCTGTACAATATATCTAACTGGAAAAGGCTATTAAATTCATATTTTTGAAGCGTTTTAATATAATAAAAAGATAATAAAACAAAGAAAAGGGGTAAAATAGGGTAGGAAAAAATTGGGCCTCAAGTTTTGACCTAAATACCCATCTCCGATGGCTTTACATACGCCTCAACCCTCGGATGCCCTTCTCTTTGTTTCATCTCTTTTCTTCGATTTCCCATTTATCTCCTCCGAACGGCCTTTTGCCCTTCTCTCTCTCATTATGGGTTTTTGTGATTGCCCGCCACTTTCAAATTCTTGGTAAGGAAACGTGCTTGTTTCCTTGTGCCCTTTGGAGAATCGGATGATCACGGGTTTCTTACATCGATATAAAAGATCCAGCTATTTTCACTGATTCGGTAATCCTTTGGAGTTTCAATTGAGTTTTTGCTTGTAATAATTTCACTCTGTTTGTATATGATCTGTCAAAGGCTTGACTTTGATGTGATAAATGATTGGATTTTATCTGCTCGCTGAGTTTGTTGGTCTGTTTATCAAGCTTCTGTTTTGCCATGTCATTATTTACTTACTCGGCATGTATCATCTCCGTTATTTATTATGTTCTTCAATGATATTGTAGATCTGTCTTAATACCTATTTTTTGTGGAGGTTCTTTAGTTCTCCTTGTTCAAGAACTTGTTTCTTGTTTTTTTTTTTTGGGCTTTCTTTTTTTTTTCTTTTTTGCTTGTATTTGGTTGTCCTTGCTCATATGTGAGCCTTTGTTCTATATTGAATCACAATGTTACCGGAGATACCTTGTTGGGCTATTTAGTCCATGTATGTTTTGTTTGTGAAATAAAAACTACCTATTCAGAAAAAAAAAATTATGTTCTTCAATTTTAACTCTTTTGTGATTGAGTTTAATTGTTTTTTTTTTCACTTTGCTGTGAGTTACATTGGAAGATTAGTAGAGTGATTGGACCGATGTCTTTGGCTGCAACTGATGCCTTTTGCCATAAACTTTGTTAAGGAATATATAGTCATTAATGCATAATCTTGCCATTGTTTGCCCTTGATTTTCTTGTAGATGACCTTGATTTTCTTGTAGATGATTCCACAGATATGATCCAATCTGTATGAATATGAACATGTTGTGTGGTCTATTAATTGGAACTTTTCAGACAATCCAAAGCTGTTCAAATGCTCCGTAACCTAAAAAGATAGAACTCCAATGCCTCATTTGTGTCCTTATCGTCAGTAATACACGTTTATCTAATACCCCCCATCGTGTCACAGGTTTAGCTGAAGAAATTATGTCGAACAACGACGTGCTTATGGGGCGAAACGGTAACGGACTCAGCCACAACCAAACAACGGTAGTACTAAGCCACAACCACGACATGTCGGTCCCTCAAAACCATGCTGTTGAAATGGGCCACGCCCACGATCACGATGCGGGCCCAACCCAGAGCCAGCACAACGAACAGGACGACGGTGACCACGAATACGAAGAAGAAGAAGAGGAAAACCCGTTAGACATGGAAGAAAAACCCGAGCACCGCGTGGATGACGACGACGATGTCCACCACCTTCACGGAGCCAATGTCGACCTCGGAATTCCCGACCACCACCACGTCCTCGGGGTTGACGAGGCCCAAGAACTAGACGAGAACATGGAGCTAGCCGTGATCCCGCACCACCACCACCACCACCACCACCACCACCAAGAAATGTCCATGGATGACATCGACGATCTCGACGAGGCCTTAATAGTCACCCCTTCGCAGGTCCTTCAGCAACGGGCCGTCGTAGTGAGCCCAAACTTCGAGCTCCACGTGGGCCAGGAGTTCCCCGACGTCAAAGGCTGCCGAAGAGCTCTGAGGGACACGGCCATCGCTCTGCACTTTGAGATACAGACTATAAAGTCAGACAAAACTCGGTTCACCGCAAAGTGCGCGACCGAAGGGTGCCCGTGGCGTATCCACGCTGCTAAGCTCCCCGGTGTGCCCACGTTCACCATAAGGACCATCAACGACAGCCACACGTGCGGAGGCATCGGTCACTTGGGCCACCAGCAGGCCTCGGTCCAGTGGGTTGCCAACTCGGTGGAGCAGAGCCTGAGGGAGAATCCCAACTACAAGCCCAAAGAGATCTTGGAAGAGATTCACAGGGTCCACGGGATAACGCTCTCTTACAAGCAGGCATGGCGTGGTAAGGAGAGGATCATGGCTGCCATGCGTGGCTCCTTCGAAGAGGGATACCGTCTGCTGCCTCAGTACTGTGAGCAGATCAAAAGGACTAACCCGGGAAGCATCGCCTCCGTTTATGGAAACCCTAATGACAGCTGTTTCCAGCGCCTCTTCGTCTCGTTTCAGGCTTGCATCTACGGGTTTTTGAACGCATGTCGCCCCCTTCTCGGGCTCGATAGGACCCATCTCAAGAGCAAGTACTTGGGCACCCTCCTCATGGCCACCGGTTTTGACGGCGACGGTGCCCTCTTCCCGTTAGCCTTCGGTGTGGTTGATGAGGAGAACGAGGAAAACTGGATGTGGTTTCTCTCGGAGCTCCACAACCTCCTGGAGATCAACACCGAAAACATGCCGAGGCTCACGATCCTCTCGGACCGTCAGAAGGGGATCGTCGACGGCGTGGAGGCCAATTTCCCCATGGCCTTCCACGGCTTCTGCATGCGCCACCTCAGCGAGAGCTTCCGGAAGGAGTTCAACAACACGATGCTCGTGAACCTCTTTTGGGATGCCGCCCACGCCCTCACGATCATCGACTTCGAGGCCAAGATCCTCGAGATCGAAGAGATATCCCAGGACGCGGCCTACTGGATCCGCCGGGTCCCGCCTCGGCTGTGGGCCACCGCCTACTTCGAGGGGACGAGGTTCGGGCACCTCACGGCGAACATCGTCGAGTCCTTCAATTCTTGGATCCTGGAGGCCTCGGGCCTCCCCATAATACAGATGATGGAGTCCATCCGAAGGCAGCTCATGACGTGGTTCAACGAGCGGCGGGAGGTGGCAGCCCAGTGGACCTCGATCCTCGTCCCGTCCGCGGAGAGGAGGGTGGGGGATGCCATCGAGCGGGCCCGCAGCTACCAAGTGCTGCGGGCCAACGA
Source organism: Linderniella brevidens (assembly GCA_004919715.1). Lineage (NCBI taxonomy): Eukaryota > Viridiplantae > Streptophyta > Magnoliopsida > Lamiales > Linderniaceae > Linderniella > Linderniella brevidens. Next base: position 9,720,491 of record SWDC01000151.1, on the reverse strand, counting down.
GGCTGAGTTTGAGGTGATATCCCACGAGGGGACCAACATTGTGGACATAAGGACCCGCCGGTGCCTGTGCAGGGGGTGGCAGCTCTACGGGCTCCCGTGTGCCCACGCGGTGGCGGCTCTGCTCTCGTGCAGGCAGAACGTGCACCGGTTCACGGAGAGCTGCTTCACGGTGGCTGCTTACCGCAAGACTTACTCTCAGACGATACATCCCATACCGGACCGGACCCTCTGGAAGGAGCTGTCCGAGGGGGACGGGTCGCAGGAGGAGGTTGTGATCAACCCGCCCAAATCGCTGAGACCGCCGGGTAGGCCCAGGAAGAAGCGGGTCAGGGCGGAGGATCGCGGGCGGGTCAAGAGGGTCGTGCACTGCAGCAGGTGCAACCAGACGGGCCATTTCAGGACGACTTGTGCTGCTCCGATATGACGATTAATGCATTTCGTTGAAGCCATTGTTAATGCATGTGCTGTGCTGTAGAGGTGTGTGGTTGGTGTTTGAATTTTTTATTTAAGTTGAAAATTTGAAGATATGATGCTGTAGTGGCATTTCAGCGGGTTGTTGATTGTTGGGCATGGCATTTTCTGAACTGCAAGCATGTGTTGTTTAGATGGATGAGTTTTATGTTTTTGATATTTGGTTATCTGCTTCTTTTCTTAAACCCATGGAGCATGGTTTTCTGGACAGGACCGATTCGAACCGCTAACCCCGAACAGTACAAAAGCGGGTTCGGTCCCGGTTAGGTCTAATACTTTTAATTAAAAAAAAAAGGATAAAAAAGTTGTGTAGTAATCGTGTGTAACACGAAACAAGATTTTGTAGAATGAAAAGGCTTTTTGCCCTACTTTTTCATTACTGTCAATATATATACATGTACAAACGTTCATATTAGTGGTAAAGATTTCTACACATAATTCCTATTGATACACTTACTATATATACAAAGATACACAATCAACCCTTAATAATATAATATACGCTAATACCCCCCTCAAGTTGGAGCATGTGGATTCTGGAGGCCCAACTTGCCAAAAAAATAATCAAATTGCTGTTTTTCCAAAGCCTTGGTGAAGATATCAACAAGTTGGACATTCGCAGAGACATGACTGGGAAGAATGGTGCCTTCAACAATCTCATTTCACACGAAGTGACAATCAACCTCAATATGTTTCTTACGTTCATGAAAAATCGGATTAGCTGCAATGTGTAATGCAGTCTGACTATCACAATAGAGACGAATGGGTTGAGAATGAGGAACACTAAGACTCATTAGCAATCCCTTCAACCACTTCAACTCACATATGGTGGATGCCATAGAGCGGTACTCGGCCTCGGCCGATGAGCGAGCAATAGTATGTTGCTTCTTGGTTTTTCAAGAAACAGGTGAGGCACACAATTGAACAAACCAGCCCCTAAGAGAATGCCTCGTCAGAGGACAACCGGCCCAGTCAGAATCACACCAGGCAATAAGTTGGAGATCACAATCGGCAGGTAAGAATATACCTTGTTCGGGATTGCCCTTCAAGTATCGCACAACACGAAGAACCGCATCCCAATGCGCTTGCACAGGTTTGTGCATAAACTGAGCGAGCAAATGAACACTGTAAGACAACTCCGGACGTGTAACAGCGAGGTAAATCAAACGACCAATCAGACGTCGATACCGAACGGGATCCGAGAAAAGTGCATCATTAGCCAAAGAAAGTTGATGATTTTGTTCCATCGGGAAACCGACGGGCTTGGCACCCAACAATCCGACTTCAGCAATGATATGCAATGCGTATTTGCGCTGGCAAAGAAAGAGACCCAAGGCGTTGCGAGCCACCTCAATCCCTAGAAAATACTTGAGGACCCCAAGATCTTTCATATGAAAGCATCGACCCAAATAATCCTTGAAGTTGTGGATGGCGGCACTATCATTGCCAGAAATAATAAGATCATCCATGTAAATCAAGACTAATCTGTAAGGCACCACGTTGCAAGGTGAAGAGAGAATAATCTGAATATGATTGCTGAAAATCGTACTTCGCAATGCGCTGGCCAATTTAGCGAACCAACAACGAGGCGCATGTCGAAGACCATAAAGAGAGCGACGAAGTCGACAAACCTATCCCGAAGCGTTAGCGGAAAAACCATGAGGTAATTTCATATACACCTCTTCATCCAAATCACCATGTAAGAAAGCGTTGTGAACATCCATCTGGTGGAGCTCCCAATGTTTCGCAGCAGCCACGGCTAGAAAGGTCTGAACAATCACCGTTTTCGCAACGGGAGCAAATTGTCTCATTATAATCGAGACCCTCAATCTGATTATTGCCCAAAATTACCAGACGAACTTTGTAGCGTTCAATAGAAAAATCATAGTTATACTTTATTTTGAACACCCATTTACACCCAATGGCGCGCTTGCCAAGTGGAAGAGATTACACCGGCCAAGTACCGTTAGCTTCCAGGGCTTGAATTTCATGTTGTATGGCAGCCCGCCAACGAGCATCTTTCACGGCCTCCGCAAATGTTCGCGGCTCAATACCTGGTGCAACACTAGCCAAAAATATCCGATGCCGGGGAGAGAAAGAATCACAATTTACATAGTTGTGTATGGGATAGGACATACCTGAGGAAACTGCTGGAGAGGATGAGCTGAGAGAGGGGCTTAAATGACTAATAGTGTGAGACACAAAATCACGAAGACGAGTAGAGCGATATTTTTCCCGATACCATTCGTTCTAGAACCAACTTGAGGAATCAACTCTAGAACCTTAGAAGACGGATGCCCTAGCCGTTGATGCCACAAGTCGAACGAATGTGTCTTATTAGTCCTGATAGCTGTTACGGTCTCTACATCATGGAAGAAATAAAGCCCCTCTCGTTGCTCACCCGCTTCAATCAGCGTCCTCGATGTGGGCTCATGTATGACACACGAATCATGGGTAAAGTGAGCAACATAAGTAGTATCCTTCAGCAACTGAGAGACGGATATCAAATGACACTTTAAACAAGATAAGTAAAGCACGTCATGCAGCGCGACTTTGCCACTAAGAACTACAGTCCCAGGAGGACCCGTCATATGGCGAGTAGCGCCGGTGTCGTACATCCATTTTTCGAGAGAAATTCTCACCAGAAAGCTTCTCTGATGATTCGGGTTTGGCCTAATTCAACAAGGTCAGTAACGTATTCCACTTCTCATGATTCAGCCCTGTAATCGCGCCAACTTGCTCCACCGCATGAGAGATCACGGTATTTGCTGTTGCTGCCTGCACCGAACCAGCGCCTCCACGGGGCATCGTACCGCCAGAACGACTAGGTCCACGTCCACCAGTTCCACGCGTACGCTCGCCCCATCCCTCTGGATAACCGATCAGCTGATAGCAACTATGGAAGTCATGACCAGTTCGATACAGTGAGAACACACTGTATTTTTGTCCCGAAAGCTGCCACGGCCTTTCTGTTTGGCCCCTGGTGATGTCGCAAAGACCATCGTATCATCAGAAATAGCGAAACTTCGAGATCCCGTCCCGCCGTGCACGGCAAAACTCATCGTGTCACCAACAACATCCCTCTTTTGAGTAATCAAATGCGTTCGTTCCTCTTGTACCAGAATGGAGTATACCTTGTTCAGATGCAGCAAAGGATCTTGCGCGAGGATGTTAGATCGACTGGTACCATACAACGCTTATCGAGCCCCAAACGAAACTGATGGATTTTTTCTTCCTCATGTCTTTTATCGGCCATAACTGTGAGGTTACACTTACAAAGACTGCACGAACAAGCTGGGAAACTATCATACGCACCCAACTCCTCCCAAATTTTCTTCAGCCGACCGTAATAGGCGACGATGCTAAGCCCTTTCTGCTTGCAGTCCGCCAATTCCGCCTTGAGTTGTTGAATACGTGGTCCGTTGGCAATTGGGAGCTCTCCTTGATGTCCAACCACAGATTTTTAGCAGCTTCGATGTGAGTTCGAGCAATTTCCACAACATGATGATTTTTTCGTTCCACCACTCCATTTTGTTTAGGAGTACCTGGACAAGACTGTTGAGTTAAAATTCCCTTCTCCCTGACCCAACTTCACCTTAATTGTTATTTGAACAAGTCAAAGTTCTGTCTTGGTCCGAGTGGGGCTGAAAATTTGTTTTAGTGCCGAGGCACTAAACTCTCCACCTGGATCTGACTGAAAAATTTTAATAACTTTTCCAAATTGTGTTTCGATCATAGAAATAAAATTTTTAGCAATATTTGCTAGTTCTGATTTAGCGCGTAAAAAATATACCAGGTAAAACGTGTAAAATAATCAATAAAAAGAACAAAATATTTGTATCCAAGTCTAGACAAAATAGAAAAAGGTCCCCATAAATCACTATGAATAAGATCAAAAGGAGCATCAACTTTAGTATTACTAGAAAGAAAGGGTAATTTACTAAATTTGCAAAGAACACAAGTTTGACAATGCTGAAATGCATTATTCTTAACAATAAGCTTATCATGAAGAAGATTAGATTTAAACATATACTCCAAACGACTAGCATGCGGGTGACCTAAACGACGATGCCAAAGATCCCAAGTATTTTTCACACATTCGGTGGAAGATGAAGTGACAGGAAAACACAATGGATTACTCTTTTTATTATTAAGATCAAGATGGAACAACCGGCCACTTTTATGCCCCTTCATGATCACTTGTCCCGTGTGAAGGTCCTGTACATTACAACCATTAGGAGAAAAATTAACTGAGCAATTATGATCAATAAGTTGTCCAACAGATATCAAATTGGTTATTAATCGAGGAACATAAAGAGTACTAGGAAGGCATATGGCTTTAGAAGAATTTTTGGATAGACAAACGGTACCAATCCCTTGAACGGGCAACTGTTTTCCGTTGGCAGCAGTCACGGATTGGTTTAACGAGCAAGGTTTCAAATCACAAATGCGTGTTTTTGGTTGGACATATGATTAAAGGCAGCGGAATCAATATACGAAGGAGTAGATTTAGTTCTTTTACCTGATAAACCGGCAATAGAAAAAACAGAGGAAAGGACACCTGGGAGAGTTGATTGCATTGAGTCTTGAATCATCTTTTGGATAGTCTGTGGTGTAAGGGCGAACTCTATTTTCTGATTGATGGTCCTTGCTCATCGTAACAAAAGCCGGTTGCTTTTTCTTCAAAAGTCTGTACTCCAAAATGATATGACCCGGTTTCTTACAATAATTGCAGAAGTTCCTTTTCCGACAATGAGATTGTATATGCCCAAATTCATTGCAATGTCTGCACCGAACATCTTTGTTTACATATCTTTGCTTTGAATGATATTTTCCATGTGAGGCAAGAAATACAGAGTCTGCGGAATCTGTTTTTGTGTCGAGTTGCGCTCGTGTTTTTAAGCGTATTTCATCACGAATGAGTTCTCCCAACACAGAATCCATCGTCGATCCTCCATGATTAAGTAGCGTTCCCTTGGCAGTCTCGAATTCAGGCCTAAGCTTCATGAGGAACTGCATCACTCTTCCGCGATCTCGCTCCTTCTTAATTTCAGCAAACGCTGCAGCAGAAATAGTAGATGAGGAAATCATGTCTTGCTCTGTCCACAACTTCAACATTTCAGTATAAAACCTATGAATATCTCTGTCTTGTTGACTAATATTGGCTATCTCAAATTCGAGCTCGAATTGCCTAGATTGGTTCACTTGAGAATAAACTCCTTTGAGGTGATTCCACATATTAGCAGCAGAATCGAATGATCGAAGACTTAATGCGATATCAGATTCAACTGAATTAATCATCCAAGAGATAATTTGTGCGTTCTTCGCCTTCCAGCTGGCCTTCTTCTTTTCGTCACCTTCCGACTGCTCTGTTCCATCGAGGATTCCAGAATATCCCTTCCCATCAACGAAAATTTGAAACTGAAATTCCCAAAGTGCATAATTTCTGCCATTGAATTTGACAGATAAAGCTTCAAATTTGTTTGCATCCATGTCCTATATTCAGATGTGTCGAATAAATCCTCAAAAGGATAAGAAAAACAAAGAACTTCTCAAAAGAAATTCCCGAAGAGAAAAGTACGTGAGAGAACCTGGCTGATACCATATAAACACTTGTAATGAAGAGAGAATTCAATCGAATTCTATCTCAGCTATACACTGATTACATACTCTTTATATACAATGAATGAGGTGCTAACAAAGGTGAAAATATTATACAATAACAAAGGTAAATATATTATACAATTAATGTGAAAGGATAAGGACTATCCCTGATTTTGGGATGAGAATCATCGTGATCTCGGCTTTATTTATCCATTTGACAATACAGTCGTTAAAAGTAACAAGTAATACTTCGGAAAAAAAAGTTAATACGAATATGAACTCACATTCTCTATTCAAGAATAAAAAATAAAAAATATTTAAGAATCAAATTAACATAAGAAAAAAACCATTAATTTATAATATTATGCATACTAGTATATTCGTTTAACTGAGCCTTCTCAATTCGTATTATTACATTGATGCTTATGGTCTTCCAACTTCCTTACTATTAGAAGTTACGACTCTCTATCTTATTTTCATCTATTAACTTATGAACTATTAAATAAAACATAATAAAAATATATTATTATTAAATGCGGTTGGGTGCAGTTTTTTGCGGTTTTAAAATACAAAACCAAACTCGATTGCAAAATATGTGGTTTTATTATTTAAAGTCCAAACCAACCCATCAAGTCGTCAACTCGATACTTGCGGTCTGGGTTGGGTTGGGTCGATTGGGTGGGGCGGTCGGACGGGTTAAATGCTCACCCCTACCGAACAGTGGCTGAATCCTCGTGCTGATTCACCTGCTGCCTTCATCTCCCCCGCGGTATCCTTATTCCACCACTACTTCCCACTTAAATCGTGGGTCTGCTCTATGAAAAACTTAATATTTTTGTAATCAGAAAATTCTGTTGGATTGATTGATACACGTATAGTTTTGCAATCGTGGGTGGGACCTAAAGTTCATTCGATTTAGTGTTTCTCTTTAGAAAATTTGTCTTTCCTGTAATCGTAGGTGGGAGTCTACTTCATCAATGCTTAGCTTGTATAAGTTTTTTTATTTTGATATATCAGTATGTTTTTCTGGATGAAAATGAGAGAGCCATTATACGCGTGAAACAATTTCACAAGGATAAAAATTCTGTAGTAGTTTTATTTTATTCTTTTCCAGAGGTATCGATTTTAGTTTCTTCGGTTTTACTTCGCTTCGACTACTAAATCTTAAACTAGTAGATTTTCCATTTCGAATAGAAAATCCAATTTCAAAACTTTGCCAAGGAGATGGAGAGAAAGTTATTGAAAATTTGAAAAAAGCTGACATGTCATGACATTTTGAAGGTGTAACTAAGATCATTTTCAACCGAATAACGCATTCTCAAACTCAAACTCATTCTCAAACTCAAACTGCAGTAATTCGTCTCCAACCGAAAAACTCATTCTCAGATTCAAATTTCACACCATTTTTTCAACTTTTTAATACTACACACATATTTTGTAAATTTTCAAAACAATGCTGTAATCTTGTATTAAAATTAAAAAAAATCTATATTTTATTAATAGTCTTATTTTAAAATTCATTATAACAAAAAATTAAGATAAACTACTACATTTATTAATAATAATCTTATTTTTACTTTAACTAACATTTATCTTATTTTTAAATTAAAAAATAATTAGTGCAGACCTTTTTCACAAAAGAAGACAAATGGACAAATAGATGGAAAAAGTTAAAAAAAAATTTAATCTACTCTTTCTGCCATACCCTTTATAGTCGATGACACCCTAGAAAAAAAAGCAACCAAAGAATTTACTTATTAAAGTAAACAAAAGGTTTAGATTGCAAATGAAAAAGTTCAAATGCATAAAAATGCTTGGGCGCATATTTGGATTTTTTTTAGAGAGAAATGGCAAAATGCATTTTGGGTATGGGCATGCAGTACAATTTGGAGTAAGTTTATCTTATTTTTTAGGATTTTGCATTTTTATAATTTTGCCGCTCGATTGGAGATGCTATAAGGACGGTAATCACATTGTTACCTTGTTTTCATTAAAGACAGCATGTTTTAATTTTCGAAATTGGCGGAACCGTAACAGAAAAAGGAAAGAGGTTTATTTTTTTCTTCTTTTTATGAAGAATTTATGAAAAAACATGTACAAATAAGAAATAAATGAATTGACGATAACAGTTACAAATTCAACTTAGATCACGAAAAACATGAAAATAGAATGCAATACAAAGTCAACGAGATAATTAAAACAAAAATCAACCTCAAACTTTTTGCTAAGTAGCACAAGTATTCTCGTAGAGGGATGGATACAACGAGTATTAATACTTGACATGAAAGGAAATACGAGTATTAATCAAACAGAAAGACCGCTAGTGATCTTCCTTTCTGTTTGAACGCTTAGAATTTTGGAATCTGCGAGCAACGGAAGAACGTAAAAGCGGTCACTAGCGGGACTAAAATAAGTTGAGACGAGACGTACCTTTGAGTTGCGTTTGCAATCAGTCATTTCCAACAACAATGCACAAATAATTAGAGCTATTCATATAATAATTATATGTTGCACCAATAAAAGCCAGATGATTGAAGGCCATAAAATGAGATCCCATCAGCAAACAACAAAACTATCTATCCTTCCTGTTGAGACATTCAAATTCCCATTTATTTCTTAAGCAAAAAGGATGTTCTTTTTAGTGATAAAACAGCAACGCAATTAAAAAAAAAAAGTAGAACTACATCATCTAAACTTTGATTCTCCCGCAAAGTCGCCAGTATGCTCCTTGGTGGAAAAGAGATTTCTCAAAAACCCAAATATCACGTACAAGTACCTGAAATATTCAATTATTTTTAAGAGGGCTTAATTACTTATTTTATCAAAAAGTATTAAATATGCATAGTGTAACGTGAAGTATCAATATCATAACCCAATCTAAGAATGTAACCATATGACTAACATTACATTTGAGTTTTTTCAGAAACAGATTTGATATATGGTAATGTTTTGCAGATACTATCACTCTTTCCTAATCCCCTTAACATAAGATACTTGTTAACGTATCCAACGACAATCTACCAATTATCAAAGTTGTAAACTTCACGATGTCATGAAATAATATCTAATCTCCGTTTCCATTTTCACAACATTAAATCTCTGCATTTTCGTAATTTCCCAATGGAGGCGAAACTAGAACTAACTAACCCAGCTAATTGTTAGGTGGGTAAAAAAAAAAAGAGAAAAGAACGTATGATCGTATCATAATACGACGAACCTCTTTGCTTTTATCACCAGCAACGACGGCACCACTTGAATCATATGCCTCAAATTTCTGCAGTTGTTATAAGCATACAAAATCAACCTTTCAGTTGCACATGAAATAATAGAGTTGGCGAAGCAAAACAAGCAGCGAGAGGCGAGGGATAAAGAGAGAAGAAACCACAGGGCACCTGTTTGCTTAGAAATTCAAGGGTAAGTTGTACAAAAACTTTGCTGAGGTCATTTCGATCGATAGCAATCTGCAAAGATAATTTTTTAACATCATCAGATATCTGTAATGAAACGAAAAAGACACAGCTAAGGTATAAAACTATCCGCTCGGCTTGGACAAAACATAAAGACAAATTAGAACCAAAAGGGAAGTATTGTGGCACACGTATGAGACTCAACCACAAAGTTCTGTAGAACAAATGGTTCAATGGCCATTATTTTTGCTTAAACTTTCCAACATGTTTCTTAACAAACATACCCATATCTACAAACCATGTCCATAAAGCAAACATAATTAAGAACACATCTGCAAGAAATGGCCCACAAAAACAATACAATGGCTCAGAATTGGATAAGTAATTTCCAATTTTTTCCTGAAAAATTCTGGTTTATTTGACAAATGACAGCCATTCAACTAGTTTGTAGCATAATTCAAATAGAAGTTCCACGAAACTCTCATTGTGAAAAAATAAGTTGAGTAGTTGACAAAATAACTTGGATTCATATCTACATGTACTTGCCATTCGAGCTCTCAAAGTACGTATTTTCACAATTGGCATCATAATATCCCAGTGCACACGGCTCCAAACTGCCTCTCGTTGCTTAATCTCACTCTTCAGGGCCTAATAAAAGATAAGGTTGGCATAGAATCACATTTGATTAAGTTTTGGATTATAAAATAAGCCATTAAAAAATGCAGAAGTTCTTAATAGCAGAATTTGGACAGAAAATAATACTGGATGGAGCATTAGACACCTACAGAATACATGTTCTCTGTAACCATTTTCCGAAGAGATACTTTGTCTCCATTGGCCATCAGGGTATTTATCTGAGTGGAATGTGAGAGTTGAAAATTGAAACGGCAAAGATGAATCCAGATCACAAAGCACACGCATGAAGGTGGTAAACAATTGTAAAAAGCATACCTCTTTGTACAAATCAACAACTTCTTCATAGAACTTTTGCTTGGAATAGCCAGATTTCCTTAGCTTTGCAATTGCATAGGCACTTTTTAGCTGCAGGTACAATGTCATAGCAAGAGAAACTTAATAACAAACCAATTTAAGGCTCTTACATTCAAGACCCTAACTAATGGAAAGTAACTAGCCAACAAAACAGCAACATTTTTGAATTAATGTTCCTTTCTATATTTGCCGTGGGATTGGCATTTTAAAAAACACAGAGATGGTTGATCTTATTTCTCAAGCATAAGTGTAAAAGTTTGCTGCATGTAAAATGCCATGGCCTCAAATTATTCGGAATATAGCTGCATTATACATCCCGAAAGAAAAAAGAAAAAGAAAAGATCCTAGATATTTGAATCCTGAAATACGAATTTTATTCCACTCGTCAACTCCCATAACTGATGGGAACAGCGTCTTCAATCAATGTTCCACCTTCAATTCTGTGCTTTCCACCATCATTACAAAGGCTACAAATTGGTTCTCCCATTCCCAACAATCATATATTACTAATGATAGGCTTTTGACAAAAAAATTTCCAAAAGGGAAATACTAAACAGAAAATGATACGACAATCATATATTACTAATGATAGGCTTTTGACAAAAAAATTTCCAAAAGGGAAATTTTTAACAGAAAATGATAGGACAATCATATATTACTAATGGCATGAAATCTTAAAGGACTGACACAGAAGACACAATCGTCAAAGAGACTAAAACAATGATAAAATTATGGTTTTTTTTCCAGCAGCTAAAGGGAAACGATCATCTTCCATCACTCCCAAATTTCTAGCAATAATACAGAAAAAAAAAATTATATGTAAGTACCTCTAATATAATATCTTCTCTTGTTCTTTTCCATCCACTCTTAGTAAACCATCTGCAACAATGCGCAAGTTAGAAAAATACAAGTAATCTGCTATTATGTGTATATATATATATATATATATAGAGAGAGAGAGAGAGAGAAATTTTACGGTGTTCACCTTATGTGAGCACCTGTTATGTGGCACTAATTGGTGCCACATCAATATGCCACAAAGAGGTGTCAATCACTGGCACGTAAATGGTGCCAATCAATGCCACATCACCTCTTATGTTGATGTGACACCAATCAGTGCTACATAACAGGTGCTCACATAAGGTGAACACCATAAGATATGAAAATAAAATAAAAATTGATGCAATTTGCTAATCGAACTGCTAACCAAAATTATATGTACGCTAATCTTAATCAAATAATATTCATGTTTCACAAATATTTGAACCGCAGTTTTGATATATTGTAATCACGCTGTGATGCTAAATAAATAACAAAAATAAACATATAAAGAGGGAGGAAGCAAATAGACTGAACCAGACTAGAAAGAGCCGAAAACCACAGGAGCATTCACAGTGGTACTAGAAAAAGAGACTGATTGCAGAATTGAACTGCGAGCCACATGAATCAGTAACAAGTAAAATATTTAAATTCATGCTCACCTAGACAAAAACGAGATCGGTTCGCGTACTGAATATGGCTCATAGACAATTCCAGGACTGGTGGTCGACACTTTCATAGCCTTAGCAGCACCCTGTACAGTGGAAAAGAAGAAAATTTAATTCTACAGTAGCAACCTTGCAGAGAGCAGATTTTATACGGAAGGTACTAAGAGAAGGTATTGTTTAAGAGACTGGCGTGTTATGTGATATATAAACAGCACGAGTGAAAATCAAAATTACGAAATCAGAATCAAGGAAGCAGTTTTTGTCCACAACAAACATTTTTTTGCGCATGATTTTACAAATTAAATTAGGAGGACAGGATTTGAACGCGAAGTGACTTTAGAACGTAAAATTTAACAAACAATTGCCAGTTAGCTATGGTACTCTCACCACAACTCCAGATATATTGATGGTACAATCCTAATACTAATTTCATAAAACTTAAATAGAGATGGTGTATCACCATTTTCTGAGCTTGAGCTGCAGATGTTGCTTGCCCGCTAAACAACCTGACATAGCTGATGTTTGGTGATGTGAACTCCTGCACCAATAGATAAAACATCGAGAAATATTTAGCAAGAGAACCAATGGGTTACCTGATTCAACCTCACATAATATATTTTTTGATGTATTGGCAGTTTCAGCTTAAGCAAAAAGATTCTCTTGTCCTTCCTTCTGTAGCTTTTCTGGTCATTATACTATGCATAACCGAGTGAATGCCTCATTTTTATTGCATATTATTGTGGAACAGTTTAGTTGAAAATCCAAACCTTCTCAGCTAACTTAATTTCAACATAAAATAGAAAGAAAAAAAAGATGGTTTGATTGACAGCATCAACATGCCCGACAGCATCAACATGCCCCCGGTTCCAACAATTTTGTTGAGGCTTCAACCGTCAAAATCAATGCCCAATTCAGCTTAGTCATCTTTTTGCACTCTTCGGTTTCAAATTATAGACACACTTTCAACGCGATTGAAAAAAGTTACGATTCTAACTCAGCCATAGCTCGCGCGTGGTGGAGTGGAAATAAGTCAGGTCACAAGAAAAGTTACATCAGCAAAAGGCAGGCAACTCCTCGCAGGCATAAACATGTAACTCGGAGGATCTACAAACATGAAGAAGAAATTAAAACGATACCTGAGACAAATTGGAGAGTCCCGGAAAAGATTGGTGGGATTGCTCAGCCCACGCACGGGAATGCGTGAGAATTGGCAAGATCCGACGCTTATACTGTAAAATACAGAACTTGATAAGTTATCCTTAAAAGAGCTCAACATTCCAACACAGAGAGGCATACCTGTAACAGAGCTTTAGCCATGAAGGAGAAGAGATTTGATAGGGTTTTAGAGCTCCGAAGGGTTTTGAATTTTGACTATCAAACGAAAAACTTAAACCGCAAGAATACCAAACCTCTCTCTTTTTTCTATTTTTGAGTAACTATTGTTGCGCGTAAGATGCACCAGGGCTAATTTTTTTCGCGGTGTTTTATTTAACAGCAAATAATTTTTTATTTTGTCCAACGATGGAGCCTTTGGAATGAACTTGTAGCAAAGCATCGTCAACATACCTAGAGATTATTATCACTAAGTTTAGCCGTCGTGCGATGCACATAATATATTTTTTGCCACATTCGAATACAATTATTCGAGTGCATATTATTAGTCAAATTTAGTCATATATTTGATTCATCGAATTAGTAATTATAAGCGAATTGAAGTAGCAATTATAGTTTTAAGTACGCGGAACTCATTTTAAACACGGTTGAGTAGATTTATGGTGAAGGACAATCTTACAGTAATCAGCCATGCATCAGCACAATCGTACATCATGAACATTATTCACAATCTAACATAGTTTTTGCATACTTTTAATGACACGCCTAATAATTTGATGATAATTGGATTTCAACTAGTTGTATGTCAACGCATAAATTTGTGTTCATGTCGTTTGAATATGCAACTCGTTGCTCACCTCTATACCTTCTAGCATATAAATCATATATTTTAATTCACCATACTAATTTTAACGAATTAATTATTTTTGGTATGTAATAGAAGTTGAAAAATAAAAGAAAAAGAAAAATTAGATCTATGTTTTTTTTTTTCGTACTTGAATGTAACTCTTAATAATGTTCATGTTGCACAGTTGTGCAAAAGTCGTGGTAGGTTTCTTTGCCGTTGTTGGTTTTATTTTTGAAGGAGGTTTGATGAATGACACTTTCCGTTGTCTTCTTTGATGATAAGAAGGTACATCATGTTATAGACAATTAGTGGCACACCCACAAAAAAAAAAAAAAAAAAAACAGGCCAATAGAACATAAAGTTGAATTAGTAATAAAAGGAGCGAAAATGTGACTTTGACCATTAGAAGAGACGGTGGGCGTGGAGCTCCTTGCAACATGTTCAGGTACGATTTCTCCGATACTCTGAAAAGACATTAATCACATGAGTTAAGAGGAAATACAAGTCGAATGCTTTGAAGAGTAAGTGAGATACCTCGAATCCCCTGAAATCGATAATGAACATGAGCCACTGTTCTTGTAGACTAACACATAAAGAAGTAGTTTACAACAATCCCTTTGGATTAGATGTACTATCACAACTCATCATTTAAAAAGGATGAAGAAAAGAGTGGAATAGTATTTTTTTATAACCTGAGAGATAGGGCCAACTCAGTTTCCGGTCCAAGAGCAAAGACTCAGATAGCCTCTCAGTCAACAAACTCTGATTCATCTGCAGAGTTTGAATCAGAATCAAACTGTTTCTAACAAATTTTGCATATTACCCTATCAATGATGGATGCAATTATACGTAAAGCAAGCGTGCGTTGTCCCATTACCTGCAAAAATGTGCTTGAGAATCATCCAGGCAACTATGATGTTCACATTTGGTCATACAGATATATACGACAACCTGATAAATAATCAGAAATATAAATTAGATATATGTTATGATCTTTCTTGATGCATGACCCGAACTCCTATAGATACTAATCAGCGACCCTACGTAGATTGGACTTGGATTCTCATAAAACCCTTTTCATGTTAAATTGTAAGGAAATCATATGTTGGTACCCTTAAAGCATATAAAATTGAGCAGACCAAACCCAAGCGGTGCTCTGATTCGCGTCTCAAGCCCACGTACGCAGATAAACAATGTACGATCGAGCATGATCGAGTGAAAATCAAACGTAACAAGTTAAAGATTTTAAGAAATCAAAATGGAATTTAACTGGGAGCAAGTCTAACGTCGTTGCATTCAGGGAGATATCAATACATTGCATAGTAAAGAATGACTGCTAGTGGAGAAATTTTCACTGGTATTAGGAATAATCTTACCCTATAAACTTACAATTATATAATAACAATCGATTAGCTAAGTAGTCATGCAACATTGATGTTAATAATAGTCTTATCATAAACATTATGATAACAGTCTTACAACATTATTGTTAATAATTGTCATACGATACCCAGAGGTAAACCGACACGTTTGGACAACATGAAAATTAATAACAACCATACAATATATCATACAAAAACCATTCAGTAGATACTAATCAGCGATACCACATAGGTGGGACTTTGAATCCCATAAAACCCGTTCATGTTAAACTGTAGATAAAAAAATCACATGTAGATACCCTTAAAGCATACAAAAACGAGCATGATCAAACCCACGGCCACGTGGTGCTCTTGGTCGCCTCTCAAACCCACGTACGCAGATAAACGCTGTAAGACCGAGCATGAATTGGTTGAAAATCAAAGGAAAAAAGTTAAAGCTTTCAACAAATCAAAATGGAATTGAATCATGCACATCAAAGGAAGAATGTTGTTAATGAAGAAATTTTGAGTTATATGCATATCTCTAAATTTCCAATATATAACTATTCGATACACCTTGAGAAAAGTATTATTATTTCACTCGAAAACAAATAGGATCAGACTGCTTTCAATGTTTTCCTCTCATTTTCCCCTTTGCGACCCATTTTCCTTCATAAATTCCAAAGTTATACAATTGAAAATCATAAATGATAAAAAGTCATTCCAAAAAGAAATAAAGGTATTAACACTGGGCAGATCTCTGGGTGATGAATAAATTCATTAGGCTTATTTCCATTATCGACCATGAACGACATCTTCAAGCCACATGTCGTATGTAAGTGCATAGCCAAACATCTACTAATAAATTTATTTTTATTAAAAAAAAAGATGACAATATATATATATATATATATATATTAATTAAATAAGTAACAGAGACTCATCGGGATTATTGGCGGTGAAGCTTATAGCTACCCATCCACCGTGATACTCAGCTCCTTTTGTAGACAAACACTAATTAAATAACAAAGGTTGTACTGTGTATTAATAATTGTTCGAAGATAGGCTGTTGAAGTATACAGATCTCCTTGGCAAGTTGCATAACCATTGTCTTGGGATCTCCATCGGAGATAGGCCAACTTTCATGGTCCACAAACACCTGTCGACAACAATTCTTTAGCTTTAGAGTTTAGGGCATCTCATATATCTTGTAATGTTTCTCTATCTAATTCGATACATATTCTTACTGATTATCTTATGGTTGTATGACATTAACATCATTACCCTCTTTTCACGTAGTATCGCCTGAAAATTACAGAGAAGAAGCTCAGGGTAAAGCATAATGGGTTTGACAGCATCAAATCAAGAACTATTAGCTGCAAGATTGCAATCAACAAACCAAACCCACATCGATGTCTTCATTGTAGATGAAGTTGTCGTGAAAAATGATGCGAACAACCATCCTTTGTAACCTGCATAAATAAAGAATGTCGTTTTCACTTCTCCATCTCAAGCCTCCCGTTTTGCAAGTGAGGACACCATGAATCATATTAGTTCTTTTACATCTGATGACGATAATCCTTTTGCTTTTAGGTGTTGTAAGACTACTTGGCTTCGTGGAACTCACCACCATGAAACAATTGTTTTCGTTTGATCTCCCTCCCTCTCTATATCACGTTGAATTACAGTAATTGATATTAATTGTTAAAAAAATACATTGCATGCCATCCTAACAGTCCAAGGAGGTCAAAAGCCCGTATCACATCCCAATGTATATGCATTATTATAAAATGTATGACTACTGAGCTGAAATATTAAATATATCATCAAATATTGATCTATACACACACATATTTCTCTTCATAAATACCTTAGTCCCATTGGGTATCAGACCCAGACGAGTCTTCAATTTATTTAAGGTGTACTTTGACGGTGTTAGATGGTGATTGTTGTCTTCACTGAATTGTAGCTGCACAAACCTATCAAATAATGAATGGAGAAGTATTTATGTATACCTCAACTAAATGTCAAAATCTGAGTTGTAGCCATTGACCGACCCGATCCAAAGCCTCCTCTTTTCGTACGTCCTCGGCTTCGAAGGATCGAAGTCCTTCTTTGAAGCCCAATTGTGCATATCATCAGCTCTTGATGAAGAATCTGAGAAGAATCCACATCTCTTCCTCCTCTCAAACCCACCAAAAGCCGTGGTAGGTTTCTTTGCCGCAATCCAATTGTTGGTTTCATTTTTTAAGGAGGTTTGATGAATGACACTCTTCGTTGTCTTCTTTGATGATAAGAAGGTACATCATGTTATAGACAATTAGTGGCACACAAAAAAAAAAAAAAACAGGCCAATACAACATAAAGTTGAATTAGTGAGAGAATATGGCTTTGACCATTAGAAGAGACGATGGGTGTGGAGCTCCTTGCAACATCTTTAAGTACGATTTCTTCGATACTCAGAAAAAGACATTAATCATATGAGAGTAAATACATGTCAAATGCTTTGAAGAGTAAGTGAGATACCTCGAATCACCTGAAATCGATAATGAACATGAGCCACTATTCTTGTAGACTAACACATAAAGATGTAATGTACAACAATCCATTTGGATTAGATGTAGTATCACAACTCATCATTTAAAAAGGATGAAGAAAAGAGTAGAATATTTTTTTATAAACGGAGAGATAGGGCCAACTCAGTTTCCGGTTTAAGAGGAAAGGCCATATAGCCCTCTCAGTCAACAAAGTCTAGTTCATCTGCAGAATTTGAATCAAAATCAAAATCAAATTGATTCTAACAAATTTTGCATATTACTCTGTCAAGGATGGATGCAATTATACGTAAAGCAAGCGTGCGCTGCCCCATTACCAGCAAAAATGTGCTTGAGAATCATCCAGGCAACTATGATGTTCACATTTTGTCATACATATATATACGACGACCTGAAAGCCATAAATAATCAGCTATATATATCAGATATATTCTATGATCTTTTTTTATGCATGACCCGAACTCCCGTAGATACTAATCACCAACACGACATAGATTGGACCTGGATTCCCATAAAACCCCCTTTTCATGTTAAACTGTAAGGAAAAAAATCATATGGTTGTACCCTTACAACATACGAAATTGAGCAGACCCAAGCGGTGCTCTTGTTTGCGTCTCAAGCCCACGTACGCAGATAAACAATGGTGAAATTCTAGTTGAATTATTGGGGAATGCAATTATTGGGGAAATCCTTTACACAGTCTCGTCCTATAAATAAATAACGGTGAATGCTTACTCGAATGCACTTGTGAGGCAGTTCTTGAAGTCCTTCCACGGAGGTGATAGATTCTCAATTAATAGCAGCTATTTAGAAGGATTTCCCGGTTTGCATATTCTCCGCGTATCGTGGTTGATCAGCTGCGGATCCGGGACTTGGTCAAACACTGGTTTGAAGTTCATCATCTTATAGTCCTAGAACTTTCGACTATAAACTTCTTTAGTTCAGCATCATAAGTCTTGTACTTTTTGTCCAACGAATCCCACAACTTTTTCGCAGTTGTAGTGGTGATGTATAGGGAGTCGTTAAGAGCATTAAAGATGTAGTTTTTCGATACTGAAATAATTATATTTTTAGACATCTAAAACATCATTTTCTTACTCGTACACTTCATTTGTTTCAATGTTCCCATCATCTTTGGCATGATTTTTGTCAATTTGGGTAGGAACTTCTTTACAAATCTAATTAGTTTCAAGGTCGTTAGGTAGAACAACATTTTCTGCTGTCAATGCTTTAACTCTGTATCGTTGAACTTCGCGAGTCTTTCGGCATAAGTGTTGCTCGGTAACAGAACGATTACTGCTGCTATCGTCGCCATTGATTAGGCCAAATATTGTCTTACGATTGTTGGATTTCGGTATATCGTAGTTTGGTTGATGGGGCCGAATTTCGGTTAGAAATCCGTCAGAACTCTCTCTATATGGTAAGTCGTGGAGCGTATTATATAAGTTGTCCATAAGATGATATTACGTGCCCAATCGGGTTACGACGATCGTCCCCATGATACAACAACTTTTGAATTCAAATCATAGATGTACGACTCGGCAAAGTTTTCCGACGAATCTTACTATGAGATTCATATTTTTCTTACAATGGAATTTTGGGGACTTGGACGTGCACTGTTTGAATGATTTGGACGGTGATGAATGAATCTCCAAATTCTATAGGGGTTTTCGGGGCGAATCTGTAAAGATGGACAACCTTTGGCAGTGACTATTTTACGAATAGTTACAATTGTTGCCTTTTTTATCGGATTCAATTTGATCCGTCCGATCTAAATCTAATGATCCATATTGTTTCCCTTTAATCATGATCCATCAGACTGAACTGCAGGTTTCTGTGTGAGAACGAACCGTCACCAACGTCTCTCTCACAGCAAACTGTTGCGACCTATCGATCGAATGGGTTGTACACATGTCACTAACACGTCATCTTGTCTGCCACATCACCCGAGCAACCACGTCACCGGCAACATCATTTCCGCCGCCGCTTCACCGGAGCATAAACTTTGGCTCCTCATACCTCATCGCGACGATGCGTACGTGCGAAGTGCAAAGTCCATCCGCAAACTGCCCATTGCGCATGTTGGCACGTCACGGTCGGGCGGATCCAGGAATATATATGCTTGGGGGCCATGAATAGACAAAGTTAAAAATAATATTTCCGCAATGCAAAAGAGAAAGAGTAGTTTGAAATACAATGATTAATCATAAGCAAAATCTTTCTATCCAAAAGGAATTCGACGTTCTTTCAAATTTTTTCAAAGTCTTCAATAATTATTTCCATGCTCACACTTCTGCCAAATTCACTCTCAATGTGTACTATTAATGCGCCAGGGTGAAAATCATCCTTCATTTTACTTCCAAGCCTAGTTTTCACGTTATTCATTGCTGAAAATGAGCGTTATGTAGTAGTCGTAGAAACTAGAAGAGTAAGTCTGTATACAATCACTTGGTAAACGAGATTGTATGTCATCGACTTGTTAGTCTTCAGGAACCATTGCCATAACTCTGAAATGGTATTATAGTCAGCGCAGTTGACTATATTGTACTCGTAGTGCTCAAATGTATCTGCAGTTGCTCTAGCTCATCTTAAGTAAAAATTGTGCATATATAACTCAACTAAATTACTTATATCTCCAGTTTTGAACAACTTCGTCGTAAGGATTTAACTACTGTGTAGAATAGGAGTGATAAGCCCTACTTGACGTGGAAATGCGCCCTTAGCTACACCTCTCCTTTCTCAAAAGTTTCTGTTTCAAAGCATTGCTCATAAAGAGCTATTCCATAGCATCGTCACTAAACCGATCATTAATTTCATGGAACTCTGAATTTATGGTAGTATAAAAGAGGTCTGCCCGATAATGACGCTCAATGGTGATATTGTCCGAAAGATTACAGACTCCACCTCGCCCTCATCTAATAATATAGCGAGCACTAAAATAAGGAATTTCAATATTTCGAACTTCACAAAATGACTTTACCTTTACTAGAAAATCATGCCAAATATTATCCCTCATTTGTTAGAGTAAAGTCTTGGTAAATACTACAAGCTCAATTGCATTATTATATCTTGAGACTTGTTTTGTAAGGCCTGAGAAAAAAATTTGTAATCCCCATTACATCTTTCATATGTAAGATAAGCCAAAATCAAGCGACAAAATTTCATCATAAACATATGTAGCATATGCTCGCTGAACAGGAAATCCATCACCCATAAATTAACCAATATTGTATAAGTTGCACTAAACATCTTAATTATGCCAGCCAATGGTCTCAAACGGGAACTCCAACGTGTATCAACGGCTCGTTGGAAAATACAAATCTGATTAGATCTACTCCCCATCTCTAGTTCCGTAATAGCAATAAAAAATATGCAATGTCATATGCATGAGCAAGCTTAAATTCATCGTTAAGCTTACAAGAAGAAACAACTATATTACCTAATCTATAAGAAATTAATGAATATATATCGTACGTTTTGATGCCGAAACTAAAGCTAATTGCATCCGATTACCAAAACAATGATATAATAAGCACTTCTGCAATCGTTCGCAATCAAAGCTTGCAATCAATTGAACATCGAATGTTCACATGGCTAGTTACTCTTGTTGCGTCAATGATCGATCAATTGAATATAACAGTGGGGGTTTTTTGCAGGGTTGACTTTGAGGTCTTGACTTGTCACTAGTTTGCTAGGCAAAAGAGAAAGTGTTTTTTGTCGTTTTCTTTCTAAATGATTCTTGATTTTTCTTTTTCTTTTTTAATTTTTTAATAATTTTGAAATTAAATAATCAAATTAATGTTCTCGAAATTATATTAAAGTGATATACAATATTTAACCTTTTAAGTTGGGCTAAATAACTCAATTAAGCCCCAAAGGTTTAATATTATTTTTCGGGCATAAATTAGTAAATTAAGCTCAATATCTAATAAAGGCTTAGAATTATTATCGGCCCAAACACCAAAGCCCACGCTTTAAAAATTTTTGGGACACTTAGATCATAACTGAAGTCTTGAATACCTCATATATTTTAACACTCAGTGTACCGTAATTATTAACGATCAAAGCTCATTATATCTCTCTTTGATAGATATTGTTTCAGTGATCCTTTTTAAGTCCAACTCTCTTGGTTCGCTCAACTCAACACTGGGAGGTGATCGAGCGGATCGAGTTATAAAGATAAAACGAACACTAACGAACTATCCACGCTTCACAGGCAAGTGACCTATCGGAATAGCATAGAAGTAGCAAGTATTCGAGTAACGAATCCCAAAGGAACGATGAACTTTTTGAAAAACTATTGTTTAAATATCCTAGTAAAAATGTTTGATTTGCCGGACACGTAAAGAACAATTAACACCTAAAAATAAAGATTTGATAAAATAGCAAGGACGGGAGAACCTTATGAAAACAAATGTATTTGAGATTTGGATTCCCCCTAGCTCGACCGGGACGAACACCAAGTATAAGAAGACTTTGAGCTACTATTAGACCGTTAGGATTCCTATACCATGCGTAAGAATCCGTATGGCTGACGAAACTGCACCTTACCACACAAAATTCACAAACGACTAATCAACGAATTAACTGGCCGTGCAAGCTTCCCTAACTACTTAACCGAACACTGCATTAAGGTACGGTGAATCTCACTATTTGACTCTAATCCGGCGGGGTAGTTCAACTTATCTCTACCGATGAGTTTATTCCGCTCGTTTACGAGTGGTCTAATTGTCCGCCACTCTCTCGAGCGTAGCTTATGATTTTCCGGACTAAGTTATCCTAAAACGCATAGAAATGATGAAAATAACTTGAATTCAAATTACATAGACATAATCAAAATCATATGATTAATAATAATAGTAAAACATCAAATACACTTAAACATACGATCGATCTCGCTAGAGTTCATCTCAAATACAAAATATTTAGCTACTCATAATGTTTGACGAAGAACAAAATCAACAATAAGAAAAACATGATTCTTCTATGATATTAGATGCATGATCAATCTCCGTTCTTCGTTGAGTACTTTGGTCGAACACGTGGTGAGCGGCTAGGTGAGTGTTCTTGGGGTCTAGAGAGGCAGCAAAATTATGGTGTAAATGTATGTAGTTCAGCTATTACCTCTCTCCTTCCTCTCCCTTTAGTCATGTTATTTTCTCTCCTTCTATAGCAGCTCAGGTCCTTCATGCAAATCTTTGTTGAGCTCTGAAAATATTTCCCCGCATGATCATCTCTAATCTTCAAAGATTTGTGCAGCCAAAATTATTCCTTGAGTATCTCTTGCATTTAATGTCTTGAGAGGGATTTGTCTTATGAAGAAGATATGATCCCAAGGGTTGTGTGTGTGATCTTGCTTTTAAAAAATGGTTTCATACTCGTGTTAAAAGAAATATCATGAGCTGGGGTCGTTTATAGTAGGTTTGACGTTCAAAACGGCTAAGAGTATGTATTGGCACGGTCGTGCTTGCATCGAAAGTCCTTTTTGAAAGCTTCATCAAAGTTGCACGGCTTTGTGGATTAGGTTGCATGGTCGTTTTTAACTCGGATCTTCATTTTTGAAGCATCGACAACTCACCACGGCCTCAGAAGATGGCCAACACGACTATGTTAATGATGACACGGCCTCATGGTGTGTGAAGCATGGACGTGTTGAAATCGGGTTCGCATTTCCTTGCTCGACAGCTCAACACGGCCACGGAAGATGGCAACCACGGCGATGTTCAAGGCTTGCACGGCCGCACCATATCAGCAACACGGTCATGTTCAGAGCTTGCATGACTTGTGCTTGAGGGTTGCATGACCATGTTAAATGTTGTATCAAGTTGCATGGCTTCCTTGTTTAAGGTACATGACCATGTTAAATGTTGTATCAGGTTGCATGGCTTCGTGGTTTAAGCTGCATGACCATGTTAAATGTTGTTTTCTCTAATTTTTTTCTTGTTTTCGTTCGGTTTGTTCTTATTGCCGTCTTGAAGCTCTACACATCATAAAAAATAAGCAATTACCCAAGTTATTTGTTAACCTTGTGTCTGAAATTTAATTTTTACTTAGTTGGATACAATACGCTATTCAGTTGGTATCAGAGCCAAACGTGCTAAGATTTGAGTAAAAATCTACGAAATTGTTTTTGGTGTTCTCCGCATGTTCATAAAAAAATTTCGATATGTTTTGGTGTTGTTGTGTTTAATCGAGTGTTATAAATTGATTTTCTGTTGTTTTCGATCATTACTCAAGCTTATTTTGAACGATTTTTGTCTTTAAGATCGAAAACTGTGTGTTCACTGTGAAACGTTTCGAAAACCAGTTTTCGCAGAACGTTAGAAAAAACATTTTTCGCAGAACGTTTCGAAAACCAATTTTCACAAAACATTTCAAAACTTTAAATTTAAATCAATTTTTGCAAGACGTTTCGAAAATCATTTCGCAAAACATTATGAAAATCCATTTTCGCATAACGTTTCGAAACTTTAAAACCTAACTCATGCAGGACGAGAAAAGGGGAAGGCCATACGCATACTCATATAAGGCTTAAATAAGGAGCTCTCAAAGAAAAGAAAGAAAGTGATACACCATTGAGCAAAGCTCATTCGGGAAACTTTGAGAAACACAAACCTCACCCAAGCAAACACCTCATTTTCATCAAACACATACCACAAGTCCTTTAGACTGACGACTGAGACGCGCTAAGCATGAACCAACTACCAAGCTAACAGCTCTCAACCTTCGAAAAACACACAACCCGAAACCTCAAGCCCGCAACTCTCTCCTGAGCAGAACTCCATCACCCAAACCGAGTTGAAGCAGGAGCTCCTGAGGTTGCCAAAAGCCTCGTGGAAAACAGACACATACCACGGGTTTTGACGGACTAGATGTGGCCTCTTCCTGACAGTAGACTTTCAGGGATCGCAACGTGATCGGAGCCGAATCGCAGGAAACAAACTATGTTTTCTCTTTGATCTCTCTATGTTTCTTTGCGTACTTTACGCATATGAGTAGCTAATTTCTTTGTATTTGAGATTAGATGAACCCTAGCGAGATCGTACATATGTTTGAAGTATTATTCTTGGCCATTGTTATGACTCAGTTATGAATTATATTATTATCTTGATTATGTTTATGTGATTAAGATAATATCCGAAAAATCGTACGCTACGCTGGAGAGAGGGGCGGACAATTAGACCACTCATAAACGAGCGGAATAAACTCATCGCTAGAGATAGGTTGAACTACCTCGCCGGATTAGAGTCAAATATAATAGCGGGATTCATCGTGTTTTAATGAGATCTTTGGTTAAGTAGTTAAGGAAGCTTGCATGGAAACTTAATTCGTAGATTAGTTCTTTACGAGTCTATGTGATAAGACGCAGTTTTGTTAGTCATATAAACTTGTATGCTTGTTGTAGGAATCCACACGGTCTAAAAGTTAGCTTACTTGTTATTTGTTTCGGTAGAGCTAGGGGGTTCGAAGTCTCAAATAACTTTGCTTTTCATAAAGTCGCCACATCTCCATTATCTTTATTAACTTAGCTGTAAGAGATTCGTACACATAACCCTATTTTGTGAGATTTTTGAGTTGACGCGCTTTTTGCTCATTTCTTTGCTTGTATGAATCATGCCTAATTTACTTCTCTCCAAAGCTAGCTTGTGTATTACGTGTTGAAATTACTTAAGGTTAGATTGTGTGAACATGAGGAAGGCAATAGGAATTAAGTCCATAGCCAAAGTTTCATACCGCGCCTGATCACCATAGTTAGTCACTTTGAGCCTGAGCCTTTTTTTGGAAACCGAATTATAAATTACCGACACGAATAAGCCTTCAGAAATAACCCATCGGAACGACAGTGGAAGTGGAGGTTGAATGCCGCAGTCAAGGAGCGCAACCCAGACCAAATCCGCGATAAACACCGAAGCTGAGCGTTGAAAAGAAAAGAAAAAAATATATTTGACTAAGAACCCTTCCTCCGATAATCTTTCGCTCTCAAACGCATATTACCGATTTCCAAGACCGAGAGGTTGAAAGAAGAAGGCTTAGTGAAGAAAAAAAATGGCTAATACAAAAGAAGGAAAACAATGGAAAAAAAACGGATGAATTCTTGGCCCGTTCTGGATAATGGCATGATCCCGACACAACTACAGTTCATATCCTTTTAAGCTTATTCTTTACATACTTTAAATATTTTAGCCCTGCTATAATCTGGTAAAGACCTTCTAATTCACGCCTTATCACTGAGTGTAGTAGATTTACGAATCACTTGCAAGTTTATGGTGGAGATTAGATTAGTGCATGATCCGAGAGCATTCACCGACATTTTAGCTTATACATTGAGTGACTTGACTGGAAACTTGTGAGATACAGATCTCGATCAGTATTGCTAAGGAAGTCGTGTGAGTTAAATGTTGACCTCGAGTGTGTTTTTCGACTTACTCGCATTATTTCAATACATGTTTCATTCTTGATTGATAGGTTGCATGATTTGATCCTTGTTTCGATGCCTTTTAATTTTTATTTGCTTGAGCACAAGCAAACGCTTCAGTGTGGGGAGATTTGATAGACGTATTTTCTTATGTTTATATTTATTATAATTAAGTCGTTTGCGAGATAAATAGAGTCGTCTTAATCAGTTTTAGTACTTTAATTCGTAATTTTATGTTTTGTAGAATTTCAAGACGAAAATTGGAGGTAACCGAACGAAAACAAGTTCAAATCACAGCCCATGAAATAGCCCACGTCATCATGCATATCTTCACAGCTGGAATTGGATATCAAGTAGCTCAAGCAAGCAAACCTCATTCACATGCGCACGCATTGACCAACTTCACAGAATTATGCCAAATGCTCATTGGCTTACCCAATCAAGTGGCTCTTAAACACTTGGAAAGCTGAGGGTATTTTTCTATATGAGACAAAAGAGACAAAGCCATGATAAGGCATAATATACACAAGGCTCAATGAAAGAAAACCAAGCTGCAGACAATTTTCAACGATTTTTTGGCAAGAGACGGCGCGTTAAATATATGCGGGTCATAAGGTTTTTACTTCTATAAAAAGCTAATGCAGGACGAGAAAAGGGGGCCATCAGCACGCTCATATAAGGCTTAAGCAAGGAGCTCTCAAAGAAAAGAAAGAAAACCATACACCATCGAGCAAAGCTCGTGCACGCAACTTAGAGAAACACACAACTCACTCAAAAAGACACCTCATTTCCATCAAACACATACCACAATTCTGTAGACCTACGGTTGAGACTCGCTAAGCACGAAACAACTACCAAGCTAGCAGCTCTCAACCCTCAAAAAACACACAACCCGAAACCTCAAGCATGCTCCTTACCCAAGCTCGCAACTCTCTCCTGAGCAGAACTCCATCACCCAACCAAGTTGAAGCCGGAGCTCTCGAGGCTGCAAAATAACTCGCGGGAAACAGACGCATACCACGGGTTTTGACGGACTCGATGTGGCCTCTTCCCGACAGCAGACTTTCAGGGTTCGCAAAGTGATCGGAGCCGAATCGCAGGGAAGAAACTATGTTTTCTCTTTGATCTCTTTATGTTTCCTTGCGTCCTTTACGCATATGAGTAGCTAATTTCTTTGTATTTGAGATTAGATGAACCCTAGTGATACACACTCAAATTTGGGAAAAGGAAAACGAAATCGAAATTGAGAACCACGATAAAGACGGTAGCTCTGAATACTCGATTCAACGTTGCTACGCCACCAACGTTTGTTACAACGAGAAAGAGAGAAAGAAGACGACAGAGAAATCTGTTACACACGCTGGAAATTTCATAAAAACGAATAATAAGAAAAAATGCATATCTAAAGATAGATAAAACGCGAGACTTGAGCGCGACTTCAATCCCGTGCGCGTCTTTATAAGTAGCATTAGAAATCGTCTGTGTTGCCCGCGTTTTGATGATATCATTCCCTCATCCTTAAGACAACTTTTGGCCTCAAGAGTTGGTGAAAGCTGGGAATTTCTGCTGCAATGCAAACCAATCTTCCCATGTACTGTCTTCCGGAGGGGTATTCAACCATTTTACCAGCACTTGTGTCACCGGCCTGTTGTGTTTCTTTACCAATCTTCGTTCCAAAATAGCCTCAAGCTCCATTAAAACATACCCATGTGAACTGAGGAATGATGGCAGATGAGGAGAAATTTGAGCCGACCCTACCCTTTTCTTGAGCTGTGATACATGAAATGTGGGATGTATCCTGCATCCTTCAGGAAGTTGCAAACGATACGCTACCTGTCCCACCTTTGCTATAATCTTGAATGGGCCAAAGAAACGAGTAGATAGCTTGTGATAAGTGTGGGACTTGAGGGAGAGTTGTATGCATGGTTGTAGCTTCACAAAGACCCATTCATTCACCTCGAAAGATCTCTCACTTCTCCGCGTATCTGCTTGTGTTTTCATCATGTTTTGAGCCTTGGCGAGATGCTCCTTAATTACTCGAAAGGTTGACTCTCTGTGCACCAAGCTTCTGTCCACTAATTCAACCTCAGATGTTCCTTCCAAGTAGGGAATGTGAGTGGGAGGAAGCTGTCCATAAACGACATGGTATGGAGTATTGCGAATAGAAGAATGATAATTAGTGTTGTACCACCATTCTGCCAAGCTGAGCCAGTGCATCCATTCTTTGGGTCTGTCCTCACACATGCATCGAAGGTAACACTCCAAGCACCTGTTTACCACCTCAGTCTGGCCATCTGTTTGAGGATGATAGGCCGTTGAAGCCATGAGTTGCACCCCCTGAACGTTGAAGAAGGCCTTCCAAAATTGACTCATAAATATGGCATCCCTGTCAGATACAATAGACTTAGGGGTTCCATGTAATTTATAAACATTATCCATGAAAGCTTGAGCAATTGTAGTAGCCGAATAAGGGTGCTTGAGGTTTATGAAGTGGGCATATTTACTTAAACGATCCACCACCACCAGAATAGAGTCATAGCCATTTGAAGGGGGAAGGCCGTCAATGAAATCCATGGAAATATCAGACCAAATTCTATCAGGGATTGGCAGTGGGTTCAGTAGTCCTGGAGGAGCTGCATTTTCAGGTTTAAATCTTTGGCAGATCGCACACTCCTTTACATGTCTATAGACATCCCTTTTCATGTTCTTCCAATACACCATTCCTTGAGTCTATGGAGGGTGTTATCAATACCCGAATGACCCCCTTCAGCACTGTCATGAACGAGGTGCAGCAGTTCTTTCCTGAGATCCGGATTGGAGCCAACCACCACCTTCCCTTTTCTGGTTAGAAGGTTCTTATTCCATTGGTAGTTTCGACCATTCCCTTTCTGAATTTCCTGAATGACCCTCTGAACATGATCATCTTCTTCCCATCTCCTCCTGATCTTCTGCAAAAGATCAGTGCTTACAGAACTAAGACTAGCCAGCAAGCCGCTCGACTGTATCTCAGGTTCAGGCATCCTTGAGAGAGCATCAACCACTGTATTCTCTGATCCTCTTTTATACATGATGATATAGTCATAGCCCATCAATTTGGCCAACCACTTCTGCTGTGTTGGGGTGGAAATTCTCTGCTCCATTAAATATTTGAGACTTTGATGGTCTGTTTTGATAGTAAAGTGCCTGCCTATCAAGTAAGCTCTCCATTTTTGGATTGCTGTCACTATCGCTAGGAGTTCCTTCTCATATGTAGACATTGTTGCTGCTCGGGGACTTAATGGTTTACTCATATAAGCTACATGTCTTCCTTTCTGGATTAACACAGCACCGATAGCTGAATCTGAGGCGTCTGTTTCAATGATGAATTCCTTCGAGAAATTTGGTAAACTCAACACAGGCGGATCACATAAGGCTCTCTTCAGCTGCTCAAAAGCTTGGGTAGCCTTCTCATCCCAATGGAAATTGTCCTTTTTGAGCAAGTTGGTGAGGGGCTGAGCTATTTTCCCATACTCGGTAATGAATCTTCGATAATAACCACATAGGCCTAAAAATCCCCTGAGTTGCTTGAGTGTTTTAGGGGCTGGCCATTCCATCATAGCCTTGATCTTAGTGGGATCTGCTTGCCACCCCTCCCTCGGCTATAACATGCCCCAAGTATTCCACCTTTTCAGCTCCAAAGTGGCATTTACTCTGCTTGACAACAGAGAATTCACCTTCAACACTTCAAAGGTGATCTGTAAATGCTTCATATGGCTGTCCCAATCTGGACTGTAAACCAAAATATCATCAAAAAACACCAATATAAATTTTCTCAAGTAAGGTTGGAACACCTTGTTCATGAGAGCCTGAAAGGTAGAGGGTGCATTCGTGAGCCCAAAAGGCATAACTACGAACTCAAAATGACCATTGTGGGTTCTGAAAGCAATTTTATAGATATCATCATTCTTCATTCTGATCTGGTGATATCCAGATCTCAAGTTCAGCTTGAAAAAGACCCTAGTGTGGTGTAGCTCATCCAGGAGCTCTTCGATTAAAGGAATGTGAAATTTATCCTTGATAGTGTGCTTGTTAAGCTCCCTGTAATCAATGCACATGCGCCACGATCCATCTTTTTTCTTTACCAAGACCACAGGTGAGGAGAGGGACTCACACTTTCCCTGATAACCCCAGCAGATAATATTTCTTATATCATCCTTTCAATTTCATCCTTTTGAACCGTGGGATACCTGTAAGGTCTCACATTAACTGTTGCAGTGCCTTCTTTAAGTATGATGGAATGATCATATGCCTTATGAGGTGGCAGCTGTGTAGGTTCTGCAAAAAGATCTTGATATTCTTCTAGCAACCTGTCCAAATTTCCAAGATCTTCTCCCTTTGTTCTCCCCTTATTCATCATAAAAATTTGAGTGTTCAAATGATCCGCCTCTTGCATTGTCATAACTTGTAGCATTGAAAGTTGAGCTGGCCCAGATAATAATCTGCTCATTTTCTTGCCCGTGATCGTTTTTACTTTTGCAGGTTGCATTCCTCTCAACAAGATCTTCCTTCCCTCGGCCTGGAATTCCATCTGAAGCTGCTTGAAATTCCATGTAATGCTGCCCAAGGTTATTAGTCAATGTACTCCCAACACCATGTCACAACCTCCTAAAGATAATATCATCAAATCCGCAGCAAATTGGGTTCCTTGCATCTTCCATATGAACCCCTTACACACAGATGAGCTGTAGATTTTACTCCCATCAGCTACAGCCACAGGAAAAGGGTTAGTTTGCTCCAACTTACATCCAAATCTTCTAGCCCAATCAAGATCTAAGAAGTTGTGGGTACTTCTTGTGTCGATCAGAATGTGCAAGGGCTTCTCATTCACCTTACCCGCAATCCTCATAGTGCTATAGTCATGCATTCCAGCCATAGCGTGCATAGACACCTGATAGTTTATCACGGGCCCCTCATTGGATTCAAGCCCTTCTGTTTCCTCATCAACTTCTTCAGAGCCAGTCGTTTTCCTCCTCTTCTGCGAGCATTTCCATCAAGTATATATGCCTCCTTTTAGCACATTTATGATTGGCTGAGAATCTTTCATCGCACCAGAAGCATAATCCCTTGGCTCTCTTCTCATCCATCTCTTGCGGAGATAATCTTCTGGAGGGTATGATGGGTTGATTGCCACCCCGCATCCCATTGTATGGTTTCGATGTATAAGGGGTAGAAGTCGTAGAGAACGAGCCCGAGTTAGATGACCCCTGCCCCATAACTCTGCTCTAATTGCTCATGTTTGGATTGAAAGGAGTCCTAATAGTAGAAGTGTTAGGTCTCATGCCACCTCCCATCGAATTCGCAACATGTGTCTTTTTAGAAGCTAACACATGAGCTTGTTCTTGTAATTTGGCAAGACTCACTGCCTCCGACAGTGATCCCGGTCGAAACATTCGCACAGCCACCGCGATCTCAGGTTTAAGGCCCCCCCAAAAAACAGCTCACAGCGTACTGCTCAGTGAGCTCCACACAATTCATTAATTCCTCAAAATTATCCAGATAGTCCTGAACTGAGCCCGTTTGTTTAAGATTCACCAATTCACTCATCGGGTCATCATAGGAATGTACACCAAACCTATTGTGTAATGCCCTGACATAATCCGACCACCGCGGAAGTTCTCGGGTGAGTCGTGTCTTCATGTATACCTGATGCCATTGGAGAGCGCGACCTTCCAGATGAACTGCCGCCATTCTCACCTTAGCTTCCGTTGGTGTCTCATCTACCTCGAAAAATTGCTCGCACTTTATAGATCCACCCCCTTAAGTCCTCCCCATTGAACTTTGGAAATTCGATGATGGCCTAAAAATTGCTATTGTTATGACTCGGTTATTAATTAAATTATTATCTTGATTATGTTTATGTGATTAAGATAATATCCGGAAAATCGTACGCTACGCTCGAGAGATGGGCGAACAATTAGACCACTCATAAACGAGCGAAATAAACTCATCGCTAGAGATAGGTTGACTACCCCGCCGGATTAGAGTCAAATATAATAGCGGGATTCATCGTGTTTTAATGAGATCTTTGGTTAAGTAGTTAGGGAAGCTTGCATGGCTACTTAATCGTAGATTAGTTCTTTACGAGTCTTATGTGATAAGGCGTAGTTTCGTTAGTAATATAAACTCGTATGCATGTTGTAGGAATCCCGACGGTCTAAAAGTTAGCTAAAGATTCATTATACTTGCTATTCGTTTCAGTAGAGCAAGAGGTATTCAAAGTCTCAAATACTTTTTCTTTTTCATAAAGTCGCCACATCTCCGTTATCTTTATTGTGTCAAACCTTTTATTTTTGTTTAGCGTTATTTTATATTTTTATCAAATCAACACTATTTACTAGGATATTTAAACGACAATTTTTCTAAAGCACATCTTTCCTTTGGGTTCGATACTCGTTGCCATTTTTGTGCTATTTTCGATAGGTACACTTGCCTGTTAAACGTATGATAGTTTGTCAATATTCATTTTATTTATATAACTCGACCGGCTCGATCAACGTGCCCTAGAATCATGGCTATGATGAGGTGAGAGGCTGAGAGTATTTTGAGGAAGATTAAGAGATTGTTTTGGATAGGGATTGCTATTATGGAAAGGGCACGAATAAAGGGGGTTCATCACTCAAGATCAGGGAGGATTGGGATTTGATTGCAGAAGAGATCGCAAGATTTTGATGTATGATCTAGAAGTGCGCACAGATAGCAGAAACTCGTAAGGCGCTCGTAAGTAAAGTTGATCACATACTCGTCACAATCTTCCACTATAAGCTTCATGAATCGCCGTAACGGTTTCGTGATACTTTTTGTCTTCCGTTGCTGTGAAGGTACCATGCTGCCTGCCTACCTGAGGAAAACCCTATATGTATCTGAAATGTGGAGGCTTTTCAATTCCTCCTCCGTTGAGTCAATTAATTCCTTCGAATCCATCGAAGATAAATAGCTATTGGGGGAGGAGCAAAGCAAAGCCTAGCGTGACAGAGAACGACAAGGCAGGATTGCTACAAAGAAAAAGGAATAATATGAAACGGAAGGAAAAGTAAAAATGTTGGTTTTTAGTCGACGAAGAACGATTGGCACCCAGCTAACAGAGATCGACAAGGCAGGATTGCTGATGAATATGCTAACGATATGATCTCGTGGCCTGTCCAGATCGAAGCACTAAATTGAGTAGGGAACCCTCATGATGGGGACAAAAGCACTCATAGGGAAAGGAAAAGGGACCCCTCATGAAGAGGGATTTTTTCTGAAATTTCTTTTATTGTGATCTTTTGTCTTCCTGTTACCACAACAGCACAAAGACATTTTGTACGTCATTTGAAATGTGATGATAATATGTATGTGAATTTAACATAGCTCGGTGATAAACCTACTCATAAAAAAACCATACATGTGGACAAAATATATATAATTCCAAGTACATGGGAGACAACAACAAGCACGACCGTCTTCTTACCTTCACATACAAAGCACCCTACAAGCCTATCCTACCAAAACACACAAACGTTTTAACAAACGAAACCTTAAGTGCAAACACAAACAAAAGCAAAATGAGAAAATTAAGATTCCATTGGGACAACACTTGGCTCGCGACCATGCACCCTCAGTCTGTATATGCATGTGTGTGAACTGCTTCCATGGTTTGATCCAATATCAAGCCTAATGGTATCGACGAGGTTAGCTGAGGCCGATGGGTCCACCGTAAAAGTTTGAACGTTTCTCTTCTCGAGGTCGTACGCAAATTCTGTTAGTAGATGCATCTTCGGTGGCGTAGCAGCATCGATGAGGCCAAGCGGTTCTTTTCCTTGCAGCAGATATCCCGACACTATGCAGTGCTTTGGAGCGCTGGATCGGTCGTAAGCGACGCTCTGTTTATGGTAGTAATGGGAAAAGTAAAAATGAAGTGTTACTAAAGCAAACCATGATTACAAGAAGAAAACATATAAAGAAAAAAACAGATTATAATTTACAAGCAACACAAGCATTTCAAACCAGGATGTATCTTAACTTTGCCAACCGGGTGAAACTGACATATATTCAAGAACACATAAAAATCATCGGGATGAATACAAGATAAGAAAAAACCACAAACAACATCAACAACAAAAAAAAAAAAAAACAAAGATTACCTTAGAAACATGTTCCAAAGTTATGGCTTCGGGCAAAATAGCTGCCCTGAGCCTGATCATCACAAAACCCGTCCCTCCTTTAAGAGCTAGGCATTGCCCGGGCTCTCCAAAGCTCGGCCTAATCATCTTCTCTGCCTCGTGTGAAACAACTCTATGCCCAGATTTCAAGCTCCCCAACCAATTCGTATTACTTCTACCATAAAAGGGCTCCGAATGAGAAACCACCCTTCCACCACCCGAGGCCAGTGCATAGTCTACCATCCCCAACCCGTCTGCTGCGTGCCTCTCGATTTCCCTCTCCACAATTTCCCTTGCATACTCTCTAATCTCATCAAGACTAACCTCACCATCAACATCATCGCCTCGTTCTTGCCTCGATTTCACAAACTGCTCGAAGAACTCGCCAAACTCTTCCTTCGATAGCATGCTCTTTCGACTGAATTCGCTCATGAACTTCTGGAAGACATCGTTCCTCACGTTAACGGCCTTCAACTTCAACTCCAATTCTTCCCCCTTCTTTCCAATCTTCTCGTCGATCTCCTTCCTCACTGTAATGATCTTATCATCTACCTTTTTATCGATGGCATCAACTTGTACCTGCATCGCCTTCAGTGTTGTTTTCACGAACTTCTCAACCTCATACACCTTCCCATCGAAATCGCCAGAAATCACATCGAAGTCCCCGGGTTTGCCCCACGAGTTTAACACGAGCGGACGAATCATCAGCACAAAACCCCACAACAGTACAAGCAAAGTTAAATTCTTGACGACGATGCTAACAACGGTCAACCACAGAGGCCTGGTTGGCTTCCGTGACGATGAAGTGGATTTTTTATGCTGCATCTGTGAAGGGGTAGCTTTTCTGGCCTCTTTCAAGATCGCGTCAGCCCTTTCGGCCGCTGTGAGTTGAGCCCCACTGCTGTTTTCCTCTTGCGGTAATAAATCCGAATCAAGGTTCGCGGCGAGATTCGCTCGTCGGCGTGTGGTGGGCCCTTGATTGGCCGTGACTGAGACGGTTGATGCGGACATTCTCGAGACGGTATGTGAGATTGAATAGCGATTCTGTTCCAAACAGTAATCTAATATTTTTGTGTATTGAATCCCAAATTAGCGAAGTGAAACCCTACCAAAGGGGGGAAACTGTTCGGATCCGGGTTTGGGGATGGAACGGTTTTTCCCGAAATTTTGAATTTTAGGTTTGCCATATATGTACCACATGCCGTGTGAATATGGTTGAGAAAAAATATCCTAAAATCGAATTTCGATTCGATATTCGGTTTTTTTAATTCGAAAAATCGAATATTCGATTTAAAAAAATGGATCGGATATCCGATCCGGTTTATCCGATTTATTATAAAGTAAACCGGATCGGATACGAATAGTGTCGAGCTAAAATTCGAATATCTGGTACTGATTTTATATTTAAAAAAAAAACAAATTAAATAATAATTCAAATTTCATATAATAATGAGCCATTTTTTTTATGAAAAAAACGGCCTACAATTTTTTAAGCGAATATTGTTTTAAACTTTTATGTATTTTTTCATATTTGCCATTATTATATTGTTTTTGTAAATATATGCATGACAAAACTTGATTAACTAGCAACTAATAATCATTATCAACGAGATAGAATGTTTTGATGCTTTGGATTTGAATTTACATTTGGTGCATACAACATAATTATTTTGGATTTATAAAATTTGTTTACTATTATTTTATTTTATTACTTTAAATATAATTTGGATGTGATGTGATGACTGACTTATGTGTAAGGTTTTTTATTAATGTATTTTGTGTTTATTATTATTTAAGATGCAACTTTTAGATCATATATATTTTAAAAGGTGTTTATGTTTCGTGTGAATTATTATGCGTAAGAATTTTTAGATGACATATATTTTTTTATTATAGTAAGATATCGTAAATGCCTCAATTCTGAAAAAAATAACATTTATTCATAAAAAATATTCAAGTGTAAATTTTTAAAATGGATGCGGATATTAGGAAATATCCGAATAAATCGAATATTCAGAATTCGGATATTCGAATGAAACCGGATTGGAATGAATATCAATTTAGATTTTCCGAAAATTCGGATATCCAAAAATCTGGATTTCCGCTTTTGCTCACCCCTATCCGTGACTTAAGAATTTTGTTTTCGAAATTATCCAACTCTTGCGCCTTTTCAACCGACCCGCGTCTAATCAGTCCACACTCGTCCGGTCCGTGCTATAGCTGCGATAAGCCTTTAAACCTAACGTTGCGCTGCCTTGAAGACGTAAACAAGACAAACGTTTAAAGGACTGTCGGGTTCGTCCGCCAGACATATCGCAATCTTTATTAATCACAAAATGTACAACGAAGGAAGAAAACTCAAAATTGTGCAGCGCCGAACAAACTTTGGCCTCACTTTTGTTGGGTATAATTTCCGTATATACGTCTATATATATTTATATATAAATAAATATAATATGTTTCTCCTTGAAACGATATTGCCCCGCCCACGGTGCTTACGGAATACGACAATCGTTTTCCAAGATACAACGACAAACGTCTCGTAATATGAGCACTCCAAATTACGAGACCAACGAACTTAATCGATGCTATTCGGACTCTCAGACGTTTTTGAATACGAAATATACTAAATATATTTCACGACAAGATAAAGAAAAACATACGGGACTACTAAGACTTTCGTTCCATCGAATGAGTTGAGTTCTACGAAATGAGTAAATGAAGCTTCCTATTTATAGATTGGGCTGGATCATGTTGAAGAGTTGCATCTAATCATGGTTGGTCATAACTTTTCAACCTATGAGATGCATCTTTTACAAAGGTTATAACCTTTTAACTAAATAAAAATTAATTTCTATTTAATTAATTTTCCAACAATCCCCTCAAACTCGAAAACTACCTAGCCTAAGCTAACTCATGGTTATCTACATAAGTTCCTTTGGGATCTTAATTACTCACTCGTAACCTAACTCGCACGTGAAGTCTAACCAATAGAGACCTCGTTGTTGAATACTGTAACCGTACTCAACATATGTGGCTTGTGCTTAGAGCGTGTGTGCTTCGTGCTTGTTCGTGGATGTCTTGCAAAATTTAAAAATGGCCTCCTTGTATAGGATTGGGCGAATCTTGGAGAGCAAGAGAAATCCCTCGAATATGTACCCTGAAAGATCTTCTCAAGATTTAATTTGATCTATTTTTTGGCAAGACCCCAAATATATCTCAACCTCCTTCTCTCTCTTAGAATCTCGTCCAGATCTCGCGCGTTGCCTTGCGTGAAAATACTTAGACCCGCATCATCCCTTGTGTGTGACATGCCTTGGTCGGGCGCTCGTTATCCCACTCGTGCGTCCCCGCACTCACCATGTTGTTCAACCCAGTTTGCCAAGTCTTCAACTCGTCGTCCCGGCTCGACCCGAGCCTCCTCGATGTCTCTGCTGCCGTCTATTGTCGCCTTCCTCCATGGTCTCCGATGCCAAATCGCCGCCTTTTTCGTCGTACACCGCCGTGCTCGACCTGACCCTTGCTAGACCACCACATGTCACCGAGCTGAACCTCAGTGCCCAAGTTGCCTCACATGATCACGCACCAAAACTCGCGTACTTAGCATGGCCTTGTGCTGCTCTGTGTCGTACATGTCTGGGAGTCATGCGTAAGTCCTGCGCTCACTCCAGCCTACCAATGCCGACAAGTCCCCCGCGCCTAGCTTTGCGCCAGGTCAGCATTGGTCGCGCCTTCCAACCGCTGTGCCAACTCGCAAGCAGCGGCCAAGTCCCCTCTCAACGTCGGACTTCATTCATTCGTTTTGGGTCAAAATGCTCCAAGTGATGAAATCCCTCAACTCGTGTACCTTGGACAGTACATCATTGCTCCAGTTCGCTTCGGCAATGATCAAACCGCTTATGTGGTACTTACGGTTGTGACATTCGCCTCCTAGAGAAAGTCAACGTCCTCGTTGACATCATCCTGTAACCAGCTCCTTGCTTCAAATACCAATAAGCCGCTACCTCATCATCGAACTGAGGAATATCCATGAACTTCTCCCACGAAGTCTCGGACACGTTTTCGTCTTTTCATTGAAAACAAGAAATTTTTCATACCTCCCTATCTCTGTTAGCCAAGTATATGTCTAATATTTTTGTCCAACATCTTCGTTTGGATACCCGATGGAACATGCCTCATCTGTTCTGTAAAAGGATCGCCTAGATGAAAGTTATTCAGAAAACTAACGCGAAAGACGGGATTAATCATGAGATCCGACAACTTCAGTTGATAGGTCGCACGCCCAAATCGAGTTTCAAACTCGAATGGCCCATCGTACTTACGTGAGACCTCGCGCTAATAGCTCCTTCTTGCCAATGGTTGCCGGTTTCCGCATGCCTAAGCTTTAGAAGCACATTGTCACCTACTTGAAATTCGTCCTACCTCCAATCTTGATCCACGTACTTTTTCATCCGCTTATGATAATTGGCCATGCTATCTATCGTTGTGGTCCACAGAACTCTCCTCGATCATGTGTGTATAAACCTCCACTGGTTGGTTCAGTTGAAAGCCATAAACCATCTCAAATGGATGACTTTCGCGCTAATGCCTTGTACATGTTATAGTTAAATTGCGTCGCGTCGAGCAGATTGACCCAGTTCGTCTGGATCGCTGCAATAATGCCTCAAGTATTCAAGCGTTTGATTTGACCGCTCCATTTGCGGGTGAAAAGACGTCGATAACTTCAGCTTTGTCCCTAAAAAGCTTGAATAGAAATTGTTAGATAGGGAGTGGATGAAATAATACAAGAGGCACATCCGAGGAGGTGAAAAGATTAATTTCAAGAAGTATATATGAAAATATGCCTTTTTTATCCATATGATGCCTCTCTACTTTAAAAATACTTCCAAAAATGTACTTTTGATAGCTTTTGGTGATATCCCTTACATCTAAGAATAGTCAGCGTGAGAATAGTCAGCGTGAGTGATCAGTTGACATATAAAATTTTTAAGTACACAACTAAAATAAGTTTATATTTAAAAGAAAATAAAACTAAAAATTAAATTAATCTCTATTTTAGAGTTGAGAAATATAGTTACTCCAAATATTTGAGTTTTATTATTTGCAAACTCTATTATAGTGTTAAAATAGAGTATCCGTTGTAAAATATGGCGAA
Source organism: Linderniella brevidens (assembly GCA_004919715.1). Taxonomy (NCBI): domain Eukaryota; kingdom Viridiplantae; phylum Streptophyta; class Magnoliopsida; order Lamiales; family Linderniaceae; genus Linderniella; species Linderniella brevidens. The sequence continues at coordinate 9,680,908 of SWDC01000151.1, read as the reverse complement.
AGCGAACTATTTTAGTGGTCGATTGAAATGCTTAAGCTTACAAAATTAAATAAAAAATGGAAAGTTATTTTTACATTTTCTTTCCCGTATGTCAAACTTCGAAGCCAATTGCCGTAGAAAGGGCGAAGTCGTCGAGAAAAATTCCTTGATCTTATTCTGAATTTCGGATCTTGAATCCGATCTTTTGTTGCGCTCCCTCAGTGATCAGATCAATCGTTTTCCACATCTTCTTTATCTTTGCTTACTCTTTTCTGTTTTTCTTTTCTTTTCGAAGACCCTACTTTAGATGTCTCACGCAGCGTAAGTAGACTGTGATTTAGTTTGCTTTATAGGGATTTCGGTTTTGGTATTGCTTTTCCAGTAGAAAGAAAGACTGAAGACAAAGAATTTTGTTTAAACAATGAGGAAGAAGCTCGATACTCGTTTCCCGGCTGTGAGTTATGCTTTAATTTACATTAGTTCTTATTTTGACATTTTATAATCTGATTGGCTCCGTTGTGACCAAAATTCATGGGTTTGTCTGTGCGTGTTTGGGTTTTCCCTATACTGCATACTTAGATTGTAGAACTAGGTCTACATTGTATGTTATTGGGGTTTAGGTCCCAATTGAAGTGTGCAATCATGCAGATGAAAATAGTACTATGGAAATATTTTCGTTTTTTCCAAGTAGAGCTAAAGTATATCTGAATATTGGTCATAAGAGTATAAACAAGAACGTTATTGTATGGTTCTCTTTTGCTCTGTGTAATTTGTTTCTTTAATTGAGTAAATAGTATCTTCCATTTGCTGATGTATCCTGAACTTTCTTATTGTATACACATTTATCCATGTAAATGGAAGCAAACATGTTGTACTGATGTTTTTGTTTATAACTTCTCACCAGATAAAATTTCAATGATTTCTACCATTATCTTATGTTGTTATTGTCCCTTCCTCAGGCCCGAATTAAAAAAATCATGCAGACTGATGAGGATGTTGGCAAGATTGCTATGGCCGTGCCTGTCTTAGTTTGTATGCATAAATTCATTTGGAGTATGTTTATATTTGTAAGTTGTGTAAGTTTGTAACATATGATCTTTTGGTTTGTCTGCAGCTAAAGCTTTGGAATTATTCCTGCAAGATCTTTGTGATAGGACATATGATATTACTCTGCGGAGAGGGGCAAAGACTGTTAGTTCATTGCATTTGTGAGTGAAAACATATTTGTTCCAGTCAAATTTAGATCTTGGTCTATGGGCATTTTTTCGGTATCCTGATTTAGTATTTATTTTTCTAATCTGATCAAATGTATCCTCAGTCGATTTTCCGAACACTTCCTTAAAACAACTCATCAAAATCCTTATTTTGTGTCCGAAATTTGGTTTGCAGAAAGCATTGTGTGAACAGTTATAACGTATTTGACTTCCTTAGGGAAGTTGTCAGCAAAGTTCCCGATTATGGTCATTCTGATTCTGCAGCTGACGTCTCTAAAAGAAGGTATGAAATTTCCATTGTTTTATTTTTCTTCATTGACCACAGTGTTCCAATTTCTCGCTGTTCCTTTACATGGTTTACTTCATAGTAGATTCTATTTGCCTACTTTAGTTGCCATTAGTTTGTATTGGTAATTTTGTTTTACACTATTGCAGAAAGGTTGTGGCAAGCGAGTCCAATGACAGTGATGAAGAGTCCAAAAGGAACAATATGGTAAGAATTAAGATTGTATAATGCTTCAAATTGGTCCGCTCATTTTGACCCGTTTTTATTCTCAGCACGAAGCAACAAATGGAAGCAGCTCTGGTAGGGGACGAGGAAGGGGCAGAGGGCGTGGGCGGGGCCGACCCAGCAAAGCAGCCGAGAGAGAGCTTCTAAGACACAATATTGATTCCAATTCGTTATCCAACGTGCAGATAAGCTTCAAACAAAACCCTAGCCCTGAGGGGAGGCCTTTAGATGACATTGAATCACCAAAAGGTGACAATATCGATGAAACCATGACCAAAAACATCGATTTGAATGCTGCTGGGGCTGAAGAAAATTCAGAAAAACAAGCTGCTGTGACAGCCCCGAGGTTACCAAGTGAGGTTAATGATGATGAGAATCTTGATCTTGGTGAGATAAATAGAATGGTTGTTGACTCTGTGAACCTTGCACAAATGAGTTCGAGATTGGACGATGAAGAGGAAGATTATGATGAAGAAGAAGGCTAGGAACTAATCATCACAACGCAAAGCTGGTTGGTTTATCTCACGACTTGGTAACCATTTATGTCGTCGATGAGATTTGTACTTTGCGTTTGATTTTATCTGAAGTAGTATTTGCATGTCTGTTGGATGCAGAATACACTAAAATTAACCTATGCTGTCTGGGATTATTTGATCTGTATCTGTTGTTTAAGTTTTGATTTTTCAGTTTTCTCTGTTCAAGTTGTTAACTATAGGTGTACTTGATCGAATCTCGTAGTTGTTAATATATTAGTATCTTTAGAAAATCATGGATGTGGAAAAATCCGTTATTATTGGGGTGGTTATATAGAAATTCCACTCATCATCCGAAGTGGAAGAGTAGCAATGAGCAAGATGACAGACAAATTAGAAAAAGGCTTAAGGCTTAATTAAGGTTTAGGCCCATTTAAAACACGTTTCCTTAGAATTCAGACTCTAATATTTTTTAAAATATAGAGGACCCATTCTATACTTCCATTAGAGATAAGGACCAATTTTGCGATGAAATGTCTTATATAGCCTTATTACTTCAGCAAATTACTTAAAATGCCTTTGTTAATTACCCTTCAAATACCCGAATATTACGGGAACATGCCATCGTCATTCTCATGCGATCGATCTTACATCCGGATCTTCACGTTGATGTTTAGATAAGGAGAATTCGATCTCAATTTGCATATGGGTCTTAGAAATGAGGCAAACCACGAGATTAATTTTCGACGACGTAAGATCTAAGCTTTGTTTGAAATTTTTTCTTTAAATCATGTAGCAAATTGAAATGGGGGAAATCTCGATTTTAATGGCCGAATATGTTGGATTTGACTCAATTTGATCATGGGTCTTAGTAATCGAAGGGTATTATTGATGTAAATCATGGTATAACGAAGAATTTTGATGGGACATAAGATTGAGTCGTTTGCTAATTAAAACGCTTAGCGAGTAACACTTCATGCTTTCTGAGTAACATTTCATGCAACAAAAATACCACATGCATTGTAGTTTATAACAAATGTTGCCGCAAAACGAACACATAAGTAGAAAAAATAACGACTCGTCACAAGTAAATAACACATGTTGATACAAGTAAAGGCAAAGAGTGATAGATCGAAAACCGCCAGCAACACCCAAAAAACACTAAAACCGCTCGAATTTCTGACACAAGTGACATGAAAGGTGAAATCGACGTCATTTTTTCATGTAATCAACGAAAAAAATATGAAGCTTATCGTGGAATATTGCGTTAACTACAATTCGAAAATCTCGTTGAAAAACGGGTGATGGTCAAATAAAATGGATTCGACTCAATTTGGTCACGAGTCTTTGTAATCGAAGAAGATTATTAATGTTAATCATATAATAGCGAAGAATTTTGGTGAGACCTAAGATTGAAACGTTTATTAGTTATAAAGTCGGTTGGTAACACTTCATTTATTCTGCGAAACAGTTCATGCGTTCTGGGTAACATTTCCTGGAGAACAAGCAAGAGGCTAAGAGAAATAGACAAAAAACAACCGACGACACCCAAAAATCAATGAAACCGTTGGGATTTTCGAATTTAGTGAACGAATAAAGTTAAATCGATCTCAATTTCTCATGTGTCTTCATTATCAACGAAATTTTTTTAATTTGATAATGAAATGATACTTCAAACCAATTCGAAAATCTTGGAGTGAAACCTCAACTTTAATGGTCGAAAATCGTGAAATCAACTCAATTTGATCACAAGTCTTAATAATGTAAGTAAATTATTGATGTTAATCATGGAATAATGCGAAAATTTGCTTTCCCCAAAATTGAAATATTTTCGAGCGTAATAACACTTTATGCACTGATTGAAACACATACACATCAAAAGAAAACGCTTCATTAAGAACGTTCTAGAATGTTCTAGATTGTCAGAGAATATTAACATGATAATAACTGATATTACCACATTGCCTTCAAATAATACCACATGTCTGATAAAAAATACCAATATGAACCCAATTTATAACCATAGTTCTAGATATTGGTATTACTAATAGCTTTCCAGTACCACATTACTAATTCGATTAATTTTGTTCATAAATGCACTTTTTTCGAATGTATAAGATTGACATTCATGGAAATAGATGATATGATGAAGTTAAACCACCAAATTCCTTTAAAAAGACATGTTTTGCGAATGTTGATGTAGAAAGTAGAATGTTGTAGTTATTAGTCATGTAAATATATGGTCTTAACATAGACTATACATATCTCAATAGACATAACATTATGAATTTCACCACGAACTTGTTTAAAGTTCTACATAAATCACGAGCTACATTTTATAGACCACATACCCTAAATTCTAGGCCCCGAATCCTAAATCCGAAACCCAAAATTTTTTTATTGTTGTATCCTATAAATCATAAGTTGTACATCATATTACCAAATTTTTGTGTCATAAATCCTTAATCTAACCCCGAAATCCTAAACCCAAAAACTAAACCTAGAAACCCTAGCACGTAAACTGCAATTTGTAACAGATCATTGGTATAACACAAACACTTACTGATAACACTTAATCCCTTACAAGTACCATTTTATGTATTTCAAGAGAATCTAAGAGTCCGCCAAATATCAACTCGAAATCAATATTCCCGCCACACCATATATAAATCGCAGACCCCAAATACTCAAATTTAGAAATCACGAATAACATATATTATTATGCAAAAGAGAGAGTAACCTATGTTTGCCAACAAAGGACCATATGTTTACATGACTAATAACCTCAAAATTTAACTAATAACATTAACATTCGAAGATTGTGCCTTTTAAAGAGATATGATGGTTTAGCATCATCAAATCTTATATTTCCATTAATGACAATCGTATACATCCGAAAAAGCACATTTATGAACGAAATTAGTCGAATTATTGTTGTGGTACTGGAAACCTATTATGCGGTACAAGTATTTACATAATCGTTAAAACTGAGTTGATATTGTTATTTATAATCAGACATGTGGTATTTTTTGTAGGTAATGTGGTAAAATTCTCTGGCAATCCAGAACCTTCAAAGAATGTTCTTAATAAAGTGTTTTTCTTGCATTGACATGTGTTATGTTTATTGTCAAAAGTTTTACCCCGATCGAAAATGTTTAAGGCTCATTATATTTGTCAATAATTCTCATTGGTATTTAAGGCTCGTGATAAAACTGAGTTGATTTAACTTTATTCAACCATTAATGTTAAGTTTTGCCCGTTTTCTTAACGAGATTTTAGAATTGGGTTTAGTGCATTGTTCCATTATAAACTTCATTAGTCTTACTTGATTATCAAGAACAAAATTGAGGTCGATTCAACATTATTCGGCCACTAACGTCGGAGATGGCAACGGTTTCAACGTTTTTTTGGTGTTGTGGGCAGTTTTCGATCTCTTCTTCGTGCCCCCTTACATATTACCCGGGAAGTGTTACCCAAAATGCCAGAAGTGTTACCCAGAATGGATGAATTGTTACTACCAAAATGCAAGAAGTGCTACCCAACAATAATCGTAACATATGTACCACTATGATGAAAACAATTGTAACACATGTTCTTCTAAAAATACATTTAGTTGTTTGTTGATGACAAATGTATCGAAATAATACCAATTAAAGGAAGAGTGTTTTACTCAAATTTATTCCGACGATTTTCATTTATTTTTTGTTAACCTCGAACGATGAACGAATGAGCCAACACGGTGGGGCGGCGTAATGTCCAGCACATGGGTGTCTACAATTTGTACCTATTATCCGCAATGCCGACCAAAAAACATGATTCGAAGCAAAACTGATATTTTTATTTGCGTCGAAATTCGAAATACTTCGCACTACGATCTTGTATTTGTCGATGTAAAGATCAGAATCAAACTTCGAGGACACATCCTATTTCGTTTGGTAAGCAGTGTTTGAGGAAGTAGATGTCGTGCGAACGACGAGAAATTTCGGCCATGAGAACTATATTTGGTTCTGTTGATACCACTTATAATTATCTGGATAACATATTAACTGACAACTCGTAACATGTTGTTATCAAAGATATCATTATGTTGTTAGTTAGTAACAGAAAGCATGCTCTACTTAAAATATTTTTGTAAGGTATTTTGGTCAAATCGACTTTTAGGTCCATAACTATAAAATTCTAGCGAATTGGGTCCTTAACAATATTTTTTTCACTGACATGGCCTGAACTATTTTATGAAACTATATTGGGGTCTGAATCGAAATTGTCCCATTAAAAAAAATGGAAATGAATGTCAATGTTGTGGCTTGGAGGTCTTTTGTCAAAACATCAACTGTCGTTGAAAAAAATGTCAAGACAAATTTTATTAGTGCAATGGTTGTATTGAATTTACTTTTTCTAGATATTGTTGATTTATGTGTATATCGCCATGAAGGTGAAACTAATGGAAAATCACCGGAAGGTGATGCTACTATAAAGGTCGATGAAGTTATATCTGTACTCTTTTATTAAGCGTGAGCATCATTTAAGAACTGTAATTTGGTGTATCAAAATTTACCAATCAACTTTTTTTAGAATTAATAATTTCGAAAAATAAAAAATAAGTAAGCCACAATAGAAAATTAATTGTTAGACTTGGTCTTTCATCATTTTTATTTTATTAAATTAATAACTAAAAATTATTATAAAGCATAACCACCAACTATAGGCATGGAATGATTCAAATAAATAGAAATCAATTAATTTTTTTGCACACACATGGTGTGCGCATACATAATACTAGTTTTTTTCACTAATTTTGATGTGATGAACTTCTATCCAATTATGTTTCAATTTATCTTTGCCGTTTTATATCTTTTAATCTTTATAGATAATGTTAAATAAAGTATTTGTGAATCAAAAGTTTTCAAATGATGAAAATTTATTATTTGGCATAGTCGTATAGTCATCCCGATTGTTTAATGATGAGGAAATTATTGAGAATTCATGTGGTCATTCTTTGAATAATAATAACACACTTCGATTTAACTAATTCTCTTGTGCTACTTGTTCTCGAGGAAAATTAATTATTCGGTCGTCAAAATTAAAAATTAGAAATTCTTAATTTTTGGAGCACATACATGGTGATATAGGTTGGTCTAGTCACCCATCTTTTGGACTGTTTTAATATTTAATGATTTTAACTAATGTCTCAACTAGATGATCACTGTATGCATAGTTGCATACTATCAACTTGTAAACTATCACTTAGCAAGCCCATTTTCCAAATTACCCCTGTGAAGACAATTCGCTTGACAATGCCAGTGATTTTGCTAGCTTTTAATGATTATTGTATGTCAGGTGAGGTTAACTTTAATCACCGTGTATCTTATTTTCATACCCAAAATGTCTTTGCATGATTGCTTATGAAGCGCTTATAATTGACTATTCGACCATTACATATGAGAGCGTATCTCCCAACATTTGCTTGAGACCATGGGTTTGCATTGATGGGTTTTGAAAATTTTTCTGCGTCCATCATGGTTATTTTAAATGTTATGTTTTGGTTGATTTTGTAAGTATGTATTGTTTGAGGTTATTTTTTCCTTCCTTAGAATAAGAAAATGTACAAATAAGTATGTCACAGTAAATTTTTTTTGACAATATTGATGAATAAAAAAATTAGATTTTAGGAGTTTCAGTGTATATAAATTAACAAGTTTTCAGTTTTAGAAATTGTTATAATACATATGATAGTTTAAGAGAGTAAAACATAAGCCAATTGCACTTTTTTCGAGTGTGTTTGTTTGAGATAATCCAACATCATGGCGATATGAGCATCACGTGAATGTGGATCAATGTGATCTGTTATGTATTTGCATTGCGGTTTTTATTTTGTGTATCAATGTGATATTGAAAATTTATGTTTGTTTAATCACAGTGATGTGTGGGTGATGTTGTGCAAATGCCATATTTGACCCTACGTATACTAGCTAGGTAGTGTGGATTAATATACTTTTCTTATGTAATATTTAACATGATAAAGATTAATATTTCTCAATATCATATTTTCATTTTAAGCATTAATTATAATTTTCTTTACAGAATTCTTTAAAGCAACTAAAAATTATTAACTATATTTTTTAAAATTTAAACATATTAGTTATGTAATAAAAAAAAGATAGAGGTATATAAGAATGAATGTTAAAATATAAGGGTAATTTTTTCCAAATAAAATTAGAAATATATATCTATCACGGTGATGGAGGATCACCTACGTTTAAATATTTTTTTTTGTGATCTAAAAGTTGGATTATCACCCCATTTTGATCACCTATATGATCCTTCATCCCAGTAATGACTCATTACATGCACTAAACAAACGATGTAATGAGGAGGTGATCAGAGAATGGGTATGTGATTTACTATTCGATATGTCATTATGGGAAAAACTGATAGTACCTATTTCGATTCATTGTGATGGTGAAGCAACTCTTACAAGAGCATACATTCATGTGTACAGTAGAAAATCAAAACATTTTGGACTACGACATAGTTATGTGATAGATTTAATCTTTATGGTTTTTATTACCATTGATTACATGCGATCAAGCGAAAATCTCGATGATCCATTGACAAAAGTTTTGTCACGGGTCACAATCAATAAGACGTCAAAGAGGGGGTTTCAAGCTCATTAAATTAAAGTCACCCATGGTCACCTCAACTCAACATTTCATATAACGTCAAAGTCTCGAGTTCAAAGAGTTAAATTACGTCATGAACTTGATTTGAAGTGCTACTATGCATTATACATTCCAAGATTAGTAGTACTTGTTGCCCATTAGTAAACATAGAAAATTGAGATTTGATTTTTAATAGGTCTATAAGCTATATGCTAATTTTGTTGGATATCGAACGACGGGGATATCTTGATAGATTTACCTATATGAGTGAAAAAGTTTGACCACTTAAAAGAAGTTCAAGAGCTTAACTTCGACACGTTCATGAAGGATACTACACAAGGTTTACAATATGTCGCAATAAATGAATATTTGGCAGTGTGTTAAATCAAACGTATGATCGACTCTACAAGTTGTCAGTATGAATAAATGGTTTAAGCCTGTATCTGCAATTTTACTCGGACCTCTTGTATCGAGCCTTCACTGAGTAGTGTTTCAAATCCTTTAAAATACCATTATTTATGCATGAGATTTGCGGGTTTGTTGAATATTTTCAAAATAGAGAAAATAAATAACAAAGTGTTGTCCACTTCGATGTACAATCATAACCATTCTTAAGGAATAAATATTGAAGCGTTATACCACTTCAATGAAAAGGGACATCTTTTCAAGTTTATAACCTTTGGAAAGACATAACACTTGGAGATACCTTTTAGGTGAATAAATGTATCGAATCAAAGCAACTCTCTACAGCTATAAATACTTTAGTTATGTCTTCTGCAAGGATACAATACAAGTAATCAAATCTGCTCACACAGACTAAAGTATTTAATGCATATCCCACTAAAGAAAAAACTTAGTATGTGTTTCTTTGTGTCATGAAGGTATACGATTATTCTCTCGTTTGGTTTGTAGAGAACGAAAATCACATTTAGGAAAGTGGCTTATAAATACACGCCGAGTAACAGATTATCTCAAATTTCTGCAGCATTACAAATTTGAAAGAAGACAACGTCGTTCACCGATATTTAATGTTTCAATATTAAGTATTAGCTTTTTAAGCATTAATTACAAGTATTTTACAATAGATTTCTTTTATTTTTAAGATTTAAATTCTTATTTTTAAATCGCGGCATTAATAATAAGAATTTTATATAATTCTTCAGTATAGTTCTTTTATTTTTTAAGCATCAAATAAATTTTTTAAAATTTAGATATGTTAGTTATGTAAAATAGAATAATGATATATGGAATGAATCTTAAAATATAAGGGTAGTTTCTTATCAAATAATATTGGAAACTCACCCCATCAAGATGATGAAGGAGATTAGTTATATCACCTTATTTTTAGCACCTAGTTGATCCTTCATCACGGTGATGATTCATCACCAACGTTAAATAAATGCAGTGATGAGAAGACGATGTTTTTGAGGTGACGACGCCAAAACAAACAGTCAAAGAGATTTTATTCGCAAAAAATAATTTATTAAGACAAAAATAAGATTGATTGAACTCTTTGTCCGACCGACTTAAGCCCAAAAGATTAAATAATCAAAACTTCAGCCCAAGAGGGCATCCACAAAACAAAAACGACATCCGAGAAACCCTTCATTCATCATCTCAATCCCGTTCGCGAAAATCAATCGTGTACGAAACATGGCGGCGGATACGGCAACGGCTGCGCAGTCGACGAAACCACGGTGGTGGGAGCTCGAAGAAGACGACGGAGAGGATCTAGATTTTCTTCTCCCACCGAAGCAGGTGATTGGTCCCGATGAGAACGGGATCAAAAAGGTTATCGAGTATAAATTCAACGAAGACGGGAACAAGGTGAAGATCACCACGACCACGCGCGTGAGGAAGCTTGGCAACGCTCGCTTGAGCAAACGCGCCGTCGAGCGTAGGTCCTGGCCCAAGTTCGGCGACGCCGTGAAGGAGGAGGCTGGGAGTAGGCTGACTATGGTGTCCACCGAGGAGATCGTCTTGGAACGCCCGCGTGCACTAGGTAAAGATTGCGTTTTTCTTTTTGGCGAGCTTGAATTTCTGTTCTGTCACGCGGTTAGGTAACGTGGGACTCGATTCGTGCGTAAGATGCCATGGCTCACGATATTTAGGTGGTCATTTAGAGTTTTAACGATTTATCGTCTTGTAAAATGTTTAATTTGTCTCCGATTAATTTAGTCTTGTATAAATGAGTGGATTTTTATTTTTATTTTTTATTTTTGGTTTCTTGGGCTGCAGGTTTGCCAGTGAATATGGTTAGTGATTTATTTCTCGTGTCAATTTAACATTCATATTCGAGCTTGCAGGAAAAATTAGACTAAGTCACTAAATGCATACATTCTATGTCTATGAAACAATAAGATGAATGTAGAATGTATGCCCTGTGTGAGAATCTGATGTCGGGCAAGCAAATATCTATTTATCTGAGGCTGGGTGTAAGTGAGGTCCTTTACTCCTTGTTACAACTTAATATATCCTGTTCAAATTAACCATCTGGTTTTTTGATGTTTGTGATTTTTTAACAGAGTTTGTATTTACGAAACCTTATGTTTAAAAAAGCTAAGTTAAATAATCATTTGGGTTCTGCAACGAACGCGAAAAGTTACTGCGTGTGGGTAGGTAACATGAAACCGGGGATGGAAAAAATAGTAGAACTATCTTTCCCAACGTTATTTGATTTTCTCGATCTTTTTTCATTCAAGTCTTCCTTCAGTGTCAATTTGCTTCTTTTGCTATGAATTTTCTTGATGTTCCATTTTGCTAAACGATATTTCCCCGCACCGGTAATGATGCCTAGGTGCTGGATTTTGAGAAATTACGTAAGTACAGTTTGTGTTATGCAACCACTTGCCCTTTGCTTTTCAGTCCTGTAAAGCAATTATAGTGCAGCTATTACATTTAGAATCTTCATGTTGTTTCGCGCTTGAAGCTTTATGCTTTATGCACACTAATTCATTGTCAAATGCTAAGCAACAAATCATGGCGATGATAGGCACGAAACAAGAGGAGCCCAAAGCCGCCGGTGACCCTCTAGCCCAGATGAGCAAGGCTGGAGCCGTGCTAATGGTATGCAGAACCTGTGGTAAGAAAGGAGACCACTGGACTTCGAGGTGTCCTTACAAGGACCTCTCGCAACCCAGTGAGTCCTTTGTGGACAAAACCGCAGCCGTCGACTCCACAGCCGCCTCCGGTCCCAACAAGGGCAGCGCCTACGTGCCTCCGAGCATGAGGGGTGGGGCTGCAGAGAGAACCGGTGGAGGCTCGGACATGAGGAGACGCAACGATGAGAACTCGGTTAGGGTCACGAACCTGTCGGAGGACACTAGAGAGCCGGACTTGCTCGAGCTGTTCCGGCCGTTTGGGGCCGTGACCCGAGCCTACGTGGCCATGGACCAGAAGACTGGGACCAGCCGCGGGTTTGGGTTTGTCAACTTTGTGAATAGGGATGAGGCTGAGAGGGCTATTAAGAAGCTCAACGGTTATGGGTACGACAACCTTATTCTCAGGGTTGAATGGGCTGCTCCGAGGGCTAATTGATTTGGAAGTAGTGACGACTGTTGCCTTTGGTGTGATGTTTTCGATGTTTTTGAAACTCATTGATTGTGCTCTCTTCATGTCGCAGTACACTACTATCCTACCCTTGCTATGATTCTTGTATTTTCGTTTTTTTTTTCCACTTAAATGCCTGATTTATGCTTTGGGAATTTCATATTAAGCAACGGCATTGAAATGCTATTACATCCGGTTCTATATGTTGCTCAAAACACTTACGATAATATATGTAATTAATAAAGAACCACTTAGGTTGGAGGTCCCATTAGGCAACAACATGTTACTCAAGCGTTCAGACCTAAAATTTTATTGATTTTTTACTTGGAGATCTGTCTAAACGATGAGAAAAGACATATTTGCTTTTCGTATATGCAAAAATTACGATTGCTTGTCACCGTCTCCCCCACAAGATCGAAACAAGGTTTGCATTCGAAAATCGGATTGGAATCTCGAGTTTATAATTGTATAAGGTGAAATCTATGATGAATTATATGGGTGTATAGTTTCTATTCTATGTACATCTTGTATAATCGAAGATAGGAGTATTTCTATGTTGTATATATAGTTGACGTTGTACGCATTTTACAGCTAAGAAAATTCATTCTTCAAATTCTTCGATCCAAAATATCTGAAATCACCAAACAATCGATTCTGACTAAAAACGATCATGGTATCAAGCAGGCTATCCTGTTCGATCATTGAAATTGATTTACCTGATCAAAATCGAAGGGTAATTGTTCGAATTTGATTTTCGTTTTTTTTTTCTGTTGAACTCTGTTGTTCGCTGCTGTTCGCTGCAATTGATCAATGGCAGAGCCGATCGACATCGAGACGCATCAAACAGAAGGTAATGGAGGAGGAAATGGAAGAATAACAGAGATAACAAGCTACGGAGGATATAATCATCATATATCACTGCTACCTGCAAACAATCTAGGTTTGACGATCATCGCAAATCAGCTAAATGAAACAAATTACTTAGCCTGGAGTCATGCTATGAGAAGAGCTCTTGGTGCGAAGAACAAATTAGGTTTCATCGATGGTAGCGTCACAAAGCCAGCTGATACAGATCCAAATCAAGCTCAGTGGCTCCGAGTGAATGCAACTGTAGTGTCGTGGATTCTGAACTCGTTGTCGCCGGATTTGGTTGATGCTTTTAGCTTGACAGAGTATGCGAAAGGAACTGTGGAGGGGAGTGTGCATTTGTTTGAAAGAATTCCCAAATAAGGATTTTACGTCTTTGAGCCCGCATAGAATTCTTCATTGACCGAAAAAAAAATCAAGGATTAGGATGAGTTAAAGGTGCAATATGGAGGTAGCAACGGACCACAGATTTACCAGCTAATAAATAGAGACATATGTTCAATTTTTCAAGGTAACATGCCTCTGTCAACTTATTTCAATAAATTTCAACGACTATGGGATGAACGGAGTTACCTTGCACCTGATGATAAGTGCGTGTGCGAGGGTTGCATATGCCGATATGTAGAGAAGACAAAAAAGATAACTGAACAAAGCTTATTCAATTATTGATGGGATTGAATGATTCATATGAGAATGTGAGGAATCATATTCTCATCTCGGATCCCTGGCCTGATTGTCGTGGAGCATATGCTATGCTCATGAATGTTGAAAAACAACATACGGTGAAGATGATGTATGAGAGCAATGATAACAGTGCAATGACTGTAACTCGAGGGGAATTAAATAGAAATCACAAGGGTACATATGTTAACGACAACACATTGAATGATCTAAGGAAAGAAAAAGCAAACAAAAGATATCTGAAATGTGATTTATGTGGAATGAGTGGCCATGAAATGGAAGGATGCTCCAGGTTGATTGGACATCCAGAGTGGTGGAAGGGAAACAAAGAGGCTAAGCAGCAGCGGAGCTTTACTGGTCGTGCTAATCTTGTCGATACACGGTTTGAAGGTGACGAGGCTACTGCAGCAGCTAACAACTCTGATATGAAAACCATCTTAGCAAATACGAAAGTCCTCCAACTTGAAGTAAACAAATTGGTGAAAGGAAAGGGCTTAAATGATGATGCAAAGAATATAAACTTTGCCCATTGCATGGAGTTGCAGGTATAACATGTTTTAATACTCTTAGATCTTTAAAAGGTTTGAACAAAGGCAATTTGGCACTGGATACGGGAGTTATGGGCACATGATATGTGAGTATGATTTATTATCCAAACACAAACAAATAGCATTTCCAGCTCCTATTTTTTTGCCAGATGGAACCATTAAACTTGTAAAGCACCTTGGCAACCGTAATCTTTCTAAGTCACTGGTCCTAAAATGATTTTTTATATGTACCAGATTTCAAGTTCAATCTCATACCAGTGAGTAAACTTGCATTCCATTTGAATATAGACTGTTTCTTCACAACCAGTTTTTGTTTATTACAAGACCAAGTGACTAAGACCTTGCTCGATTTTGGAAAGATGTGGAATCGGTTGTACCTAGTTGACAAAGATTCCTTCAGACCTGAAACCATTCAAAACTTCATCAGCTCACAAATAAACTATCATTTCACCCGAACTATTGATACCAATAACGTTTGTTGTCATACCTCCAATAAAGTTTGTAATGTTGGGATTGATATGTGGCACAAACGATTAGGTCCCCTCAGACCTTTCCATACAAAACCTGAATATTCCACATGTTATTCCTAAAACAAAACTACCTTGTGATGTCTGCCCTTTGTCCAAACAAACAAGAAAAAGTTTTCCTTTGAGTAGTATAACTTCCTTTAAAATTTTCGAGTTGATTCATGTTAATATATGGGAACCTTACCAACAAAGAACATTGAGTGATGCTCATTATTTCCTAACCATAGTTGATGATTTTAGTAGAGCCACTTGGACATTCCTCATGCAACATAAGTCTCAAACTGTCTCCATACTTGGAAAATTTCTGAGAATGGTGAAATTTGTTTTTGAAACCCCTGTCTAAAGCTTAAGATCGGATAATGGATTCGAATTCCTGAGTCATAACTGCCAGAATTTATTGTCACATCTAGGTATCATACACCAAAAGTCTTGTATATACACACCACAATAGAACGGGGTGGTAGAAAGAAAACAGAGGCATCTTCTTCAAGTGGCTTGCTCAATCTTGTTTCAGTCTAAGCTGCCAACATTGTTTTGGGGGGAATCTATACTTACGACAACCTACCTCATAAATAGAATACCTAGCTCCGTATTGAATATGAAAACACCTTATGAAATCCTATATTCTAAAGCCCCTGACCTTAACCACCTAAAAGTCTTTGGTTGCCTATGTTATGCTACAAATACCCAACCTCATAAAAATAAATTCGGCCCTCGAGCTACTAAATGTATCTTTGTTGGTTACCTATCTGGTCAAAAGGCATACAAACTTTTTGATATTGAGGCCAAAAGAGTCATTGTTAGCAGAGATGTTACATTCCATGAAACCATTTTTCCCAATCAAGAACACACACATACCAAAACAGAACAACAAAATATTGACATGATGTCTTCCTTTC
Organism: Linderniella brevidens; assembly: GCA_004919715.1. Taxonomy (NCBI): domain Eukaryota; kingdom Viridiplantae; phylum Streptophyta; class Magnoliopsida; order Lamiales; family Linderniaceae; genus Linderniella; species Linderniella brevidens. The sequence goes on along the minus strand of SWDC01000151.1, from coordinate 9,664,998 downwards.
TATTAGATGAGTATCCTGAATTTTCAGTTGATAATGATGCTCATTTCCCATTGCCTAGCTCCTCATGTGTTTCTTCTGAACCCGTGAGTCCACACACCAATATTGATCTTGAACATGTTAGTCCTCAAATAAGTATACCACAAAACAGTCCCAATTCCCCACAAGTTAGAAAAAGCCACATGATTAAAACTATCCCTACATGGATGAAGGACTTTTTATTAGCTAGTATGCAGTCGGTTTCAGGTCAGTCCTCACCTCTTTTTTCATCTAAAAAAATCCCTTGTTTTCATCTTTATTTACACCTCATGCATATCCTTTTGACTTCATGCTCATTTCTCACATGATCATATGGCCTTCATGGCTCAAGTAGACAATGAAAAAATGTCTAGTTCTTACCTTGAAGCTAAGCAGTATCCGCATTGGATAAAGGCCATGGAAGTAGAGATTCAGGCCTTGGAATCCAATGAGACATGGATCATAACTGATTTGCCACAAGGTAAGAAAACAATCGGTTGTAAATGGGTATATAAGATTAAATATCACCCCGATGGCTCTTTGGATCGCTTCAAAGCTAGATTGGTTTCCAAATGGTATAACCAAATTGAGGGCGAAGACTATTATCGTTTCTCACCGGTGGCTCGAGTTGTTATAGTTCGCATTATATGAGCTATTGCCACCGCATCACAATGGTCAATCATCAATTGTACATTAACAATGTCTTCCTCCATGATTTTATTGAAGAAGATTACCACCCGAGGGTTACAAAGAGGCCACGAGTGGACAAGTTTGTCGACTCCAAAAGTCTTATATGACCTTAAGCAGGCCTCACGACAATGGAACGCGAAGCTTGTGAAATAGCTTCAGTCCTTTAGTTTCATCCAATCGATGCATGATCCCTGCTTGTTTACTAAACAAGCTGCCTCTGGTTTCTTGGCATTGATCATGTACGTTGATGATATACTCATTACGGGATCTAATGAAGCCGTTATCAATGCAGTCAAGAAATTTTGGACTGCAAATTTACTATCAAGGACCTCGGTTATGTTAAGTATTTTATTGGGATTGAACTTGCACGTTCCGAGGATGAGTTGTATCTGAGCCAACGAAAGTATATCTTTGATATCCTTCGCGAGACAGGGCTCATGGGCGACAAACCTACTACTACTCCTCTTCCTAAAAATCATCAATTTAATGATTATTGTGGAGCAATTTTGCAGGAGCCGTCACACTACCGCAGATTAGTTGGCCAGTTATTGTATTTGAATTTCACTCGACCCGATATCACTTTTGCCGTGCAACAGCTCAGTAAACATGTACAAGAGCCATGTGAAGATCATTGGACCAGCCTCATTCATGTCCTCAAATATTTGAAGGGCTCCGTTGGGCATGGTATTTTTTATTCTTCCGCATCTGAATTCAAGCTTGAGGCTTTTTGTGATGCCGATTGGGCTGCCAATCCTATTCATCGTCGCTCCGTATCTGGTTTTGATACTTATATAATTCTTTTCTAATTTATTTCTATATTTGAGTTATAAATATTGTATGAAATTTGAGAATGCTAAACACAGTCATTCCCACTACATTTTCCCACACCATCTCATCACATCGGTTTAAAGACGAAGGTTGGCTCAAATGGTAATAGAGGATCCACTAGATCACATTGTCAATTTTCCCGAACACTTGGTTCCTCTGTTGTCAAGTGGCAACGAAAGGACAAAATATTTCATTCGAGTCAGGACCAAGAAACGAGATGATGGAAACTACGTCGTTGATGTTAACGCCACTCGGGAACTAGCAAAAACATTGTAAGTGTTACCGTTAATTACTTTAGTTACACAAATATGTTATGAATTAACATGTTTACTAATAATATAGAACATTTGGATAGACACGGTTGCACGAGTGGAAAACCCGATGGCGAGTTGGAGGTGACTGAAAGTTTATGATTATTCGGAGTATGTTCGACTATCCATCTGAGGGATCGAGAGTATGTTATTCGACTAACATCTCTGTGAATCGGATAAGAGCCGAGGTGGTGGCCCAGGTGAAGACATTGAAATGAGTTCATATTGCTTGCCTCTTTGAATCAAATCTAACGTGGAATATTTAATTAAAAGACACATATGTGTAATTTAATACTCTTATGATTCTCGTGTATCAAACTCATGAGGAAGGTGTTGTTTTGAGGCGAACTTCCAAAACAACAAAGTTACCGTCTCATGTGCTAATCATCACTATGTCTGTTTTTCCTAGATGATGGTCGTCGTAAAAGGATCGCATATGTGATATAAGATTGTTGTTATTCCAAGTTTTGGATCACACACAACAAAATTGTGATCCTTCATCACGGTGATGGGATGAACTTATATTTATTGGATAAGTTTAATATTTCTCCATTATATACATTTTCCCCTAGTTTTAATTACATGAATAACCTATATTTATATTTTCTACTTCAGACACAAACCCTATTTTATCATTCTAATTACATAAGTAAATTTACATATAAAATTGTATATCGAAGATATATATTTAATGCTTAAAAAATAAAACTCCACTTGCATGGGGATAATTTGAGATTTACAAAATATCATCGTACACGTCGACGATAAACAAGCACAATATTTCAGTATTACATTATCAGCGAAACGAAATATCACAATAAAACAAAGAGAGTGATGTGCCCAATTCGAGTTGGTCTAGGGATATAATATATTTTTCTTCCCCCGGTGACCTCCCGACTGGTTGACATATCACATAATTCATGCGACGTGAATATAACTATTATGTTGATTGTTTCAAATAACTTCCACATTGTTAGCATGATTTGATTTACATTTTCAACAATATTCTTGTTACGAGTGATCGGTCTTTATAAATTGTATATTAATATTCCTCATAATTACTCATCCACATTGAGATACAAGGGAACCTATTTCGTCTAAACCAATTACTCAAGAGGAGAGGCCAATGGAACCTAATGGTAACATGCAACAAATGAGGGAGAAGATTCTGATCGAAACAAGTTTGAAGTTCTCCAATCTTTAGATGAGGACAATGAGATTTCTTATTAAGGGCCCTGAAAGAAATGAAAGCCCTGTCGGTGGTGATAAAATGATTCATGCCATTACCGAGGAAGTTCTTGCTATTGTTTGTATGTGCATTATTACAACGTCTTGTCATATACACTGCAGTTTAGTGCTATCAGCATGATTGTTAAACCTGGTTTTCGAATCGGATCGGAAAATTTAGTGATTTAAGATTTAATGGTTTAACCGATATAAAACTGGAATAAAACCGACATTAACCGATGTCTCTAAAAATAAAATATATATATTTTAATTATTAAAATATGAGAGCTAATCATCAAATAGATGATATTGGGCTAATAAAAAAGAAAAAATATTAAATTTGGGCTGAAAGCCCATAAAATAACTTAATAATTTTATTTTTTATAATAAAAAAAATCAAAAAATAATGCATGCTCAGGATTTGAACATGGGCCAATAGAATACAAAATAAGGACCTAACTAGCACACCACATAACCATCATTTGTTTAATTTCAGTCCAAAATATATATAAATATAATTCAATTTTTTATTTTTTAAATAATGCTTAGACCGGACCGGACTCGAACCGGAAAATGACCGGTTCGCCGTTTTTCGGCCCGAACCGGCCGGTCCGGTCCAGTCTTAAAAACACTGGCTATCAGTACCTTATGGCGTATTGCATGGTAGGTTTGAGATTGATTATCCAGTACCATGTTGGTGCGTCATGAGTATTTATCATGAACGCTGATGTACCTTTTCATTACAATTAATATTTGCTAAAATTCCCCCTAAAAAAATATTCCTCGTAATTAGGATTGAGGAGCATAACACTAAAACTCCAAATTTGTTGGACATATTTGAAACCTAAGATTCTACAAGAGGACAAAAATGCAATTTACGTAAAATGTCAAGTAATTTTTTATCGGGGGAATTTATATTTAAATACCTATTAGAATAAAAAATATTAATTCAGTCGCTTGTCAGAAATTTTTTATATATAGATACCTAGTAGAATAAAGTTTTTACACATAGGTAAACATTTGACGAAGGTACAACATATAAGACATTTATGTACTATAAAGTAACGTAGTGTGGTACATAATAGAGTGAAAAAAGGTACATACTAAGGCGAACAAAAGGTACATCATATAAGGACTTTATGTATCATAAGGAACGCATTTTGGTCTCATACAAACGCGTGATGCGGTACGTAATATATATATATATATATATATATAAGGGATTATTTAAGTAAATGGCATTTGACTGGGTCAATTTTAAAAAAATGGCCTCCATAATGTTTGAAGTCTATTCTACCCTTACTAACTCAGGGAAAAGACGTCTTTACCCTTATTTAACCCATTCAACTACCCAAAGTAAAATTAATTAGGTTTAATCGATTCCAACCACTGTAGCGTCACAGGTCTTCTTCATAACCGAGTACAATAATTGACAGTTAAAACTGAAGAAAGACACATAACGGAAACAAAGCAGTAAATTTCCAGATCTACGAAACAACCTTTACCCGAAGCAGAAAATTCTCCAAACCGACTACAATGGCAATGAACGCGCGTCCCGAAAGAGTGTCGGTAATTTCACTGTGATTTCGTCTTCTCAGGAGCACGTCTCGTGCGTCGAATTGGTTGGGTCCGGCGCATGGTTTCCCAATTGTGCAATTTGGACACTTGTTCGCAAGGGAACCGTGCGTCGAACCAATTGGGACCCAAACAGTCGCGCAAATCAGGGGACCCGTGATTGCATGCTTGGGACCCGAGCATAGTCGCACGATACCCATACGCACGGTACCCGCACACTAAGGCACGGTACCCGCACTCTAGCGCACGGTATCCGCACACAAGGGGCACGGTACTCGCACACAAGGGGCACGGTACCCGCACACAAGGGGCACGGTACCCGCACACAAGGGCATGGTACCCGCACACAAGCTGTAATACGCATGGACTAGCGCTCGGTGACAGACCATATGGTACCCTCGTACGCGCATTTCCATGTCTCCAAGCTGTAATACGCATGGACTAGCGAATATACGCACATGGGATACGATCGATATCAAACATCTTACAACTACATGACTTCGTCTCGATATCGACCACCTCGTTGACTCAATGCCCGTATACATTATACCGTTTAATGCCAATTTCCGAGACGTGTAGATTTTGAGAATTTATGTAGTAAGACCGTAGGATTGTCGTTGCGAAACGCTAACAACGCTAACACCGCTACACTTTCATTATCTGAGCTAAATGAGTGTTTTTTTTTGAAGTGTCTGTGCGAACTATTTTTTTTCCGCATCAACTTGGTGATATATTATCATTGTTTGGATCAGTTGAGCTCGAGAAATGGTAAGGAAAATTTGTCCTCCCATAATATGTTAAAAGATCAATGTCACGTAGGATCCAAGATACAAGCACAACACAGACGAGAGAACAACACAATTATCAAGACATTCGTTAAGTAACTGTTTCCTGACATAAATGCATGCAATGAGCAGCTAATCTTGATAAAAAGTAGCCTTAAAAGGTTGCCCCATTCCATCCAAAGTTGGAACCCTGCAAGGATATATAGACGAATTACAATGTCACACGGCGATAATATCACAAGGCAGAGGATACTTGAGAAGATTTCACATGCAAAAAAACAGAGCAGTAATGAATCAATGCACCACAACAATAGAGTTGAACTTCAAATCATTGCTCTCTACTGTCGAAGTATTGTCCTCGCCGATTAACCACCGACCATCGAATTGAAATACAATGTTGATAATTGTCATTTTGAGCACCTGCAATATTATGCAATGTTATTGTTTAGAAAACGACGTCATATATCATGCTTATGTATGATCTTCAGCGCATGGATCCCGAACATGGGATCACGGTACCCGCGCATAAATGCAGGGGACCCGCGCATAAAAGCAGGGGTCCATGCGCATGGGATCGACACGTATTGCGCATGGCACCCGCACCTATATCTCATGGTACCCGCACCTATATCGCATGGTACCCGCACGCAAGGGTTCCATGCACAAAAACTAGACCTCAGAATATGTATTTTCATGTCCGAATTCTCGTAATAACCACTGAAATATCGCTACTCTGGCTAATACACGTGATCTAATAAATAACCCATACATTTTAGGGGGTAATGGACTGAAAATTCACCATTTTCGACGTTAAAATTGCAGTTTTCATGTAACGAATGCTTATTGGTAAATATGCTGAAATGCTTGCTGTTTTCTTGGTTTGAGAAGTTGTTTTCCGGCACTAAACGAAGAGAACAGCTCGCGTCGCTTTAGGTTTGTGAGAGAGGTGTGTGTGGTTTGTTCTTTAAAATGGAGAAGATAATGCATTCATATCGATTGTAAGGTTATGGTTAAAGAGGGAGATGAACCCATGTTCAGTCAGTTATTGCATTACGGCGGCCATTTTTTCGTTTTTTTTTTCTTTTAATGAGTTAAGTATGAGAATTAGTTAATATGGTTAATGTTTAAACAAAGTGAGGGCTATTGACAAAAAATAATCGTCAACGAGGCCATTTTTTAAAATTGACCCAGTAAAATGCCATTTTTTTAAAAGCCTCATATAAAAAGTACGTCAAGGAGTGAAAAAAGGTACTCTCGGCCAAATGAGTACCTATGTGTTAAAACTTTTTCCTATTAGGTACATGCATATAATATTTATGTTACGGGGGATTGAGCTTAAATTTTTAATACAAAGAGTTTTTTTTTTGTAGTTTCACATTTTATTCGAGGCAATTCTTCGAATATAATAAGAGATATACCACATAAGGCGACGTTCTTCGAATCTGCAAAAATTCCTCTTTTGTAATCCGCCTTGTAAGCTTTCTTCACCTCATTCGCAGCGTTTTAATCATTCGCTTATTTTTCGTTTTGTTGATGGAACTTAGGATCCACTAGCCATTCTTCGATTCGATGGATATCAGTTTCATGATTTTTTTTCACATATCGTTATATTCAGATTTGGCTTGTTTATGACGGAACGATCTGATCTCACAAGCACTGGATCCTTCTTTATTTTTTAGATTTTACTCAAGAATATCTGTGAATAGTTAAGATTTAGCTTTTCGTTTGGAACGTTCCTTGATTTAGGTCATACCGGTATATATTCGTTCGTCTGAAGTAAGGAAAATTAGTTGTATGCTGATCGTGAAGACTATCATATGCTAGTTTTGTGGTTATTTCAACTGCAGAACATTTAATATCTTCCCCTCTGACATCTTTTTTGAGTTACCTTATTTCATCTCTCACGCCACTTCCATCGTGTGTGAATCATCAAAGACATGAAAAGTTGTAAATTTCGTCTTTCATATATAATTGACGAGAACTAATTTTATTTTAATCACTTTTGCAGAGAACCATGGGGTTGTCTTTCACAAAGCTTTTCAGCCGACTCTTTGCTAAGAAAGAAATGCGTATTCTCATGGTAGGTCTTGATGCTGCTGGTAAGACTACCATATTATACAAACTCAAGTTGGGAGAAATCGTCACTACAATTCCTACAATTGGTAAGCTTCAATTGAATATCGTGACCCTACAATCCTTTTTTGTTACTTTGCTAATTTATGTTACACTAATCAGATACATAAAGCATATGCATGTTTCACTAGCCGCTCAGAATTTCGGAACTTATTGGTCCTTGTTTCAGGTTTCAATGTGGAGACTGTTGAATACAAGAACATTAGCTTTACCGTCTGGGATGTTGGTGGTCAAGACAAGGTAGTTTAAGAAGCCAACTACTCAACATTTCATACTCCATCTTTTCTACTTAAAGAACCCATGAATGATGTGAGTGGGAGGATGCTTTTCATATGCACCTAGATCTATTACATACATGACATGGCTTTTATTTGTTAGCTGAGTATGGAGAAAAAAACCTACCATGTTTGACACTGGAATTATTCAATTACTTAACCTCTGAAGTTTCGTGCTGTGCATATTTGGTCATTGAATCCAGATCCGACCATTGTGGAGGCACTACTTCCAAAACACTCAAGGGCTTATATTTGTGGTGGATAGTAATGACCGAGATCGAGTTGTTGAAGCTAGAGATGAGCTGCACAGGATGTTAAATGAGGTAATTACCTACTGGAACATGCTTGACAGAAACTTTATTGTCCGTCCATACTTGATTTTCAGTTACGCCTTCCTCTTTGATGTAGTGCTTAGTGAGGTTATAAAATTACATAATTTGATGTTCGCATAGGACGAACTGAGAGACGCAGTGCTACTTGTTTTTGCTAACAAACAAGATCTTCCCAATGCAATGAATGCTGCTGAGATAACTGACAAGCTTGGACTTCACTCTCTTCGTCAACGTCACTGGTATTTTATTATGTTAAGAGTCTTTGATCCTAAAATCAGCTGGCATTGTGAGTGAGTAGCTCAATCCTAGTGTACATATATTATGTCGAAAATTTAATATTTTCTATAATGTTTTGCATGATTCAAGTCAAAACATGTGGACATAGTAACAGAGATGATGGCCACATAATGCTTGATATCATATATAAAGTTAAATTTTACGATTTCATTCTAAAAATTTTAACCATTGAGCAGTAGTAGTCTTGTTTGATTTCATATTGTGTTGGGATTTCATATTCATCTGATGGGGGATTACACTCTGAATAGAATCAAACAAATAGTGTCATATTCCCTAACTAAGGCTGGTCATTTACATACAGGTATATCCAGAGCACATGCGCCACCTCAGGTGAGGGTCTATACGAGGGTCTCGATTGGCTTTCGAACAACATTGCTAACAAGGTATGTGTTCTTTTCACAGCCACAATTAAATTAAAGCAAGGAAGGTTTTTTTATACTCAGTATATGCTTGATCTATTTTTTGAAGTTTATGGCTGGATATTTTTTCATCTTTTAATTTCTTTGTCGCAGGCGTGAAAAGACGTGTGGCAATAGTTTCGGTGTATCAGCGATTGAAGCAAAGAGTACATTTTCTATGTTTCTGCTGTTTTGTGAATCAACAATGCACTGTGATACTTGTGTTAAAGTTCAATCTTGTGTTTTGCACCTTAATATTTACTCTCTGCAATTACATTATCATGAGTTTCGTGACTTTTGGTGCTAATTTTTCTTACATATCCTATAACAACTAAATTATGATGGATCTGCTTCTTCTAACAAGAACATATAATTTGATAAATGTTCCTTATATCACCGCTTGAATAGTCGAGTATTCTCTTGAAAAATCAATCAACAACTAAAAGTTGCCTTTTTTCGTTAATTGTGTGATTACGTATCCCTCGCCCTTACTATCACAGTACAACAGATGTTGGATGAGATTTACTTTTTACTTTTAGTTTGGTCTACATACATAGTAGATTTCGGTGTACTTGTCTCAATTATCACTTGGACAAATAAACTAGCATAGCAGATGGAAAAGAAAGCAAGCAAGCTTAAATATTCCACTATGAGGTTAGTTATTTTGCAGGTCGTTTAATTTGATAATTCAGTCAAATATAATTAATGATTTAAAAATAAGTTTATGGTGGGATCCTTCCTTGCCAATGCTTTGATTGATATGTATGCATGTGAAAGCATTCATTCTAAGCAAATGCCTTGCAAAAATGCAACGGCCCGGCTGGACTTATATAGAAGAGAAGAAGCTGTCGAACTAACCTTTTGTATACATAGCTCACTCCTCGAACCCTCCAACATGAAAAAACTGTCACATCTCCTCCTAAAAAAAATCCTATTTCCTCATATTACACTACTCTCCGACCCGCCTAGCCTTACCCTGAAAACCTAGTCCTCCTCGCCATAGTTCCACACTACTAGGTACTTTCTAGAAAACTAATACTGACCAAACCATGTGCCTTAGACTCACTCCTGCCAACTATAAACAAACTTTCCTCTAAAAGGAAGCAAAATATGGTTCCTTGGGAGCATGAACCTGCACGGATGAAGAAAAAAAATTCCCTCTTCTACGCTCGAGTTAGGATCCTATATATGGAACAATGAATATCCTCAGTTGGAACTAACTGTCGGGGACTTGGTGGGACCCCGACAGTTGACCATATTGGACGACGGGTCCACTCCCACCACTTGGGGCTGATTTTCTTAATTGAGACGACTAAGTGTGGAAGAAGAAGAAGCTTCCATACGATTCACGATAAGCTTAAATATGTTTGGCATCTGCGTGGAATCAAACGGCGCTAAATGGGGGGCTTATGATGCTACTATGGGACAAAACGTTGGACGTGAGGTTACTAACATATTTTCCGTTTCATATTGATGTTTCGATTTCTGATGGTACTCATAATTTCTTACTGGCTTCTACGGTGATCCTGTTACTACCCAACGTAAGAAATAGCTGGGAGCTTCTTCGACGTATTAGTAATAGAGATACGAGCAGTTGGATTTTGCTTGGGTGATTTCAACGAGATCTTATCAAATATGGAGAAAGAAAGGAGGGCGTCTTCGACATTTCAGATATTTTCGTGATGCGATCGAGTTTTGTGGGCTGCATGATGTTGGTTTTAATGAAGGTATGATATGTTTACTTGGAGTGATGGCGCACAATGGCACCTTTCACCATATTTGAGAGACAGACTAGATCGAGCATGTGCAACTATATATGCCTTGGGCGGAGATGTTTCCGGATGCGCGAACAATTTCCTAAGATCATGATGCTGATCTCCTTGTTGAATTGCATCCTCGTCGGCAAAAATATATGCAGATTGGTACAAACGACGTCCCTTCAAATTTGAAGCAAAGTGGGCGGAGGATGATTCTTGTAAAGATATGATACGAGAATGTTGGACGTCGGGACGATCGCATGATGATAATATATATATATATATATATATATATATATATATATATATATATATTCAATTCTAGGATGGAGAATTGTAAGGCTGTCGGACTAATTACTTGGACTAAGAGAGCTTTTAATGGGAAGAAGCATACGAAGCAGCATGATCTCGAACGCCAATGCAAATTTTGGACATTCAAAGCAAACCAATCACAAATGAAAACTAGAGAAGCTGAGATCAAACTCCGCAACCAGCTTCAAGGTATCCTGAAAAGCGAGGAATTGCACTGGAAGCAGAGAAGTAAAACTCAGTGGTTGCGTCCCTTAAAGGGACCGCAATACTAGATATTTTCACCGTAAAGAAAGAACCATAATTATACCAATAGTTTAGGTTATTATACCAACAAAGATTGAGCGATTTGTTTATGTTTATCGTACCAAGAAAATAACTAATTATACTAATATTTGTCTTTATCATACCAACATATATTTTTTTTACAAAAATTTACGCTATTTGACAATTTCTAATATACCAACAAAAGTAGAAATTATACCAACTTATTCCAACAATTATACCATTACGTCTGATTATTGTACCAACAAATACAAGTATAATTTTATCATTTTTCCAAACCAATTCCTGACTATTATGTAACAAGACCCGTTATTATACCAAGAGCTTTGACTAGTATACCAACAAAGACCGATTATACAAAAAAATGACCTAATTATACTAATACATGTCTATATCATACGAACGAATATTTTCTTAAAAAAACAATTGCGCTATTCGACGTCTTCTAATATACCAACAAAAGCAGAAATTATACTAACTTATTCCGGCAATTATTCCATTACTTCTAATTATTATACCAACAAATCCAATTATAATTTTATCATTTTTCCAACCAATTTCTGACTATTATACCAACAAGACTCGTTATTATACCAAGAGTTTTGACTATTATACCAAAAAAAGACCGATATTATACCAAGAAAGACAAATATTATATTAACATAGATAGGTATCATACATCATAATTTATATTTTCAAACACCAAATTAAAACAAATTATCTATTAAAACGAGATTTTATTGTACTAACAAAGCATTGATTAAAGTTAAAAACGTAGTATAAGCATGAACATAAGCATAATATGATAGATATCATATTGTTATAATAACATTAAAGTTGAAAGAAGCATCATATAGGTCACTTAAGCAAAATTTGTAATAACATAAGACTTGAAATAATATAAGAGTTGGAATGACATAAACCTCATATTTAACATTTGCACATAAGAGTTGGAATAAAACATTGTCACATGATATTGGACACATACACATAACAATCGGTCTTTGTTGGTATAATAGCCAGAGGTATTGGTATAATAACAGGTCTTGTTTGGTATAATAGCGACGAATTAGTTGGAAAAATGATAAAATTATATTTGGATTTTTTGGTACAATAATCAGAAGTAATGGTATAATTGTTGGAATAAGTTGGTATAATTTATACTTTTGTTGGTATATTAGAAAACGTCGAATTGCACAATTTTTTTTTTAAAATATGTGTTTGTATGATAAAGACATGTATCAATATAATTAGGTCCTCTCTTGGCATAATATCGGTCTTTGTTGGTATAAGACAAAGCTCTTTGTATAATAACGGCTCTTGTTGGTATAATAGTCGGGAATTGTTGGAAAAATGATAAAATCATAATTAGATTTGGTGGTATATTAATAAAATCATAATTGCAAGAATAAGTTGGTATAATTTTTATTTTTTTGGTAAGGTCGAATAACGCAATTTTTTTAAAAAATATTTGTATAATAAACACAAGTATTAGTATAATTAGGTCGTTTCTTGGTATAATAACCATAAACCAATCGCTCAATCTTTTTTGGTTAATAACATAAACTATTGGTATAAATACGGTTCTTGTTGGTTAAGTCAGGAATTGGTTTGGATATAATTGCTTTTGTCGGTATGATAATCAGAATTATTGGTATAATTGTTGGAACAACTTGGTATAATTTCTAATTTTGTTGGTATATCAGAGAACTTTCAAAGAACGCATTTTAAAAAAAAAAACTTGCTGGTATGATAAATACATGTATTAGTATAATTATGTCCTTTATTGGTATAACAATCGATCATTATTTGTTGGTATAATAATTTAAAATGTTGGTGTAATCGCAACATTTGTTGGTATATTTATGGGTTAATTTTATTAATATGTGGTGGTATAATAAACATGTATGTTTGTTATAATGATGTAGTGTACTTCGACTACAATATATAAAATAGTTGGTATAATATCGGCGGTTGTTGGTATAATAGTAAGAAATTAAATTTAAAAAATAATAATATAATAAATGGATTTGTTGGTATGATAATCGATTTTATTGGTAAAAATATTTGGATATTTTGTTGGTATAATATTCGATTTTGTTGGTGTAATTATCATATTTCGTGGTATAATGTGTGAAAATCACTTCGTATGATAAAATTATAATAACATTATTTGTTGGTATGATAGTGATAACAGTTGGTATAATGGTCTGAAATTTAACTTGGTATAATACTGAAACAGTTCGTATAAAATCTGTGTTTATTGGTAGAATCATGTTAATTTTTTGTGGTAAAATAATGTAATTTGTTGGTATAATACTCGCGAATGATGGTATAATTTTCTGAATATGTTAGAAGATTTTATTTTAGTCTTTTCCATGTTTTTAGGTATCAAACACACAACTTTTCGTAGATAGGTACCTAACAGGAAGTAATATTTCGAGGGGTATTTAAGAGGAAGTTCAAACTTAAAAAGGGGCTGATAAGAAACTTACCCTTGTTTTTTTATTGGATAAATTCCTTATCAGTCCCATTTGAAGTTTAAACTTCCTCTTAAATACCCCTCGAATATTACATCATGTAAGGTACCTATCTGCGAAAAATTGTGTGTTTAATATCCCAAACATTGAAAAGACGAAAATAACCTTTCTTAACAGCTTCAGAAAAGCTTTCAGAATATAATACCATCATTCGCGAGTATTATACCACAAAATATTGACATGATTCTACCAATAAACACAAATTTTATACCAATTGTTTCCAGTATTATACCAAGTTGAATTTCAGACCATTATACCAACTGTTATCACTTTATTATAATTTTATTATACGAAGTGATTTTCACACATTATACAATGAAACATGAGTTATACCAATAAAACTAAATATTATACCAACAAAATATCCAAATAATTTTACCAATAAATTCAATTATCATACCAACATTTATTATATTATTACTTTTTCATCTAATTTCTGACCATTATACCAACAAACGCCGATATTATACCAACTATTTTATATATTGTACTCGAAGTACACTACATATCATTATACCAACATACATGTTTATTATACCACCACATACTAATCAATTTTACCTATAAATATACCAACAAAAGTTGCGATTACACTAATCGTTTAAATTATTATACCAACAAATAATGATGAATTGTTATACTAATAGAGGACCTAATTATACTAATACCTGTATTTATCATACCAATAAGTTTTTTTTTTTTAAATTGCGTTGTTCGAAAGTTTTATGATATACCAACAAAATTAGAAATTATACCAAGTTGCTCCAACTATTATACCAATACTTCTGATTATTATACTAACAAAGATCGATTATACCAAGAAATTACCTAATTATACTAATACATGTCAATATCATACGAACCAATATTTGTTTTTTAAAAATTGCGTTATTCGACGTTTTCTAATATACCAACAAAAGAAAAATTGTACTAACTTATTCCAACCATTACTTCTAAATATTATACCAACGAATCCAATTATAATTTTATCATTTTTCCAACCAATTTCTGACTATTATACCAACAAGACCCGTTATTATACCAAGAGTTCTGACTATTACACCAACAAAGACCGATATTATACCAAGAAAGACAAATATTATATCAACATAGATAGGTATCATACATCATAATTTATATTTTCAAACACCAAATTAAACGAAATATTCTATTAAACGAGATTTTATTATACCAACAAAGTATTGATTAAAGTTAAAAACGTAATATAAGCACGAGCATAAGCATAATATCATAGATATCATATTGTTATAATAACATTAAAGTTGAAATAAGCATCATATGGGTCACTTAAGCAGAAGTTGTAATAACATAAGTCTTGAAATAACATAAGAGCTGGATCAAGATAACTATGTAATGTAATAATATTACGCATAATTGTTGGTATAACACTTTAATCAAGGCTTTGTCGGTACTTGGTACAATAGAATCTTGTTTTAATAAAATAATTCGTTTTAGTTTGTTGTCTGAAAATTTAAATTATGATGTATGATACCTATCTATGTTGGTATAATATATGTCTTTCATGGTATAATATCGGTCTTTGTTGGTATAATAGTCAGAGCTATTGGTATAATAACGGGTCTTGTTGGTATAATAGCCAGAAATTGGTTGGAAAAATGATAAAATTTTATTTGGATTTTTTTGGTATAATAATCAGAAGTAATGGTATAATTGTTGAAATAAGTTGGTATGATTTTTACTTTTGTTGGTATATTAGAAAACATCGAATAGCGTAAATTTTTTAAAAAGATATTTGTTGGTATGATAAAGACATGTATCCGTATTATTAGGTCATTTCTTGGTATAATACCGATCTTTGTTGGTATATAGACAAAGCTCTTGGTATAATAACGACTCTTGTTGGTATAATAGTCAGGAATTGATTGGAAAAATGATAAAATCATAATTGAATTTGTTGGAACAATAATAAAAAATTGTGGTATAATTGCAAGAATAAGTTGGTTTAATTTCTACTTTGTTGGTAATGTCGAATAACTCAATTTTAAAAAAATATATATTTGTTGGTATAATAAACACAAGTATTAGTGTAATTAGGTCTTTTATTGATATAATAACCATAAACCAATCGCTCAATCTTTTTTGGTTAAGAGCCTAAACTATTGGTATAATTACGGTTCTTGTTGGTTGGGTCAGGAATTTATTTGGAAAATGATAAAATTATAATTGCTTTTGTTGGTATAATAATAAGAAGTATTGGTATAATTGTTGGATTAACTTGGTATAATTTCTAATTTTGTTGGTATATCAGAGAACTTTCGAACAACACAATTTTTTAAAAAAAAAAATTGTTGGTAGGATAAATACATCTATAATTATGTCATTTATTGGTATAACAATCGATCATTATTTGTCGTTATAATAATTTAAAATGTTGGTGCAATCGCAACATTTGTTGGTATATTTATTGGTAAATTTGATTTTAGTATGTGGTGGTATGTATGTTGGTATAATTATATGTAGTGTACTTCGAGTACAATATATAAAAGGCAAAATTATAAAGTTAGGTCACTAAGTATCCTAGTTTTCGTTTTGGGGCCACTATGTTTAATAATTGCAAAAGTACGTCATTAACTTTGTATGTCAAAACAATTTTGGGTCATATTTTCAATTTTAGGTCACTAAGTATATATTTTTTCGATTTTGGATCACTAAGTATACATGTTTTTCATTTTTGGGTCACTATGTTTACAAAATTAGTTACCAAATGAGTGACCCGAAATTGAAAAATGTATATACTTAGTGACTCAAAATCGAAAAATATAAAGTTAATGACCTAAAATTGAAAATATGACATAAAATTGTTTTGACATACAAAGTTAGTGACCTACTTTTGCAATTATCAAACATAGTGACCCCTTACTAACGTAATAAGGTACTTCAACCCGGATATACATAATACTTTATCATTCACAAATTTGGTACGACGTATTAGGGTAAGTGTTTCTTTATCTCCGCTCGAATTTTTTTATGCAAAACTATGCTATTATACATATTTAGATATATTATTTCTTCACTTGCTATCAAGTTTGATGGTTTAACTCTTACTCGTAGGGTTTTGTATTACAAACATCAAGTTTCATAACTACATAGTGGAATGTTCCTACAATGAATCCTCTCTTGTATTTGAACTTGAGTTTTAAACTACAAAATCATGATTCTGAGGATTAATTTGTCAAATATGATATGAAACGAAACATCTAAAATATTTACGCATACTAAAGTAGTTATGCATCAAAACTAATGCGAAATGCGATGAGAAAAGCTTACCCTATCCTGTAGTATCAAATTTATGAACGATATAGTACCATAACAGACTATGAAACAACACCTTAACATGCCACAATATAATACCACAATGACAAAGTAGGTAGTACCTATTGTAATTCCATTTACGATCTATAAATAATCGTTCATTACATTAAATTGATAAATGTTAAACAAAAGATCCCTAAAAAAATATGTTTTTAACATCTTTTTCGAAAAATATAAGTTAAAGGTTTTGAATTTCCAAACTATGTAGTGAAATATTCTTACTATGTTTGTAGGAAACCCTCTCTTATATTTAAACTTAAGTTGTAAACTTCAAACCCATGAACTTGAGGAGTAACCTGTTCAATATGACATGAAATGAAACATATAAAATGATTTCGGATCAAATCTAATGTAAAGTATGACGAAAAACGCTTAACCTAATATGCAGTACCAAATTTGTTAAGGACATGGTACCCTATATTACTAGGGGGAAGAGTACCTTATGACGGTGTCACATAGTACCACATGTAGGTAGTTTGTAGCACCAAATAATTACAGCACAATCAAACAATATCTGACATTTTCTTGACATGTTTGCCATTCTCTGACGCGTCAGACATATTGTCAATTAATTTGTTGAGCTTCTAAATTTGTCGTATCATTTTCTATGCATTTCCAGTACCAATTTTACTGTGTTTGCAGTGCCATTTTATGGGGTTACAGTACTTGTCATAGATATATTGTGGTACTTAATGGTTGGATGATGCAGTACCTTACTTCAAACCGAAAAATAACAGATGTATAAGCCAAAACATGTGTGATAATCATTCCAAAAATCTATTAGCACCCAAAATACATATAAAATGTATAAATATTGATAATCATCAATCCAAAACAAATTCAAACATATCAAATAGAGAATTACAATCGAATCTAATCGTCAACCTACACATTTCAAACCCTTACCCGTCGAACCAACACCGGATAATTGACGATTAATCTTATATGTTCCGTTCCTACACATCTTCGGCCCGATCAAGAAACAATCCAAACAAAGAATCTGCATTAATCAATCTTTATATTATTCTCCATTGCTCAAATGGGATTGTACAAAAGCAGAAAAAAAACAGTCCAAAATAGTATGTGCACATACTTTTATGAGCACACAATTCTAACAAAACCACGCGGACTACATTTATAAAGAGATTAGTTTTTTCTCTCCCGAAAAATGGTACGCCAACTTTATTAAAAATGATACTTTTATAGCCCATGTAGAGTACCATATATTAAAATAATTTGGTACCACAACGTCACGTCTTATAGTACACAATATAATTAAAATTGGTACCACATAACAAATAGGTAAATAATTAGGATTTCTGACAAATTAGTCTCATTTACAACCAAAAACATATGTATCACGCTTAAAACATATGTATCACGCTTCAGATCCTGAAGTTCGAAACCTCGTTAACTTTATCAACGTAAAAGGTTGACCAACAAATATTTCGATACATCTACCTCTACAATCATGTCAAGCTTGAATCCCCCAGTGTTTGCCATTAAATCCAATGGTATTTTTACTTTTCTTAGCCACTGAAATCTTTATGAGGAAGAATTTATTCCCAAAATGATGGTTTATGCATAAACTTGTACTAACCTTCATCGAGGAAAAAGACTGCAGCAACAAATGAGATTACTAAGATTTTACGCACATAAACGAGAGGAAATCGCAGAGATTCCAAATGCCAAAATTTCTCAATAAAATCATTTTTTGAAAAAAAGGGACCCAATCGGAGAGGACGACGCCGGATCGGGGAAAACATTCACGGCACTTCAGGAACACATCGGGTTGAGGAGATCGATGACGATTGATGTTGGATCTTTTAGCGTGAGGAAGCTTCATTTTGATGGGTTTGTTGTGCTTAGAGAGAGAGAGCGAGAGAGAGAAAGATCTTACGATGCTGGTGAATGAAAATTAAAAGAAATAACATAATAATTAAAAGTAAGGGCAATTTAGTCTTTTTGATACATCAGGTATCTTAGAGAAAAAACATGTTTCAAATGGAGAGTTCAGAATAAAAAATCTATGACATGGGACTGATTGATAAGTTTTGTATACCAATGGATATTTATCTCTATGTTATCCCTATATGATATAATATATATATATATCTATATATATTATATTATATATATATATATATATATATCTATATATGCATTAGACGGTGACTTTGTCATAAGAAAACTGATTTGTCTAGTATACAAAGAATATGGCGGCATTGACTGAATAACACCTAGCTAGCTACCTCACCCTAACCAACTGTCTTCGTTACAATAGCATAACAATGAACAGCAGCAGGTATTCGTTTGTTGGCCTCTGCCTCTGGTAATAGTATAAACTTGCCAAGCCCTGAAAAATGTGGAGGCAGTAAGGCTTCCAATTTTTACTTTCTCGATCTCTGTTCAACACACACCATCGAATATCGTTTCATCTAAACAGCCAGCATCATCATCATCATAAGCTAATCTCTTCGATCTTATAACAATTTCATGCAAAACAGCTTCGATTTCCTCGATCCGAGTATGCGATCCATCTCCAGCAAGAAACTCATGAACACCACCATCAGTCTCTATCATACTGCAGCCCGGTGTCTTAACCACATCTTGCCTAGTCATAATCTCCCTAATCTCTTGAACATCGCTCCAATCCCCCCTAGAAGCATATATATTCGACAGCAGCACGTGAAACCCATCGTGCTCGGGTTGTAGGCTTATGAGTTTCCTTCCTATTCTCTCTCCAGTTTCTCTGTCCCCATGTTTCTTACAGGCTCCGAGGATAGCTCCCCATGTGGAAACATCCGGTAACATAGGCATCATATCTATTACATCCTCCGCTTCTTTAAGGAGCCCTCTTCGTGCCAGGAGATCGACTAAGCAACCATAGTGTCTAATGTTGGGTTCGATGTTGTATTCCTCTACCATGGATTTAAAATACCTTTTTCCTTGTTCAACCAAGCCCATGTGTCTACACGTGCTCAGGATTGCAACAAAAGTTATTTCGTTCGGCAAAGTGTTGGATCTCTTCATCTGTTCGAATACGTCGAGTGAATCTTCCACGTACCCATTCATGGCTAGGCCAAGAATTAGTGCGTTCCATGAAGAGGCCCCTCTTTCTTGCATGAGTAAGAACACCTCTCTTGCATTTTCCACGTTCCCGCATTTCATGTACATGTCAATAAGGGTTGTTCCAAGAATCGAATCTACCTTCATGTCGTTCTTTCTCATGTATGCGTGCAACCACTTGCCTTGGGCAAAGGCGGAGAGTTGAGTACAAGCTGATAAGACACTAACCATAGTTGTCTCATCGGGTTTAATGCCTCTACGTTGCATCTCGTGAAATAATTCCAAAGTTTCAGAATATTTTCCCAGCTGGGCATAACCGGAAATCATCGAACTCCACGACACAACATCCTTATCAGGCATGTTGTTAAATAATTCAGTAGCCTTGTCAACTAAACCAAACTTCATGTACCCGTATATCATAGAGTTCCACGATATAACATCTAAGAAACGGCCCGTGTTGAACAATTTTTGTGCGGGGAGGAGATGATCGCATCTTGAGTACATGTGGATCAAGGCATTGTGAAGATTAATGTAACTAACGAACCCAATTCTAATGACCAAGCCATGAACGAGTTCCCCAAGTTTGAAACTCAATAAATTAGCACAAGCAGAAAGTACAGCGACGAAGACCACTTCGTCCAACTCGATCCCATTGCGATGCATACTCAAAAACATATCTAGTGCCTCTTGATACATCCTATTTTGTTCGTAGCAGGAAATCATCGCAGTCCACGAGACCGTATCCTTAATTTTCATCCCGTCGAACAACTGCCTTGCTTCACCTACCCGAGAACTTTTGCCCAATAAGACAATCATGGAGTTCGTGGCAATGATATTCTTGTTAGGCATTTGAGAATATAAAAGCTTGGCCTCCTCAACGTATCCTGCTAAGATGTATCCAGCCAACATTGTATTCCAAGAAACAAAGTCCAACACAGGACTTTCGTCGAACATCTTGCTAGCATCACTGACATTCCCACACACATTGTACATATTTATCAGATTGTTCGCCGTAAAAACGTCGCCTTCAAACCCCATTTTCACCACATGATCATGAACCTCCCTACCCTCGAATTCGGAAAACCCACGGGCACAACCGTGAATTAAGATTGGATGTGTGTACTTATCAACGTGTAAAGGACCGTTCTTTACCATGGATCTGTACAAGGATATTGAATCCTGAAATCTGTTACCCTGCACAAAGGCTCGCAGCATTGTGTTCCAAATGAATCCATTGAAATCGACGATGCTTGTAAAAATCTTGTATGAGTAATCGACGTGAATATAGGGCGAGTCGGTGGAGAACTTTAGGATTCTGCTTGCGGCGTAAGTGTCTTTGATCAGCCCAGTTGACATCGTTTGACATAGAACCTGACTGAAAAGCTTAAAACACGGGCATTGCGAGAATAGGCTGTCTAAATCAGAAACAACAATGGTTGTTCTAACAAAAGGTTTTACGTTCGGTGACGACTTAAGAGCTGAAAAAGGCATTCCGCTTCTACCAAACTCGTGTGTGCGATAAAACCCTCAACTTGAAGCTTTTCAACCATTGATTGATTGAACAGAAAATGCTCGAAAGCTGAAATCGAGCGAGCGCGTGTTCTTAAGCGTCCTGACGTGCAAATAAAAATTTTCTCGAGAGGATTTGATAATAATTTTTATCAGGGCCAATTGCGTTTCAAACCCTATTATAGTTTCAAAATAGGTTTCAGACCCTGTCACTGAAAAAATAATTTTTAAAAACCCATTTCGCTGAAAATTTAGGATAAATGACCCAAACTTCGAACTGACCAAAATACCCTTACAAAATAGTTTATAAGAAGAGGTATCGAAAATCACTTTTCTGTTATTATCTTATGGTATTTTGTCATCAGAGATATATATATATATATATATATATATATAAGTATTACTATATGTCAATATTGCGTTCATGCATGATTAATAAGTGGTATCAATATACTAAACTTGACTTTCAAGATTGAAATTTTCCGTATATTTCATATTCACTCGCATGAGCATCGTCCTTGCATTCTAATCAAATTCGATGTGCCATCGACATTTTTTTCTAATCTTAATGTCATCGAATATAATATTTGAGATGCGAATTTTTTGAAATTCTTAACACGAATAAGAAAAAATAAATGTGAATTGAATCATATTTTCGGCGAAAATTGCAGGTACTATGTATAAATTCGAGTGACATGTAGCCTGAATATTACGTTGCGCCACTGTGTTGGCTTCATCGCTCGTCGTTCAGGGTTAACGGAATTGAAAATGAAATCGACGGAAATTTTTTGCATAAATCATTATTCGTTAAAATGGTATGAATTTAAAAGCATTTGTCATCGCAAAATAAATAAGAGGTATTCCATGTGAAACACGGAAACCTATATTTTTTAAAAGGTACCATAAATGGTTTAAGGGGTATTCATTGTTATTTATTTGGTATAGTTTTGAGTTTGAGGATTTTGGCGGAATTCCTGAATTTGACTGGAGTTTGGGCGGAATTTTAAAATTTTTCGGAAAAAAGTGAATTAACACGTTTGTTGGGTAACACTTCTTGCATTCTGGGTAACAATTCTTATAGTCTGTGTAACACTTCCTGGGTAAAACGCATGCGAGCAAGAGGAATATCGAAAACAGCTGATTACACCAAAAAAACGTTGCTGGCATCTCTAACTTTAGTGACCGAATAAGGTTAAATCGACCTCAATTTGGGTCTTGATAATCAAGGAAGATTAAATGGAGTTTATAATGAAATATTGCATTAATCTCAATTCTAAGATCCCGTTAAAAAAAACGGGGGGAAACTCGAAATTATTGACTGCATAATGTTAAATCAACTCAAATTTATCACGAGCCTTAAAAATCAACGAGAATTATTGACAAATATGATGAGTCTTGAACATTTTCGAACTGAGTAACACTTTCGGCAAAAAATATAACACGTTCACGCAAGAAAAATACTTCATTAAGAACATTCTAGAAGGTTCTGGATTAACATGGAATATTACCTCATTACATACAAAAATACCACATGTCTGATTGTAAATTACAATACGAACTCATTTTTTAACGATTATGTAAATTCATGTAACGCATAATAGGTTTTTGAAGAGACTTTAGAATTGTGCTTTGTTATTTTATTATCTTTGTATTTAGGGGCGTAATTAGTAGTTTTGATAGTGTATGACTAAATAGTAAATATACCATGTCAATGGGTATAAATACAATGTAAACTCTCAAAATCAATACACAAGTTCATTTTCGAAAAAATCACAAGTATTGTTCACATTCTAACAGAGAGAAAAGCAATCGAGAAACTCTCTCTCAAGATCTTCAAAGAAGATATTCGACCTAATGTATTATGTAAGATTTATCATTCGAATATCTAGAATTCTTGCTTAGATCGATTGGTAGTTGATGAAATAGGACCTAACAATTGCTATCAGAGCAGATCGTGATCGTTTTTGGATTGAATTTGCGATTCTAAGATCAAAATAATTTTCCAGATTTTTCGATCGAAAAACACAAGTGAGATATATTTTGATCAATGCGCTTAATGTTTGCAAATTTTATTGATGATCTTGCTGATTAAGTGATAGATTATATGTTAGGAATGCTTTACGTACTGATTTCAATATCTTAGAACATCAGATTAATTCAGATTTTCGATTTCGATTGATATTTGCATTTGCGATCAAGTTTTGGTTACGATTTGATTTTACTCGATATATTTTGCTGTAAAACGTGGTTAATCTTATGTTTGTTCATATCAAGAACTAAGAAACGAGTGATTATCCAGAATTTCAGCACCTAACTTGAATAATTTGGCTCGGTTGAATCTGGAATTTTCACTGTTACATTGAACTCGGCTGTTCTTCGATCGGTTTTTCGATCGAATAATTTGGCTCGAAAAATATTTTTCGAATAAGTTTGCAGCCGAGAAATTTTTCGATGACAAACACTATTTTCGTGTGTTTTACTCAAATATAAGACTCGAAAAACATTATTTTCGATAATTAGTTTTTCGATTCATATATAAATATTTTTTTCGAGTGTAATAAAACGTATTTTTTTCGACGGATAATGTTTTCGCTAAATAAATATCTAATATTGACTCAAAAAACTTGTAATAGTAAAACAAGTTTTTCGATCTCAATATTTTCGATCATTTAAATTTTCGAGTCAAAATTTAGCGAAAATATATTTCGATCGAATAATTCACACTCGAAAAACTTAACAATTTTAGTCAACTTAACAAAAATTTTCGATCACTCTTAATTTTTCGATTACAAATTTTTCGATAAAGATTTTTGCGATCAACAATTATTCGACAAACTATCTTTCGATAAGATATTTACTTTGCAAAACTCTTGCGTTCGAAATATAATTTTCGATAAATACAACGAAAAACTTATACGATCGAAAATCGTTTTCGCTTAAAGGTTCGAAAATTTTAAAATTGAAAAACCTTTTTTTTGCTCGAAAATTTTTTCGATCACTGCTCAAACACACACACATTCTACACTATTCTGAAAGAAATTAAAATTCTAATTTTCAAAACTTACGATACTCAAAATTTACATTCTTAAATTAAAAATTCTTTAGCAAAATTTAGAAGAATCAATTTTTATATCAAATATTTTTCGAAGTCAAAACAATTTCTCTTTAACAACCGAAAAATAAGTTCGAAAGGGAAATTGCTTAAAGTACGAATCAAACATTACTAACGAAGTTTGTCACTTGTGAAGCACCTTTACAATTTCGATTCCAAACTTTCACGAAGATCCTACCAATCAACTACAAATGGATGCTTACTCACTCGGAAACGACACCCGCCCTCCAATTCTACGAAGAGGCGAATACACACTTTGGAGAAGCCGATTCATGAACTTCTTAGAAACAAAAGATCAAGCTACCAATTTGATAGCTTCTCTTCAAGAAGGTCCCGCTCAATATTGGCTCATCCAAGAAGGCGATGCCACTAATAATCTTCCCATTCCTGCCACAAGAAGACTCAAAATTCCTAGTGAATACACCGAGGGGGAGCGATTACGAGCTAAAGCGGATTTAGGAGCCAAAACTTTCCTAATGCAAGGAATTCCTAATGACATCTATATGCAAATAGATAGTCTATCTAGTGCAAAAAGCTATGTGGGATGAACTCCACAAAATGATGCAAAGAACCGAAGTAGGAGTCAAAGCCAAGAAAACTAATATTCTCACCGCTTACGACTCACTCAAAGCAAAGTCGGAGGAAAACGTTTATGAACTCTATCAACGCTATTTAACTCTTCTCAATGAGATGAGGAAGATAGAAATTTTCAAGACCAACATGGAGGTCAACATCCAATTTCTCTCTTCTCTTCAACCGGAGTGGAAGAAAATATCCATCAAATCCGTCAAAATAAGGATTTGGACGAAATGGATATTCACGCCGTCTTTGATAATCTCGCTCAACACGAGGAAGATATAAGCGAGATACAAAAAGAACTTAAGGGCAAGCAGATCGAAGACTCTATAGCTCTAGCTCTGAAAGAAAAACGAGTCGACCTCGCAAGGATAAAAGCATCAAGTTGCCAAGTTCTTCAGAAGATGAAGACGAATTCGAATCGGACTCTGAGCCAGATATGAAAGAGTTCAAGAAACAATTGGCTCTCATTACTAAGATGATGAGCAAAAAGTTCTATAAAAAGAAATCCTCCTCTTCGGCAAATAGACTTCGGACATCAAGCTCCAAGCACAAGGAAAGACCGGCCGAGTCGTCAGAATCTAAAAACGCAAAAGAACCACAAAAGTGCTACAATTGTGGAAAGATAGGGCACGCCAGGGAATGCAAACTTCCCAAGAAGAAGGACGCCAACTACTACTCCGAAAATTCCAACTAACTAAACAAAAAGATGCTGGAGTAGCTCCAATGGCGGAACAAGAACATTGTTTGGAAGATACCACAAATTCTGAAGACGAAAATCTTTCTCTAATGGCATACCTTGATGACGCCTCAAACTATAACTCATCAAGGAGGTCAGATGATGAAGAAAAATCATCAACATCTTCACAAGAGGTAACAATGCCTAATGCTACATTATTAAACATGTTAGAATCCTTACAAATAACGTATACTAACGTGAAAAATGAGCAGAAAAGTAAAAAGGAATTAGAAGAAAGACTAGCCATTACTGAAAATAATTTTCAAAAGCAATTAGATAGAACAATTCACTTAGATATTCTCTTATCTAATGCTAAAGAAACCATAACTATTCTTGAATCTAGGATAGCTACCTCCGAGATAAAAGTAAATGACCTTAGTAAGACTCTCAGCGATTGTCAAAGAGATTTAGAAATTTCTAGAAATAATTTTAAAGAAATCTCTGACGAACGTAAGAAGCTTTACTCTAGGATTAAAACTTTAGACGATCTTCTAACGAAAAGGGGGCAAACAGATCAGACTATATTTCTAAATCAACCTCTTGATATAGAATTTTACAATCTCAAAGAATACTTAGATTTTAACAATCCCTGTAACTTGAAGAAGATCAATGTCAAACAATTATATGATATCAAGTATATGGGATTAAGATTAACTTCTCTAATGGCCTTTACTAATTATTCTGAAATAAATGCCTTAGAAGAATCTAAACGAAAAGCCACCAATATGACTGATATTCCCTTTGACTACACCGAATTGAATAATAGTTACAAGACACGGGAAATTAACATGTCTAGTGACTATAAATCAGTATATCCTTTAGAAGATCTTCCTAAAGTTCAGGAAGAAAATAATGATCATTTTCAAAATTCTACTTTCTGTTATATCCCTGCGATTATTAAGAAAATAGATGAGTTAAACGCCTTCTTAGAAACAGAAAGAAAGAATTTCAAAGCTAAAAAGAATGACTTTTATTGGAGATTTCTAATCTCAAAACTTTCTCAATTTTAAAATCTTGTCCTGATTTTACTTTGAAAGCAAAATCATTAAATAAGGACAAGATCAAATCTAAGAAAACACCTCCCATTATTTTACAAAATATTTTAAAAGAAGATAAATCTTCTTTAAAAAGCGTAAATGGAGGAAAAGAGTCTTTAAATGCTTCAAAAAGGAAAAAGATTTTTACTAACTCTTTTTCTACTCCATCAACAGGTAGAGTAGAAAGAGAGGCGAATCATGCAATGGATAGAGTGTCTAGAATATAATTTCAGAAAAAACAATGATATAAATGATTTATTTTCAAAATTTATTCTATATCAAAAACTATGGACACTCGCAAGAAAACAGCCGTTTCTAACTTTAATGTTGTTGCTTGCACTTATGTGTTAAAGCCTATTAATTTTGAAAACACAAATTTTGAAATCGGCTCTACTTCTGAAAACAGAAACCATCATTCTAAGACAAATGCAAATCTTAAGTCTTGTAGGAAACAAGATCCAGCTATAAAGAAAGCTTATAGCTCGGTACATTCTTGTCCTCATTTAAGGTACTCGATCAAAGTATACTGAGACAAACACCTTAAGAGACTAGCTAGTGAAAAGATTTTCTCACGCACTAAGATTAATAAGACATTTGTCCGCGCTGAAATTAATATCCCATGTAAGGTTCAACCTCAATGGGTTCCCAAGACACCATCTAGGCAAACGCAAGCCCAAAAGGCCACGTTGCCTAAGGAGGTACCACTTAAACCAACTACTTCCAAGTTGGTTTGGGTACCTAAAAGCATAAATGGTTTAGGAACAAAAAATGAACAAACCTTACCTACCAAATCTGCTAATCCGAGAGGACCCATTACTAGGTGGGTACCTATGTCTCTCTAAAATTTTTCTATGCAGATCCATCATGTGTGGTATTTAAATTCTGGTTGCTCCACACACATGATGGAAAATCAAGAACTGTTGAGCAACTACCAAGACCGTTACAACGGAAAAGTCATATTCGGCAACAACGAATCAGCTCCAAGACTAGGCTTTGGAGACATTCTACTGCAGAATCTGACAATCATAGATGTATCTTACGTCCAAGGTCTTAAACACAACATGTTCAACATAGGACAATTCTGTGACAAAGGATTTCAAGTGTTGTTTCTAGCTGATCAGTGCCGAATCTTAAATAGTCTGAATCAAGAACTTCTAAGAGGATCTCGAAGATCTAATCATACACCATCAATCTGACAACAGTACGACCTTTGACAGCTGTTTGCCTCATCTCACATACTACAATCAAGAGGAACAGCCTATGGCATCAACGTCTGTCTCATCTAAACATCAAAGCTCTTCACAATCTCTCTATCAAAAAGTTGGTAAACGGTCTACCAACGATTTCCATACATCAAGAGCATAATTGTTTGGCTTGTCAAATGGGAAAAATGAAGCGAGCATCACACAAACTCAAGCAAGTTGCTTCCACATATCGACCCTTGGAATTACTTCACATGGATCTTTGTAGACCAATGCGTACACAAAGTATCAACGGGCGTAAATATGTGTTAGTAATTGTCGACGATTATTCTCACTTCACATGGACAAGATATCTCCGAACAAAAGATGAGACTGGAGACTTGATAATCAGCTTTGTGAATACGACTCAGAATCTCCTGCAAAAGAAAATTCAAGTAATCCGGACTGATAACGGAACTGAATTTAAGAATCAACGCCTCAACAATTACTATCAGTCACTTGGAATTATTCAACAATTTTTAGCCACCAAAACGCCTCAACAAAATGGCGTCGTAGAACGGAAGAACCGGACTTTAGTTGAAGCTTCAAGAACAATGCTAATACATTCCGGTCTCCCTCATTTTCTATGGGCTGAAGTAGTGAGTACAACATGCTTTACGCAAAATCGGATGATTATTCACAAACGCTTTGACAAGACTCCGTATGAGATAATTAATCAAAGGATTCCGAATATCTCATTCTTCAAAGTATTCGGGTGCAAATGTTTTGTGGCCAACGATCGGGAGCATCGAAACAAGTTCGACCCTAAAGCATTTGAAGCCGTCTTTGTTGGATATTCATCCACTTCTAAAGCATACCGCGTCTATATCAAGTCTTCGCGTACTATTCTGGAAAGCTACAACGTCACTTTTCAAGAAGTGACCGAATTGGCTTATGAACAAAACAGTTCAGAACCCGAGCTTATAAGCGTGTTGGCACAAAGTCAACAACTTCCGACAACTTCTACCTCAAAATCAAAAGAAGCAATTCCCGCCGACCTATGGATTTACTATTTGAACATTTTTATCGGAACGAGCCTCAAATGCCTGCTGCGTCTCATTCTATACCAAGCAGTGCTCCTTCTCCCTCTACGGAAGAAATTCCAATTGAGACTCCCAATCCCCAGACTCCGACAAATGTTCCAGATTCTCCTAATTCAGAATCTTCAACTAGTGCTGCATCTCCTACAAATGCAGATGAGGAAATTCGTTCCAATTCAACTTCAGAATTGAATTTCCCAACTACGAATGATCAGCCCATCAATTCAGAAAATCTCGATCTACAAATCAACGAAGGATCTACTTCGGTTCTTCCTCCTGAATGCAAATGGACTCGAGCTCATCCTATTGACCAAATTATCGGTGATCCTTCAAGGGGAGTTCACACTAGGACGTCTACGCAAAGCGGATTATTCGCATGCTTCTTAAGCCAAAACAAACCAATTAAGGTAGCCGAAGCCCTTAAAGACCCGAATTGGGTAATCGTGATGCAAGATGAACTCAACCAATTCGAGCGTATACGAGTTTGGACATTAGTTCCTCGACCGCAAGGCAAAACAATAATCGGAACTAAATGGGTTTTCAAGAATAAGAAGAACGAGAACGATGAAGTAATCAGGAATAAAGCACGACTCGTAGCCAAGGGGTACAATCAACAAGAAGGATTTGACTACGACAAGACGTATGCTCCGGTTGCACGCATCGAAGCTATTCGACTATTTCTAGCATACACAGCTCATAAAGACTTCAAAGTCTATCAAATGGATGTTAAAATAACCTTTCTCAACGACTTGTTAGCAGAAGAAGTCTACGTTGCTCAACCCGATGGGTTCGTGCACGAGAACCACCTTGATTATGTCTATCGATTGGACAAAGCTCTCTATTGACTAAAACAAGCCCCTCGTGCTTGGTATGATGTCCTAAGCAAATTTTTAGTCAAGTCCAACTTCATAAGATGAACCATCAATACGACACTATTTATCAAAAGACAAGGCAAAGACCTGATGATCGTTCAAGTTTACGTTGATGACATCATCTTCGTCTTGACGAATGAACGTCTCTGTCAGAAATTTGGTGATCTCATGAAGACCAAATTTCGAGATGAGCTTAATGGGAGAACTCCAATTCTTTCTTGGACTACAAGTAAAGCAACTCAAAGATGGAATCTTCATCAGTCAAACCAAATATATCTGAGACACTCTGAAGAGATTTAATCAAGACAAGAGCACACCGATGAATACTCCCATGTCAACAAACTGCAAATTGGATGCTGATCCGTTTGGAAAAGCAGTCAACGTCACAACCTATCGGAGCATTATTGGATCTCTTCTCTACTTGACGTTCAGCCGACCCAACATCATGTTCGCCACTTGCCTCTGTGCTCGCTTTCAAGCTGACCCAAAGGAGTCCCACATGCATGCAGTCAAGCGAATTCTACGTTACCTCAAAGGAACTCCACACTTAGGGCTATGGTATCCAAAAGATACTGATTTTAGATTAATTGGCTATACTGACGCTGATTATGCAGGTTGTCGAATGGACAGAAAAAGCACGTCTGGCGGAGCTCAATTTTTAGGCAATAAGTTGGTCTGTTGGTCCTCAAAGAAGCGAAATTGGGTGTCAACCTCGATGGCCGAAGCGGAGTACGTCGCGGGTGCCAGCTGTTGCTCGTAAATTTTATGGATGCGGACACAACTACGCGATTACGGGTTTGAATTTAATAACATTCCCATTTACAGTGATTCTCAAAGTGCTATTGCCATTACATGTAATCATGTTCACCATTCACGCACGAAACACATAGATATTCGCTATCATTTTATAAAAGATCATGTAGAAAAAGGCACTATAGATATGTATTTTGTCAAAACGGAGCTTCAACTTGCCGACTTATTGCTAAGTTAGGCATGTTGAATCTCAATCTTACTTAAAAAATGTGCTTTACATGCTCTATTATGCTTATATATGATATTCTATGTGCTTCTTGATATTCATTGATTATCTTGTATGACTCTATCTTTCAATTTTTTTTATATATACAAAAATAGTATTATATATACAAAAACAAAAATAAAAATAAAATAGTATATATAAATAATAATAATAAAATGGGGATGACGATAATTTTGCCAGTTTTGAAATACTCACAAAAATATTTCTTTGATATATGATTAAGTTCTTTTTTGTCTAAAAATTCATGTGACTTTATTTTATTCAAAGAGCCTCGTTTGTTTCACTAGACACAAAGTCACATCATATATGTGAGAATTTGAACCTTAATATTTTTTATTCTTGAGTGTGTCACACTTCAAATGACTATCTTTTCATTTGTACTTCGTAGCTTCAATCTTGCTTTTGTGTTAGTTTGTCATGAAAATGATAAGGGCAAGTTAGGAAATTCCTCACTTAGCCCAAAATTATAAATCCTTTACTTTTACCTCTAGATATCCACTTTGAGCCTTCTCCAACATTCTTTTTCTTTTGAAACCCGATTAAGTCTTCAACCATATTCATAAGTTTCGGGGTTGCTCAATCAAGAAAAAGAGGGGGAGAAAAAGGGATACAAGTCTCAATCATTATAGAAGAAAGACACGGATATCGCTGTGAACATTTCCTAGATAATCTCGTATACTCCTAGAAGAGAAGCACCTCGAAGTGAACTTCTCCAACAATAATCTTGATCTCATAAATAGAGAAAACGAGAAGAGGAGCACGACCTTGGGTTCAAATTCCATAACTGTGGAACCTTCAAAAGGAACACGGTCTCGGCCCCAAAAAGAATATCTCATCTCCCAAACCATTATAAAGAAGACGATAGTCATCTTGAGCAAGCACAGAAGAAAAGAAAAGTTAAAGGATCTGAAATGAATTTCAAAAAGGGCCCCTGGAATTGAAGAATTTTTTTAAGCTCACTAATCCCAAAATTATCCTACCCTTCTAGTCAGAGCCTAAAAATAATCCCTTCAAAGTTCATTTGATTCAAAATGATGAACTTTCACTTGGTAAGTTGATTAAATGTGCTACGATAACAAATTAAATGATATAATTCTGAGCCAACTCCTCGCCCAACAAAAAGGGCAAAAGTGACTGAAGAGAAGTAGACCACACAGACCAATGTTGGGTTAAATACTGACCCAACATTCCTCTCTGATGACGAGATAGATGGAGGATCAGACTGGGAGATACCTGCACTCCCTCAAAAATTCTACGCCCAGAAGAACAAGGATCTCTGGAGGACCTTCTACTCCAAAACGTTTCGCGTAGAAAGAACGGTGGACAAGGCAAACTTCTCTCAGCATGGGGTCCTACAATTCCTGAAGTCCAGAAGTCTCGCGAAGGTTGTGCTCATCCTTGGAGAATACTGCGACCATGTGGTCCGTGAGGTATATTCTAACCTCTCTCCCAAGTTAAATGAGCCTCATTCAAAGAAATTCGGTAAGATATACTTACGGAATCATCTTTATGAGTTGTCTTCTCATTCTATTAATGAATTGCTTGGGACACCTGAGGTTGATCACTTCACGGATAGTGACATGAATGAAGTTGTGTCTTTCATCACCGGGGGTAGGGTGATGAAATGGACTCACAACTTCTCTGCCACTCACCTCACATCACTCTACACTGTGCTCTTTAATATTGCAATCTATAATTGGCTACCTACGGCCAATGATAGTAGAGTGACCGAACCAATGGCACAACTATTGTATGCATTGGGGAAAAATCTTCCTATTAATTGGGGAGATTTTATCCTTAACCAAATTGCGTACCAAGCTGAACGAGCAGGGAAAGGTATTCTGCCTTTTCCCTCAATCATTTGGTTGTCGCTGGTTCGAGGAGGTTTCAAACCTACGCATGCTGATACTGTGGTGAACAAGAATATCCCATACACCATTGCGGCCAATCACTTAGTGGGGCTAAACAAAGTTGTTGATCTGCCCTGAGATGGAGCTAAAATAGTTGAACCAAATGTTGGTTCAACATCGGCTCCATCATCTGTCCTGGCGAAGCACATAAAGTATCTGGATGATACTATTGCATCGCTTGTTGCACAAAGGGAGATTCTTCGGAGTCTTCATTCTTCCCAGGGGGAGAAGATAGTGCAGATGAAGATGCCTGGACTGCCTGGATTGCTGCTGGTGAGGAAAACGAATGGATGTCAGCTGTAGGGGGAGGTGGTCGGGTCGCTGGTGCTGCTGTTGCTACTAAAGAAGGAGAAGGAGGAGAAGCTGCTGCTACCACTGATGGAGCTGGAGCTGCTGAAGAAGATGGAGCTGCTGGAGATGAAGAAGGAGAAGTTGCTGCTGATAGTGCTGGAACGAAAACAGGTGAAGCTGCTGGAGCCACTGCTGGAGCGGAGGCTGAAGAAGAAAGAGCTGCTTCGGAAGACTCAATTATGAGTCTTCAATTTTAGACTTCTTAGTCGCTTGCCTGTTTGTTTTTGCATGCAGACTTCGATATTTTATTTTGTGTGCTTTTGTATGTGACCTTTTGTGTGTGACCTTTTGTGTTGCAGATGTGACGAAGACATCGAAAATGGCTATGTATTAATTTTTTCTATGTTAATCCATTTTTCTTTGCTCTAAGTTACTTATTGCTTTCAGGGGGAGTTATTTGGATTTGAAGTTCTCTGAATTGGAACTTCTGTGGATTTAGCTCTGCACTGGTTTTTGGAAGAAAGACAAAAAGGGGGAGATTGTTAATGTTGACATTGACAATGTGGACTCAACATTTGAGTCAACAGTTGCGATGTTAACATTGACAATGTGGACTCAACATTCCAGTCAACTCGATTGACTCGGACTTGGTCTAACCTTAATTTTGTCTTTCAAACCCAAAAACCGTTTTCCCTATTATCACGGAGTTAGTTATATGTGTGCAGAGTTTACTTACGAGATGGACTTGTTCAGACAAGAGTGGAGTGGAGTGGATACTAAAAATAGGATGCGTATTCGACCAAGTCAAGATGCTTACTAAATATAGGAGAAGTGGAGCTCGTGGCTAAATAAGTCGAAGCATTATCTCAGACGTGAAGTCATGGAGATCATGGAGAACGTGGGGAGGACTGGAGTCGAAGCTATGAAGAGTATAAATACAAGACTCCGATGCCGACCAACAATAACGGAGATTACGTACGACGAGCGACCAAAGAGAATAAAACGAAAAAGAGAGAGCTCTCACTATATACTCGTCTTTCTGTTCTTTACCTAGTGTTTTACCTTTTCATAGATCGTAGGTATCTGTGTTAAGATTAGAAGAGTCGGTAGATTCTTTACTAGGTTGATTTTACTATCTTTCGATAGTTCTACTTTTGGTAATCCATTCTTTGAAGTGGAATTTTGCCCTGAAGGCGTGTAGCAAGTTATTTAACTTGCTGCATATTTTAAAATCGTGTCTCCATCGTTTTTAACTCCTATGTTTTGAAACTTTCCGCTGTGCTAAAACTTTCTGTTCCTGAATGTTGGTTCAACATTAAGGACAACATTACTGGTAGATTTTTAACTTAGCTATTTCCATATCTTTACGGGACCGCTCCTTTTCAGTAACTTCTTAAACAATGAATCATACCCCGTGACTACAAATAAACTTGATACACGCGACTATTCCACTGTCATTTGGGTGACATGACAGTTACAGCTTACATTTGGGAATTTGTGAGGCTCGTGGCCCATCATTAAGCCCGTGAGGATGAACACCATCAGGTACCACGATATAACGATGGGTTGAGGTTTGATACTCGAAAAAGGAATGGGACCTGTTAGAGTGAAGACTATTTGAGTGAGAACGATGATTTTTATTGATAACTGAGGATGAAGATTCCAGCAGTCGACTAAAACAAACAACTTAAAAGAAGAAATTCCCCATATGAATAACCTTCACCACAATCTGGGAAGTGCTCTTCTATTGGGATTTCTCTCTTATTTATTCTAATGAAAATATGTAACTGAAAATTAAGACATAATTAGCAAATAATAATTTCCCTTGATCTCAGCCATGCATCGATCTCCCTTGATATCAGCCATCCTCATTATGATCAGTTGATCTCATCCATTGCCTTAATCTTATCCTCTCCATCGGCCCTTAATTCCTCCCCGCTCTTTCCGGAAGGCCCACCATTTTGCAGCCCACTATTTGTGACTTTAGCCCGACGTTGATAGACCCGGATTGGTACCTCATTGGCTTGAGTCGCTTGGCCATCATTCGTAACAATACCATCCCCTTGAAAAGATGCCTTGTCCTCAAGGCAGTGGTGCGGAAATTGGAATGTAAAGTCAGCAATAGCGATCCATGTTGCGTCATCGGCGCTCTTCCCACGCCATTTCACTAGGAATTCACCTTTCGAACTATCAGATTCATCGTGCCCCCGTATAGCCAATATATTTTCCGGAACAACATCATTTCGTTCGGTGTGCTCTAGGTGGTTAGGTAGTTCGGCTTCCACCGGATGATTCCCGACCACTCGTTTTAACTGCGAGACATGGAACACTGGGTGAACCCGACTTGACGGTGGCAATTCTAGTCGGTACGCCACTGCCCCTATGCGTTCGATGATCTTATATGGCCCATAGAAACGTGATGCCAGCTTCTGAGTGACGCGGGATGAGAGGGAACGTTGGCGATGTGGTCTGATCTTAAGAAACACAGAGTCTCCCACGGCGAAATTTATCTCGCGACGGTGTTTGTTGGCTGCTTTCACCATGCGTTGCTGAGCTCGACTCAAGTTATGTTTCAGCTGTCGCAGAATCTCATCTCGATCCGAAAGGTGATCTGAAATCGCAGCTACTCGACTTTCACCAGGCATCCATTGTAACAGGTTCGGCGGATGGCGGCCGTAAACAGCCAAGAACGGGGTCATACCTGCGGCAGATTGGAAGGTGGTATTATACCAGTACTCGGCCCACGATAACCATTTCATCCATGTACGAGGTTGTTCGCTAGCGAAGCATCGAAGATAGGTTTCTAACGTTCGATTGAGGACTTCAGTTTGGCCGTCCGTCTCCGGGTGATAGGCGAAGCTCATCTTCAGCTTTGTGCCGTGAAGACGAAAAAGTTCCTGCCAAAAATTGCTGATGAAGATCGGGTCACGATCACTCACGATGCTACTTGGAATACCATGCAGGCGGACCACATTATCAACGAATTTTTCAGCAACCGCACGTGCATTGTACGGGTGCCTGAGCGCAACATAGTGTGCGTACTTGGATAAACGGTCGACAATTACCATGATGCTATCATATCCATTTGATTTTGGAAGATCCGAGATGAAGTCCATCGATATATCCTCCCAAACCCGGTCTGGTATCGGTAATGGCTGTAAGAGACCGGCTGGTGATAGAGCCTCGTATTTCATCTTCTGGCAAGTTAAACATGAGGCAACATAATGCTTGACATTTGTCATCATGTTGCGCCAGAATAAGGTCGCTGCAAGTCGCCGATAGGTCCGCAAAGCCCCAGAGTGCCCTCCAGTTGGCGTTGAATGATGTTCAGCGATTAACAAAGGAATTATTGGCGACGTTGATGGGATTACCAAGCGTCCCCGATAAAATAGGTTGCCGTTAATCAGATTGTAGGGGCGTCGACATGTAGAATCAGCTTTTAGGGCGTCCACAATTTCTTGCAAGGACGGGTCGTTTGCCACTGCGGTATATATATCGTGTTGATCTAGCCAATATGGTGCGCTAATGGCGAGTAGCTCGCTGTCGGTTTATTGTCGAGACAATGCATCAGCCGCAGTATTCGAAACCCCGGGTTTGTACTCTACGTCAAAATTGTAGCCCAAGAGCTTCGATACCCAAACCTGTTGTGCCGGAGTTGCGATCTTTTGATGTAATAAGGACCGTAGACTACGATGATCTGTGCGCACAGTAAAATGACGACCTAACAGATATGGGCGCCAATGTTGAATGGCCGAAACAAGCGCCATAAGCTCTTTCTCATAGGTAGATTTAACTTGTGCCTGAGCTGAGAGCGTCTTGCTGAAATACGCAATTGGTTGACCTCCTTGCATGAGAATTGCTCCCATACCTATGCCTGAAGCATCGCATTCCACGACGAATTCTTTGGTGAAGTCAGGTATCGTCAAGACCGGTGCGGAAACTAGGGCATCTTGCAAGGCTTTGAACGCGGTGTCAGCAGCTGGCGACCAATGGAACTCCGCCATCGCTTCCTTTTTAAGGAGATCTGTTAAGGGCCGAGCCAATTGACCATAATTACGAATAAAACGGCGGTAGTAACCTGTGAGGCCTAAAAATCCCCGCACCCCTTTGATAGATCGTGGTGTGGGCCATCGTAAAACAGCAGCGATTTTTTCAGGATCCATCGCCACTCCCCCTTTAGAGATAATATGGCCGAGGTAGTCGACGCGAACACGCCCAAATTGACACTTCTTCAGGTTGATGCAGAAGTCATTTTTTGCCAAGACGGACAGAACTTTGAAAAGATGCTCACGATGTATCTCCCACGTTGGGCTGTATATCAGTATATCGTCGAAGAAGACCAATACGAACTTGCGTAGATATGGTCGAAAGATGTCATTCATCGTTGATTGAAACGTCGCGGGGGCATTTGTTAACCCGAACGGCATGACGAGAAATTCGTAGTGGCCGTCATGAGTGCGAAAAGCGGTTTTCTCGACATCTGTCATACGCACTCGTATTTGGTGGTATCCTGATCGAAGATCCAACTTTGTGAAGATAGCCGCGCCGCATAACTCGTCGAGTAACTCCTGAATCGCCGGGATTGGATATTTGTCGGGAATTGTTGCGTTATTCAATTCACGATAGTCGACACAAAAACGCCAACTGCCGTCTTTCTTTCGCACCAATAACACAGGGCTGGAGAACGGGCTCGTACAGGGTTGAATGATTCATGCTGCTAGCATCTCTTTCACCAAGCGCTCTATTTCATCTTTCTGAATATGTCCGTAACGGTACGGCCGGACCGACACAGCTTGTGTCCCGGGAACTAGATCAATACGATGATCCAATGGGCGAGATGGTGGTAGACTATCTGGTTCTCGAAAAACCCGTGGAAACTGGTTAATTAGATAGGTTAACTCGCTTTGTTGACCTTTGGAAAGATCAGTTTGGCGGGTGATTGGTGTTGACGACGAGAATGGTGATATAATCATAGCGAGGAAGTCAATAGATTGCATTTTTTGGAGTGAGCGAAGACTGATTTGTGATCTGATTAGCCCCGCCTCGCCCTTCAAGCAGCATGGTGCGCCGTGTAACTCAAAACTCATCGTGAGATTAGCCCAATTAATATTCACATCACCCAAGCGACGTAGCCAGTCGACGCCCAAAATAACGTCGACACCACCCAATTCAAAAACGAAGAAATCAGCAATGATACTGCACGAGTCCACTTCGAGGGAAACATTGTTACACTTCCCAAGAGTGCGAGTGCATCTGCCATCTCCCAGACGTACCCGAAACGAGGTGTCATTTATACGGGTGAGCTGTAATCTGTCCGCTAGAGATAGAGAAAGAAAATTATGACTTGCGCCACTATCGATCATAATGATTACCTCTTCCTCTCCTAGACGGCCGCGCAATTTCATGGTCTGAGGTCCTGAAATACCCCCTAGCGCATACATGGGTAGGTCCAACATATTCACCTGACCGGCAAGATCTTCCGTTTGATGTTCAGAGTTATCGGCTATGTCGGTCTCAAGGATATCATCGTCATCATCACCGATAAGCATTCTGAGTTGTCGATTTGGGCAGATATGATTCCCATGTTGATAAGGTTGGCGACACTTGAAGCAGAGGCCGCGTTGTCTAAGATCTTGATATTCTTGATTAGATAGCCGTTGGAATGGGCGAGGGTGGGAACCTAGTGGTGCAGCTGCGGCTGTTGTTAAGCCGGTCAATCTAGCAGGAGGTGGAACGTAACGATTCGGGTTACGATTGGTCGATGAAGGTGATGATAATTCCGCCTTATGTGGTCCGGCACTCGACCCCTCGATATGATAGCCGGGTTTTAGTGGTTGACTTTTTCTTGGAAAAGGACGCGATACGCTAGCGAGCATATCAAGCTTCGCCTCTGCCGCCCGCGCCAAATGGATGGCTTGATCCAGAGTGGAGGAGGGGTTTGGAATGAGTAGTTGAGCTCGAATTTCCGGACGTAAACCGTTCAGAAAGAAACCCAAGGCCAACGACGATGTACAATCCGTCTGATTCGTGAGTGCCACAAATTCGTCGATATATTCGTCGATCGATCCAGTTTGTTGAACTTTACATAGCCTTTCGATGATGTTGATCGATGCACCTCCACCATAACGGACGATGATAGCATGCCGTAGTGCCACCCATGTTAGGTTAGGATCGTGTTTCTGTAGGTATTGTATCCACTGTAAGGCTGGATCCTCCATACCAAGCAAGGCGATGTCAACTTTATCAAGGTCAGAAATGCGTTGTATCGTGAAATATTGCTCCGCGCGAGCGAGCCAACCCAGCGGGTCAGTTCCGTTGAATTTCGGTACGTCTAAACGACGCGGTAGGGGCTGAGAATGGTGCTCAGTTGGTACTTCAAGTAATGATGGTGGTGATGACGATTGACGTAGCAAAGGGGCAAGTTGAGTAGTGATGTATTCAAGCATTGTTTCACGAAGGTTATCGATTGATTTCTGAGAATCGGCGCGCATAGAACACAACTCGGCTTGAAAGGCGTCCATTGAAGCCGCTATTGTCTTCTCTAACACATCGATGCGTTGCTCCATTTGGGATCGGGTGATTGGCATAAACGAGCAGGTCGGACCAATTTGTTAGAGTGAAGACTATTTGAGTGAGAACGATGATTTTTATTGATAACTGAGGATGAAGATTCCAGCAGTCGACTAAAACAAACAACTTAAAAGAAGAAATTCCCCATATGAATAACCTTCACCACAATCTGGGAAGTGCTCTTCTATTGGGATTTCTCTCTTATTTATTCTAATGAAAATATGTAACTGAAAATTAAGACATAATTAGCAAATAATAATTTCCCTTGATCTCAGCCATGCATCGATCTCCCTTGATATCAGCCATCCTCATTATGATCAGTTGATCTCATCCATTGCCTTAATCTTATCCTCTCCATCGGCCCTTAATTCCTCCCCGCTCTTTCCGGAAGGCCCACCATTTTGCAGCCCACTATTTGTGACTTTAGCCCGACGTTGATAGACCCGGATTGGTACCTCATTGGCTTGAGTCGCTTGGCCATCATTCGTAACAGGACCACAACCAATTTGTTCCCTAGCAAGTGTGCGAGAAATGGCCCTTCGAGTGGAGGAGTTTGAATGTGCACGAAGAACCAAAGGTTACCATAGACGACAATGGGATGGTTTCACAAGTCATCCCAACCAACTACCGCACATGGGGCTGACCCTCGCACGCCATCAACAATATTTTTTTCCCATGTCGACAATCCATGATATTGTTGTTTATAGACCTGCTACATGACGTGGTATGGTCGTGAAGGACTACCACGAGGCACACCTCCTGTTCGGACAACATGTTCATGTGATGTCAATCACTATACCTATCCGATATCAGGAAAGTACTTCAAATGTGGACAACTGGGTCACCTATCACTTGAGTGTCGAAAAGAGAAACTTGTTAACTTGATTAATGAGGGTAAAGTGGTGAGGTGATCTAGGATGATGAGTGTCGTGAAATATGCGGTGACGAGACGGTGCAACTAGTTTCAGTATGTCGCCAAATTATTTTCACTGATAAGTAGAAGATCAGAGTCAGCAACGTCGTATCTTTTCAATCTCAGTACAGGGTTGCAAGAAAAATATGTTCTGTGATTATTGATTGTTGAAGTTGTGAGAACATCATATCATCGAAGTTGGTCAAAAACTGCAGTGACCTACAAAGCCTCATCAACATTCCTACCAAATCGGGTGGATTCAGAAGGGACAAAAGATTCAGACCACTAGAGTCTATAGAGTGTCTTTGACAATCGATAACACTTAGTTTGACTCTGTGATATATGGTATCATGGATAT
This sequence comes from Linderniella brevidens, assembly GCA_004919715.1. NCBI lineage: Eukaryota > Viridiplantae > Streptophyta > Magnoliopsida > Lamiales > Linderniaceae > Linderniella > Linderniella brevidens. Next base: position 9,623,611 of record SWDC01000151.1, on the reverse strand, counting down.
GGACATCAGTCAGTAATTATTTGGACCGTGGCAATATGATTTGGACGTTATCTCATGCCGTGAAATTTTTATAGTTTCACTTGGTTGAGCAAGACAATCTTGATCTTACCCGCGTCAGGGAGTAAGTTGCCTTATAAAGTGAAAGGGCAATTACTCATTACCTTTACCTTGTCTGAGTCAGCTGATGAAAATCGATCGGTCGAGAGAGGAGTGGGCATTATTTGGATTAGTGTCACAATTATATTTTAATTGTATCTTCATTCCAGAACATGTTGCATATATGTTGACTTGATTTCCTACCAGTGAGCCTGATTGATTACCCCCAATGAGATATCCAACATCATATCGATTTTGTTCCAGGAGTAAATGATCTTCGTTAGCTCATTATCGACTAAATCTGGAGGTGACACGAATCTTGCATGTGAAGGTGACGATTTACTTTTTATAGGACATGTCCGTGAAAGTATGAGTCCTTGTTCATTTCCGGCGTTATTACTACCGAAGAAACACGGTGAGTGGCGTATGTGCGCTGACCCGCGTCCCATTAATCGTATTACAGTTCAGTATCGCTTTCATATACCACAGTTGGATGGCATGCTTGATTAGTTTTCGGTATCAATGGATTATTGGAAGATTGATTTGAGTAATGGCTGCCATCATATATTCGAATACGTCCCGGCAATGAGTGGAAGACCTCCTTCAATACAACGGATGGGTTATACGAATGGTTGGTAATGTTTCTCGGGCTCTCAAATGCACCTTGTAGATGGATGAACCATATACATAAATCATTTTTTAATCGCGTCGCCGATTTTTATTTTCATGATATCTTGAGATATAGTCGAAGTATAGAGGAACATCTTTAGCATTTGGAGGAGGTTTTTACTATTCTTCGGAAGAATGAGTTATACATTAACTTGAAGAAGTATTCTTTTATTGTGGACTGAGTTTTGTTCCTTGGGTTTGTGATTAGCCAGCATGAAATGCATTTCTTGGGCAGAATGAAAATTTATTACCACAACAACCTCAATTTGTATCTTTTACATCTCTCATTACATGAAACCTATCAAAATACACAAAAAAAAACATCTACACGGCAACACAATGAGGATAATATAGCAAACAACTTCGACTGTAAAGTACGATATCAGCCGAAATTAGCCTCATGTTGCAACATCTTTTTAATTCTCCATCTCAGATCTCTAAGTATAGATTCAGCGATCACAACCTCTGTCTTCCGGTTCGTCGCCGTTTGATTGATAAGACAACTGCCGACAATACCTAGGCCAATCGTCATAGACGTCTAGTCGAGTTTCAAGTTGATGATTTGATGATGGTTCACTTACGGAAGGAACACGAAGGTTACCAACGCAACCTCGACCGGTGCAGGATTGGTCCATTCGTATACTTCCAAGATCAATCCATACGCTTATGTTATTGATTTGCCTGATTCCATGAGAATTTCAAAGACCTTTACCATTACCGATATTACACTGTATCATCCCGATGACGATTCTGCGGCGAGTTGCACGCAAGTGAAAGGAAATGATACAGATTCAAAGTAATTTGAATTGGTCATTAATATTGTTGAGATATTTTTTATCAACTTTAGATTTCCTAATGACTAGCTAATAATTGTTAAGATTTGTTTTTAGTTCCAGCCCTAGCATTTATAGGTGTCATTACTCGATTATGAAATCATCTGTGCTATATACCAGTTTATCGTTATAGTTTTAGTCTTTGATTTTAATCTCTTCCGCACGTTCGAGCGAAATCGAACAAACTTACTACTTTGTCCCACATCACAAAGTTATTGGTTACATATTATTTGAATCTATTCAAACATGAAAGTGCGCCTCGATTTCCTAAAAGACTACAGCCCTTTGGATCAGAAGACGCTTAGCAACCAGAAGAAGTTTAACAAACTTTTCCGTTTGTGATGAACTTAGTGGAAACTCATGCCGACGCAAGTTTATACAATATTATTATTGACACACGAATAGTGAAAAGGAAAGAAAGAATTGGAATAATGATAAAGTTAAAGCCAACTTTTTTTTTTTCATTTTCATTTTGGAGTTTTTTTTCCCTCACCACACCACATGCATGAACTTGGAGGGTTTAGAGAGTCAAAGCAACTCTTGTATTGGTTAAACTACTCTTCCTCGTTCTTCAAGTACTGGGAGAATGACTAGTACTCTGCTAAAAATGGTCATGTAACATTCTTGATGAAGGTACCGAGACCTGCCCAACAAAAAAAAAATGAGAAATTTTATCTTCCAACGAGATTTTTTTTTTCCAAGCAGTCAGATCATATAGCACAAAACTTTCAGAAATGAAAAAATAAATAAACAAACGATTCTCAGATGTTAAAGAAAATGCCGATCAAAAGTTACCTTTTATCAACAAAACAAAACCTCTTTCATAGTAAACTTACCTCTCGAACATCAGTCCCATTATTAGATGATGATGATACGCCATTGCAAGGATGTCGCTGATGATGTGCAAACGAAGCCCCATTGCCTTGTCCCCTCATCAAACCACTTTGTCTAGATGAAGTAGAAGCATAGAATGAAGATGGGGAATAATCATACTCCGTCATTACAACACTTGTACTTGGGCCTATCCGTGACCCGAAAAGATTGATACGTTGGGCTGAGATCGCGAGCCTACTACGGTCCCTGTTACGAAACTCATGTATCTGTCTTTGTATCCGTCTTCGTTCAAACACGGTTGGAGCTGCGTATCCAGAAGCATAAGATTGATGATCTGCGATGGAAGTTCTTGGAGATTGAGAGAACCCAGAGGTTTGTGGGGTCTCGGGCACATATGCCTCGTTGAGGTCAAAAGTTTCCCGAACGGTGGTTGTGGGTGATGACGAATTAACAGAAAAATTGTCAACTGTTCCACGGTTGTCATGAGTAATGGTAGCGAGATTTACGGTCTGTAGATCTGAGGAGGAGACATTAGCTGCTGGTCTGCACCCATCACAGTACCAGTTGCCTTCTGGCGCTTCGTGTCCTAACCCCACACAGTAAGTGTGTGCAGGCGAATCACAAAGATCGCACAAAAGCATGAGAGCGTCGTCGCCGCCTAAGAGGCACTCGGTGCATAGGACGCTCTCGTATGGGTCGAGATAGCCCCTCAACTCTTCTTCAGATGGCTGATACACCTGTTGACTTTTGAGTAATTTTTTTGTTACTAAGAAGCATATAATAATAATAATAATAATAATAATAATAATAATAATAATAATAATAATAATAAAAATAATAATGGATAATAATAATTCATTTTCAAAAGTTATAAGGTTAGCAATTAAAATTAATTCATCATCGTACCTGATCACGTTCTGGGACGTGAAAGACTGCATCTCTCAAATCGCGAGCACCATCAGATCGAACCTTCCTGTTGATTAATGTGAACCTCTGCTTGCACAGTGGACAACGGGATTCCACCTTTGACCACTCCATGATGCATGCAAAACAAAAGTAATGGCTGCAGCAATTCAAAGCTCCTCTTACCCTTCTTTTTCCTTCTTCAGAGAGACAAATGCCACAAACCTGTTTAACAACCTCGACTTTCATGTCTGAAACTTTCTCCTTACCCTTCTTTACCGGAATCTTTATTTGTGCTTCTTCATATTTTGTCCTCAAAGGACTAGAACTTCTCAAACTAATGGTAAGTCCTCCGCAGAGTTCATTACCCTCCCTAACGTGTTCTCTCTCTTCTTCTGAAATAGAGAAATCGAAATCAGATGATCCTGAGCTAGCAATATCTGAATCCGAATTGACGCTGTATTTCCTTCTCCTGCCTCCACCACGTCCAGTCCTTTTCTTTTTTGTTAATTTTGTGGTCTTATCATCATTGAAATCTGTCAATGTATCTGCTCTATTTTGTCTTGTCACGACATTTCTCTTCATCCTCGTCCTTCTTGGTACTCTCTCGAAAGCATCATCTAGGGCGAACTCCACGTCATCTTTATCATCGTAATCGCCATCTTCATTTTCTTCTCTAAGTGTAATCCTGTTTCTCTTTCTGGGATTTCTGTAACTGGTATTCCTTACTGTTGCTCTTGATACCTCAGATCTTTTCTCGGGCTTTTCATCCTCAAATTCATCACCTTCTTCAGATAAAATATCAGCATCATGATCTTCCTCTTCTCTATTGAAATCTTTATCCTTCTTTCGCTCTTTGACATCAAAATAATCATAAGCATCTTCATAATCATCTTCTTCTTCATCATCCTTTGGTTTCCTCTTTGTTGATCTGATAACGTTTTTATTATTCTTCTTCTTCTTAGCCTGCCGACTCTTACGTGTTTTAGGTCTCCCCACCTTTTTAGCCTTCTTTCTTATCAACGCTTCATCCTCTTCATCATCTTCATCATCGGTGTATTCCCCTAAGCTCTCCTCAGATCCATCTCCTACAAGCGAAGAACAATACTCATCTTCTGACTCGTCAAATTCCTCATCTTCACTCTCCTTGTAATCTTCGTCAGACTCATCAGAACCTTCCTTTGCCAACCGAATCTTGTTCCTAACCTTACGTTTGCATCCAATTGTGGTTCCTTTAGCCATCTGCTTGTTCATACCCCCATATATGAGAAGTTAACATCAATATATGCTACACATACATTGCAGGTTATAAAACCAATAAAATTCAAACCTGATTTACAAACAATAACAGCTACTAACTTCTTTCGTATAGGCCTGCCTAAATTCCAGTTTTGCTAAATATAAATAAAATCAGAGACTCTTATTTTCTGCATCACCAGAAACAGATCTCAAAATCAAATAACAAACGGAGAGATCTGCAATCACTGGTAATCAGCAAACATGGTCAATTTCTATAATCTGAATCCCCTATGATATCTTTCATAATAGAAATGATCAAGACCTCGAAAACCAAAGAAAGAGGGCAAGACCAAACACCAATCAATCTGATTGATCCTGTACAAAAACCCTAAAAAGGGATGAATTAGAAAACCACCCGTCTCTTTCTTTATCAAGCAAAGCAGTACAAATTGAAATTGATAAATAATATCACTGTAGACACCACATGATTGAGATTGTTCATCTCCCTCAATAACCGAAATACATAAACTGAGAGCATTGTTATCCGTTTGATATCAATTTAACCACAACACACAGAAGCAACAGAAACCAATAAATGTCCGGGAACGATATCGGCAGGCACACGCTGAAACGAAACAGAAAGATACAGATAAAACACAATAGAAATCTGAAATTGAAAAAGAAAAAAGAAACGGAAAGCTAGTGAGAACTGTAGAGAGAAATATGTTACCTGGCAAATCGCGTGAGCAAAAAAAAAAGTGTCACTGTTTCTTCTCCTCTCTAATGTATTTATATATAGAGCCAAACGAAGACGACGAATATCCATCCATATATGGAGGTAAAAAAAAAATAACTCAATTTGATAGAGAAATTTAATAATTTTCATTTCATATGTGAATCTTTTGATATTGGGGTCTGAAACGTAATTCCTCATAATAGTAAATGTTATTTAAATATTAAGTAAACGAACTAAAAGGCCGACGGATTTTGTTATTAAATATATTATCCTACGAGACAAGTGGGAGAATGGTATTTTGCAATTAGTAATGTGAATAAAAATCAAGTGGCCTTGAAGATTCTATTATTTTAATTGACGGAAATGCTCCTAGAAGTAAATACAATTACAATTTGTCCAATGAATCTCGGACTTCCCCTTTTCGCGTTAAGTTTCTTTTCAACCTTTTGCACCGTGGGAACGGAATTCCTGAAATTTCATGATTTTGGAAATAAACACGTGAAAACTATTGATAGGATATTGATGTGGGAGAATTATAATTCTACCCACAAGTTAGAACGATATATATTTTAACTCCTTAAAACTAACTATATTTACAAAGAGGAGAGCAAGTGTATCAAAATACTCGCATCCCTCCCTGCCAGCGAAGGAGTACAACAAAGGGGAAGGACTCTTCAAAGATACAAAAACATTCGCGAAGGGAAATGAATTCAAAGGAGCACATGATTTCACCAACTGTTGTGAAAATACGCCAAAGGTTATCACTCCTTATCAATTATAAAAACATAATGCTAATTCTTACCAAGGAGACGGAACAAAAAACTGAAAATACATTTAAAAATACAAGAAGAAAACGGCTAGCAAGTTTAACCTTCGTCATATTTGAAAGACAAGATTCGATCCACGGGAACTGCCGTTGCGGCACAGAGTCTCCTTCTTGGCTCGGAAAGCATCTCATCAAAAGCTTCAAGGGTCATTAATAATTATACTCCGTATTCTTGACGCTTCATTTGTCGCCGTCTATGGGAAAATGCTATCTGCAGTTCAAGAAGGCGTGACTTGAATCAACGAACGAATGGCAAGTCAGCACAACAACCGCAGTGGAGGAGACCTGACTCTACGGAAAACCAACGTGGATGGGCAGCAAACTCTTACCGCAGCCGAACTACAAAATCTGATACGAGCAGAGGCCCAAAAGATGTTCACAGAGTACCAGCGGGAACAAGCACAGAATGACCGCCAAAAGCCGACAAACCTGGGACATCTAACCGTGATTGTAAAGATGATGCCTCAAGGGAAGAAACAGAGGAAGCATGGGAGTTCGAACAGAACGACTCCCTCGATGAAACATACATACCAACCGGAGCCCACCAAGTTCGATACCGGAGATTCGGGGGGACAAGGGCAGAGATCTGAGCAACTAACACCCGATCTGGACACTCCATTTTGTCACAAAATTGCAAGAGAAGTAAAGCCCACTACATTCAGAATACCGGATATAAAATCTTATTCGGGAACCACTGACCCCGAAGATCATATTAAAAGCTTTGCCACCATAGTTAACATATATGGATACTCATACGCCATGAAGTGCAAAATCTTCACCACTACATTAACCGGAAAGGCTATGGATTGGTTTTCAAATTTGGCATCAGGGTACGTGGTTTCTTTCGCCGATTTTGCAGCACGTTTTTGCTATCACTTTGCCTCAAGAGCAAAGATGAGAAAGACCGTCGCTGACCTCTTCAACATAAGGCAGCGAGAGGATGAGTCATTAAAAGACTACATGGCTAGGTTCGACAGTGGTGCTATCTGGTCCCCGATCTTACCAACGACTTGATGATAGTGGCCTTAAGACAGGACTAACAGGACCATTTAAAGACGAACTAGTAGGAAACCCGGGGCGCACGTTAAAGGAGGTCAAAGAATTAAAAATGAAGTTTGTGAGAATCGAAGAAGCAAAGCAGCGGAAACGGGAGGCCAAGAAAGCCCTGATAAGTGAAAATAGGGAGAGAAACGTATCAGAAAGAGGGGATAACGCCAAAAGACCACGGTACGGACATCTTGCCCCTCACAAAAATCCTTGATTTGGGCACATGCTGAGAACACCGGGAGAGGTGAGCAGAGAAAAGAAGGCATCCTTTGACAACTATTATCCCTTAAAAGTATCGAGGGTGGAAGCGCTCATGGAAATCGAAATATCTGGTCTGGTGCATTGGCCTCCAAAGGGACGAGATTTCCCCGGAAAGAAAACATCTACGAAGTACTGCAAATTTCGCCGGGAAAGGGGCCACGACACAAATGAATGTTTCCACCTGAAGAACGAGATAGAAAGGTTACTCCATGCTGGATATTTTCAAGAGCTGCTCGCTGGGTATGTACAGTCAAGACAAGAGCAGAACCACTCACAGCCTCATGTTCAGTCTAGAACCCGGGTGAATGAAAGAGTAGAGGTAGATCTAAATATAATTGTAGGGGGACCAACCGGAGGAGATTCCAATAATGCAAGGAAGAAATACATGCGGATATCAAGATTCGAGGAGTACTACCGAACCGGAGAAGTGAGGAAAGTAGAAACATGCCCGTATGCTAAAGCCGCAATAACCTTCAGAGACGAAGACTTGAAAGGCATTATTTTTCCCCAAAATGACCCGCTAGTCATCACCGCGAGAGTTGCAAGCCGAAATGTCGCCAGGTTTTTTATTGATCATGGGAGCTCCGTAAATATTATTTTCGTCATAACTATAAAGCATCGACATTGACAGGCTTCATCCCGTGAACACCACTCTCATCGGATTTGGAGGAAGCACGGTCATGCCCCTAGGAGCCATAGACTTACCGGCTACCTTGGGTGAATGAACGCATCCCAGAATGGAGATCCTAAATTTTCTGGTGGTGGATAGGCCGTCGAGTGCTTGCAACATAATAATCGGGAGGCCTGAGCTAACTAAGTTCGATGCCAGGACGTGCACCAGATCATTAAAAATTAAATTTCCGGCCGAAACGAGAATAGGAGAGGTGCAGGGAAACCAGGAAATTGCCCGAAGCACCTACGTTGCAGCCGTAAAACCAGGGGCGCATACGGAGCCGGTGGGTTGAAAAGCTCACAAAAGAACTAGGGAGGAGATGATGCGTGTCGATAAATCAAACAAGAACCATGGAAAAAATCCTCGGATCGAGCCGCTGCGGGTAAAAGAAATCGAGTTATACTCAGGAAACCCTGAAAAAATAGTAAGGATCGAGGTTGATCTAGAGGGAGAAAAAGAGAGGAAATTAGCAGGTTTTCGCTGCCAAAACGCGGATCTCTTCGCATGGTCACCATCCTATTTTCAAGGAATAAATCCAAGCATCATAACTCACTGCCTCAATGTCGATCCTCAGTAAGACCGATAAAATAGAAAAAAAGGAACTTCAGAACTTTGAAGAATAAGGCGATCGAAAAACAATCTGCAAAAGGCGGGATTTATCGAGGAAATACAATACCCGTCTTGGATTTCTAATGTGGTGCTCATCCCCAAACCAAGCGGAAAATGGAGAATGTGCGTGGATTTCTCAAATCTCAACAAGGCATGTCCAAAAGACCCAAACCCCCACCAAGATACTTATTAATCGATTCGACGGTCGGATGCTCCATTTTCAGTATGTTGGACGCATACCAGGGATACAATCAAATCCATATGGCTAAAGAGGATCAAGCAAAGACAGCATTCACCACTGATAAAGGGGTTTATTGCTATAAAGTGATGTCGTTCGGGTTAAATAATGTGGGCTCCACATATCAAAGGCTCGTAAACTCAATGTTCAGAAAACAAATAGGTACAAAAATGAAGGTTTACGTGGACGACATACTTGTAAAGAGCACGAGAAGTAAAGAACATGTAACACATCTAAGGGAGGCCTTCAAAATGAGAAGTAAAGAACATGTAACACATCTAAGGGAGGCCTTCAAAATTATGACAAGATACGGGATGAAGTTGAACCCTGCCACATGTACCTTCGGAGTACGAGAAGGAAAATTCCTGGGATTCTTATCTCGGCTAAAGGAATTGAGGCCAACCCGGAAAAAATAAAGGCAATTCTGAACATGAAATCCCCTACGTCAAAAAAGGAAATACAACAATTAACGGGGCGAATGGCTTCATTGAATCGCTTCATAGCACGCTCGGCCGATCGCGGCCTCCCCTTTTTTAAAGCCCTCCGAAAAGCAAACAGCTTTGAGTGGAACACGAAGTGCGAGGAATCATTCTAGGAGCTAAAGCGATATTTAACTCAGCCGCCGATGCTTGTGAAGCCTGTAGTAGGAGAGCCCCTGATCGTATACCTAGCATGCTCAAATAATGCGGTAAGCGTTGTCCTTGTCAGAGAAATTGATTCGAGGCACATGCCAGTATACTATGTGAGCAAAATGTTCCTAGGAGCAGAAAGGAATTATTCTGAAATAGAAAAGTTGGCGTTGGCTCTCATAACTGCAGCAAGAAAAGTGAGGCCTTACTTCCTATCGCATGAAATAGTCGTTCTAACGAATCACCCACTGAAACAAGTGCTCTCGAAGCCAGATGTGTCCGGCAGGATGGTGAAATGGGCAGTAGAGCTAAGTGAGTTTGCAATAGAGTTCTGCCCCCGAAATGCTGTCAAAGCACAAGTACTAGCCGACTTTGTCGTAGAGAGGAGCACACATGAAGTGGTGGAACTGAAAGAAACACGTGTGGGAAGATGGACTATGCATGTAGATGGGGCCGCGCAATCAAAACGCGGGGGAGCGGGCGTATAGTTCCAAGGGCCCGAAGGCGAAAATATTGAATACACATTGAAGTTCGATTTTTTCGTCACAAATAACGAGGCTGAATACGAAGCTTTGATTGCCGGTTTAAAAATGGCTCTGTCCGCAGATGTACGAAAGCTAGAAATATTTACCGACTCCCAGCTCATCGCTAAGCAGACAGAAGGAACATATGAAACAAAAGGGGAAGTAATGCTAAAATATAAAAGACTAGTTGGCAAACTGAGAAAAAAGTTTGAAGAATTCATAGTACATCAGATACCTCGTTCGGAAAATGGAATATCAAATCGCCAAATTACAGTTATTGTAGCTGAAAATCCTGCTTTCTGCTGCCCGAAAGAAGAACAAATCCTAAACGTAGTAGAGGCAGAATCCTCGTGGAGGGACCCACTGATCCGTTACTTAACGGATGGGCACTTACCAGAAGATCCTAGAAACTCACGAAAAATGTTGCACCGAGCACATCGCTTCACCTTGCATAATGGAGAATTATACAAAAAGTCGGTCGGCGGGCCCTTGATGTTGTGCATAACACCCCACCAGGACGAATATGTTATGCGAGAAATCCATGAAGGATCATGCGGTAATCATTCAGGAGGAAGGTCGCTAGCACAAAAAGTGCTCAGACAGGGGTACTTCTGGCCAACAATTATTCGAGATACGATGGAGTTTGCCCAATAGTGCGTACGATGCCAACGTTTCGCTAACCTCACTCATAAGCCCGGAGAGCAAGCACACCCGATTATGCCCTCTTGCCCGTTCGATAAATGGGGCATAGACATTCTGGGACCCTTTCCGCCCTCGAAGGGACAAAAGAAATTCATAATTGTGGCCGTAGAATACTTCAGTAAATGGGTAGAGGCGGAGGCCGTGGCCCGAATTACATAGGCGGAAACAATAAATTTTATTTGGAAAAACATAGTATGTCGTTTCGGGATTCCCAGGGTGTTGATCTCCGATAATGGAACTCAGGGACGAAAAATTACCTCTTGGTGTGGCGAGCTGAAGATAAAGCAGAAGTACACGAGTGTAGGACACCCCCAAGCTAACGGTCAGACGGAAGTCACCAATCGCATTATCCTTCAACATCTAAAAACCCGTCTCGATGGGGCAAAGTCGAGTTGGGTCGACGAGCTTTCAGGAGTATTATGGGTCTATCGGACCACACCAAGATCGTCGACGGGAGAAACCCCATTTTTGTTTAGTTTATGGATCGAAGGCTGTAATCCCGGTAGAAATTGGAATCGAGACTCAGTGCATATAGGAATACGCAGAGGAGAAAAATGAAGAAGGGAGGACGTCGGATCTGGACCTGATTGAAGAACGGAGGGAAAAGGCACTCGCATCCCTGATGAACAAAAAACAGATAATGACAAAAGCATATAACAAACGGGTAAAAGCAAGGTCTTTCCAAGTCGGCGATCTCGTCTTGAAATAGAGAGAGGTATCAAGGGCGGTAGGAAAATTGGATCCAGGGTGGGACGGACCATTCAAGGTAGTCGCGATCTCGAGGAATGGAGCCTACCGTTTGACCGATCTTGAAGATAAAGAACTCCCCCGACCATGGAACATAGATAATGTTAGAAAGTTCTATACATGATCGAATATGTAATGCGTAAGACATTTGGATTTTTCTTTAAAAAAAAGGGCATTTGGATTTTTGTTATAATTTTTATAAAGAGCCTCAAAGAACGCAAAATCGCAAAATGGCCCGTAAGTAACCTCCAGAGAGGCAGGGTCCCGTAAGTAATCTCCAAAGAGATCGGGATGAGGCTGACAGCTGAAAAAATAATAATAAAATCCCGTAAGTAACCTCCTACGAGGCAGGGATGAGGCTGCAAAAGCCGAAAAATAATAATAATATCTTGTTAAGTAACCTCCTACGAGGCGGGGATGAGGCTGCAAAAGCCGAAAAATAGTAACGATATCCTATAAGTAACCTCCAAAGAGGCCGGGATGAGGCTATAAAAGCCAAAATAATAATAATAATAATAATAATAATAATAATAATAATTTCATGTAAAACTGCAAAAGCTAGGAACATTCTTCAGTAGTTATTCTGAAAAGCAGGATCAAGGCCGAAAGCAAGCAGTATAGGAAGTAAAAAACTTTCTCTTCTCATAAATATGTATACTGAGCCAGAGAAAGTGGGGGACTAGAATGATGTGGGAGAATTAGGAATTCTACCCACAAGTTAGAACAATATATATTTTAACTCCTTGAAACTAACTATAATTACAAAGAGGAGCAAGTGTATAAAAATACTCGCATCCCTCCTCTGCCAGCGAAAGAGTACAACAGCAAAGGGGAATGAACTCTTTAAAGATACAAAAACATTCGCGATGGGAAATGAATTCAAAGGAGCACACGGTTTCACCAACGGTTGTGAAAATACACTAAAGGTTGTCACTCCTTATCAATTATAAAAACATAATGCTGATTCTTACCAAGGAGACAGAACAAAAAACTGAAAATACATTTAAAAATACAACAAAAAAACGGCTAGCAAGTTTAACCTTCGTGACATATTTGAAAGACAAGATTCGATCCACGGGGACTTCCGTTGCGCCACAGTGTCTCCTTCTTGTCTCGGAAAGCATCCCATCAAAAGCTTCAAGGTTCATTAGTAAATATACTTCCGTATTCTCGACGCTTCAGATATGAAATGACATTTTACTATTATCGTATGAATGCCCTAAGTTCGACCTTAGAATTCAATTCGTTGTTAATACATTCTAGTCACATGGGTTTGCATTTTTCTTTTCCATTCCTATTTTTAAAATAACTACTTTTTGGGCACGGTTCACTTATTTGATGAAATAAGCTTCGAGATTCTGAAAACCAGCCATTACGTTAGAGTTATTTATTTATATTGTTTTCCTTGTTTTTTACTGTTTTATATTCCTTTTAGTTTGGCTTTATTTTTGTAATTCAAATGCTATTATAAATAGTTTTTTAATTAATGCTTTATTATTTGAGTTTTGTTAACCATTTTAGGTTGTCCTCTCCGTCGACTAGCGTCACAAGCCCATTGGTTGGTACTGAAAGAAGAAGAACCTCCTTTCAGGAAGCAAGATCAAGACATGGTTGTTGTCTCTCGCAATTGGGACTGTAGGAATGAAATCACCTACTTTTTGTCCAAGAACTATCGCAAGAGCGACAATCTCTACTGACCCGCCAATGTTTGCAAATCATATCTTAGGATATTATACGATTTAAAAAGAATAAATAGTTTGAAATCAGCTAAATGTGATATCATGCATATTAGACATTAAACAATATAAGGCTTACAGCCACCATCAAATACGAAAATTGATCAATAGATCAGTGAGAACTCCGAATAGTGGAGGGAGGGGTAGTCAGACATAGGAGTGCTCATGTTCACTTCTTGCTCGAAGTTAGGCATCGAGTATCACATATGAGCGAACACGGTTTTCATCTTGGTCCCGCCTCGGCCAAATCAGCTCCCTCATATGGACTCTCACCTCGACCCACATCTCGTCCCTCATATCGGCCATTAGTTTGAGCCAGTATATAACTAACAATTCATTTTAAGGATAACAAATGATTCACAACATCGCCAATTGTTAGTATTCTTAATTCATTTATCAATCCACACCATGTCCATACATAGTATGAATTAGGGGTGTACATAAGTCGGTGCGGATCGCGAAAAGATGTGCTATCTTTTACCTCTACTGGTATCATATCTATGAAAATTTAGCATGTGGAGGTAAAGGAATATACTCATTATCTGTTCATGACATTGTATATCGTCGTACATGAAGTCTTCTTCCATTTTCGATGAACGACCTCGATACTTGCAAGCACGGACTATAGACACAGAGCATAAAATCAATAGGCTAGTGAAAGTGAGAGTTTTATCATGGTTCAGGATACTCGACAAGTGCAATCCTTTTGTACGGGTATTTAGACAACTTGGTACTGTTGGGAGTATTGTGATTAAGACTTATGAACGACTTTCATAGTGGGAACAATTCAATCATCGTCGATGACAACGAAATTGAAAATGGAAACTACAGGGATGTTATAATTCAACCTATGGATGGTTATCTAAAACATCAAGGCATAGTCGGCTACTCCGACCAAATGCAATATCCCTTGATGCTTCCTTATGGTACATACAGATGAGAAGTTAACCAAAAAAAACTCTAGTTGAAAACTACCTCACATGTGGAGAATTTCTTACGCATATTATTTTCAGTACTATGTCGACTAGAATATTCATAATAAATAAGCTAGCTTAATAGATCTCAACTTAACTATTTAGTTAAATCATAACATTCTTTTACACTGTTAGATTAGAGACAACGGTGAATTTTTAAAATATAAGACGTTTGCTTCAACAGTACGTAGTCGAAAACTACCTAAAGATTGAAAAGAAAAAGATGTGATCTGTACGACAAAACTAACATAACATTCGTGCGGAGATACCAAGTACTTCTAGATTGTTTACCCAACGGAGAAAATTATGCAAGTATACATAAACATGGATTAATTGAGTATATAGACTCATTAGATACAAATTTTTTAAAAATACTCTTCTTTCTAAAAGTACAGTTATACCCTTACTAATGTGACGTAAAAGACAATATTGTCCTTATTTAGTGCAGTCTCAACTGTTAACGTCTTACAATTAATAAATATCTATTTTTCTTTTTTTTAAAAATCGAAAATAAATAGAAACGTAGTGATTGTTCATTCCACCTTAATTCTTCTTCCCCAAATTAACCCGTCACTTTCAACGTCGATTTTACAGCAATTCATGGGATTGCGACTCAATTTGTCAGAGACCCAGACCCGGAATCACACAAAAATATCGATGGCAAGCAGTGCGATGCCCGAGAAGGTGAGTTTTGTCTCCTCGGCAAACTCATTTCTGTGATTTTTTTCCATCGTTGTTAGCATTTCGTTTTATGCGGTTGTATGCACGGTTGTGTGGACTGTAGGGGACTCATACACAAGGTATCATGCGCTCAGTGAGGAAGGAAATGGGTCCCTATCTCACATCTGGATCCCCTGAGTATTCGTGTTTGGGTCCCTGAGCGTTCGTGTTTGGGTCCCCTGAGTATTCGTGTTTGGGTCCCCTGAGCGCTGGTGTTTGGGTCCCCTGGGTGTTGGTGTTTGGGTCCCCTGAGCATTCGTGTTTGGGTCCCCCGGGCATTCATGTTTTGGTCCCATGAGCGTTCATGTTTGGGTCCCCTAGGCATTCATGTTTGGGTCCCCTGAGCATTCATGTTTGGGTCCCCTGAGAATTCATGTTTGGGTCCCCTGGGCGTTCCTGTGAGGGTCCCCTGAGAGAGTCCGTGTTTGGGTCCCCTGAGAGTTCGTGTTTGGGTCCCCTGAGCACTCGTGTTTGGGCCCCCTGAGCGCTCGTGTTTGGGTCCCCTGATCATATGCACGGGACCTGCACACGTTATCCAGGGGCCCCGTGAATATATCATTCTCCTAAATTTTAATATAATGGTTTTACAGATTGTGTTAATGACGCAAATGAGCAATCAAGATCGAGATTTCGTATGTAGATTAATTTTGACGACCAAGTATGTCGAAGCAAGCGAAACAATTATTGCTTTCGTGAATGATGTTGAGTTGTCCGAATTGATCGAGAGCAGTTCGTTCGGATATCTTGTAGCATCAGCGAAAAACTTTAACCTTTCCAACCAACTGAACATGCGTAGGGGACCTGCGTACACATGTGCAGGGACCCATGCACATTTGCAAGGGACCCACACATATATGCAAGGGACCCGCACATATATGCAATTGATAGAATACATTAACTTTAATCACCCTAAGCCTTATACCCCAAAATCATAAACATTATACGATAAAACCCTAAATCATATACTATAAACCTTTAATCCGAAACTGTTAATGTCTCTAAATCTTAGCCGATTAAGTGGTATGTGGCTGATAATACATTACGCAAACATCAACATGTTACTAGCATATTTATTGATCGTAATCAAATATGTTGATGGAAGAGATTGTGAATTTCCATATTCCAGAAACGCAAAGAACCATACTCTAGCATATATAAACGTATGTATATTTATCATCATTAGAATAATCTACTTTAGATTCATCACTATAAATACATGTGAAACTATAAATTAATGTTACATGTGTACAATACCACATAGACTTTTACTCATAATACCAACTTGGATAGTACTTCAAGTATAAAGTCAATGTTAGTATTTCAAAACATTTTCAAGTATGTAATATAAATAGATTAGTAAATATAATAACGTAATTTGATTAGTATTTATAAATTTTTAGTAAATATATGATATAAATTGGTTAGTATTTCAAGTATAAGCAATGTTCAAATACATTCAGCAAAGTTTCAACTTCAAACACCAAATTAATATGTACATATATCTCATATATTATAAAGCTTTCTTAATTATATATAATTTACTCACTCCTTATTTCAACACGTAACAAATTATAATTTACTTGTTCAGTTACTAATCATATAAATAAATACTCCGAACAAAATCCATGATGCAACTAGAACAAAAACTAAAGCATTTTCCGCATTTGCTTGTTTAGTCACCTTTTCTTTTCTTCGAATTTGCTTGTTTAATATTCAAATTAACAACATTTCTTACCAGCTCTATTTCTTAAACTTAAATGTACGAATCTTTTCCATCATTTGTGCATTCTCTGATTGCAAAAGTTCTACTCTTTTGGCAACCTTTTTCACACAAATTTCTTCTCGAGCAACAACTAGATAACTTATTTGGCAAACTCCATGACCGCATTTACAACTCTTTTTAGAAATTGAGTCTCTTGATTGTTAATAAAAATAGTGGGTTGTGGAATTGTAATCCATTTGCATCTAGAAAATTATGAATAGAACTATTGGTTGTGTTTTTCCCTAATACATGCACCATATGTAAAAATGAGTTTCAAAAATTATATTATATAAGAAATTTCAACATTATATAGATTACAGATATCGGATCCCCTGCTCGTATGCACGGGTCCCCTGAGTATATATGCAGGGGACCCGTGCGCATATGCATATGTGTGGGTCCCCTGCGCAGGTGATCCAGATTTAATATGCAGAAGATCAGAAAAAAGCATCGATTGAGCTCGAATTTTGTCAGAATCACAGTCCCTCATCGTATCCATCAAAACTCATTCCATTTTGCAGCTAATTGACTGGAAAGTCATGACATTCAAGTGAAAAATCAGAAACCCAAAAAAAAAACTTGGTGCGAAATGTAGCTTTAATGTGCTTAGTTCTTGGTTATTTCTACATATCTCGAGCATAAATCGTCGATTGGCTCAGTGAATGCGAATATAGGTGTTTTCATAGTGTTTTCTTCTTCAAGATTTAAAGATATGATGCACTCATAGTAGATGCATGTTGTTGTTCATGGCGTGCAATTTATGTAATTTTCATAATTTATTATTTTTTTTATTTTTCTGAAATATCATTTCTTTCTTCTTTTCTTTTTTGTAATGTTCTTTCCTTTTTTCTTTTCTTTTCTTATTAAAAATGATTATGGAAAGATAATTAAAATGTAATTAAAGTGGAGTCTATTGACCAAAAAAAATAGTCAAAGAGTCTAGTTTTTTAAAGCTTCTTTGGTCAAGGTCTATTTTTTAAAATAGCCCCACAGGGTACCCTGCACATGGTGAGGAATGGAAATGGGTCCCTATCTTATATCTGGGTCCCCTGAGTATTCGTGTTTGGGTCCACTGGGTCTCCTGAACATTCGTGTTTAGGTCCCACGGGCATTCATGTTTGGGTCTCCTGAGAATTCATGTTTGGATCCCCTGAGCATTCGTGTGAGGGTCCCCTGAGAGAGTTCGTGTTTAGGTCCCCTGAGAGTTTGTATTTGGGTCCCTCAGCGCTCGTGTTTGGGTCCCTTGAGCGCTTGTGTTTGGGTCCCCATAATGCTCGTGTTTGGGTCCCCTGATCATATGCACGGGACCTGCACACGTTGCCCAGGGGACCCGTGAATATATCATTCTCATGACCAATCAAGATCGGGATTTTGTATGCAGATTAATTTTGAGCTGTCCGAATTTATCGAGAGCAGTTCGTTCAGATATCTTGTAGCATTAGCCGAAAACTTTAACCTGTCCAACCAACTGAACATACGCAGGGGACCCGTGCACATATGTACAGGGGACTCATGCACATATGCAAGGGACTCACACATATATGCAAGGGACCCACACATATATGCAGTTGATAGAATTACATTAACTTTAGTGTACCCTAAGCCTAATACCTTAAATCATAAATATTATACCATAAAACCCTAAATCATAAACCATAAACCTTTAATCCGAAATTGCTAAAGTCCCTAAATCTTAGCCGACTTGGTATGTGGCAGATAACACATTACTCAAATATCAACACATTACTAACATATTTATTGATTGGAATCAAATATATGGATAAAATTGATTGAATTTCCATATTCCAGAAACGCAAAGAATCATACTCTAGCATATATAAATGTAGGTATATGTATCATTATTAGGATAAGCTACTTTAGATTCATCGCTATTAATTACATGTGAAACTATAAATTAATGTTACATGTGTACAATACCATATAGACTTTTACTCATAATACTAACTTGGATAGTACTTCAAGTAAAAGTAAATGTTAGTATTTCAAAACATTTCAAGTATGTAATATAAATCGATTAGTTAATATATAACACTAATTTGATTAGTATTTATAAATTTTTAGTAAATCTATGATATAAATTTGTTAGTATTTCAAGTATAATCAATGTTCAAAACTATTCGGCAAAGTTTCAAACTTCAAACACCAAATTAATATGTACATACATCTCATATATTATAAATATTTTGTTGTCCACACGTTTTCTTGTAAGATATTTTAAATTATACCATATTTAAGTACAATATTAATGAAATCAATTATGTAGGATAATTGTCTCAATTAAGGAAATTTGCATTTGACACGTGATTCTTGTATTTGTTTTAGGATAGTTACAACATTATATAATATATTCTATCACATCTCCATCCTTTGTTTAATATACAATATATTATTAAAGAAATGAAAAAAGTTACATAATAAAGTACAATATTACTTCAATCTATGTTTATTCATGCAAGATACTTCAATTATCAACATTTCTTACCAGCTCTATTTCTTAAACTTCAATGTACGAACCTTTTCCATCATTTGTGCATTCTCTGATTGCAAAAGTTCTAATCTTTTGGCAACCTTTTCCACACAAATTTCTTCTCGATAGATAATGTTTTTGGCACAACTACATGACCGCATTTTACAACTCTTTTTAGAAATTGAGTCTCTTGAATGTGCATAAAAACAGTGGGTTGTGGAATTGTAATCCATTTGCATAACTATGAGTAAAACAATTGATTGTGTTTTCCCTTAACACATGCACCATATGTAAAAATTAGTTTCAAAAATTATTTTACATAAGAAATTCAACATTATATAGATTACATATGAGTCCCTTGCTCGTATGCACCCCTGAGCATATATGCAGGGGTCCCGTGTGCGTATGCAGGGGTCCCATGTGCATATGCAGGGGACCTGTGCGCATATGCAGGGGACCATGCATATGTACGCGTTCCGTGCGCAGGCGATCCAAATTTAATATGCAGAAGATGAAAAAAAATGCATCGATTGAGCTTGAATTTTGTCAGAATCACAGTTCCTCATCGTAACCATCGAAACCCATTCCGTTTTAGAGCTAAACGACTGAAAGTCATGGCATTCAAGTTAAAAATCAGAAAACCCAAAAAAAAATCCTAGTGCGACATGCAGCCTTAATGTGCTTAGTTCTTGTTTCTACATATCTCGAGGTTAAATCGTCGATTTGCTCAGTGAATGCGAATATAGGTGTTTTCGTAGTATTTTCTTCTTCAAGATTTAAAGATATGATGTATGTATGGTGGATGCAGGTTGTTGTTCATGGCGTTAATGCAGTTTATGTAATTTTCATAATTTTTCGTTTTTTTTATTTTTCTGAAATATCATTTTAGTCTTCTTTGCTTTTCTGTAATGTCTTTTTTTTTTCTTATTAAAAATGATTATGGAAAGATAATTAATAGGTATTAAAGTGGAGTCTATTGACAAAAAAAAATAGTCAAAGAGTCTAATTTTTTAAAGTTTCTTGGGTCAAAGTCTATTTTTTAAAATAGCCCCATAAATTTCATAACATTATTGCAATTTTATTATTTGATTATTTTTTTTAAAATTTCATCGTCACCTATCACTGAAGCTCCCATGACATGCCCCAAAGATACTATGACACAATGGCTCGAAAAGCCGACCTAATGATCACAATTACTTGTAATCCAAATGAAATAGAAAAACACAGAACTAAAAAGAAAAACACCTTAGGATCGTCAAGATCTCATATCAACATTTGAGGATCTCAAATGGGCCATAATTCATTGGTTTGTTCTTGGAAAAGTGCTCCCTTACTCATACGCTCTTGAGTATCAAAAACGAGGTTTACCAGACAAACACATGATTGTAATATTTGAAAACAACGATAAACTACGAAATCCAGATGACTTTGATAAAGTTGGACGTAAAGAAATTCTGTCAGAGGAAGATAAACCTACATTGTTCGGCGTGGTTACAAAACAAATGGTTCACGGGCCACGGAGTAATTAAACCACAATGCCATTTCATGAAAAAAGGCATGTGTAAAAAGAAATTTCAAAGCCATTTGCATCAACTACATCTCTAGTAATGATTGATATTATTTGTATAGAAGACGATCGAGTCCTTTCATCCATTTCATGGTAATACTAACATAATTGTTGATAGTTGGTCGGTGATTCAATCCAACCCATTGCTTCTTCAATAGTATGATATGTCGAAGTTTGTGTAGGAATCAATGAGTCAAATATATTTACAAGTATGTCCACAAAGGTCCAAATAGAGCAGCTCTACGGGTGCATGATAATGATAATCCAGCTGAAATTCAACATGTTATTGATGGATGTAATCATGTTGGCCTATATTTCAATTTAGTCCGAGTAGAATGTAGCCTTAGGTCATAAGATAGTAGCGACACTTGCGCAATCACCATCTAATTTATTTTAGTGCTTGTGAAAGAGTAAAAGACATTGACCAATGATCATAACTCGAAAACTATGAAATGTTTCCCGATGAATTATGATCTTGTTTTGATGGTAAATATTCATATGTTGAGTTTTCAGAGCACTCTGGTGGATACATTCTTCGAAGGATGGATTCAACGTACAAGTAGCAATAAAATATGAAGGATATTTACAGTGTCGCCTACTTATATTTTCTTCATTCAAAGAAAGTGCACAAACACATGGAATGCTTCATGATGATGATTATGTTGGTTAATGTCTTAGGAATATGCCATCAGAATGGCATACGAGGACTAGGAAAAGTATAGGACGTAAACTCTTATACAGCTAGAAACAAATGAGTGAGATAGTGTATTTTCTCATTAGGCAATATCGCTGGTTATCAAAGTTAAAGTTTATTAGATAACCTGTAATGCGATAAATAAACAAAACCATTATGTAGAGTTGCATATTGATCCTTACCAGATGAGAGAAGGTGTTATTGATGGTCTTATTCTCATCTGAACAATAAAATATGAAGGATATTTATAATGTCGCCTCCTTAGATTTTCTTCATTCAAAGAAAGTGCACAAACACGTGGAATGCTTCATGATGATGATTATGTTGGTTAATGTCTTAGAAATATGCCATAAGAATTTCATTCGAGGACTAGGAAAAGTATAGGACATAAACTCTTATACAGCTAGAAACAAATGAGTGAGATAGTGTATTTTCTCAATAGGCAATATCATTGGTTATCAAAGTTAAAGTTTATTAGATAACCTGTAATGTTATAAATAAACAAAACTCTTATGTAGAGTTGTGTATCGATTCTTACCAGATGAGAGAAGGTGTTATTGATGGTCTTATTCTCATGTAGAAAATGTTCATAAGTTTTAGGACTCTGTAGGGTGCTAGAATGTCCAACTATGACTTGTGTATCGACGACTCTAAAGTGGTTGTGTCAACCGCTCACTTAGAATAGTGGGAATTCGTGACAAGAATACATTGGATCGAGGATCAGTGTATTTGAACACGACTCGTCATCGTTCGATCCCACGGCTTATACTCCAGGAGTGTCAATAATCGAATGATTTACTATAGTAGCCTATGTGGACCTTAGACCGATAAGCGGTTATTGACGGAGTTGCTTTCAGAGTCTTGACTTGTCCTAGTTTTGCTAGGCCCTGTATGATCCAAAA
The DNA here is from genome assembly GCA_004919715.1 of Linderniella brevidens. NCBI lineage: Eukaryota > Viridiplantae > Streptophyta > Magnoliopsida > Lamiales > Linderniaceae > Linderniella > Linderniella brevidens. The sequence goes on along the minus strand of SWDC01000151.1, from coordinate 9,601,202 downwards.
AGAACTAGGGTTGGCTTCGACGCGCGGTCTTTAATATCTTTGTAAGATCGTTACGAAGATAAACATCGTAAGACTGCTCAAGTGGTCAACTGTTGTATTATATATTGGTATGACCGAAAGTAACATCATGCGCTAGGAATGTTTAGAATATCTTTGTGAACAATCTTACAAAGATATAAATGCAATATGAACAAATTTAAGAGGAAATTATTAGTGAATATCATATGCATCCTAGTTTTCAGACAAAAACTAATCCACATATGTGTTTGTATTCAATCAAATATATGACATATTACTGATGACTTTTTAAAAAGTAGTAAACACATTTAAACATCGCCCAATTCCTATGTGAGAGTACCACTCATCTCATTATATATTCTGAACTGAAGGTCCTATAATTCACTCATCGATTTATCTCCCGGCCCCTAATAAGAGATCAATGAATTGTGGTGGATCAACATCTTTATAGTCTCAAGCCTCCTACTGAGCTAATCAACAAATACGAGATAAATGCACATAAAAAGATTGAATGCAACATATATTCAATTAAGATTTAAAACCTAAACAAACCACCACATGTATTGTTTAGCTCGTAAAAAATGAGATCTTTATATGATAAGCGAAACAGCAAACACAATACCAGCTACAGAAAACTGAAATGAAAATTCTCGGACCGTGGGATCGAGGATTTCCACCAGATCATGATCGACTGAGCTGCCATAAAACGGAAAAGAAATGAAAATCAACAAAAAATAACGACAAATGCACATACAAAATGTTGAACCGAACATATATTCAATAAACATCGGAAACAACCACATGCGTTGTTTGGCTCGTCAGAGATGGGATCTTTACATGATAAGGAAAGCAGAAACATACGATCACAGATAATAAAAAAATGAAGTGAAAATACCCAAACTATGCGTATAATTGAGTTAATTCAACTTGGTGAGATCCGATAGGTTTTGCTTGGCATTGCAGCATACGGTGAAGAAACTGAAAAAAATAAAAAACTTCGGCCATACACAACAATCCAAACACATCAAAAATAATATAACACCACATAATAGACCTAGAAAATTAAATCACAATGCAACCATTTTTACGCTTCTGCTAATCACATACAACGAATGACTCCCTTTTTTAAGGCTGATTGTACCCGGATTTAATGACATGTTTCAAGAGCCTTGTCTAAGCAGATCCTTACACTCCTCGAGGATTTCGAACGGATCATGTTCATGAAAAAAGATGATTGACATTTTCTATCATAGACGACATATCTCTATTTGCAGCCGAAGCCCGAAATTTTATTTCTGAACCTATTCTACGATCATAGCTCTTTCGGGGGCACTTCTTAGTGTTCGTTTTTGTTTCAAGCATAGATGATCCTTATAACAATCTATCTTTCTATTATGAATGTTCATTGTGCATTTTAATGTAATGGACTTGAGCATAGTATGTTGGAATATTTAAATTGACAAATGTGTGTGTAGACTTGTGACCCACCTATACACACATGCGGGCTTGATCAATCCGCACCATTTGGACCCAATATGTATTCAATATCAAATTATATTTGAAATTCCTGCACCTTTGGAATATCAAAGGTTGTTAGACCTCAAAGATCAAATGACCTTTAGAATATGCACCTTAATTTATTAATGATGGGACGACATTTTAATGTGGGATTAAAGACTGCATGGGAAAATGCAAAGGTCACTTGAAGGACTACAAAGAGGTTGAAACTCTATACTTAGAGTTGTCAAAATCTAGAACACATGAAAAATCACGAGACCATTCACGAAAAATACTCGAAACAACAAGTCGTTCATCATCACTTCTATGTTCAAAGTTTGTCGTATGGTTAACGTTTAGTGCAACTTATAATCACATTTTCGTTGTATCTTGGAAAATAGACGCTTTAGTAAATCTCTTGCATTGAGGTAGAGAGCGAATATGTTTTAAGGAATTTGTGTTTAACACGAACCTCGAAAATTCCTAAGTCATTTCTGCAGTCACACAGCTCGCAGTATTACGTTCCTGAAGCTGCAGCCATGCAAATAGCAACAATGCAGTAGTGCCAGTAGTTGTGCAGTTATCCACCTTCACCAGCAGGGCATGAGTTTCTTACAGCCCTACAGCCTCGCAGTGGTGCGAACAAGCAATCGTGCTATTCTGCAGCCTTGCGATCTCAGTCTTACGAGTTGATTTTGTAGTTTTTTGATCGTCCAGTCTGACAGATTGTGGTCATATAAAGTATTTTCCCAACAATCTTAAAACAGATCTCTTGATATGATGTTTGACCACACCGATTCTCCAATCAACAAAGAGAACACCAACGACGTTGTCCCCTGAGACCAAACGTGCCGGCCAGCCACTTGGAGAAGCCGGAAAAGTTTGCAGGAGCAGTCCTCCGTTCAAGAGGTGGCAACAGAAGATGCTCTTATACCTCATTACACTCAACCTGGCGATTTACTTGAAAGAAGTCAAGCCTAACGTGGCAAGAGGCGAGTCTAATGCTGAAACTTTGAACACTGTTGTCGCATGGAAGCATTCCAAATTTTTATGTTGTAACTACATCGTGAACGCGACAAATGACACTTTATATAATGTATATTGCAGAGTGTAAATGGCAAAGGGAATTTTGGGAATCATTAGACCGAAAATATAAAACCGAGGATGCCGGCACAAAGAAATTTATTGTCTGATAGTTACTTGATTATATATTCCAAGACTGTAATCAGTTAGGTGCAAGAGATTCAATTGATCTTGCAGGAGATTCATGCGGAACGAATGGTTTTGAGTGAATCTTTCCAAGTGGCGGCTAACATTGAAAATCTGCCTCCAGTTTGGAAAAACTTCAAAACTTATCTCAAGCATAAATGCAAAGAGATGTCTTTGGAGGACCTGATTGTTAGATTTCGAATCGAAAAAGACAATAGAGGGTCCGAACGGAGAGTCCAAACTCATTCGAGCCAAAGGTGAATGTGGTGGAGCATGCCTCTAAAATGGGCAAAAATACTGGAAAAACCAAAGCGAAGCTTGGGACGACTGGAGGTGTCACACAGCCGAAGTACAAGTTCAAGGGAAAGTGTTTCAACTGTGGAAAACTGGGCTACAAGTCGTCAGGCTGTCGTCTTTCGAGGAAGAGCCACAAATGCAATATGATGAGATACATCACCAAAGACGTAGAAGACTTGAGCCTTGTTGCGGTGGTTTCAGAAGTGAACCTGGTGGGGTCAAAGCGTTAGAGAAATTTGTTCTCTACAAAACCGAAGTTGAGATCAACTCGGTAGAAAGATAAAACGTTTGAGAAGTGTTAGAGGCCGCGAATATGAACTGCTGATCGTAAACTTCTGTGCGGAACATGGTATTATCCATGAAGTGACCGCTCCGTACTCACCTCAGTCAAACGGGGTTAAAAATCGCACATTGAAAGAAATGATAAATGCGATGTTATTAAGTTCAGGCTTACTGCCCAACATGTGGTGGGATGCTATCTTGTCCAGTAACTACCTTTGAACAGGGTACCTCGAAAGAAAGGATATTAAAACTTCTGTTGTGATCGTAGTGAAGCAGATGATTTCAGAAACTAAGAATACCGAGGAATGGCCATTGTGGCGAGATGAATTTGTTACGACCATGTACAACGAGTGAGAAGTAGAATCTCAGTTCGTCTTGTTACCTACGAAGCAAATATGGCAAAGTTTCGATTGGTGAATGTGCATCTAGCACAGATGAATGTGTTTGCGCGAGATTATACTGTGACTATGGGTTTCTTTTTTCATATATGTTTACTGTTATTATATTTTGTATAGAGGATTCCCTGACTTTTTTTTCTGTGCCGAGGTATCCCCACTCGACATGGCTATGGAATGATCCCTAAATACCGATGTGGCTTGCGCCTCACATACCTGACTCCATTTAACCTATTTTTCCTTGTTTTTCTCTTGGAACCTACATTTGCCGTGTTTTTTTTCCTAAACCTAATGTGTGGGCATATTGTATGTGCTCAAGAACTCTGCACAATATAAGCACATAACACACATAAAAATATATATGTACGGGTTGAGGAAAACATCATTGTCCCACACCACAATAATTGAAAAGAGAAAAGAAAATTAGGGAAAGAATATGTATGAGATTAGGCTTGTCAATGCGGTTGGGTTTCCCTGTCCCGACGGGGATCCCCGCGAATAGGACGGGAAATCCTCTGTATTTTATCCCCTGGGGTGGGGACGGGGAGACATCTTTCCCCACGGGGGATCCTCGTCCCGTTCCCTGCCCTGTTCCTTGGTATATTATAATATTTAGATAATATTTGTTTTTCCAATTTATATTAATATAATAGAACCAATACTAGAGTTTAAATAATATTAAAATAATATAAATAATATTAAAATATAATTTATGATATATTCTACCAAAAAATATATTCACTTTATATATTATATTATAAGTAGTATACTTTTTCTAAAATATCGTGGGGGCGGATGGGGACGATTTCGTCCCCGTTTGGAAAAATTAGCTCATAAGCGGCGTCGCTGCTTCAAGATAAAGAAACAATTTGCAAGGATTGCTCATAATGATATGTGAAACCTCTAGTTCGTTGTGTGGTATACAAATTACACATCACGTTCCCAATAATACCAGCAACTACAAGTTATTTCTGGTGCTCTAGCTCGGAACCAATTTTCGAAATAACCGCCAAAAAGTGGTTATGGCGCGCTTGTTCATCTCTTTTGAATTAAAAAAAAATAACTCTTTGATTTCATATATACCCATCTTTCTCTTTCCAGCTTTGTGGCTCCTCGATTCTGCACCTTTATTGTTAAGTTCCTCATTAAAATTTTTTTATCTGCAGATTTATCGATTGGGGGAAATCCTCCTCCAAATTGTGGACTCATCAAAAGGTGAGGTAGTTCTCTGATAAAAAAAAAAAAGGAGTTCATTTAGGATCAGGTGACTCCAAGAATAATGTTGCAGTCTCGATATTTTGTCGTACTGGGACATCTTCTTTGGATCTTAATCAGGAAATCGTAACAAATTTTCCCCAATTGCTCTGCCTTAGCAAAATATTTCAACCCAGTCTGGATAGTAAAATCATGTTTTGTACATGTATTGTCATATAGTTTTAGATGTGTTGCAGCAAAAAAGCAACAATTAAAATGTTAATAAACTAGAAAAATAAGATAAAAATAAACAAATGTTCAATATCATCCCACAACCATTCCCTAGCATCAAGCATCATTTTGTGATAATTGAAACCAATGTTCAATTTCGATAAAAAGTTCACCAAGGTATGATACTCTTTTAACCAATTGTGGCTTTTGGAACTCATATTGGGCTCACGTTGGATGTCTGACATCGATTGAATTTTCATAAACGCATCCGCAAGTGTGTGAAGATATCCTCTTTTAAAACCATTTTCTAATTTCCAATCTTGTGAATTATTAACTGTTTGTATCAAGCTCCTTTTTCATCTGGCTTTCCGCGAACGTTTGGTCTTGTTCTTTTGATTTAGTGCCATAATGAGTTTTATCAGTTGATAAATATTCAACATCTAGAAATGTGAATACTTATTGTATTTCTAGTATTGACTAGTGACTCTATTTATTTTATTCATCTATATAATATTGTTGACCTTTTTGGTATACGCTTTGAAGAGTTTTGATGATCTATGTAATTAGGGTCATAACTTGAGCAGTTCGATTATGAAATATTAAAATGTCTAAGTATATGATAATATTCGACTATGCATGCTTTACAAGGTTAATCATTGAAAAATGTTGAATGTTTGTTATACATGTGATTATGTGCTTAACTGGCAAAACTATGTGATCACATGTTATAGATGTCTCACATGCTAGGGAATATCTGGTTGCAGATACAACGTGCTATTTATGGTAAATCGTGTGAGATATCATGATGAAGCTATATATGGAAAGTATGTTGTCTAAATATGGAATGTGTTATATCCGTTTGAATATATCTATTCTGAGAAGAAATCATGTTGATAATCTTTGCATGCATCTTACTTGATCATATATGGAAAAATCGATTAGGATATTCTTCTTGCTGAAATTAAGGAACCATAAAAAGTAAAGATCCTGATGGATTGATTTTATATGATGCTAACTGGATATCACATATGGAAAGTGTTGTTATGGAAAATATCATCTCGAATAAAAGTATATGTCTTGATTTCGTACATGTGCTTTTAAATGGAATAAAATCATGATATTATGAGCTTATGACCGTTGTGATATTACATGAATGGCATTATTAATTGCTCGATAATTACATGGATTATGTGCTTATTTAGGATATTATCTCGTGATTGACTTTCCATGTAAGTGTTGGTTCAAAGGGTCTATATATACAACACAATACTTAAAATGTCAAGCTAAGAAGTGATAAAAAACAGAAGAGACGAGTTGAGCTTATACTTGCAAAAACCTTCTGTTGTTCAGCGGTCATTAGTGATAACCTTCTGCCGACTGCGTCTACACTTGTGATATTTCTGCAGTCTGAGTTTACACCTGCAAATTCCATCACTGGCCGAGTGATTCCATATCCCTCCCCCATATATTATGTCTTCGGACGTGAGGTACACGAAGGAGGCAAAGTCGACGTTTACACACACGTGAAGGGAAGGATTCTGTTCCGGAGGCCCTTCGGTAGCGAGCTGTTTCCTGTCGGGAATTGGAGATTCCCTGAAGCAAAACTCGGCGTGCGGTAACCTAGTGTGTCTAGTGTTCGACTTGTTTCGGTTTGTGTATTGGGCATAATCAATCAGTTTTGTAACCGACTAAGGTAACACTATAGTGATTGATTAACTCTTGAGGAACAAACCTCAATGAGAGGACTAAACCCCGATTGGGGATATAACCTTTATAAATATTCGATTCCCTGAAGAGAAACTCGGCGTGCGGTAACCTAGTGTGTCTAGTGTTCGACTTGTTTCGGTTTGTGTATTGGGCATAATCAATCAGTTTTGTATTAGTAATTGATTAACTCTTGAGGAACAAATCTCAAGAATTAGTTTTTCTGATTCTAATATAATATTCGAATAAGATTAATTTTCTGATTCAAATAATATTCGAATATAATTACAAATATAACGATATTCGCTTTGAATATTTATCGAATATTCGATTCGATTAACTCGATATTTATTTCAATATAATATATTATACTTCAACAAAACATTACATTAAATCATGTAGGTAGTAGTATATGTATGTATATACACATATATGATATTTATGGATAAATATTTCTTTGACTCTTTCGTAGTTACGACTTCTACTTTTGTTGTATTATTTTTACGTTGTTCACAATTATCGGAAATTTTCTTACGGTATTCACGGTAAGTGTGCATAGCAATTATATTTGTCTATAAATACACGGTCACAAAATACCTATTTATTTAAATCATATCTACTCAACACAGGTAAATTCGATTTCTACTCAAAAAAAATGTAAAATTCGATTTAAAACGACTAATCAAAATACATTTTATTTTATACTCATTCATGTTATATAATAATTTAAACATTTCTAAATATAAACCAACGTACCTTAAATGATTCTCATACGAATCGATCCGTTGATCAAGTAAGCTGATATATCGCTCACGATTATGAATTCGAGCAATCCGTCGTCAAGTAAAGCTGATATATCGCTCACCATTCTGAATTCGAGCCATCCGTTGATCAAGTAAAGCTGATATATCGCTCACGATTCTCAATTCGAGCCATCCGTTGATCAAGTAAAGCTGATATATCGCTCACGATTCTGAACTCGAGCCCAGAAGATGTTTAGCTGAACGTCCTGTGTGTAATTGGTGAGACCTTTTCCATCCTCCTTGCAACGTCGTTCTTGATTTTGTGTTTCTGGTTGTGTTTTATCTTATACAGCGTTCTCCGTCCACTTCAATCTCAAATCTGTGTAATTCTCCGTTTTGTCTTTCCTTCCGCTTGTTGCCCTCTTTCGTGTTGCTGAGTTCACTAATTTTTTTACTGGTAATCTGCTGAGTTCAATATAAGTTCTGGTCTACATTTTTTTTTCTTTTTTTCTTTTTTTCTTTTTAAATTTGCTCAGCTTTTGTTTAGTACTGAAATGTTGACTTCACTTGATGAGACCTGTTTCTTATACGGCATTCATTTTCTTCTTTATCCTTAACGAATTAGTTCCGCAGCGATTATGCCTATCATGAGCAAGACTGCCCGTAAAGTATGAGGATCTCGCTTAACCTGATTACTCGTGTGACTCAAATTTTGTTATTTTGACGACTCTGTGTTTGTCCTGAGTTTACAGTTCATCACACTGCAGTTGAGTTCCTTGTTTCTCTTATCATCTACGCAGGCTTCTGTAGTCGAGAGAAAAACCCGATTTGTTTTCTAGAAATAAAGAATGTCCTCACTTGGTGTAGCCCCTGCCTCTGGTTGTTGAGATCTTAGCAGTAAAACCCCTGGCCTTGACAATAAAGAAGTGATGAACGAGATGAAGCTTAAGAATGACAAGGCATGAGACGTTTTTTTTAATTTTTCTTAAATATTATTATGAATTCCAGATGACATTGAGTGGTTGACATAATATCTACTATTGTACAGGGATATGGAGCCAGCTTTATAGATGGCAATGGAACAGAAACTGGTCATATATAATTGAGACAACAATTGGTGGCAAAATGGGTAGCCTAAACAGTTTCATTTTGCTTTTATAGTTGGATTGGCAAGCATTGAATTTCTCTTGTTTAACTATTAACTGGATTTCCATCGTTTCTGTGTCGGACAGTTAGTTACATGGCTGAAAGAATTGCGGGTCAGGGATCATTCGATGTGGTGTTCCAGTTAAGCTTTATCTGTAACTGTTTTCATGAAAAAAGAGTTAGCTTTATGGTGTTTGTGAGACCACAATCTTCCATTCATATATATTTCACTTTTTCTTGTCCAGGCAAATGTTTTCTCTTGAAATTTTAGCCTCTATTTCCTGGAGAGAGTGGAGTTGACCAGCTTGTTGAAATCATTATGGTAATAGGTCAAATCATTTTTCTCTGTTTGTGTAACTCTAAATCTAATTGTAACTTGTCAACATTACTATCACATCATGATGAGATACGAAAAATAACTGCATAATAGAAAACCATCCTCACATATAATGCATAGGTCCTGGGCACTCCAACAAGGGAGGAGATCAAATGTATGAATCTCAACTGTACAGAGTTTAAGTTCCCTAAATAACGTTCATGGCATAAGGTATCTCAACTATTGATCTTGTTTCAAGGCTACTGTAGTAGTCCCCAAACTTGCCATGTACTGCTGTGAGTATTACAATATCCACTTCCTTAAGCTATATCTGAGGTTTCTTGTCCATTATCCATGTGGTTCGTCTCATTGATCATGAACTAGAACTCTTTAAAGTGAATCTTGTTTGCTTCTGATAATACATTGCTAATCCACGCATTCTCTTCATGAATTACGCACCCCTACATTCGCCTACCAAATGGACGCACCTTTATTCAACTTTGAGTCACATGGTGAGTCGTTGTGCCATATCCCGTGTAGTTTAAATGTTTCGAGGAGTTTTTGTATAAAGTTGGTTCTGCACCTTTATTGTTTGGTTCCTCATTTCCACCTTTTTTATCTGCAGATTTGTCGCAGGGGGGAACATCCTCTTCAAAACTTGTGGATTCATCACATGATGAGGTAGTTCTCTGACCAAACAAGGGAGTCCATGTAGGACCAGATCAGGTGACTCCAAGAACAATGTTGCAACCTCAATACTTATTGCGTACTCTTGGGTAGTAAGTCCATGTTTTGTACATGTTACTATCATATAGTTTTTAATGTGTTGTGTCAAAACAACAATTAAAATATTTTTAATAAACCAGAAAATAAAATGAAAAAACACATGTTTAAGATCATCCCACAACTCGCCATTAGTATCAAGCATCATTTTCTGATAATTGAAACCCGTGTTGATCTCAATAAAAAGTTCATCAAGGTATGATACTCTTTTTTCCAGTTGTGGCTTTTGGAACTAAAATGGGGCTCATGTCTGACATCGGTTGAATTTTCAGAAACGCATCCTCAAGTGCTTGAAGATATCCAATTTTGAAATCATTTTACTGATTTCCAACCTTGTGAATTATTTCTTTAAATGCTTGCATCATGCTTCTTTCTTCATCTGACTTCCATGAACGTTTGGTCTCGTTCTTTAGATTGGGAGTCATAATTAGTTTCATCGATGAATAAATATTAAGAATCTAGAAATCTGAATCCTTATTGTATTTATAATACTTAGTATTGAATATATCAATATTTATTTTATCCATCTATATAATATGAATATTCAGAACGAACGAGTCATCAATAAATATTCGATTCAAATAGTTATTGAATATTCGATTAAAATAATTCAATAATTATTTCAATATAATATATTATACTTCAACGAGGCATTACATTACAGCATTAACAGAAATAATGGTATAGTAGTATATGTATGTATATACATGTACACGATATTTATTGCTGAATATTTCTTTATGACTTTTTCTTTAATATTAGTTACGACTTCTACCTTTGCTTTATTACTTGTGAAAATTTCTTCATGTATATATATGACTATCTCTTATCAGTACATCTACACACAGTTTATGAATGACACATTCGTTCTGAATATTCATATTATATAGATGGATTAGATAAATATTGAAATAGCCAATATTCAAAATTATAAATACAAGGCGATTCACATTTCTTGATTTTGAATATTTATTCCTTGATTAACAAATTATAGCTCCAAATAAAAAGAACAAGACCAAACGTTTGCAGAAACCAGATGAATAAAGGAGCTTGATACAAGCATTCAAAGAAATAATTCACAAGATTGGAAATCAAAAAATGGTTTCAAAACCGGATATCTTCAAGCAGTTGATGATGCGTTTCTGAAAATTCAACCGATGTCAGACATTCAACGTTAGTCCCATATTATTTCCGAAGGCCACAATTGAAAAAGAAAATATTATATCTTAATGTACTTTTTATCGAGATCATTCAGTGGTTTTAGTTATCAAGAAATGATGCTAGTGACAAGTTGTGGGATGATATTAAACATGTGTTTATTTTCATTTTATTTTTCTCGTTTAACAATATTCTAATTGTTGATTTTTTGGTGCAGCACATCCAAAACTTTATGATAGTACATGGACTTACTATTCGCATTGGGTTGAAATATTTGGCAAAGACAGAGCAACTAGGAAAAATGTGGTTGGATATCATGAATTGCTCCAAAGAAGATGCCCCAGCACGTAGAAAGTATCGAGGCTGCAATTGTTCTTGGATTCACCTGATCCCACATGGACTCCCTTTTTTTGGTCAGAGAACTTCATCATTATTTGATGAGTCCACATGTTTTGAGGAGGATGTTTCCCAAGACTACAAATCTGCAGATACAAAAGGTGGGAATGAGGAACCAAACAATAAAGGTGCAGAATCGTGTAATTTTTGTAATTAACTGTATGCGCCTAGCAAAATATTCTAGTGCCCTTCCTACTCGAGTAAAACTCATTATTCTTTCCAGACTACTTATATATATTCTGTATCAGTAGCCACAGGTTGTTACCATGTGGACATAATAACATGCCATGGCATCAAGTAATGCAGTCAAGGTCCCACTTTAGTGTTGTATAACTTGTGTGTGGTGTTCATTACTCTCTTCTTTTTTTTTTTTTTCATCATGGTTGACAGCACAGCACAGGAAGATTAGGCAAATCGAACTCAAATGCATCTGCATCCAACACATCACATCACTGTAAAAGAGAATCCATGATAAAGGAGAATTCAACTTTGGAGCTGTATCGCGGCGGGTGTGACGTTTAAGGACATCCATCCACATGGAGAATGCTAGGAAACCGATAAATTGTTGGGCCGTTCTACTGTCTCAGCAGTAATCACACTTGTGCAGTTTACTTTTGTCTGATTTAACTTACAGGGGGAGTGTATGATGTAAGAAGGCGACAAGTTTGTTTTGCCATGCACACAGACATCATGGTGTCTGTTGGATGTTGAGCTTGTTTTGAGCTCGGAGGGTTTATTATGTGAGCGCAGGTAGCTGAACATAGAATCGATAGTAGTATGCATTTTAAGAACAAGAAGCTGCAGCAGCAGCTCGATATGATGTGCCATGCCTGCCTTATAACAAGTACGAAGAGTCGGAGGTTTCAGTTGTTGAACTCAAACAAACTCTGTAAAGATGCGTTTCGATTCGTGTATTTGAATTGATCTTGCGTGATTTTGAATTATGATTTGTAAAATCTTAATTTCAAATCCAAAATTCATTGTTTGATAAACGTTCGGATTCGAAATCTGCATTTCAAAATGAAGCTCGAGCTCGATCTCAAGCTTGTTATTAAAAAAATTAAAAAGTATACAAAATAAAATAAAAGTAATAAAAAAGAAAATAAAACAAGCTCGCGAGCTTTCGAGCATTACGGGTAAGTTCGACACGAGTTTTTGTCGAATCGGCTCATCGAACTCGAGTCGAGCTTTTGTCGAGCCGGCTTATCCAACTCGAGCTGAACTTTTGTCGCGCAAGCTCGTCATGCTCGCAAGCCGACTCGACTCATCGTTCACCCCTAATTATTATTATTATTATTATTATTATTATTTACGAAAAAACTCTTATTATGCGACTTTGGATTTCGAAAACCGGACCGTGTCATCAAATTTCAATTCAAATCCGACAAATAATGAACGTTTAAATTAACATGGGAATTGGATGAAATCCAAATCCAAATTCGTGAGGTTCCGAAAAGGATGATTTGAGGAAACCCCGAATTTCAATTTGAAATCCGGGTATTCAAATGAGCCCATAAGCTTAACCATTGGCATGTGGGATGGAAGTATTTCAATGCCTGCTTTGTATTGTGCTATATGTGTTTGTTCATCGGCCTGCAAACGATTCTTTTTCAGTTGAAACCACAACGAATATAGAACGTACGCGCGGCGGAGCATCAATTCGTTTTCTATATTCCCTCTCATTTCTCGCTTGCTTGATATGGACGGACATTGCGATGCGATGATCATAAGGGAGGGTTTCATTCAAAGCCTCTCTCTCTCTCTCTCTCTCTCTTGGGAAGGGAAGGGAAGGGATAAATATAGCTCCCAAAATATTGACAAGAGATTTGTAGCCGCCTGTATAGACAAGCAAACTGGCCTGTAAGATTTCCTCCATAAAATGTAGTATTATTGTTATTTTCAAGAAGCCTTAGGACATGATGATTTTGATGCATCAGCCAGCACCGATCGTTTGCGCCTACTACTAGCAGTGGGGCACATGTCAAGGCAAGGTTCGGTGAGTGCACTGTCATCTTCTGGTGCAGGAGGAACCACCCCAAATTTGAACTGATGCAATCAACCGTCTTAGTTTCTTTTATAAATATATATGAAGAAAACGTTTCTCTCAGTATTTTGCTTCTGATGATCGAATGAGTTGTCACTACCTGACAGCTGTAGTCAGTGAAATTGGGCTCCATAAGCAAAGGAACTCCCATGTAATCCATGAAAAACGCCTGTAGTAGAGGATTGATATATGAAGCAACTCTACTATATATGTAAGTAAAGACTCGCTCACCTGTGTAGGAAGCTTGCAGGTATTGATGCACACGCCAACACATTTGCTCTCGTTCAAGTACTTGCATTTCTCAACAAAAACCTGCAGAAACGAAGCCAACAATCAAAACCCGAGCAACAATTTTCAGCTTCAGAAAGGGCGAATGCTGAGTTTTTACCCCGCTAGACCACGAAGATCCATCTGGGAGATCGACAGAGTTCACGGTGCATGTTCCCATGAGCCACTGACATGAAATTGCAGTCACTCTTGCTTCCATAAGCCCAAAAGACACCAGGCCACCACAGATTAGTAAAAATCCAACCATGGAGAGAGAGAGAGAGAGACACGGACTACTAAACATATATATATATATATATATATATATATGCATAAATGCTTACCAACCATCTCTGCTGCCACTTTTCCACCAGCAATGGGTGAAACTAGCATTTTGTAGAGGTCTAATATCACCCAAGGGAACAACGATTTTAGTATCCGCACCTGCCGAAAATGCATGTATTAATTAATGTGGCCTAACATAGAGGAATCAAGAATGCAAAATGAGCAATCATGTACTATTTACATACAGCAGCTAGTGTGGCCTCCGAATTGGATCTGCCGAGCATGATCCTATGCGCAACATCTATCAGTCCATCGTACCCTGGCTTATCAGAGTCCCATCCAATCTCCTGCTGATACATACATACATACATACATACATACATACATACATACATACATACATACTGTCTGGTAAAAATTACCAGCTCCAAAGCATGTAATTAACAAACCTGAGCCATTCTGCTGCGGAAGACATTCAAGAAAACCCCATCAAGCACCGAGGGAACGTACTCTTTCTGTAGAGAACTGCGCTCGACAACTGTTTCTTTCTGCCACAAAAAAAGGGGGGGGGGGGGTGAATGCTCCAAATATCTTATTGTCCGATGGGCTGAGCTATAGAGGGTAATAAGCTTACGGAATCTGATCGTTGGGCAGCGAGGCACGAAATCGTACGACGACGATGGAGGTTGGGTCTTTGGGATTTGGTGGTGTTGGAGGTTGAAATGTGTGGCGGGCGCAGATTGAGAATAAGCAGCGTCGTTGGTACAGCCATAGCCTATACACATGGGCGGACGGGCCTCTGCTTTCAGTTCAGGCCAACCATTTTATCTATCACTTCAGTTGTTACGGGTTGGGCAGGCGAGGCAATAAAGACAAACTTCAATAAAAAGAATTAATTTATCTTTTCATCCCTTTTTTTTTCTTCAAGTAATTAACTAATGATCTCGATTTCAATTGTAATTTTTATTTTCTTTTACAGTTAGGAGATATCCGCGGACATATAGCCATTAGGATTTAGGATTGTCAATGGCGAGGATCCACCCCAAACGGGCGAATACCCGATTTCCTATTCCTTGTGGGGCGGAGATCGGATATACTTCCCACCCGCTATCCGGAGAATTCGATTTTATAAATTCCACAACTATCCTATTCATATTATTATAATATATATAATACTTTATATACTATTTAAAAATTCTATTTTTTTCCAATATTTAAATATTGTATTCAATAATATATTATAAGATATATTTTATTTATCTGCTGGGAGTGGGAATCCCCATTTAAAGTACCATTAAATAATGTATCTAAATTTTATATTATAATAAAAATAATCTCGGGGGCAAGAATCCCCGTGGGGATGGGAGGGGGATTAGATCCCCGCCCTCGCTCAGCCTCAAACATCCTTAGCAGTCATGACTTGTGTTGGTGTAGCTCGTGCTTCTCCATCGAAGCCAAGCATTATAGCTATATAAAAGTGCCACTTGATTACAATGCTTTTTTTTAACAAAAACGAAACTTGATCGTTCTAACTGAAAGACTCCAAGATAAGGAATTAGCTGCATCCCCTGACCTCGATTCAATGCATGTAGATTCGAGCTTTTATGCAACGACTTTGCAATCACCCTCGACCATGATATCCTTCCAACCTCTGTATCGCGAACCGAATGGCATCTTTCAACTGTTTCTGGATCAAAGTCTCCTACATAAAATCTTGTGCACCACCCGAGGCAAGAACCATATAAATCGGGCGCCAGCACCATCATATGAATTGCAGCCTCAAGTCGTGACTGGTGTAGAGCTACATCGAAGTTCATCTTGATAGTCCCTGAAGATGGCCTAGTCCATTTGTCAGTACCGGAGGAATTATTCAGCAATGGGTCGCATTATTTATTCTCCACAGGTAAGCCAAAAGTAAAACACGGTGAATGACAGAGATAAGATTTTGTTCGCCCTCCAAAGCCCATTTATTTCGGAGAAGCAACAATGAACAACATAACTTCAAGGATTGAACAAAGGAACTTGAGCCAAGGGTCTTGCAAGCCTATGAACCAAACGAGTCTTAGGTGGAGTCGGGATGTGCCAAATTCTGTATGTCTCCAAAACGACTTTGAGCCAGGAGATTTCAGAGGCTTTTTTAATTAACTAAGTTATTTTTCAATTAGTATTTAAATAATAAGTTAAAATGGATTAGTTATTAATAAAATAAGTGTTACGAAATACTAACTCGTACGCAAATATAAAAACATCACCGTCTCTTTCAAAATCATTCGACATAAATTGAAAAACATCAAGCAGCGACGACGACCATCACCCACCCTGCACCGAGACTACATAATCAACAATTAACATCTGACGACTAGTAACCTTGCGATTTGATCGACGACTAGTAACCCTGCGACCAGCGACGCAGCGGGTATACATCCGCGACAAGCGGCCCTACGACCCTGCGACCGGCAACGCGGCGGCCGGTGTACATCCGCGGACAATCGGTGACAATGCGTCAATCGGTCGTTGTTTGGCATTAGAATATGGATGACTTAAATTTCCACGGTCTAGTAGATGGGTCGGTGTTGACGATGCAATCGAATTGCTGGTCTCGTGATTTATTGTTAGACGTGGATAATTTGGATAAAACTATAAAACTTAGATCAATGGGTAAATATAGTTTGGGGTACGCCGGAGGAACCTGTTGTTTTACACGGCCATGTGATAGAGAAGTTACATACCATGTCCTTATATGGAGTATACATCTGTAAGTCGCAGAAAGTAGACCCACATTTGATTACGGCGTTAAGTCGAGCGTTCGAGATTAGAGACAGATACATTTCACTATTTTTTCAGAGAAACCAATATAACGTTGGAGGACGTCAGCATATTATGGAGACTTTCCATTGACGGAAATTGTGTATCTGGCGTGATCCAATCGCAATCACTAAACAGTGGCAATTACGAGTGATTGCTTGGCTATCGATCACCAACCGAAAAAAATTAAGGGAACATCGTTATCGATGGGAGCATTGGTTAATTTTTATATGGCTAATCCTATCACGAGCGAGAGTGACGAGGTGGAGGTCGAGCAAGTCGCACGTGGATATGCAATGTTGCTTTATGGTGATGTGATTTTACCTGATTGTACCGCCCACACTGTTTCTCTTACATACCTTCATTTATTGGAGGACATTGATGAGGTGCATATGCATAGTTGGGGTAGTGTTGTGCTGGATTTCTTATACAGAGAGCTTTGTTCGGCTAGCAAGCCGAATAAGCTTAATATTGGCGGATCTCTACGGCTGTTGCAGGTAAAATTTTAATATACAGAATGTGTATGTGGATGAGAATCCTTATTGCATCTAATATTTCTTTTATTACAATTATTATTGTAGGTGTGGGCTTGGATGAGAATCCCTTTACAACCCATTCTCTTGGCGGAAAACGTCGGTATGTCGTTGCATTTAGTTGATGGAATTCAGCTGTTGATGCCCCCACACGTAACAAGGTATTATATTATAATTATTCCTTATGCAACACATTATTAATTTTTTTTTGCTTGTAGATGGAACACTACTGTGGATCATACTTCTTTGACGCGTTCAAATTTACTCACTGCTATGGATCTTACTTGCCTCCGGTGTATCGCCCGTGACGTGCCGTTCGATGTATCCGCTTATTTTTTTTCAATATCGTTGAATCCCATCCAAAACGGGTGCTTCGTCAATTTGGTATGATCCAAGGCATTATTCCTCAATCCTCCCATCGAGATACCGATCTCCACTGTTGTGAACGCCGCCAGCAAGCAGGGATGGATTGGAGGTCACGTCATGCTGACTTGATACAGATGTGTGTGAATTGAGATGACACTATTGTTCATGGACCGCCATCGACTACACTCGTATAAGTCATTGACGATTATCACGAGTGGTATATACGAGTTACACGTCGATACGCATCTCCGGCGGCGAGGCAAATAGCTCGAGGTTTCCAGATGGGTGATGATGCGTGGATGTCCATGATAGTAAGTCGATGTCTTAATATTATGATTATATTTATTTATAACAGTTAATATGTTGAGGTATTACTTGCATTGCTAATTGCAGGACCACCACATTTATGAATGCACGGGTTTGTTTCAAAATAATGATGTTAAACAAGACCAGCGTCTAGTTAATCAGATGGAGCAGATGTTTATTGCCGCCAGCCGCCAAGACATTTGCATGACGATGATCCTGATCCGATGTACTTCGAAGATCTTGCTGCTATGTTTACGACATTTTTCGGCTGTGAAGGAGGTGAAACATCTATTCACCGAGAAGATGTGAATTATGAGGCATAATTTGCGACGACTTCAACACGATCCAGGCGATCTCGAAGAAATTAGATAGACCATGTCAACGAGATAGACGATGTAACCCAAGGCGTTGTGGTACGGGCGTTCATTTGTTATGGAGATTGACTATTTTATATTTTATGTTGACGACGATTATAAAGTTTATTGTTAAATGAAAATTTTTTCATTACATAATCATTACGTAGAGAAAAATACATCAGATACATAAAATCTGTTTTCATTACGTAATATTGCATAGTCTCGTAGTTCCCTATCATTCATTTCGTTGTCTGGCACGCGTTTCACCCATATCCATCTCGTTTCGAATACGAGTTCGCCGATATCTTCCTGGTCCAATTCGTTCACGACGGCGCTCGTTATGAATAAGCTTAAAATCTTTAGAACTCCAATAACATTCATCGTGCAGTGTATGGAAATACTCTTTCTAGTACAAACACCTAATAGACCACTGCATTATAGGCGACGATTGTGTGAAAAGAGTCGTGTATAATTCTTTTTAATTTTTATCGAGCATAAGCGACAATTTTTTTAAAGTAACCGTCGCGGAAAGAATCGTTGAACATTACGCGACGATTTTTTTACGAAACGTCGCATATTTGTTACATTTACGCGACAGTTTTTAGCCAAACCGCCGCGTAAAGTTTTTATAAAGTATATGCGACGGTAATGGGATAGCAACCGCGTAAAGGTTTTGTTACTGTTGCACAGATTCTTCTTTTCCCTCACTTGTTTTTTTTTATTTCTAATATTCCCAAATGACGAAACGACGACGATTTCTTCCCGAGGTGATTTCACAAAACTAGAGACGCTCATCTAGGCTAGACAACGCGGTGACGCTTTGGTTAAAGGATGGTGGTGGTCAGATTAGTTTGATTTTAAGGTTCGACCTTTTTTTCAATTCAAATTCGTTTCTCGGGTTTCGAAGATTATTTCTCCCAATCTTGTGTGAATTCAATTGATTTGTAGTCCATGTAGGCAATGTCGTGTAATGGATGTTGATTCGTGTCTTAGTTTCGGAGATTGGGCGGAAATTGTTTCGAAAATTGGTGTTTTGAGTTCAGTTTGGTTGGTATCTGTGGATGAGGGGCAACTTCGTGTAATGTATGTTGATTTGTGCTTTATTTTGAAAATTGGGGGGAAGGTTGTTTTGGTTTCGAAAATTAGGGTTGTTCGATTTAGGGGAATTCGTCTGCTTGGTTTCTATTCGATTTGGGTGTGATTTCGTCTAATGTATGTGTTGATTTGTTGCTTTAGGTTCGTAAATTGGGTGAATTGGGGCTTTTTTGGTTTCGATGCTAGTGTGTACGCCCTTTCCATATTTTTAATATTTTTTAGGACACGTACACTTTTAAAACATCTGATCTTTGCGATAAAGCTATAACTTCCATAGACATGTCCTTCTTGGATATGCTTCGACGATCAGAAGGAAGACATGTCGTTGCAACATGAAGCAACAACTGTTTCAGGCCATCGTCTGCGAGCAACGCTCCTAGATCAATGTTAACGGGATGCCTACGTGACGCCGATTTTCTTACATGACGGATCACCTTAGTGGCTCCGTCGGGTTATTTCTCAACCTGAGCTCGTGCGATGCCTATCAAAACCATTCTCTTGTCCCGGCGATGCAATCATCTTGCCAAAACAATGCCCCATTTCACCCACTTCAAGGATGATCTCCCCAATTCGATCATCATGAGGGGGAGTAGTATTAAATAAAGAAAATGGGAGCAATACCACGACGAAAGTGCAAGTTTAGTCAAAAACGCTAAAATCTCAAGCATCGTCGAAGAATCAAGCAAACCATGACCCTTAAAAACGAAGTTGTTGTCTCGTGTGCGTCTCTCCAAAAATTCAAAGAGAACTCCCCAATCCCAACACAAGGTTGAACAAAAGTATGGGGGACTTGTGCCACTATAGAAGGGAGAGGTCGAACACAAGAGAAAAAAATCCAGCAAGCAACTTCAAACACCTTCCGGCATTTCCGAGACAAGTTTCAAGTGAAGACTTGAAGGAAGACACGGTGCCGAGAAGAGAAGGTTAAAACACGGTGGGCCTGAAAATCTCCCAAACAATAGATCACAAGACAAGACTACAAAGGAGGAGATAACTGAAGAAGAACACACACATGCGCTTCCACGGACACATACCATGATACGTATTTTTCAAGAACTCAGGAGGACATTTTTTACAAGACCAAGATAACAAGCGTTGAATTGCAAATTGAATACAAATTGGAAGATTGATAGGATCATTTTATTGTGTTTGAATTAATTATGTTATCTTAGTCTTGCAATGTACTATGACTAGATTCTATTTTATAGAGTCTAGTGATCTTTTATTTGTTATGGGCTTACAAAGGCCCAAGTATTATATACCAACACGTGGTATAAATACTAAAACCCTAACACATAGTTATGTGTGTCTTGTGTGTGAAAGTGTAGAGAATTATCCATTTGAGAGGATAAGGTCATTCCCAACCAAGCTACTCAAGAACAAGCCCTCACGCTCCCCATGTAAATCACTACTTTCGAGCTAAAATCGTGGTAAATCTTCTTTAATATATCTTTAGTTGGATAATCTAACTTTTTCAGACAATATTAACCGTACCGCGTAAAATCTCGCTCTCTCGGTGCCATTCAGACTTTCATAATTACTTCAATAAATTATCGCGTGTTCAAATACAACTATCATTGTGCCCTGATTTATTTATTTATTCCCATACACCGGCAACGACATTTATAGTCCCAAGGGAAGTTGAACCCAATTGGCTTTTTTTAATAAAATAAATCAAAAATAAATACTTATTTATTAAATATGGCCATTTTTGCAGTTATTAATAAAAAAGGGTCGATTGTGGGTATTACCCGCGACGTCGCGCGTAATGGCCGCGACGACGCGTCTATTGGACGCGATTCTGTCCAAGCCCGTGGCAAGCTTCAAAGTTGGGCCAAAATCGATATTGGCGTATCGTCACGACTATTAGCAGCGACGTCACGTTCATTGGACGCGACGACAATGACAATTCATCCACGCGCTTTCTGCGCAATGCAATTGGCTTTTGGCTTCAAAACCGCTTCAGAACTGATGTGGACGTAACATTATCGAGTTTTGCAGGAGAATCGTCGCATCTAATAGTTTCGACGTCGCTTTTAATAGATGCGACGGATTTTCCTATATAAAGCACTATAATTCTATATAATTTGATGTGTAAAAAACAACTTGAAGTATTAAAATTCCTCATCACATTATGACATCACGTAAAATTTAAGTCTCTATCCACTATGGCTGTGAAATCATTACCGGATGAAACTCCATTCGTTACACCATCCCACCCATTTATTTTCGGCGAATTCGTCGCTATACTAGCTTCGTTCGATTTCTGGGCATGCTGTATGATGTTATTCGCGTCGGCAACAATACTTTTCTTCTTAACAGTTCATGTTAAGAATGAATACTATCAGCATTTTCGACTCTACCAGAGGCTCTTTCGACTCAACTTTCATGCCACAAATAAACTACTAATAGCCATACGAAACAAAATTGGAGAATACCCAAAATGGTCCCCGATGTTAACCCTAAGGACCAATTTAGTCCCCAATGTTTCGCGTGAACCAATTTAGTCCCGATGTTGTTGATTTTGAACCAAATTGGTCTCTCCGTCAGTAATTCCGTCAATTTGGATGGAAAATGCCACGTGTCGGCAGTCGATCGGCCTGACTTTCTCCCCTCTTAAAATCTTTAAAAATAATAGAATAATTAAGATTAAAAAAATCTGTTAAAACAAAAGAGAGAAAAACAAATAAATTTTAAAAAATAAAAATTTAGCAAAAAATTAGAATTAAATTGTTTTTCGTTTTATTTATTTATTAATTATTTAAAAATAACTAATAAAAAAATAAAAAATATAAAATAAATTTATTTTTTTGGTAACTTATTTATTAAAAAATAAAGAAAAATAAATAATAAAATACGATAAATATTATATTTATGGGAATCTTGTCTCGTTCTCGTCTAGTTAGTGGGAAGAAATTGTCCCCGTCTCCGATTTCGCGGGGACCTGCCTGAATTTTTTTACATATTTTTTATATAATTATATATAAAACAAAAAATATCCAATTTATAAATTATATTATAAAAATATTGTAAAAATAATTCAGGAGGGACACTTTCTTCCTCGTTAACTAGTCGGGAACGGATGAGATTCCCCCAAATACATTATTTTATTTTCTTTTTATTTTTATCTTTTTATTTTTAAATTTTGTAATATTTTTTACCTTTTAATATAACATTAAAACAAAAAATAAATTTTTTATTTTTTGTTTTTTATTTAATTCCTTTTTTATATATTTTGTAAATAAAAACGAAAATTAAGTTTATTATTTTTTATTATTTTGAAAATTTTAATTTATTTGTTTTTTTTTTCTTTTTAGATGGATAATTCTTTTTTTTATCTTTTTTAAACTTAACTTTAATTTTCCGTTTGGTTGGAGGGATGTGGTTAGATGGTATTAGTTTAAGTTGGATTTATATAATAGGGGATATGAGTTCTTTTGGATGTTTGGTTGATTGAAAACTAATGATGTCTAATATGTTTGGTAGATGTGTTTAGAAGGTATTAAGTTTAAATAAATAAAATTATAATTTTACCTTTTTAATTAAAAAATACGGTATGAAAAGAGAGAGAAAGGAGGAGAAGAGAAAGAGAATCGGGAGAGACGGGGAGAAGACGAGAGAGAGAGAGGGAGAGAGAAGACGAGAGACAGAAGGGAGAAGACCAGAGAGAGAGAGAGGTGAGAGAGAGATAGAGAGGGGGGGGAGGGGGAAAAGAGAGATAGAGAGATATGGGAAGACGAGAGAGAGAGGGGGAGGGAGAGAGAGAGAGGGGAGAAGATGAGAGAGGGGAATTAAAAAAAGGAATAAAAATAGACAAATATAATTTAAAATAAAATGGATAATTTTCTCCAAAAAGTGATGTGATTAATTAAAGGGAGTGATGATTACTTTAAATAATACTTTATAGGGATATTAAGAAGGTATTAACTAAACCTCTTTTTTAAATAAATCCTCTAACTAAACACTTGCTTTATTTAATTCTAACTCCCCTAAATCCCCCTAATACCCCCAACTAAACACTGCTTTAGGCATTTTCCATCCAAATTGACGGAATTACTGACGGGGGGATCAATTTGATTCAAAATTGTCAACATCGGCGACTAAATTGGTTTATGCGAAACATCGGAGACTAAATTAGCACATATGGGTAAACATCGGGGACCATTTTGGGTATTCTTCCGGAAAAAAAAAACGATTAACCATAAAATAGTTTCATTTAGTATGAATTTAGGAATCTCAGAACTCGAATCCAACAATAAGTTGGTACCTTTTGAAAGAGACGGTAAGTATCAATTTATTATATAACACTAGTTCGTTTGATACTTGAGCCGAACGGTTTAATTATCACCTGTCAATCAATGGGTCAGCCGCGAACGATTTTGGAAGGATTAGAAGCTTCGTGCGCTGTATTGAGCTGAACGAACATACCGAGGAAGTTGTTTTTCACGATGCAGAAACAGTCCAACAACAGCGAAGAGCTCCTAATACTATATATATACTCGTCTTTGGATTTGATTCATCTTCAACCCAAGCCATTCCCAGTCAAAGATCAGAACAAAAGCACGAGCTGATTTTTTTGGCCATTCTTGTTAAATTTTCTTTCTATTCGCTTCCGTCATGACTAAATGGGGAGACATCGATTCTTTCTGCGCGCAGTTCGGATTCTACTTCGACAATCCCATTCAAGATCTCCTAACAAGGGTGGAGGACAAGCTGTTCGACGAAACTCCTCACTGGGACGAGCACAAGGAGGCTGCTGATGAGATGGATTGCTCGTTTATTATCGATCAAGAGTCACTCCAGCGTGCTCGTGGTGGTAAAAGGGACCCGAAACTGTCCACGGATCAGATACTGAAGCTCGCAGCAGCGAGATTCTTGCAGTTTTCCTCCAAAAACTCGATCGACCCGTACGGCGCCTCTCCCGAAGACAAACAAGACGTAGAGCTCGCACAGCTCCTCCTGGCTGCTGCTGAGAAGGTAAGCAACAAAGAGACCGAAAGTGCTAGAAAATTGCTCGGCAACTGCCGGTGGATTGCCTCGAGTACAGGCACTCCCGTGCAGAGGATCGTCTTCTACTTCGCAGAAGCCCTGATGGGGAGAATCAATGGAGGACAAAGAAATTCAGTGGAGGAACTCAGCTCAGCAAACTCTTGTCTGAGTAGTAAAAGCGTCAACGCCTTCACACGCATGTACCAAATCGTCCCTTTCTACCAAATCCTGCACCTCACATCCATTCAGACCATACTCGAAAACATGGACTCGTTTTCCAAGGTCCACATCATCGATTTCCACATGATGAGCGGAACTCTGTGGGCAGCCTTCATGAAATCGTGGGCAGACAAGATAGGAGGCACCGATCAAAGCAGCCGCTGCCGCCATCTCAAGATCACAGCCGTCGAAACAAAGGAGAAAGATTGCGCGGGCAACGCGGGAAAGCTCCTGAGAAGCTTCGCTAGGTGCTTGAACCTTCCTTTTACTTACAGGGTAGTCTCCGTAGCTAATATGTCGGATCTTGAAGAAGAAGACTTGGGGATCGAACCCGACGAGGGCGTGGCATTGCACTTCCCCTTCAGGCTGAGGCCTCTGATATCAAAGCCCGCTTGCCTGAAGAACCTGATGAGTGTGGTGCAGAAGGTGAAGCCAACGGTTATGGTGGTTGAAGAAGTTGAGGCCAATCACAACTCACCCTCGTTCATCAACAGGTTCGTGGAAGCCCTTTTCTTCTATGGTGCTCTTTTCGATAGTCTCGAAGATAGCACGAGTAAGGAGGACCTCGATCGAATGGGCATAGAATCGACGGTGTACAGAGAAGGGCTGAGGAACATTGTGGCTGCTGAAGGCAACGAGAGGGAGACGAGGAGCGTGAGCATAAGGGTGTGGAGGGCTTTCTTTGCCAGGTTCGGGATGATGGAGTTGGAGATGAGCACGGCGTCCCTGTGCCAAGCTTGTATGATTCTGAATCAGTTCCCTTGCGGGCAATCGTGCACGATCGATATAAGCAGCAAATGCATGCTCGTCGGATGGAAAGGGACTCCCTTGTTCTCTCTTTCAGCTTGGAAGTTCCACTGATTGCGTCCATAACACACACACAAACGTAATGTTGAGTTAATTTTTAACTACTTCAACTGCTGCTGAACTATTGCAAATGTAATGATATAAGGTAGCCGCCAGCATACACCTTGTTGTGAAATCAAAACCTTACCACACGATCTATCATTTAATGCTGTACAATTTGGGGATATCTACGCGATTCATGAAAAAATATTGATATTATTATAAAAACATTCGAAACTCTAATTTGCAAGTCTTGAGAGTTAATTAGTAGTTAAACTAAGGGTTCAAGGTCTTTGGGAAGATCATATATCGAGTTAATCTTGCTACAAACACCTCTTTTTTTTTCAAACAATAATTCATAAATAAAAAAGATTAACATGTGATTGAAGAACAAAGATGATTAATTTGATTAATCTAAAATATTTCACGTGGATAAAGAGCCAGGGAAACTAGAGGTGTTCGTAAGGTTTGAAAAACCCATAACCTAATCGTAACTGAAGCGGTTGTCAACGATTCAGTTAACCGCAGACAACACTTTTGGTTCAAACCGTACCGTTATTTACGACAGTTCAGTTATGATTTTCCATTTTGCTAACCGTAAGCCGGCGGTTATAACCGGTGGTTGTGAACCGCATTTAAGAGAATAATAGGACTAAATATATTTAAGATTTTATATTTTTAATTGAAGTTGGGTTAACGTTGGGCTTTATAACTTTATTGATTTTTTTTTTATTTAAGTAACCAACGATGGTCGTTGGTTTTTAATTCGTGTTTCTTTTTTCAACGATCATAATTGATCGTTATATATCATGTTTATTTTTTTGTTTAATTCAATTTCAATGGTCATAAAATCAATGGTACAAAGGAGATGTCTACGCAAGTGTTCATTGAACACTATCCAAAGCCTTTTTTTTTTTTTTAATATTCAAGATATATTTAATTATTTTTATAAATATTGATGGTGTATTTTTTTCTGTAAGTTTCTAGTTGTAATGGAAAGTTAAATTATGAAAATATTCAGTTTTCTTTAATTTATTTTTCAATTACTACATTGGTGAAAAATTCAAAAAAACAAATATTTGGAACCGTAAATCGGCGGGTCCAAACCGGAACCGTAACCAGCACGACCGATTCCAAACCGTAATCATCATGGTTACCACAATTCGGTTACGGTTAGAGGTTTTTACTAACCGTAAACTGGCGGTTCATAACCGAGAATCGTAACCGAGTGAACACGTCTAGGGGCAACTCTCTCAGTACAATCAATAATCTAATGGGTAGAAATATCTCATAGATCAATCTAATGCCCCATTTTGACACATCACATGACTATCTCTCCACCAATCTTTATGAGGGGGGAGTAGTACTAAAGCAAAGTGGGAGCAATACCACGAAAAAAGTGCAAGATTGATAAAAAATGCCAAAATCTCAAGCGTCGTCGAAGAATCAAGCGAGCACCACAACCTTCAAAGATCGAAGTTGCCGCCTCGTGTGCGCCCCTCCAAATCTCAAAGAGAAATTTCAAATCCCAACACAAGGTTGAACAAAGCAGGGGAAGTTGCGTCACTATTGAAGGGAGAGACCGAACACAAAAAGAGGAAATTCTCCTAGATCCGACAAGCAACTTCAAATACCTTCCGACATTTCCGAGAAAAGCTTCAAGAGAAGATTCAAGGAAGATACGGTGCCGAGAAGAGAAGTTCGAGAAATGGTGAGCTTCAAGATCTCCTAAAAAGAGATCACAAGACACGACAAAGAAGGAGATAATTGAAGAAGAACATGCACACCCACGCTTCCGCCGATGCCCTGATACGTGTTCTTCGAGGACTCATCACAACATTTTTACAAGACCAAGTTAACAAGCGCTGAATTTCAAATTGAACACAATGAGGGCGATTGTTAGGATTATTTTACTGTGTTTAATTAATCACGTTATCTTAGTCTTGTAGTTTATTTATGGGCTTAATTAGAATAAGCTTTTAGTGTAATTGGGCTAGTTAGAGCTCATGTATTATATACCAAATTATGTGGTATAATACTAAAAACCTAACACACACTAAGGTGTGTCTTGTGGCAACCAACACATCAGAACCTACTCCGATGTAGTGACAACGGAACTCCTTAGTGGTTGTGATAGGTTTGTACCCCGTTCATCACAAAGGAGGACCTTTTCCAAGGCATCCTAACTGCCCTCGCCGCATTTGCCCGTACTTTCAATGACAATATCCTAGGACAAGTGCGAACGATAATAGAAAATGTCCTTCTGGACAAGGAAAAGGCCCCCTGACAGACAAACCTCCACCACCACCACCACCACCTTCCTCACCTCGACCACCTCACCTTGACCCATACACCATACCCCTCACTCAACTCCACGACATCCTCAACACTCGCATTCTCTCCATCAAAAACCGTACCATGGCCGAACAAGCGCTTCTAAGTCGTCTGCTTGACCGTTTCGAGTCACCACTGCCAACGACTTATTGCGATGCCTCTGCAAGACTCAAAAGACACTACGATGATCCTGATGATTAGGATTGTCATGAGGGGAAGAAGAGGCAACAAGTCACGAGAGGAGGACGGGGACGTGGAGGAAGAGGTCGAGGCAGCGCGGTGCATCCTCTTCATCAACATTACAACCACCTTCATCCTCTAACCCACAACCCTCCTCATCAAAACAACCACCACCAACACAAACCTCCGCCGCTCAATCACCACCACGACCAACATCTTTTGCCCAAACAAAAACCACCAAACAACCTAAAACACAAACCCATACACAACCCGATACATACTTCGACTCCCAAACGAACCCAGTCCAAACCACCACTCCGAAACACACAACCTTCTAGGATTTCAATCCTCATCCCTTCATTGAGGACGATATAATGGAGATACAGTGGCTGACGATGCCGGAGACGGAGGAATCTATCAGCAAAAGCCTCGAGTATGTACGATACTTCCTAAGCGGGCATGAGCGAACATCTTTCTCATTGAGCTCGAAGAGGAACATGAAGGGGACGTCCACATACATGAGATTCCCGAATTCCAAGAGCTCCTAAATCTACGAGTCGAGACTCCATATGAGAACAAGAGGATCACAACTCCCTTCCGAAAGAACTACTGCCCGAAGATATGGAGGCATCCTGACAAAGTCAGAAGGGTCAACGAGCTAGCTATCAGGGGTCTTACACACCTAAAAGGAACAAGACATGGGTTCAAGCAACTGTATATGCTTTCTCACCTGGCTTTAGGACCAAGAGAGTTAACTAAAAAGCAGCTGAGAAAAAAACAAGAGAAGACTCCCATCTATTCTCTCTTGGAAATGGGACACACCGTCAGAAGAGTCCCAAGCCCGATCTAGTTCATTGACAGAGCAGAGGATCCCGAGAAAAGCTAACGGAAGCCAACCTTCCCTCCCTACCTCAAGACGATGTCATCCAAATGTTTGAGCATTACAGAAAAATCGACTTGAGGAGCTTCAAATACCGACAGGGTTCGAAGTGCTAAAGCGTTACATGCCGAGACAGATAAAATATCACACCCCTGAAGACCTTCAGATCGCATTGGAGAATAATATGAAGAAGGTCAACATGTCATCCCACTCACCAGCACTGCAGAGATAGACCAATCACTCGGGAAACTATATTTTCACAAGGTCGGAGTTGGCAGTCACTTACTTCCATCCAAAGAAGAAGCAGTCGCATATGCTCGAGTAGCGATCTCGAAGTTCATTGATGGAACTCTCAAAATAATTGCCCAGAAGATGAAAATGCGCCTACCCTCTCTTGGCCCCGATAACTACTACGAAGACTTCAGATATAAGAGGGCCCTCTGATTGAATAAATCTTAGAAGAAATAGAAGATCGGCTTTCCCTAATGAACATCATCAGGCAATATAAGGTTGCTCTAGGATTTCATCGATCTTTCTTCGCCCGCAAAAAAATAAAAACGAATACGAAGATGCTAAATCGAAGATCAGATACAAAGTGGGAGATTTTTCGATCATAATTGTGTTCGATATTAATATGTATCTTTGTATTTGTACTTAATATTAGATTCTATTTTATAGGTCTAAATGTAATATTGGGCGATTTAGGGTTTTAAACCTTTAAAAATCAACCGAATATATATATATATATATATATGTGTGTGTGTGTGTTAATTTATACTAAAATCCCAATCGAAGTTATATTTATACTAAAACCCTAAATCGCCCAACATTTTAATTTAAACTCTATAAAATAGAATATAATATATGATGATGGCTCGAATATCAATAATGATTCACACTAGAAAATATAAATGTAACTTCGATTAGAATTTTAGTATAAATTAACACACACACACATATATATATATATATATAACTTCGATTGATTTTTAAATATTTGAAACTCTAACTCGCCCAATATTACCGTTAGACCCTATAAAATAGAATCAATATATTAATACAAAGACTAAGATAAATATTAATATCGAACAAAATTATGATCTAACAATCTCCCGCTTTGTGTCCGTTCGATTTAGCGTCTTCGTCTTCGTTTTTGTTTTTGGCGGGTGAAGAAAGATCGATGAAATCCTAGAGCAACCTCATATTAACTGATGATGTTCCTTAGGGATAGTCGGGTTTTCTATTTCTTCTAGGATTTCTTTAGCAACTTGTTTTTGAGAAATTGAATTATGCAATAAACTTATGATGAATGCGACTAATGTAATTTGAGGGTATATTTAACTGGGAGCATTTTGTTACTCGTGGAATATGGTAAAGTTCTTTATTTTCTGTAACCCTCATTTACAAGAATGGCGCTCATAAGGAAAGATCCCAAGACAAGAATGTACCTACTTATAGAGTTTATTTTTATAGACCACCAAGAAGATAAAGAGACGATGTATTACATGATTGCTTCCTTGCCTAGTGATTGAAATGATTACAAGATAGAGTTATTAGCTAAAGCAATATCAAAATCATTCTTAGCTATAACAATTGATGCCTACGTTGAGGATAAACGAAGGCGAGGAATCGATGCTTCTCATAAGGATTCAAACGAACTTCATCACCACATGATTCGTCAATACATTGGACTTCAATAAATAAAAGGAAAATTTTCCAAACTCAATGCAAGAAAAAAATAGAAACATTCTCTCCCAATTTTCTTCATACTTCGTTTCTGATTTACTTTCTTCTTCATAAACTTGCACGGATTATTACGATACATATATATATATATAAGTTCGATTGATTTTTGAAGATTTGAACAAATATATAATATTATAAATTTACAGGGATTATTATAACATATAGATTAAAACACACACACATATCAAGCTTCCATTAGTTTTTAAAGATTTGAACTCACGTGTAATATAATAAATTTGCATGAATATATAGAACTAGGTAATATCTAATATTTTTCACTACAATAATATATATATATATTCGTGCATATTTAAAAGGACGCCCAAAATGGGCTTGACCCAAATTTCTAATTAACATAAAAACTACTAAGAGGTAATGAGAGGTTAATTTGATCTCCATGTTTATTAGTGCATGGACAAAACTTCCTACCAAAATAGGAAAAAATAATATAAGTTTTCTTATCACAATTGTAGTTAAATTACAACTCGTTTCAAGTGGTTCTTGGATTGTACAAAATTCAATCCCAATCCTAGTGAAAGTGTTTCGACCAGGTGACTTGGAATCATCATCAGATTAACAAGATATGAATTCCATAGCATTAGCACATAAGGTAAGTGTTGTAAGTGGAAAGTGACAACGAGAATTGTACCCTCATATGGCATCGGAGCATGGTTAGGAATATTTTTTTTGTTTAATTTTCCTAGAAATTGCGTTTATATTAAGTGAAACTATATAAACATGGATAAGAACGAATTTGTTTTTGAATTATTTCATTATGGAATAGAGAACATAAAACATGATAGCGACTTGTTTTAGAGAATTTAAATTATGCAATAAATATTATGATTAATGCGACTACTGTGATTTGATGGTATATTTCACTGGGGCATTTTGTTACTCGTGGAATATGATAAAGTTGTTTATTTTGTGTAATCCTCATTTACAAGAATGACGCTCATAAGGAAGGATTCCGCGACAAATGTACCAAATTATATAGTTTATTGTTATAGAGCACCAAGAAGATAAAGAGGTGATGTAGTACTTGATTGCTTCCTTGCCTAGTGATTGAAATGATTACAAGACAGAGTTATTAGATAAAGCAATATAAATTATTCTTAGCTATAGCAATTGATGCCTACGTTGAGGATAAACGAAGGCGAGGAATCGATGCTTCTCATAAAGATTCAAACTAACTTCATCGCCACATGATTCGTTGATACATTGGACTTCAATAAATAAAAGGAAAAATTTCCAAACTCAATGCAAAGAAACAAATAGAAACACTCTTTCCCAATATTCTTCATACTTCGTTTATGATTTGCTCTCTTCTTCATAAACATGCATGGATTATGACTATATATATATATATATATAAATATATCGTAGTTCGATTGATTTTTGAAGATATGAACAATAGTATAACTTTGTAAATTTGCACGTCAATATATATAGTATTATAAATTTTCACGAATTATTAGAACATATAGATTAACACACACACACATCAAGCTTCCATTAGTTTTTTAAAGATTTGAACTCACATATAATATTTTAAATTTGCACGATAGAACTATGTAATATATAATATTCTAAATTTGCACGAATTTGTAGAATTTATATATATTATTGTACTGAAAGGACGCCCAAGATGGGCTTGACCCAAATTCCTAATTGAAATAAAACTACTAAGAGGTAATGGAGGTTAATTTGATCTCCATGTTTGTTAGTGCATGGACAAAACTTCCTACCAAAATAGGAAAAAATAATATAAGTATCTTATGACAACTGTACTTAAATTAGAACTCAGTTTCAAGTGGTTCTTGGATTGTACAAAATTCAATCCCAATCCTAGTGAAAGTGATTCGACCAAGTGACTTGGAATCATCATCAGATTAACAAGATCCGAATTCCACAACATTAGCACATAAGGTAAGGGTGTTAAGTGGAAAGTGACAACGATAATTGTATCCTCATATGGTATCAGAGCATGGTGAAGAATCACATTTTTTTTTGTTTCGTTTTCCTAGATATCACGTTTATTTAATTGACACTATATAAACGAGAATTAGGCCGAATTTGTTTTTGAATTATTTAATTATGGAATAGAGAACATAAAACATGATAGTGACTTGTTTTAGAGAACTTAAATTATGCAATAAATTTTATGATGAATGCGACTACTGTGATTTGAGGGTATATTTCACTGGGAGCATTTTGTTGCTCGTGGAATATGGTAAAGTTGTTTATTTCCTGTAACCCTCATTTACAAAAATGGCACTCATAAGGAAGGTTCTCCCGACAAGAACGTACCAACTTATAGAGTCTATAGACCATTAAGATGATAAAAAGGCGAAGTATTACTTGATTGCGTCTTTGCCTAGTAATTGCAATGATTACAAGATACAACTATTAAAGTAATCTCAAAATCATTCTTAGCCATATCAATTGATGCCTTCATTGAGGATACACAAGGAGAGGAATCGATGTTTCTCATAAGAATTAAAACTAACTCTATCACCACATTATCCGTCGGTACTTTGGACTTCAAAAAATAAAAAGAAATTTTTCCAAACTCAATGCAAAGAAACAAATAGAAACACTTTCTCCCAATATTCTCCATACTTTCCGAGTTGCTCTTTTCTTCATAAACTTGCACGAATTATTACTCCATATATATTTATATAAGTTCGATTGGGTTTTTGAAGAAGCAATATATTATATTGTAAATTTTCACGTCAATATACATATATTATGAATTTGCACGAATTATTAGTCGTATGGATTAACACACACACAAGCTTCCATTAGTTTTTAATGATTTGTACTCACATATAATATTATAAATTTGCACGAATATACACAACTAGGTAATATATAATATGTTAAAGTTGGACGAATCAGTATAATATATATATATATATATATATATATATATATATATATATATATATTATTCTAGTGAATGGACGCCCAAGATGGGCTTGCCCCAAATCCATAATTGTGAGAAAAACTTCTTTTGAAGTAACATGAGGTTAATTTGATCTCCATGTTTATTAGTGTCACGATAAAATTGTTAGGAAACCCCGAGTGCCCCGGGTAGTGTCCCCGGATCGCTCGGATACAATAAGAACATATATGTGATACAAGCCATTGATAAGGGTTAAGAACGTTACCCT
Source organism: Linderniella brevidens (assembly GCA_004919715.1). Classification (NCBI taxonomy): domain Eukaryota; kingdom Viridiplantae; phylum Streptophyta; class Magnoliopsida; order Lamiales; family Linderniaceae; genus Linderniella; species Linderniella brevidens. The sequence continues at coordinate 9,567,406 of SWDC01000151.1, read as the reverse complement.
TGAAGCGAAAGGGCATCGCCGATCCTTCGGTTGTCGTAAACCGCGCCGAGCACCTTTCGTCTTTGCACTAGATTGTCACGCCGAGCGCCTTCCGTCTTTGCACGAGAATTCCCTTTTGATGGCTAGAGGAGAACTTAAAGTTTGATCGGAGATTTTTTTCGAGCCGTATATGTCGCTCGAATATTTTGTTCAAAGAACAATAATGATTGTTCAAACTACCACAAGTACCCATCCTTGTCAAAGCATGCCTCATTGGAAAAATAGCGTAAGGCATTCGTTCTAATCCATCTAAGCAATTATTGCAATCATAATATAATACACATATTCTATATGTATCTTTCAAACGGGCTCTACGATTGCGACAGAGACAAAAAACCAAACAATCCATGTTATTTCTCATGCCTCATTTCGCATGGCTTTCAATATATATATATTTTTATTTAATTTCGAAATTTATATATTAATCAAATTAATATTTTTGGAAATTATATTGCAATATCAAATCCCCAAGTTTTAAGTTGGGCTAATTGATTTAATTAAGCTCATTATTAAATAATGACTCATTAAATTCGGCTCTAGGCCTTAAGCCATACTTAAACTTTTTTCGAGCACTTAGACTATAATTCAAGTCTCGAATAGCCTCATCAATGTCCCACCTTGACCCTCCGTCATGCTCAACGACTCTAAGCTCGTTAGGTGATTATTTCTCTCTTTTGGTTAAGCCCGACTCTCTAGGTTCGTCTCAACCGGCACTGGGAGGAATTCAAGAGTTCGGTATTCACCTAGTCAATCCGGTAGTACCAAACCGATCCCGAGTCGAATTTGATTTCATAATCCACGAACCGACTATAGATTGTCGTACTACGTATAAACATTTCACATGTATTTCGGGCAGTGAGAGTCACGGTCACGCCAAACTCACTAACTCGACTCTATGATAAATTTGTGATTGGTGAAATTACTAAACTACACTACATGCCCCATGTGAGTCAGTTTATTACTTTGCAAAGATTTTGTAATTTCCCATCCCCGAATAAGTTTCTCGATTGCTAACAAGATTGTGAATCCATCACAACGGTTAAAGCCCAACAGTCACCATTCATTGTCAAGACTGTATGTTGTCGATGGCCCATGTTCGTTCGCGAACAATGTGGGCCTAGCAAAGTGAAAAGTCAAGACCCAAAGTCAACTTCTTCAATGGCCCCTCCAGTCTAGGGTTCTCACATACTACTATAGTCAATCAATCGATCATTGGCGCTCCAAGAGTAATAAGCCATTTGATCGTCCGGTTACGAGTCAATGCCCAGTTAATCTTCGATTATACTTATATCAATGTCACGACCTCCTACTTCGCAAGTGAATGATTGACACAATCATTTTGGAGTCATCAACAAATAAGTCGTGATCGGCAATTCCAACACCCGATTGGAGTCTAAGACTTATGGACATATTTAATATCCGAGATTAATAGCTCACTGGTGCCCGCTCTCTCGACTCATGAGAATCACTGACTAAACCCGCGATATTTGAGTTTTATTTATTTACCTTCTCATCGGATGCCAAGTAAAAATTATTGGTAAATAAATAATATGCCACTAATGGAATAAAATATTCATTCCTAATATTCAAATACAATATTTCAATATATGAAGCGAATAATACGTTGTACGATTTGTGCCCTATTCATTACATCCTCGAATAGCATTCCGAGGGCATATCCCACACTCTTCCACTTTCACTCGGTGACGTGCGACATCGTATCCAATACTCGTCTGTTCAAGACGTTTAAACAACACTGCCTGCGATAAAGGCACAGTGAACGGGTCGCCCACATTTCCGTCGCTATCTTCTGCAAGGCTTAGTAGCCATTTTCAACGAACCCATGCAACATGTAGTAATATTTCTTTCATTTTGTCTGCATTTATTGTGAGGCATATGTTCCTTGACTTAGTGATCGCACAACTATTGTCGCTCCACAATGGTAGTAGTCGATCCACAATGTCTGGAATAATTCGAAGTTCTTTGAAGAAACTTCATGCAAACGAACATCCCAGGTCACTATTCTACTCAACTCCAGTGGTGTGATTAGCAATAGTGCTTCGCTTGGAGCCATTCCAAGACAGTGTTATACCATTGAGCATATATACTAAACTCAAAGTGATTTCCTGTTATTAACGTCTGACTGGAATCTCGAAATTATATTACCGTCCACTTGTAATTCTCCATTTCCATAGACAAATAGTATGGTCCAATGTTTTTACCAGAGTTAGCCTGATTTTGACTAACTACGTGCATATCTTATGTAATGTCAAACTGCAAGCCAGACATCCCATACATCAAACTACCCACTGCAAATGCATAGGGAACTCAATTCAACATTTTCTAACTGTCTCGTAATGAGAGCATAAAAACATGAATCCTATGCAGCGTAGGTAAGAACCCTTTCTTTGAATCGACCACTTCGTTCAAAGTAAAAGAGCCTAGGATAAACCTATCATTTTATATCATATCTCCAAATAGAGTGACTTATCTCAAGTCTTTTATGGAGAATCTGGTTAAAACCCTTGCTTTCATCAATGAGAGTATTCTGATATCTTTTCCTTTCTCAAGGGCAACCTATTGTACAATACATAAGAATGATATCTTACTCCCACTACTCTTATTGTGACACAAGGGTCATCTTCGTACTTTATGAATCCATAGTTCTCAACTATTTCATCTAACTAAAGATACCAACTCCCAGAGGCTTGCTTAAGTCTGTACGATGCTTAAAACTTTGCACACTATGAACATCTGCTTGCGATGTAAAATCGTTGTGTTGTTCCTTATTTATCTCCTGCTCAAGGATATGTTTAGAAATACGGTTTCACATCCATCTGTCAGATCTCAAAATAGCGTGAAGTTGTGAAAGTAAGTCTAATGAACTTCATTGCAAAAGACGAAAAGGTCTCCTCAAAGTCAAAGCCCATTATTTATGACTCAACCTTTTCCATACAAGCCTCGCTTTGTATGTTCCAACCAATTTGTTAGATCAAATCATGACCCGGTTGTTGTGCATAGAGTCCATCTACCTTCATAGTATGAAGCAGTCTCAGCGAGTTTATTACCATTATTGCATGGTCAAGGGTAGTGGGATCGTTATCAACGTATACCTTCATCGCAGCATCCTCATGCTCAAAGCGTACTATACAACTCGCAACACCCTGTGCTGGACATGTACTATACAATATCGCTCAGGCTATCGAGATACTCTACCGGACCTGTGCAATGCTGGTTGCGTCTAGGACTTCTCTTAAGTGCACTGCGGCAATGGAGTCTTTTTAAGGTGTTTCAATTAACTCTCCCAGAGTTGTCTCTCTCCGTTCTCTACATTCTCGAACTAACTAATCTACAAGAAAGTGAGTCTATGAGACTACGATGATCCCATGTTCATCGTGGAAATAGAGGTTGTCTCTATTGAGTCCAACAGACAACTACGAAACAACCTTAATAATTTTGATTATGTATATATGTCTATCGTAAGTTTTTTCATAGAAGTGGGCAACCCCAATACTATGATATTTAAGCATGTTTATTACTTATTCCAATTTTCGCAAGGAACAACATTAACCGACTTCAAAGGAATTATGTTTAAAACGTACATTGTGTTTGCAATGGAAGTCCCACAATTATTTGTGAACAATGTGTATCTCAGCATAAATCAAACATCATCTAATTGTGTTTGTTAACAACTTTGTTGCGACGCCATACCATAATACCGCTCCACGACGAATAAACTGTGAAACTATGACGTTCTTACCTAAAAGTCATTAAACGTAGATTAATATATTAGACACTTTGATCAAATCGAATAACTTTTATTATAATGAGTTTGTTTTTCCATTAATATTTTGAATTCCTTGAACTTATCAAGGATTTCAAATTTGAAATTTAACTCATACACTAATCCATGGGAATAGTGATTATTTGTGAAGTTTACATAATAATGGAAATCACCTTGAGCAAATACAATATTAGGTCCACAAACGTTAGTGAGGTCAGACCAGAAGATCTATGGTCTTTAGTATTTCCATGTGAAGGGTGACCTAATTGTCTTTTATTCAACTCTAAGTTGCATTTGTTGGTAATTGTGATCACAATTCATCTTGGACATTAATACAATATTATCATTTATCAGATGTGCATTGCCTGTGAATTTATTAAAATAGTAACGCATATCAAGTGAGTAATCGAAGGCACTCACACACCAGAAAATGTGTCCAAACACTGAAAGATAAATATTGATCCAATGTAATCTGCCACGACAATGTGTCCGCTTTTAACATTGATCATAATCTCTCAATGCTGAAAAAATTCCACTAGATTATAGTATCCGGTTCTAAACTCACATTTGAGTATTAATTCATACATGGACTACACATTTAAAGAACAATGAGTTTCTAAAACGGTTCGTTAAACAAGAAGTTCCTAAAGCTCAAAGCGTAGGTAAGTACCTTTTCCAACGCCCCACCCTTAGAAATATTGGTACTTGCCCGATGCATTCAGACCCTATTACGTTCTTTTATTCCTTATGCATATTGAATTCGATAAAGATTTTATGATATCAAACATTGAGCTATCCGAGATTGCTATACATAAAGCTCTTTTAATTGGGTAATTATTTTAGCGTAGTTATGCCTCTGTGGCTAGTCGCAAAATATTACCCATCGATCCATGTATGCATATTTCGACACTAGCATTGTCTTTTGCAGCTGAGCAAAAACAAGTAAGTCTAATTCATATATTCACCTTGACCGATGATGAATTAAATCGAGAGTATATATGTACGAAAATCCATATTTAGGACAATCCTTAATGTGGAAGAACTCCTTTTAGTTCAATCTCTCCAAACAATTTTTAGCGGTATAATAATGGGTTTGTCCACATAAATGGAAAGAAATAATAATGCTGAAAATAACTATTGTCAGGTTGAACGTATTATTCGTCAAGCGCAAATAAGAACTTTTCATTTGGCTTGACTCCCACTATTTTTCTCAATATCTTATCTCTCGATAGAGATTTTGGAAACCTCGTTGATGGTTTCATAGTGGATTTGAGTTCCCCGTTTCGTAGCAAACGACCATCAACGTAACAACTTATTGGCCCATTTAATCGAACGGCTTCATGTCTCACACGAACCCATCTTATGAGTGTTTCAACATCTTTGTCTCCGGTCAGGAACCATCACGATAACTCTGCTTATTGGGTATAACCGTCTAAGTGAAACCTTATCAACTTATTGCCCAATCCTAACATTTAAAAATTCCGCCCGTAGGATATGTTTCGAAGAGCGGCGTTTAAACAAATGCACTCAACCTACTAACAAATAAAGACGTAATGTTTGGCACCGATAATCCGAAACATACCGTAAACACATCTAAGTCGCAACAATTTCGAGCTTGTCAGAGTAGTTCTAAACGCACCCGAACTACCTACGATAGGAGCAAAATGCTTGTCGCCGATAACTCGGAACAGACCTCACACACACTCAAGCCGCATCAATGTCGAACTTGATAGAAGACATGAACCAAGATCCTTTTATTCACTTAGTATTTGGTCCAACGGGAGAATATGTCTCACACTTAACTACATAAAACATGAATATCACGTCAAATAAATACGCACGTAATTCGAAGTAAACCTAGTTTGCCTAAATGATAGGACTATTACAACTCTACTATATTTATTTTATACGAAGACATCTCTTCAATCTTGGGGAAACTCTAAGTCATCGAGCAACATCCGGGTCCTCGAACGGCCTTATTGTGCTTCCGTCTTTACTCATAAAAACTTCCTACCAAAATAGTAGGGAGTTTCCTTAAGGTAACCACATAGGGTATATCTATATATATCACGTACATGAGAAAATAATATAAGTTTTCTTATCACAATTGTACTTAAATTTTAACTCAGTTTCAAGTGGTTCTTGGATTGTTCAAATTTCAATGTCAATCCTAGTAAAAGTGATTTGGCCAGTTGACTTGGAATAATCATCAAATTAACAAGATACGAATTCCACAGCATTAGCACATAAGGTAAGTGTTAGTGGAATGTGACAACTAGAATTGTTTCCTCATATGGTATCAAAGCATTGTTAGGAATCATTTTTTTTGTTTCATATTCCTAAAAATCGGTTAATTTAAATTGAAATTATATAAACGCGGATAAGGCTGAATTTGTTTTTTGAATTATCTATTTTTAAAATAGAGAACATAAAACATGATAGCGACTTTTTTTAGAGGAGTTGAATTTTGCAATAAATTTTATTTCACGAGCAGCATTTTGTTGCTCGTGAAATATAGTAAAGTTGTTTATTTTGTGTAATCCTCATTACAAAAAAAAAAATTACTCTCATAAGGAAGGATCTCACGACCAGAATGTACCAACTTTCAAAGAGGCGAAGTATTACTTGATTGCTTTGTTGCCTAGTGATTGCAAATTACTCTCATAAGGAAGGATCTCACGACCAGAATGTACCAACTTTCAAAGAGGCGAAGTATTACTTGATTGCTTTGTTGCCTAGTGATTGCAATGATTAAAAGATAGAGCTAATAGATAAAGAAATCTCAGAATCATTCTTTAATGCATTCGTTGATGATAAACGAAGGCGAGGAATCGAGGCTAGTCATAAGGATTCAAGCTAACTCTATCACCACATGATATATCGGTACTTTGAACTTCAAAAAATAAATGGAAATTTTTCCAAACTCAATGCAAAGAAACAAATAGAAACACTCTCTCCCAATATTCTCCGTACTTCGTCTCTGAGTTGCTGTCTTCTTCATAAACTTGCACGAATTATTACCATTATATATATGCTTGATTTTATGAAGATCTGAACCAATATATAATATTGTAAATTTTCACGTCAATATATATAGGCTAAAATTCATTAAACATCACCGTGGTTTTGAAGCACATCACCAAAAACCTATGGTTTTAAAATAACATAAAACCCCCTCGTGGTTCAGTTAACTTTTCACATTCTCCCCATTTTTGGGGGGTATGGTGATATGTCTTCTAAACCATAAGGGGTATGATGATATGTTATCTAAACCATAAAGGAGTGTCGCGACGTTTACAAACCACAATGTAGTAACGTGATTTTCAGTTTAACCACATGGGGCTATAGAGGAGTTTACCCATATATATAAACATTATAAATTTTCATGAATTATTAGAACAGATAGATTAACACACGCGTGCGCACACACACACACATCAAGCTTCCATTAAATTTTTGTAAGATTTGAACTCAGATTTGATATTATCAATTTGCAGGAATATATACAACTAGGTAATTATTTAATGTTGCACCAATTAGTAATATATATATATATATATATATATATAGATATATAGATATTTTAGGAATGACACCAAGATGAGCTTGACCCAAATACATAACCGAGAGAAAAACTACTAAGAGGTAATGAGAGGTTAATTGGATCTCCATGTTTATTAGTGAAAGGAAACTTCCTACCAAAATAGTGGTGTTGGATCTTAGATATTTTCCAAACTTGATTAAATCTTTGTCTTGTAATTTAAGTTAATTAGATTCTTTTTGTAGGGTCTAATGTGTTTATTCAGCTTAATGGGCTAGTTGGGGCCCAAGTATTATATATCAATCTTGTGGTATAAATACTAAAACCCCAACCCTTATTCAATGTGAATCATTATTGGGATTTGAGCCTCCTCGTAAAACCTGTCAAGCCAAGAACACGCACATAACATACACTTGAAGGTGTTTGCATATTTCTCATCGATTCCACCACTTAAATCGTTGATCATAAGGTATATCGGAACCTACAATTGGTCTCAGAGCCCAGTGTGACCGATTGAACCTATTTTCGTTTAGATTTGAAAAAGGTTTTTCTGGGTTTATTGATTTTTAAGTACGACGAAAGCTTCGAAGTGTTCTTCAAATATTTCGAGTGACTTTAAGCTTTTTTTTTTACTGTCTCGAGGTATCCCCACTCGACTTGGCCGCCTCTAAATACCGGCTTGAGCTTGCGCCACACAGACGTGGCGGAGGCTTAATTGTGTCACACACTCCAGAGTGACTTTAAGTTTATCTTTGGTTATTCTTCAACTCGTTTAGTGTTTTAGGACATTTCGTGAATTTTTGGGAAAGAACCCAAAATTTTTCATCAAGCTTGAGAGATTTCTGATCAAAATCTGTGTCTGACGATTTTCGGAAAAATTTTCGAAGTCACTCCGTAAAATATTCAAAATATTCTACCTTATGCAAATCGATTTTCGGTACAACTAATATTTTTTATGGCATTTTCATATATTTAGGTCCCAAAACTTTTCGTAGCGAGATTTTCGCAACAAAAAAATTTTGAAGCCCGAACTTCGTAAATGATTTTTGCAAACCAGATTTTCGTAAAACGATTTTCGCAAAACAATTTTTGCAAACCCAATTTTCGTAAAATAATTTTCGCAAAACAATTTTCGCAACTACAAATTTCGAAAACCCGATTTTCATACCCAATGTTTTTTTCGAAACCAAAATTTTTTATGAACTCTCAAACTTCGAGAATCCAAACTCCACTCATTTTACACACTAAAAGTTCAATCACCTCACGTGAATTGATCAAAGCCTAACCTTCAACAAACCAGGGACGCTCTTTCATTGGGGAGTGATGTTCGTCCCCGCGTTCTGGGAAGGGGAGAATACACGGTGTGGAGGAACATATTCCTCAGCTTCTTGGAGGACAAAGAACAAGGTGCTGACATTCTTGCATCCTTAATGATGGTCCAGCTCAGTTGTCGACGACGGTTGCCGGAGACTGTTAGGTCATGGAATATCAACTACCGAGAATCCTATGCATGAATTCTAGATTTGCGAGTGTAGATCTATGATTTGTTACCTTCCATCGAATATCTTCGATGAAGAACACGAGAGAGATCTTAGTGTGAGAAAGTATTTTGTGTGTTTCTCTCTCTAGAATGTGAATTGCAAGCCCTTGTGATTTTTTCAATTACTTTCTTCTATTCATTTCAATAGTGTACATGATATTTATACCTATATACATGGTATAGTTACAAGTAAGTTCTACACTATCAAAAATACAAGTTACGCCCCTAATTACAAGGATAACTAATAAATGAGCACAATCTATAAGTCTTCTTCAATCTCCCCCTTTGTGCTCGGTTGCTCTTCAGCTTTGTTTATCCTTGTCGGGCGTAGAAAGATTTCCTCAATTCCAATGTTGTCTCGTAGTGTCGGACAACATTCCTCAGCTCCAACCATTCCTCAATAGCGCTGAGAAGCTCATTCAGGAGCGGAGCTTCTTCTTCTCCAAGGTCCTCAAAGATAGTGTCCTCCGATCTCTGCCAATCTCCTTTCTATATTCTTCTTTACGAGACGTCCCGTCGCAGAACTTATGTACTTCAGACTTCATCATCGCTCTCGTCTTTCCAATAACTGGATTCCGATAAGTGATGGCGAGGCCTGACTTCTTGAATATGTAGTTCTCCGAGATTTCGTTGAGCGGGAAGCCTTTCATGAGCGGCGATTCCATGTTGACCTTCTTCATGTTATTTTCCCAAGTGATCTGAAGGTCGTGTGCGGTCTGAAAATTTGATCTGCCGCACCATGTATCTCTTTAATCCCTCGAGCCCTTCCTTCTTGATGTACCCAACAGATGTTTGGTATTTCTTCTTGTACATCAGGAATAAGTGAAAGACCTCGTCCGGTGGAAGGTAAGGAAAATAGCTCTCGTCTATCTCTTCTCGAGAGTAAGTGTCATCCGTTCGCTCAATGATGTAGATTAGAGTTGGAAATGGTCCAATCGTGTGTGATACGCACATGAGTTGGAAGATCGGTGGCTTGTCCCTCAAATTTCTTCTGAGTTGATCTTTTGAGATGCCACTTCGATCTGGACCGAGATGGGTGAGCATAAAGATTTGTTCCATCTTCTTCCGCTCTTCCCAGTGAGAAATCCCCCGAAGCTTCAGGTCGTTCCGCTTCTTGATTCGGTTCGTTGCTCGCCAGATCTGCTTCCTTATATCTTCAGGGAAGGGTACTTCAATCCGAATATTCTCCCATGGTGTCTCGACTCGGACGGTCCCCTTTGATAGACGTGGAGGGGTGTCTGCTCGATGCATTATCATTTCTGGTAACTCTTGGAGTTCAGCATTGTAGTCCAATCCTTCTTGAAGTTCTTCGTCTTCAAGCAGAACTAGATCAACCAAGGCTTGTTGCAAGAAGTATCTGACATTGGAGAGGCGAGCTTGAGCACCTTCCTCTGATTCCCAGTGCGTCGGCCATTTCTCGCTCAAGATGTAGTGTCTACGATGGCGTGAGGGTCATCATGGACTGTTGCTTCTTGTTGATCTTGGAGCGTGGAGTTAGAGGTTGGGATCAGGTTTAGACTTTTGGGAGCCAGAGGTGTTGTCTAGGTGTGGGGTGTAGTGGTTGTTTGTTGGCGGGTAGTGGGTTGTGTGGATGTAGTTGGTGGGTTGACGATCCTCCAGCTTCACGGGTTGAGGATGTCTTTTCGTCCTTCTTGACCACGACCTCTTTTAGTGGTCTACTGCCGTTTCTACCCCTCAGGGCGATCTTGCTCGTCAGGATCGTCATGTCTTCTTTTGGTGCGGGTCTTTATGCTCGGCAACTTGTTCGAGCAGGCGGTTCGGGGTCATCAACTAGCATTCGGTAAAGATTGGTGGTATGGTGTAGAGATCAAGATGTCGTGAAATTTGGTGTTGGGTATGGTGTATGGGTTGATGAGGGATGGAGATGGGGTTGGGGTGGTTAGTATGAGTTGGATGGGGGTATGTATGGTGGTGGTTTGTAGTGGTGAAGGAACGGGTTCGGACGGAGTGGCCTCGGACACTGGCGTTTTCCCTGTATCCCGTCGAGAAGTCTCGATGGCTTGGAGGACTCTTTCCATCAACCGTTCTTCGAGAGAATTAAGAGCAGTGGAAAGAGCGGCTTGAAGTCGTTGCTCCGTCACGAACAGGGACACCTCTAGAGTGGAGCCTGGTAGGCGTTCCACTGTCACAACGTCAAAAAATATTTCTGACGTGCCACCAATGAGAGGACTTAAGATTCCGGGATGTCTGAAGATGCCCGTTGTCAACCCGGAAGTCACCACTTCGATGGGTTGACCCGTTGTTGCTTTCGAAGATGTCGGTGGAGCAACGAGACTTCCATACAATCCCTGAGATGAAACCGTGAATCATCTCTATCGATGTTGTGACAGGTTCGGTGTGAACCTGTGTAGATGTCAAGACAGGTGATGGAGGAGGCAACACTGAAGCTGTTTTAGTGGAGGGTGATGCAGACGGGACTGGAGATCTTTGTTGGCGAGAGCCCCTTTGAAGTAGTCTGCAATCTTTGTCCGAGTCGGTGGCTTCAGGTGAGACAGCTATTGGAGGTGTGGGCACACGTGTTTCAACCTCGGGCTCAGTGGCCGCTGCCTCAGGCTCCTGAACCTCAGCTTCGAGCTCTTGTACCTCCAGAGTTGGTTCTCGACTGACAGGCATCGGAGCTGGGTCGGTGGACCGAACCATCCGTGATTGAGTTGTTCTGGCAGTAGTCTTGATATGCTTCATCTGAATGATATGCCAGACGGGGGAGCTCAAATGGGATCAACATAGGTTGGAGCTCCAAATCCGATGTCTTAGGGTTGTGGAAGAACCGCAGCCTCGACAGTGTGTATCCTCCGGCGGGTGGTGGCGGGAAATCTCCGGATGGACTTCCATGAGATGAGAAATAATCACCGGGAACCATCGAACGTAAGTCATAAACTTGGCCTTCGACGTGGTCTCCCGTTGACGCATTTGGTCAGCCAGATCATTCCAGATGAGCTGAGTCACGTCACAATTTTTGGAGAAGATTACTCCATGGAAGATCCTAAGTATATTTCGCTTGGCGTTGTCGAATCCCGAATGCTTTGGGGAGAGACACTTGTTGATGATCCCAAACAAGGTCCTCCAAGGATGAGGAATCCCGTTGTTCTGAAAGTTGGCGAGCTTTACCAGCGGTGGCTTGTATCCCATCCTAAGCATGTCGGTAACGATCTACGCATCTGAAGGTAGGAGATCATAGACGTCGTGATGCGGGAGATCCAGGACTATTCCAAGGAGACCCTTGTTGACGATGACGTTTTTTTGGTTGATCTTAGTTGTGTAGACTGCGTCGTCGCCCACTATATGGCTCCTCATACATCCCCAGAATTGCTGGAGATACACCATCTGTATGTATTCCGTCATTGTTAGAGCTGGCCAAAGCGGATGCCCTTTAAGGATAGAGATGATGACGTCATCAGAGCATCGGAATGTAGTGAAGTACAGCTGGTAATTGTTGTCGTTGACTTGTAGCTAAAGCTCGGACAAATAGATGTGAGAATATCCTTGGTGTGCCATCTCTGAAAAAAAAATGAATAAAGATCATTAGATTATAAAGTTTAATTCATACTAATCAAATGAAACTGTGTTGAGTAACTCAAAGTTTAGTCGCGCACATATTGTTGATTTGGAAAATTGTTTGCATTTGTGTAACATATGATTTGAAAAAAAAAACATTTAAATTTTTTTTCTAAGTGCTGAATGTGTATAATGTTTGCGGCGCATTTTTATTTTAACATGACGTTATTCGAACGCTAAGTTATGCGATCGAATAAAATCTTATCGAAAACTAAAGTTTTTCGCCGCTAAGGTTTACGATCGAATAAAATCTTATCGAAAACTCAAGGTTTTTGCCGCTGAGTTTTGCGATCGAATAAAAACTTATCGCAAACTAAAGGTTTTCACTGCTGAGTTTTGCGTTCGAATAAAAACTTATCGAAAACTATAGTTTTTCGACGCGTAGTTTTACGATCGAATAAAATTTTATCGAAAAACTTAAGTTTTCGCTGCTGAGTTTTGCGAATAAAATTTTATCAAAAAACTAATGTTTTTGCCGCATATTTTTGCGAACGAATAAAATTATATCAAAAAACTAAAGTTTTTGCCGATGAGTTTTGCGATCGAATAAAAACTTAACGAAAACTGAAGTTCTTCGACGACACTATTTGCGATGAAACGGTTCTTGACCTAAAAACTTCAGAAATTGAAGAGTAAAATTTTAAACTACAAATGAGGACTTTTCGAAGTTAATCTGGACTCAAAATGATGAAAAATCAGTTTCAAATCCAAATATCATGCAGTTAATCAAATTGGTTAAATCTAAATGGCAGGACATCAGATTTCGTAAGCATGAGCAATCGAAAATCGCTTGAAAAAATTTGAAATACAGTCGCAGTTCATGATTTTCGGAACAAAAATGTTAACAGAATCTGGATTCTACCTTCAAAACATGCGAAATTTTAGTAGAAATAAGATGTTTGAGGAATCTCAGATTTCGTCGTTGGAACTTTTGAGAGAGTCGAAAGTTTTGCGTTTTATGTGTTTGCGTATAAAAGAGTTTTTCGATCAAAAAAGTATATAAGTAATTTTGGGCCGAGAAATTCATTCTGAGCTTTCGTTTAGATCAGGCCTGTTTAGTTTTCCGATGAAAAAAATACTCTTTTAGTTTTGCATCCGGAATTTTGAAAGTAATTTTAACAGAACTCCCCCTACTTTCTGAAATAAATGAAATTAACTCCAAATGTTTGATGAAATTCATTACTTGACTCCTCGGATGAGCTCAAAATTCTCTGTAACACTTAGAATGAAACATGAGAAGTCGTAATTGCAAGTAAATCAAAGATAATAGCAAATATTCATGTAAGCTCCCCCTCAACAAGGACACATATAATGTTTTGGCAATTTAGCATATATACACATATTCACCACAATATGCATATGAAAATTTTAAACAATATATGACATAAGCAAAAATAACGCATTTAATCAATTCATCGTAGATTCATGATCCCCTAAGCATGCATATGAAAATTTGCGTTTACATTTATTTTTGTAAAATTTCGCATTTTGTCAATTCCGTACCAATGCATGTGCTAATGCATTTAAAAATGTGTGATGAATGTTTTGGGTCAGAATTATGTCATTTTGATCATTATCACGCAAATATTTCTCATGACACATAGAATAGGTATTTGCCGTGAAAGAATGTCACTAAATTAATATCCTAAGATCATAGTATGAATCATTTCGACAACTCTCGTATGGTTCGCTCATAACGCTCAATTTAATTTTTTCATGGGGATAATCAGTATATATATCACTCATATCAACACGACAAAATTTTATCAATTAACCTGTTATCATGGCGCATTTAATCAACTCACCAAGCGAAAGTCCATCAATTTGAATCAAAGGGACTTTGAAGGGATTATTATTTTAGGCTCTGACTTAGAAGGGTAGGATAATAATTTGGAATAAGTGAGCTTAAAATTATTCCATTCCGGGGGCCGTTTTTAAAATTCATTACTACTCCTTTTTCTTTTCTGTTCTTTTGTACTTGCTCAAGAGAAATCTCTTCTTCTTTACGAGACTTGAGAGAATATTGGAGCATTGAGCATTCATCGTGTGCGTCTTTGATCTCCTTTCCCCCCTCTTTTTCTTATTTGAGGAACCCTCGAAACTTATGGAATAAGGTTGAAGGCTTGATCGAGTTTCAAAGAGAAAGAATATTGGAGAAGGCTCAAAGGGGATTACTAGAGAAAATAGTAAACGATTTATAATTTGGCCAAGTGAGGAATTTTCTAATTGCCCTTATCATTTTCATGACGAACTAACACAAAGCAAGAATGAGGCCACGAAACACAAATCTAGAGACAAGCATTGAAGTGTGACACGCTCAAGGATAAATTCTTTTAAAAAAAATTGAGGCTCAAATTCTCACATATATGATGTGGCTTTGTGTCTAGGAAAACATACTATGCTCTTTAGACAAACGAATGTGACGTGAATTTTTAAGCAAATAATCAAGCATGTATCACAGAAATGTTTTGTATCTAAATTAAAATTAACAAAGTCATCATCATTCCCCGTTTTTTTATTATACTATATTATATATATATATATATATATTATTTAGACTAAAGAAATTTTTTATTTTTATTATATTATTTATTAAATATATTTTGTATTTAAAAAATGAAATCACGCAAGATATAACAAAGAGGATCAAGAAGCACATAGAATATCACACGTAAACATAATAGAGCATGTGAAGCACATTTCAAGCAAGATTGAGATTCAACATGCCTAACTTAGCGATAAGGAATTGAAATCGTTTATCATCCAATGCCTAAGTGGATAAGTCTACAAGTTGAAACTCCGTGTTAACAAAATACATATCTATAGTGCATTTTTCTACATGATCTTTTATAAAATGATAGCGAATATTTATGTGTTTCGTGCGTGAGTGATGGACAGGATTGCAAGTAATGGCAATAGCACTTTGAGAATCAGTATAAATGGGAATGTTATTAAATTCAAACCCGTAGTCGCGAAGTTGCGTTCTCATCCACAAAACTTGAGAGTAGCAACTGGCAGCCGCGATGTACGCCGCCTCGACCGTCGAAGTTGATGCGCAATTTTGCTTCTTTGAGGACCAACATACCAACTTATCGCCCAAGAATTGTGTTCTGCCAGACGTGCTTTTCCTGTCCATTCGACAACCTGCATAGTCAGCGTCAGTATATCCAATTAATCTAAAGTCAGTGCCTTTTGAATACCATAACCCTAAGGTGAGATTTCCTTTGAGATAGCGTAGGATTCACTTGACCGCGTGTATGTGAGCTCCTTCGGGTCATCTTGAAACCGAGCATAGAGGCAAGTGGCGTACATGATGTCGGGTCGGCTTGACGTTAAGTCGAGAAGAGAGCCAATGATACTCCTCTAAGTTGTGATGTTGACTGCCTTGCCAGAAGGATCAACATCCAATTTACAGCTTGTTGACATGTGAGTACTCATAGGTGTGCTCTTGTCTTGATTAAATCTCTTCAGAATATCTCGTATATTCTTCGTTTGACTGATGAAAATTTCATCTTCGAGCTGCTTGACTTGTAGTCCAAGAAAAAATTGGAGTTCGCCCATTAAGCTCATCTCGAATTTGGTCTTCATTAGTTCACCAAATTTCCGACAGAGTCGTTGATTAGTCGAACCGAAAATGATGTCGTCAACGTAAACTTGAACGATCATCATGTTATTGCCTTGCTTTTTGATGAACAATGTCGTACCGATTATAAAGTTGGAATTTACTAGAAATTCACTCAGAATATCGTACCAAGCTCGAGGGGCTTGTTTTAGTCCGTAGAGAGCTTTATCCAATTGATAGACATAATCAGGTTGATTTTCGTGTACGAACCCTTCGGGTTGAGCGACATAGACTTCTTCTTTTAACACGCCGTTGAGAAAGGCGGTTTTTACGTCCATTTGATAGACCTTTAAGTCTTTATGAGTCGCGTATGCCAAAAAGAGTCAGATAACTTCGGGCAACTGGAGCATACATCTCATCGTAGTTGATGTCTTCCTGTTGGTTGTACCCTTTGGCTACGAGTTGTGCTTTGTTCCTAATGATTTCACCGTTCTCGTTCTTTTTATTTTTGAAGACCCATTTTGTTCCTATAATTGTCTTGCCATGCGGTCGAGGAACTAGAGTCCAAACTTGTAGACGCTCAAATTGATTGAGTTCGTCTTGCATTTCGATCAACCAATCTGTGTCTTCAAGGGCTTCAACTACCTTAATTGGTTCGTTTTGGCTTAAAAAGCACGAGAAAAGTCCGATATGTAGATGTCCTAGTGCATACTCCACTTGAAGGATCACCAATTATTTGATCGACATGATGAGCTTGTGTCCACTTGCGTTCATGAGGTATAACCAAAGTAGAACCGTCGTTGATAAGTAATTCGAGACATCCTGAAGTGATAGGCTGATTCTCCGTGGGAGGGAAATTTATTTCTGAAGTTGAACTTGATAGAATTTCCGCATCTGCATTAGTATGAGCTGCATCACTAGTTGGTGATTCAGAATCTTGAGAATCTACAACAGCGGTTGGACTTTGAGGGTCGGGAATCTCATTTAAAATTTCCACTGTAGAAGGGGAAGGTACACTGCTTGGTATAGATTGCGATGAAGCAGACGTTTGAGACTCGTTCCGATAAAAATGTTCAAAAAGAGAGTCCAAGTCTTCCAAATCAGCGGGAAGAGCTTCTACTGACGGTGGGGCAGTTGTTGTCGAAATTTGTTGACTTTGTGCCAACACGCCTATAAGCCCGAGTTCTGAACTGTCTTGTTTAGAAGCCAAATCCGTCACTTCGTGAAAAGTACCGTTGTAACTTTCTATTATTGTACGAGAAGACTTGATATAGACGCGATATGCTTTAGAAGTTGAAGAATATCCAACAAAGACGACGCTTTAGGGTCGAACTTGCTTCGATGCTCTCGATTGTTCGCCACAAAGCATTGCACCCGAAGACTTTGAAGAATGAGATATTCGGTATCCTTTGATTTATTATCTCGTACATCGTCTTTTCAAAATGTTTGTGAATAATTGTCCGATTTTGCGTAAAGCAAATTGTACTCACTGCTTCAGCCCATAAAAAGTGAGGGAGACCAGAATGTATAAGCATAGTCCGTGCAACTTCAACCAAAGTCCGGTTCTTCCATTCTACGACGCCATTTTGTTGAGGCGTTTTAGCGGCTGAAAAATTTTGAACTGATTCCAAGTGACTGATAGAATGTACTGAGGCGCTGATTCTTGAACCCAGTCCCGTTGTCAGTCCTGGTTACTTGGATTTTCTGTATTAGAAGATTCTGAGTAGTATTCATAAAATTTATTATCAAGTCTACAGTCTCATCTTTAGTTCGTAGAAACCTTGTCTATGTGTAGCGAGAATAGTCGTCGACAATCACTAGCACATACTTGCGACCGTTGATACTTTGTGTCCGCATTGGTCCACAAAGGCCCATGTGAGTAATTCCAAAGGTCGAGATGTGGAAGCTACTTGCTTCAGTTTGTGTGACGCTCGCTTCATCTTTCCCATTTGCAAGCCGAACATTGATGCTCTTTTTGAAGTGAGATAGTTGGCAAACCATTGACCAACTTTTTAGTAGAAAGCTTGTAAAAAGCTTTGAGATTGGGATGAGACATACATTGATGCCATAAGGTGTTCCTCTTGTTTTTAGTCTGAGAGATGAGGCAAATAGCCGTCGAAGGTCGTAAAATTGTCAGATTTATGGGGTAGAGGTTAGATTGTCGAGCTCCTGTAAGAAGTTCCTGATTCTGACTGTTTAGAATTCTGCATTGATCAACTAGAAATAACACTTGAAAGACTTTAACGCAGAATTGTCCTATGCTGAACATGTTGTGTTTGAGACCTTTGACGTATGAGACATAATTTTATTGTTAGATTCTCCGGAATGATATCTCCAAGGGCAGAATTGGAGATGGATCGTTGTTGCCGAATCTGACTTTACGGTTGTAGCGGTCTTGAGAGTTGCTCAATAGTTCTTGATTTCCCGTCATTTGTGTGGAGCAACCCGAATCTAGATACCACAAACGATGGATCTGCATAGAAAAATTTAGAGAGACTTAGGTACCCACTTATAAATGGGTCCTCTCGGATTAGCAGATTTAGTGGTTAAAGGTTGTTCACTTTTGGTTCCTAAACCAATGTTACTTTTAGGTACCCAAAACAACTTAGAAGTAGTTGGTTTGGGTGTTACCTCTTTAGGCAACTGAGCCGTTTTGACTTGTGTTGGCCTAGATGGTGTTTTAGGAACCCATTGAGGGTGAAATATACATGGTAGATTAATTTCAGCTCGGACAAATGTCTTATCAGTCTTAGTTGATGAGAATATCTTTTATCTAGCTTGTCTCCTAAGGTGTTTGGCTAAGTGAACTTGGACTGGATACCTTAGGTGAGAGCAAGAGTGAATCGAGTTATAAGCTTGCTTAATAGCTGGATCTTGTCTTCTATGAGACTTAAGACTCACATTTTTTTTAGAATTAATGTTTTTAGTTTTTGAATTGCAGCCGATTTCAAAATTTATGCTTTTAAAATTAATAGATTATAAAGCATATGTTGAAGCAACAACATGAAAATTAGAAACGACTCTCTTTTTACGAGTGTTCTTTATTTTTGGTACATAAGAAAATTTTGAAAATGAGTCATTTCTATCAATATTTTTCTTTTCAATTTCTATACTAGACAATCTCTCCTTAGCATGCTTCGTCCCTTTAAATACTTTACATTTGGATGAAGTAGAAAAAGAATTCTAAATATAGACGTTTTTGCTTTCGAAGCATTTAAAGACTCTTTTTCTCCATTGACGCTTTTTAAAGAAGATTTTTCTTCTTTTGAAATATTTTGTAAAATAACGGGAGACGTTTTCTTAAATTTGTGTCTTGTCCTCGATTAATGATTTTTCTTTCAAAATTAAACCAGGACAAGATTTTTAAACGTTAGTCAAAACTGAAGAATTTTTTAGATTTGAATTCTCCAATAAAAGCGCATTCTTTATGCTTCAAAATTCTTTCTTTCCGATTCTAATGAGGAGTATAAATCAGCTATTTTCTGAATAATAGCAGGAATACAACATAAAGTAGAATTTTTAGAATGATTATTATTTTCTTCCTCGACTTTAGGAATATTTTCTATAGTAAATAATAAATTATAATCACTAGACAGGTTTATCTCCCGTGCCTAGTAACTATTATTCAAATCAATGTAATCAAAGGGGATGCCAGTCCTAGTTTTGGCTATTCTTTTAGATTCTTCTAAGGCATTTATTCCGAAGCATTAGTGAATGCCATTAAAGAAGTTAGTCCTAAACCCATGTACTTGATATCGTATAATTGTTTTACGTTAACATCTTTCAAGTTACAAGGATTATTATAACCTAAGCCTTCAACAAGATTATAAAATTCTAATCATGTGGCTGATTTAGAAAAATTGTCTGATCCGTTTGTCCCATTTTTGTCAAAAGATCATCTAAAGTCTTAATCCTAGAGTAAAGCTTCTTATGTTCATAAGAGATTTCCTTATAATTATTTCTATAAATTTCTAAATATCTCTCTCACTATCGCTAAGAGTTTACTAAGGTTGTTAATTTTAGTCTCAGAAGTAGCTATCATAGATTCAAGACTAGTTATAGTTTCCTTAGCATTAGATAAGAGAATTTCTAAGTGAACTCTCTTATCTAATTGCATTTGGAAATTATTGTAGCTTAGTGTTAGTCTCTCCTCCTCTAACTCTTTTATACTTTTCCGCTCACTTTTCATGTTAGCATATTTAATTTGGAAAGATTCTAACATGATTAACATGATTAACAATGTAGATTCTAACATGCTTTCTCGTCGTCAGACCTCTTCGTTGAGCTTGTGTCTGAGGCATCGCATCTTCAGTAAATGCCATGAGCGCTAAGTTGTCCGTTTCAGAATAAGTGTTGTCTTCCAGCCAGTGCTCTTGTTCAGCCATGAGAGCTACTCCAACTTCCTTCTGTTTAGTTAATTGAAATTTCGTGGAGTAATAGTTTGCGTCTTTCTACTTCGGAATATTGCGTTCTCTGGCGAAGTACCCTATTTTCTTGATGCAACGCAAATCAGTGAAATAAAAATGTTTGCGTTTGAAAGTTCAGTAGGTAAAAAAGTTTTTCGAGCACTAAGTTTTTCGATTTGAAAAATTTTGATCCTTTAAATCGAAAATGATTTTCGTAAGTATAAGTTTTTCGAAGAATGTTTAGCGAAAATTATTTTCGACTGAAAAAAGTTTTGCGAAAGTATCCTGTCGAAAAATGATTACCGAAAATAAAATTCGAATAAAGAAAAAAAACTTCTATCGAAGTATTTGTTATCGAAAAATAAGATTGATCGAAAAACTATGATTTTTTAAAAAAAATTATTTCGAGATGTTTGACTCAATTTGTTGAGTAAACTTATTCTAGTGTAAAATATTCGATTGAAATAGGATTTCGCTAAGTTTTAACTCGAAATTAAGATGATCGAAAAACTTGAGATTGAAAAACTTGTAATCGAAAAACAATTTTTTCGTTGTCAAAAGTAAATATGTATATAGCGAAAACTGTATTCGTCGAAAAATTTTATGCTTAGTTACCCTCGAAAATTATTATTGTTTTAAGATTGAAAAACAAGTAATCGAAAATAAAGTTTTTCTCGTCAATATATGAGTGAAACTTAGCGAAAATAGTGAAATTATCGAAAAACGTTTTGTGCCAATGAACTTTTCGAGCCAAATTTTCGATCGAAAAACACAACGCGAGTTCAATGGAACAGTAAATCACAGATTCAACTGATAAACTCAAATTAGACAATGAGATTCTGGGTAATCACTTGAATTTGTGTACTGAACAAGAACAAACACAAGATTAAACACGTTTTACAGCAAACTATATCAGTTTTGATGAAAATCAAATCGTATTCAAAACACAATCGCAAACAGTAAAACCGATCGAAATAAAAAACCAAATAAATCTGATGTTCTAAGCGATCGAAATCAGTATGCGGTTCATTGCTAACATGTAATCTATCACTTTTGCATCAGAATCAACAACAAAATTCGCAGAATTCAGCACATAGATCAAATTTGGATTTCGCAGAATTCAGCACATCGAAAAAATCTGAAAAAAGTTGATCTAAAATAGCAAAAATTAATCCAAAACAATCACGATTTGCTCTAGATACCAATTGTAGGTCCTAGATTATCAACTATCGAGAATCCTAGGCATGAATTCTGGATAATCGTGTGTAGATCTATGATTTGTTACCTTCCGTCGAATATCTTCGATGAAGAACATGAGAGAGAATCTTAGTGTGAGAAAGTGTTTTGTGTGTTTCTCTATCTAGAATGTGAATTGCAAGCCCTTGTGATTTTTTCAGTTACTTTCTCTCTATTCATTTTAATAGTGTACATGGTATTTATACTTATATACATGGTATAATTACAAGTAAGTTCTACACTATAAAAAATACAAGTTACGCCACCAATTACAAGGATAACTAATAAATGAGCACAATCTATAAGTCTTCGTCAGAGATATCCAAACAACCCACCGAGTCTCCCTTCTAGAGTTTCAAAGACCCCTGCTGAATACACCGACCCCGAGAAAGTAAGAGTTCGAGCATACATTCAGGCCAATATATACTTACTCCAATCCATCCCCAATGATACCTTACTCAAATCGACAGTATATCAACGACGAAGGGAATGTGGGATGAGATAAAGGCAAAAAAGGCAAGCCCGCTCACAACGTATGACTCCTTCAAGGCCAGGATGACATCGGAGAAACGTATCAGAGGTTCCTCACATTGATTAATGAGATGAGGAAGATCGACGTCTTTAAGACGATATGGAGATCAACATCAAATTTCTCTCATCTCTGCTGCCGGAGTGGAAAAAGATTGCCACCCAAATAAGGCAGAGAAAAGACCTCGCAATTGGATATACACAACATCTTCGCCAATCTCACTCAACACATCGAGGACATGTGCGAGGTTGAGGACGATTCAAAGGGAAAGGGCATAGTTGACCCACTCGCCCTAGTCACCGAAAAGCGAAGCAAACGAAGCTCCAAGTCTCACAAGGACAAGTCGGTAAAGCTCCCTAGCTTGTCAGAGGACAAGGATTCGGATTCTATCTCCGATCCGATATGACGGATTTTAAGAAGCAGATGACACTGGTGACAAAGAAAATTTTCAAGAAGAAGTCATCGTCTTCTGCTCACAATGAAAGAATCTCAGGCTCCCGTCAAGCACCAAATGATCCGAGCAATCCGAGCAAAGGAATGCTACACTGTTGAAATGTTACAAATGTGGGAAGACACATGTCAAGAGAGTGTTACCTGCCAAAGAAGAAAGATGAGAGCTACTACAACAAGAAGCTTCAACCGTCAAAGCATAAGGAAGCTGGAATGGCTCTAATGGCAGAGTAGGGACACTGGCTCGATGACACCTCGGAGAGAGAGTCCGAGAACCTCACTCTGATGGCGGACGCAGAGGAGTCAATTCGGATGATGGTCGATCGAAGCGCGCAAACAACGACTCCGAGGCCTCATCATCATCCAGGTAGAATCCCTTGACTTTAATAATTTACTAGAGCTACAACAGCAGTTTGCTATACTTCATAGTGAACATCAAACTGCTAAAAACTAGAGGGTAAGTTAGCTAATAACGAAGCCTTTCGTAGAAAGCACTTGCGAAGTGAGTCTATGCTCACAACGTTATTAGCTAATGCAAACGAAAAAGATCACGAGTCTAGAAACATCAATAAAAAAAACTTAAAACTTAAATCTATGATCTAAAAGAAACCACTAATGCCTCTGAGATAGAGAAGAAAATTATCTTACGACAACACGAGGTAGTCATTACTGGACGTAAATGACTATACTCGAAATAAAAAGCATAGAAGACATCCTAGCCAAGCGAGGTCAAACGGACCAAATGATTTTTCTAAATCGGCCGAATGATATAGAATTCTATAATCGTAAAGAAGGCCTAGGATTCCAAAACCCTTGCAACTTCAAAAAGGAGACTTTCATGTCAACTTTACGACATCAAGTACATGGAATTAGGGTTAACGAAGCTTATGGTTTTCAAAAGCGCATAAGAATTAATGCTCTTGAAGCCGAGAAAAGAAAGCCTAAGCTGAAACTTCGTTTGACTAGATTTCCTAACAAAAATTGCTAGAGAAATCGAGATTGCATTTATCGCACGAGTTTTCCAGCACCTCGCAGTCTTCGTTAGGCCTCAAACCAACCAGCCTCTCGAGGCACAATCCGAAAACCTGCTGGAACGGCAACTTCGTTCGACCCACTGGCACGGCGGCCTTGTTCCCTAAACGGAAGCTTCATTCCCTAAATTGAGTCATAGCTTGAAGAAATCGAGCCATGTTCCCTAGACAACAGCCTAGTTCGACCCACCATATATTTGCACATAGCTTGAAGAAATTGAGTCAATGGTAGTACGAGAGGTTGTTCTTGGGGTGAACATGTGGCGTCTTTTCTAGGAGTCTCTATCTTCTTCACAGAAGCGAGCGCAAAAATCCCATGGTTTCGAGCTAGGTTGTGTCAAATAAGGGTAAAATGGGTATTCTATGTTTTGTTTGACCGTTGAGTTAAATTTGACCTGATAGAGAGCGTGTGCTAAATTAAGTAAAGCGTATTGGTGTATTTGGCTGTTTTAGAACCATATAGGTTTTACGCTTAATTTTTAAATCACAAGTAGATTATATGCTATTTACCCTATCGAAAATCATTTGCTTCGTATCGAAAATCATTTGCAAAATATTACACACTTTGTCTTTTCAACATCAATCATTAGTGAATCTTCACCATAAAGAATTGATTTTTCGGCAAAGCATATGAGGGTATCGAAAAACCTGCAAAAGCAAACATAACAAAAAGTAATTATCTGAAAACTAAATTAACATACCAAAAACTCAAATACCAAGGCATCATATCGAATTTTTTTGGTATATCGAAAATTACATTTCATATAAGCGTTTCGAAAATCATCCGAACATATCGAAAATCTCATACTCACTATTATTTTCCATATATAATTTTCGGTATCAACATTACTTTCGATACATCATAGTTTTCGATACTCTTTTGGCACATTCCAGAAAAGTTTGGTAAATTAACGAAGTTTTCGGAGCCTAAAATTTTCGAAACTTTACAATATTTTTCGCTAAACCAAAGTTTCGGCACAGAAAAATTTAAAGTCAATTTTTATTTATTTCATAATGTTATTGACACATTATAGAAAAAGTTTTTGGTAAAATGTTTTGAAGTTTTCGACATCAACTTAAAACTTTTACGTGTAAACCAAAAAGTTTTCGGCCCTTAAAATTTTCGAAACTTCACAGTTTTTCAAGCATACCAAAACTTTTCGGCACGGAATTTCCAAAAACAATAAATTTTCAAATCTATGCAGCGCGTAAACGATCAGATATCCAACTAAATTTTTTAAAGAAAATTAAATTAAAAAATTATGGAATCAAACGCAACGACTTCTGCCTCTGAACAAAAACAAAGTTCCTCTATAGATCATGAAAAGACTATAAAGGACTTAAAAGTTAGGTTAAAAAATAATTATCAATGCTTACTTAGAAACCTAAGAGAAAAATGCAGCCACATGTGTCAGCTAGAAACTGCACAAGAGAGAGTTACAAGTCGTGATGCTCAGATTGAAAATTCAAAGGACAAGTTCACGAATTCACAACTAGCTTGAAGGCTTGTGAACTTGAGCGGAATACGAATCTGAGTAAATATAATTTTCATTCTGAGAAACGCATGAAATTGTACTCTCATATTAAAATTTTAGAGCACAACCTTACGAAAAGGGGTCAAAGAGACTAAAGTTCCTCAAATGACTCATCGTCCCACGGGGAAAATAGGTTACATTCTAATAAATCTATCTCTTATTGAGAAATTCCGGATGTTGCTAGTAAAATAGCAGAATTGAACGCAACCCTGGAATCGAAAAGAGTAGGTTTCCGAGCGGAAAAAAAAAACTTCTCGAGGAGATTTCTAATCTGAAAAATTACCCCCTACTTGTCTGAAATGATATTTCAATAGAAATATTTTATTTTAAACAAGATAAGAGACACAAACGGACGCTCCTCTTCCCAAACCTAAAAATGTTTCTTCTACTCACTCTAAGTCAATGACAACTTCAAAGTCCACGGTGACCCGAGAGGAAAAGATAAGTAAAAGCCCTAAGATTAATACTTACAAGGAACAGAAAAAAAATAGGTCGGAGAAAGGGAAATCACCGTTATCTTCCAAAATTAAGGTTGAAAATGTTAAAGACTTTCCCTCTCCCGCTCCTATTAAAAAGAAAGCTCTTAAAGAAGAAGTTCCAAGCTCAAGCAAGCGAACTTTTCGAGCTTCCAATACCTTAGCTCATTCTTTAAAGAATGATAAGAAATGGGTTTGCTTACCCGAACAAAAATATTCATCATTTTAGTAAGCAAATTTCCATTAAAAATCATCATTATGATGTGAATCGTGTGAATTTTCCTCGTAGGCCGGAGAACTCATCTAGTAACGATGCTTATAATTCTATATGTTCTTACGACTACCTGAAATATTCAGTCAAAGTTCATTCGGAAAAACATCTGATGAGATTGACTTCGGAGAAAATCTTCTCCGAAACACACGTTCACCTGCGCTGAAACGTGTTTTCCGTGTAAAATTGCTCCTAATTGGTTGCCTAGAGCTACATCAATTGATGATTTAGGACCAAATTTGACACCTTTTAAGCATAAATTGTTTTCTTCTAATAAGGGAGGACCCATACAAAAATGGGTACCAAAGTTCCGATAAGATTTTGCAGATGTTCCAGCATGGGTAGGTACTTAGAGATAGTTACTCCACACACATGACTGGTATGCGACGAGAGCAACTACAACATCCCAATGTGTATGTAACTCAGGTTGCTCCACATACACGACTAGTAAGCACTGCGAGCAACCAAACGGAGTTACATTCTAATTATGCGTATGTTGAAAGAATTTTATAAATTTTAAAATTGCATATGCATACGAGGTGAATCGACAAATACATATTCTTCAAAATTGTATATTTAAAATATGGTTTTTCAAAACCATACGAGATTTTGAAATTTAAACCGCATATTGCGCATGAAAATGAAAAATACCATTTTTTTTCAATGAGATGAATTTGAGGGGGAGCTACACTTTTATTTATAAAAGAAATGCAACTCTTATATAAACCGTAAGTCAGGCTCCCTTCGCCTCTCGGAAGCGAGAAAGCGAGCAGCAAGCTATATTTGTTTTAAAGGGAGCAATAATTACATTTTTGAGGGGGAGCGAACTTTAAATACGTGAATTGAAGGGAATAGATTCGACTTGTTTTTCGATCCGACTACGTATCTTTTGAGGGGGAGCAATACTACTATAGGAAGCAAGATTTGAGAGGGAGGAACAAAAATATATACATATATATTTATATATAATACAAATATATAATATATTATTCTATTACTAATACAATAAATATACTGTAGAAACTCGATAAATTGATACTCGATTATTTAATAAACTCTTTAAAATAATATTTTTGTCCAGTCCCGACTCGGGGATAACGTGCTAAATTAATAAACTCGCTAAAATTATAAGATAATACATTTTTTTATAATTTCTATAGGTCCCGTATAAAATATAAATTAATATTTCTTGTATATTACACAATATTTACAGGAAAATTACGCCTGATCACTCTGTGTTTAAGGCTTTTACAGTTGGTGCCCAAACTATTTTTTTCCAGGTAGGTATTCGTTTGTTTAAGCTTTTGCAATTAGTGCTCAAACTATTTCAATTCCAATAATTACTCTTGTGTTTAAAGCTTTTTCGTTGGTATCCAAATAAATTGAGCACTTACGATGTGGTGCTCATGATTTATATAGCGATCAACAATGGCCAATGATGACTTATGTACTACAATTATACTATATATAAAGTGTGGCCACCACATAGTAATTTCTATATTTAGTTGGATACCAAATGGAAAAGATTTAAATAACGTGGTAAATATCGAACTGAAAGATAGTTTGACAGCAGCCGGAAAAACTATAATTGCATGGGGTACCTAATGAAACCGAAAAATAGTTTGAACACCAGTTGGAAAAGCATTAAATGCAACAACATACCAAATTTTCTATATTTTTTTAAGATTTCCTTAAATACACAATTGTTTTTCGTCTTTGTTTAAATGAATTTAACTTCGAATCTCGTCTCTAATAAGATAGGAGATTGAATGTATTTGTCAAATGGAGACATTCATTTGATATATGCACATGGTATGATAATTAAGTAGAAGTTTGAAAGGTGTTTGAAAATTGAATATTTCATTATAAATTAATAACATATTAATTTATCAATTAATTAATAACTCTTTTAATTAAAAAATTTTGGCGGTCCCAAGCATATTAATTTATAGAGTTTTGACTGTATATACATATACTATAATATATATATATATATGTATATTATAAGAAAAAGAGAAAAAAAAAATGAGAGGAAAATACAAAAAAATGGGGAAAAAAATCCCCTCCCTCTATCAAGCTTAATTGACATCTCTTCCTACATCGAAAGACGGACTTCAATGAAGAATCTCGAGCTCACAAGTTCAAGAACTTCTATACGAAAAATGTGGTTCACTTACACTACCTCGGTGCTCACTTCAACCGACCTGCTCCGAATGCTGACACAAACGAAGCATCGCTCATCAAGCTCTAACCGGATGCACGGAATTTCATGTTCCCATGATCAGTCAAATCCAACTGAATCTAACCCCGGAACATCACAGACGTATAGCCACATATCCTAGATCATCCGAACACACCACGATAGATGATTTCAATGATGATTTAGAAATATTTAAAGATACCTAATTCCCTTATCTCACAAATCATTCGGACCAACCCCCATAGGTACAAGTGCTAATTTTTATTATCTCTCGGGTAGAAGACGCCGCATTAGGTCCAACGGCACATGCATATCCCAGCCTTACTCACTCGTCTGTCTCACAAAATACAGGTGTTTCAAGGACATGGGGAGCCATGTCTACCATCACCGCTTCACTCGATGAATTAAGTGGGATTCAGCCCCTCTACCATACTTTCTTGAGCACGATAGAGTCTAGTGTGTCTTCACTCCCCATGTTTTTAATATTTTCTAGGAAAAATACACTTTAATAACAGCTGATCTTTGTGATCACGTTAGAACTTCCGTAGAGATGTCATTCTTAGACATGCTTCAATGATCGGAAGGAAGTCATACCGTTGCAACATAGAAACAACAACGGTTTCAGGCCATCGCCTACAAGTATAGCTCCAAGATCGATGTTAACGGGAAGTCTTCGTGACCCCCGGTTTCTTACACGATGGATCGCATCTGTGGCTCCGTAAGGTTATTTCCAATATGAGTCCCTACGATCTCCATTTTCTTAGCCCGACGACGCGAACATCTTGCCAAACCATCGCCCCATTTTCATCCACTTCCATGATGGTCTCCCTAATTCGATCATCATGAGGGGGAGTAGTAGTAAATAAGAAAATGGGAGTCGAACCACAACGAAAAGTGCAAGATTGATCATAAACGCCAAATCCTCAAGCTTCGTCAAATCAAGTGAACACCGCCGACCTTCAGAAACTGAAGTTACCGCTACATGTAAGCCTCTCCAAATTTAAAGACAACTCCCCAATCCCAACACAAGGTTGAACAAACATAGGGGGAGTTGTACCATTATCGAAGGGAGAGGTCGAACACAAAAAGAAGAAATCCGGCAAGCAACTTCAAACTCCTTCCGGTCTCTATGAGACAAGCTTCAAGAGAAGACTTGAAGGAAGATACGGCGCCGAGAAGAGAAGGTCAAGAACGATACACTTGAAGATCTCCTAAAGAAGAGATAACAAGACAAGACAAAGGAGGAGAAAATTGAAGAATAACACGCCGAACACGTTTCTGCCGACGCATACGCTGATACGTGTCCTTCGAGGACTCAGGACAACATTTTTACAAGACCAACATAACCAACGCTGACTTGCAAATTGAACACAAAGGGGGAGATTGTTAGGATTACCTTATTGAGTTCAAATTGATTATGTCATCTTAGTCTTGTAATTTATTTAAGTGAACTAGATTCTATTTATAGAATCTAGTGATCTTTTATTTGTAATTGGCTTACAAGGGTCCAAGTATAATATACCAACATGTGGTATATATACTAAAACCCTAACAAATAGTTAAGGTGTCTTGTGTGTGAAATTAATATAGAGAGAATACTTTTAGAGCAAATAACGGCCTCCCAACGTGAAGTTCAAGAACACGCACACACGCACCCCACGCGAGCTTATTCTTCCGATTCAACGTGGTAAAATCTCTTTAAATCTTATTTAGTTGGATATACCAGGTCCTTCAGACTATCTACCATTCTGCTCTCCTCCAATTGAAATTCTAGTGTCGGAGAAGAAAAACCCACCTAAACCAAGTACTTCTAACACGCAAAATCGTTGATTTGCATTCATCTCTTGATTTTGAAAGAAAGGTTTTTCAAGCCGAAAAAGAACTTCTTCTAGGAATTTCCTTACTAGAAAAATTGTCCGACACGATTAAAGCCTCGACCTCAAAACATGCTTCCAAGACTAAAATCCAAAATTTCAGTCAAACGGGTACAAAAGTTTCTTCGCACAAAAATTTTATGACAAACTCTAATTTACGTGTATCTACTGGCAAGCCCTTGAGTACGCGAGAGAAGAAAAAAATGGCTCGGAACGGAGGACGCTACTCTTATTTTGTAAAAAGAAGAAGGTACATTTGTCTTAGCCCCCCTTGTTAGGATTAAACCAATCTCAGTCGTATAGCCTCCTTTATGTATTTCAAAATAATGTTATGCTCTTTCAGCTATTTTTTCTAAGTTTGTGAACTTAACAGTGTAAAGCGTTTTATTTCCTCTGAAAATTTGCATGATACAATCTCTAGTCATAGGAAAACCAACGCTACCGAGAAGAAAGTACACTCTTCTAATAAATCATGTGCTAAAAACGAAAAGAGGAAGAAACACACATCTTCCAAGCCTAAACACACTAAATTGAAAGCTCAATCACTAAATGCCAGACAAAGTTGGCTACCTATGCAAACTACTACATCACGTGCCAAGGCAACGCACCCTACCCCTAGAACGAAACTACTAGTTACGAGACAAATTTTAGTAACCAAATTAGAAGTCACATCAAGCACTAATACTTGTTATCCCCTAGGAATTTGGTGGTTCCAAAGTCGGAAACGTACAAAGCAATTTGCCTAAGCCTGACTTGGAACACCATTCATAAACTAGATATTGTGAAACGTCTACTAAGGCATGACCAATCCTTAGTCTCTCTAATTTGTTTTGCAGATCCATCATGTGTGGTACCTTGATTCTGGTTGCTCCCACACATGACTGCGAGAAAAGATCTGTTGAGCAACTACACTGAGCGATTCAGTGGAAAGGTCCGCTTCGGAAACGACCAATCAGCTCCAATTCTTGGATATGACAACATCATCCATGAAAATCTCACAATCAAGGATGTCTCGTATGTAGAGGGTCTCAGGCACAACCTCTTCAGCATATGTCAATTCTGTAACAAAGGACTACAAGTCAACTTCAGAGTCGAAGGGTGTTGCGTGAGCAATGAGAATGGACAAATACTCCTCCCTGGGTGCAGAAAGTCAAATCTCTACACCATCAACTTGAAGACTATCCGATCTTCTACAGCGGTATGCCTGCTGTCAAAGGCTTCTCTTTAACAAAGTAACTTTGGCATCAACGTCTATCTCATCTCAACTTCAAGGATCTAAATAAGCTTCACTCTAACAAATTAGTCACTGGACTTCCATCGTTGATGTACAACAAGGAGCATCTCTGCTCGGCTTGTGAATTGGGAAAGATGGAGAGAACTTCCCACAAGACTAAGCAAATTGCCTCTGTGTCTGTCTCGTCCCTTAGTGATACTCTACATGGACTTCTGTGGCCCGATGCGAGTTCATAGCATCAACGGAAGGAAACATGTTATCGTGGTAGTGGATGACTTCTCACGATACAGTTGGACGAAGAACAATATATGAGACCGCCGACCTGATAATTGCGTTTGTGAAGGCTACTCAGAACTTGTTGCAGAGTACCATTCAAGTTATACGAATAAACAAAAACACTGAGTTCAAAAATCAATTACTCAGGGATTTCTATCAAACACTTGGGATGTCTCAACAATTTTCTATAGTTAAGACTCCACAACAAAATGGAGTAGTGGAGCAAAAGAACAGCTCGTACGATGCTCATCCACTTTGTCCTTCCACACGTCATATGGGCAGAAGCAGTCAACACATCATGTTTCACCAAAAACAAGACTAAGATCCACAAACGCTTCGGGAAGACTCCTCTTTTATCATCAGAGGATATCAAACATAGGATTCCTCTGAATCTTCGGGTGCAAGTGCTTTGTCGCCAACGATAGAGAAGACCGAGTAAAATTTGACCCAAAAGCATTCGAAGCTGTTCTCATAGGGTATCCGTGTACGTCAAAGGCGTATAGAGTCTATCTCAAAGAAAGGAGATTGGTAATGGAGACTGTTAATGTCACATTCAGCGAAACGGACTCCATGGTTCTGTACATATCATTCCAGAACTCGGTCTAATCAGAGTGTTGACAAAGGATCAACCCAATTCTACATAAGTGCAAACGGATACCTACTACAGGGACAAATAAAGACGAGGACCTAAACTATATGTTTGAGTAATTCTATTCTAATCATCGTCTAGTTATAACACTTCTCAACCCATTTCCCGGTAGTGATGCCTCGGTACATAAAGCAATCATCGGCTCGCTATTTTCCGAAGATTTGAACCAATATATAATATTGTAATATGCATGTCAGTATATATAATATTATAAATTTGCAGGAATTATTCGAACATCTATACTCTTTTATTAATGGTGAACCCCTTTTAAAAACCATCAAATTTGGTGTATCGATTAGCCAAACATATTTTATTTGTGATTAATAATTGAGAAAATATTCTAAATAACTAGCCACGTTAGAAAAAAACTGTTTGGTTGGAATTGGTCTTTCTTTCATTCATTTTTAATATGTTAAACAATAAAAATAATTTATTTCCTTTAAATTAATAGTTACTAACTATCGTGGGGTGGGTGTCCATCAATTTTAAAACCATCTAATAAAATTGTTAAAATAGTACTTGTTTTAAAAGTAATTAGACATTCAAGTTTTGTTCCACACGCATATGAGTGTACAAGTTTGCTAGTATAGATTAACAGACACACACACACACAACCCTCATATGGTATAAGAGCATGGTTAGGAACCATTGTTTCATATTCCTAGATATCCGCTTATTTTAACTAAATTATATAAACGCGGATAAGGCCGAATTTATTTATGAATTATTTAATTTTGGAATAGAGAACAGAAAACAGGATAGCGACTTGTTTAGATAACTTGAATTATGCAATAAATTTTATGATGAATTTGACTCTGTAATTTGAGGGTATATTTCAATGGGAACATTTTGTTGCACGTGTATGGGAAAGTTGTTTATTTTCCGTAACCCTCATTTAGAAGAACGACGCTCACAAGCAAGGTTCCCACGACATTATGTACCAATTTCTAGATAGTGTATTTATAGACCACCAAGAAGATAAAGAGATCAAGTATTACTTGATTGCTTCTTTGCCTACTGATTGCAATGATTACTAGATAGAGCTATTAGATAAAGTAATTTCAGAATCATTATTCGCCATTGCAATTAATGCCTTTGTTGAGGATAAATTCTTAGATATTAATTGTATTCGGTATTTATTATGTCTTAGTCTTGTTTTGTACTTTATTAGATAGATTCTCTTTTAAAGGGTCTAAGGGAAGATCAGAGCCAACGACATCATATATTTCAATCTCAGTGCAGGGTAGTAGAACAAATATGTTCTGTGATTATTGATAGTTGCAGCTTCGAGAACCTCATATCAACGAGGTTGGTTCAAGAGCTTCAGTTACCTATGGAGCCTTACCCTCATCCCTATCAAATTAGATGGATTCAGAAGGAACCAAAGATTCATATCACGAAAATCCGCAAAGTGTTGATGACACTTGGAAGGACTTATTCTAACACTGTGATATGTGATGTCATGGAGATGGACGTCAGTGAGCTTTTATTGGGATTGACATTATGATTTGGACGTAATCTTTATAGGTCAATAAAATTCTTACATTTTCACTTGGAAGAGCAGGAAGATCGAGCTTACCCACGTCAGGGAGTAAGCTACCTCCTAAAGTGGAAGGGCAGTTACTCCTCACCTTATCAGAGTCAACAGACAAATTCCGCCTCATTGTCCGAGAGGGAACGGTATTTGCATTAGTGCCACAACCAGATTTTGATTCTACCCTCATTCCAGAACATGTTGCTTATATATTAACTCAGTATCCGAATATTACCTTTCAACCTGATTGTTTTGCCATCAGTGAGAGATATTCAGCATCATATCGATCTTGTTCGAGGAGCAAAGTTACCTTCCTTAGCTTATTATCGGTTAAACCCGAATGAGGCACGGATTGTGCAAGAGAAAGTTGATGAATTACTTCGTGTAGGACATGTTCGGGAAAGCACGAGTCCTTGTTCAGTACCAACATTCTTAGTACCACGAAGAATGATGAGTGGTGTATGTGTGTTGACTCATGTACCATTAATCGTATTACAATTCAATATGTTTTTCTATACTAGTGGCTGCCATCATATTCGACGTCTCGACGATGAGTGGAAGACCGCCTTCAAGATAAAGGAGGGGTTGTATGAGTGGCAGGTGATGCCTTTTGGTCACTCAAGTGCACCAAGTACTTTCATGCGAATGACGAACCAAGTACTTCAACCATTTCTTGGTCGCTTCTTTGTTGTTTATTTTGATGATATCCGAAGTATGGAGGAGCATCTTGAGGATTTGGAGGAGGTGTTTACCGTTCTTCAGAAGAATGAGGTATAGATTAATCTGAACAAATGTTCCTTTATGGTGGATCGAGTTTTATTCCTCGGATTTGTGATCAACCAGCACGGAGCGCATGTCACCAGGCTAAGATTCGAACTATTGGTGATTGGCTGACGCCTACAACCGTGACACATGTTTGAAGTTTCCATGGTCTGGCTACTATCTATCAGAGGTTTATACATAACTTCAATAATGGCACCTATTACTGATGTTCTGAAGAAGTCTCGCTCATTTGAGTGGATACATGAGGCAGCTCGATCTTTCGAGGTAATTAAAGAAAAATTAACCACTACGTCAATTTTAACCAATGCAGGACTGGTATTGGGGGAGTTCTATCTCAGGAAAAATGTCCTATTGCATTTTTTAGTGAGAAACTAAGTGGGCCTAGACAGGCTTGGAGTACCTACGAACAAGAGTTGTATGTCGTCCTATGATGCTTGAAGACTTGGGAGCATTATCTATTGCCTAAGAAATTTGTGTTATATTGGGATCATCGGTCTCTTATTCATTTTAAGTCGCAACGTGACTTGAAAAAACAAGGAGCATGTTCGTTGGGCCGCACATTTTGCTCAGTTCAACTATGTGCTGAAGTATTAATCTCGTGTAGCATATGCATTAAGTTTCATGGCTCGTTACTGGTGACGATGTGTTAGGAGATTATTGGTTTTGACTTTTTGCCTGATTCGCACGATGAAGAACCTGATTTTGGTGTGGCATGGAGCACACATCTTAAGGGTACGTCACCCCACGGTTATGTTGTGCATGATGGGTATCTATTCAAGGAGGACCACCTTTCCATTCATCGGTCTTCTTTACATGAGAAATTTGTTCGTGAGCTACATGCAAGCAGTTTGAGTGGACATCTGGGTCGAGACAAGACCATCAACCGCTTAGAGGAGCTACTATTGGCCACAATTGAAGCGTGATGCAGCAAGAATTGTTCAAAAGTGTTATATATGTCAAACCCAGAAGGGTCAAGGGCAAAATACAAGGTTGTATATGCCACTATCCATTCCTGAGAAACCTTGGATTGACTTTTCCATGGATTTCATTTTGGGTTTACCTCGTACGCAACGTGGTTTTGATTTTATCTTTGTCGTGTTAGATCGTTTCCCTAAGATCGGACATTTTATTCCTTGTAGACATACTACCGATGCACCGGATGTTGCTCGTATGTTCTTTGAGGAGGTGGAACGTTTGCATGGCGTTCCGCAAACGACTACTTCTGCTCGTAACCAAAAGTTTCTAGGGGTTTTCTGGAGTACATTGTTGAAGAGGTTTGGCACTCAGTAAAAGTTTAGCAGTTCTGCACACTTCGCAGTCTGATGTGCACACTGAAATGGTGAATCGTACCCTTGGTAACTTGTCAAGATGTCTTTGTATGGATACAACATTAGTGGAATTATGCTTTGGTGCAGGATGAGTTTGCTTATAATAGTGCTCAACATAGTGCTACATGGAAGTCACCATGTTGTCTATCACTGTGAGCCACCGACGTCAATTGATCTTATCCAGTTACCTATGGGAATTCAGAGGAGCCATGTCGTTGAATCTTAGCCCAGGATCATTCAGATACTATTGCAGAAGTTTGTCAGCGTTTGATTGATAAGACCGATGCCTACAAGACCAAGGTCGGTCTTTACAGACGTTTAATTGAGTTTCAAGTTGATGATGGTTCACTTGCGGAAGGAACGCGAAGGATCTCAACACAAGTTTGACCCGCGCATGATTGGCCCATTTTGTATTACTTCGAAGATCATTCCAAATGCTTATGTCTTGATTTGACGGATTTCATGAGAATTTCAAAGACCTTCAGCATAGCTGACCTTACATTAGATCATCCCCGAAGACAACTCTATGGCGAGTTGCATGCAAGTGGAAGGGAATGATACGGGGGGTTTAAATTAGATTTAAATAAGTAGTCTTTATTACGGTTGAGATATTTTAGTTTATATTTAAATTTCTTAATACGTAGGTAGTTAGTTAAGATTCTTTTCAGCACTACTATTTATAGGCTTCGTGACTTATTATGGAGGACATCTATGATATATATCAATTAGTGCTACATTAAATTTTTGTGTTGCTTGTCTCTCCGTACGTTCAAGAGAAATCGAACACAACAATTACCATGTCCCGCACCATACGATTATTCAAGCAATATGCGATCGAATCGTCACACCTTATATCTATCGATTAGCTTGTACAGTTGATTCGTCCTATATCTGTTCGAGGCTTGGCGATGGAAAAATTTTATATTACGATCTCTATGTACCATCCATTTTATTTTGCTACGTTCCTTACAATATCGTTCCTCTAGGTGAAGAATGTCATTTAGCATTTCTCGAATCTGAATCTTCATGTCCCTTACTCCATGTGTAATTCGGCCGCTAACAGTTGCTTTATTTCTTCCTCAATCATTTTTCTTTCCCTATTCGACCATAGATATAATCTAGAACTCCAGCTACATAGTTTAGTTGTTACCGATGAAACAACGAGTCTCAAAATAAGATCTTCGGAAATAGCCTCACACGTGTGTCGTTATCGATTCACATTGATCATCTTGAGACTATTTCGCTTCTAAACGGAACATCCTCTGCTTTTTCACCTTCATATTGCAATGGATCGTGACACGCGTGATGATAAGAGAAAATGGTGTGGATGTTGACGATTCTCGCCTCGCAAATCATTTCAATCCAAGACGGGGTCGCACAAGTTCGAGCAAGCTTCTCATAAATAGTGTCCAGGGAGCAAACTCGATCACTGCATGTAAAGGCATCACCTGCAAAACCCAAGTCACGTAGCTCACAGAAGTAGAGGCTTTCCTGAATTGTGGAATTTAAGATGATGTACGAGTTTGGCCCCCTTGTTTTTTCTTTCAGGTGTAGACTCTCGTTAAAGCCTCCCATACAAAGTCATGCCATCTGATTACTTTCATGTAATCTCCGTACTAAGTTCCAGCTGTGCTTTTGTTCTAATGTCCTAGGATCAGCATAAAATTTAGTCGCTCTCCATGAAATATCAGCTTCTAGTCTTTTGATATGTACGTACACGTGAACGGACGAGAAAGAACATAGAGTAACCACCCAATCTTTACATCACAAAAGGCCCAAACCTCCTCTTTCGCCTTTGGGCTTCCAAGCATAGCACATGCATGTTACATTTTCGACGAACAACCTCAAACCACGTATTGTCGGACTTTGTCTCTATCAAGACGACCATGTCACTGTTATACACACGGACGTATGTCAATACTCCCTACAGAGGACGATTCTCAGGTTACGGAGCCAGCCAACATAGTTTGATCCCATCAAATAGTTTTTCTCAAGCAACATAGTAATAGGGTTCGTAATAGTAACTACAAAGAAAACAAATATGCAGGTGATAAAGATCACATAGTTAGATTTATTGCATTGTTCATCATGTCATAACAATGACATTTTATTTTTCTTGACTCCCCACTATTTTCTCGAAAATTCTATTCTCCCGAGAAGAATTTCGGAAACTTTGTTGAGTAGTTTCATAGTAGAGTTGAGGTCACTGACTCGACTAGATGTGCCTCAGCCTGTAACGCAATATTTGGCCCCCCTAACCGATCGAAGTCGAGTCACACTCGAACACAGCTCATGAGTGATTTAACTATCTTTGTCTCAGTCATTGACCCTCACAGCTAACCCTGCTTATTAAGTATAACCATCTAAGTGCAAGCTATCAACTTATTCTCAAACCGTACATTTGAATTCCGTCTTGCCGCCTTACGCTTCGTGGGGCGGAATATGCTATGGAGAGAAGCGTTGGACGCACTCGAGGAGTTAATGCTAGGGCGGGATGTATGGCAAACTTACTCGGAACAAACCGTACAAACTCCCTATACTAGACATTTCGAGCACAATAGAAGATAAGAATCGAATTTCTTTACTCACTTGGTATTTATCAAACGGAAGAATGCACTATCACACATAAAAGCTCATAAAAATACATATCACCTCAAAAAGTAGACATGCACGTCGGTAGTAAATAACCCTAGGATGTAAACTACAAGGTAATAGAATACGGATTATTTCTAATATATTCCTATTACATCAAGGCATTACGCCATTCTTCGATCATCGAACGACCTATGACTCCATGTTATCGAATGGACATCCATCGTCAAATGGCCTCCAAGCAACGAACGATCCTCCGTGTCTAAACTAAACCCTAGTCTAAGAAAGTGGTAAGTACAACACGGGGGCTCATAAGTCTCGAACAAATCGTATAAAACCGAATAAATTGGGGAATGTAACTATTAGAAAATAACTCGCAACCCAAATCAAAACTCTAAACCCGCAAAGGTTCCTTTAATCACATTCATAACGACCAATTTGACAATTAATTGATTCGAAAATAGGGTTCCAAACGAGTCGGACCTTGCTTTGAGACCCATTAATACCAATATTGGGGAACCATACCCGATCCACATTGACTAGAGTACGGTTCGGAATAAAAATATTGGGTTTTTTGTTTGCCCTCATTTGATTAAATTAGAAACGTGAAATCTAAGAATGCATGTAGCGCATTAAGGGCCGGTCGAACCCGAAGAGATTGCCCTTGTAGCGAGTGGCAACTCCCGATCCTTTTCTTCTCTTTGATCAAATGCGTATATTATTTATATGCAAAAGATCATTGCGTTGACCTCTCGGTGTATCCGAATCTTTCGCCTCCTCGAGAATGTCTAGAGAAATGACGTTTGATGGATTAAGAGAATTTGGAGTTGTGTTGGCTTGAAAAATAGCATATGGGCTCGTTAGAATTTCTCTTGTTTTTTGTGTGTAGGAATCGGGTAGGGCTCCTCTATTTATAGGGTTGAACGAAATTTTGTGCCCCAAGGCATGTAAATTTCGTCTAAGGCTATCTTCGGCAGAAGAGATCTCTTTTTCTTTTCTCTCTCCGATCAACTCCAAGTTTAAAAGATAGTCTCCTTATTTTAAGCTAGCTTGAGGTATGATTTCATATCTATATCTTATATAATATTTTTTTAATATCTAGCATAATTTTCGAAAAAGCCTATCCATTCGAAAATTCCAAGCCCAAATATTAAAATATTATTCCAAATAATAGCTCATCATATCCAATATATTTTATTTATTATTTCCGAAAATTACCCAAGTCACAATATCGAAAATGCATTGTTAAATTCCATATTTACCTTGGACTTTTCAAACACTTCATATGAGATGGCCTCAACTATCCATAAAAGAAAAGTCGCAAGCTAGGAATCAACAAATCATTGCTTTTAACGCTGACCAAGAAAGTGATTCCGATGAAGACATCGAAGAAGAAGATGATATGATGAAGCAAGGCTGACCAAAAGATTTGAGAAGTTCCGACATAGAAGAATATTCAAAGGGAACTCCAAATTCCAGCAGAAGAACAAATGAATATCTTCATGCGGGAATAATGTCCAGAAATGCTACAGATGTAATAAGCCAGGACAATTTGCTTCAAATTGTACAATGCCAAGTGATGATAAGAAGACAAAGAAGCAAAAGGCCATGGTGACAAACTGGGAAGATTCTGAAAATGAACAAACGGAGGAAAAAAACCTTGCTTACGTGGCTGACGATGATCAGGTATCTTCTTCATCTACTATTAAGAAAATTAAAATTCTTAATAAATTATATGCCAGTATGGAAGAATCTCCTGATAACGCTTCATCAGTTTTTGAAGTAGATGAAAGTAAGGAAGAATGTGAGATAATTCAAAATGCTCATGAAAAGATCAAGTCGCTTAAGTCGCTAACGAAAAAGTTGGCTAAACAGCGAGATGACTTAGCAAGAGAAAAACATCATGCTTGATCTAGAAATCTCATGCTTGAAAGCAGAGATAGTTTCTTCTAAGAAAGAAAAAGTTCAATGCAATTGCATGGAACTTACAAACAACGATATATCTAGAGATATCACTGCACTTAGACATTCCTTAGAAGAAAAAGAGCGTACTATTGATAGACTTCTCGAAGGGAAGCAAAACCTAGATATGTTACTGAATATGCCTAGAAATACTGAAAAATCAGGGATATGATATTCCATGGTAGAAGATCATGTTCCACCAGTTGTACGAAAACCAAAATGCTTTTCATGTGGTCGTCATGGTCATTATTCATACAACTATTTTCTGAAAAGAACCGATAAATCTGAATATGTCTGGAGACCAAAGAAATTCCTTGATAACCATGTTCCTAAAGTTGGTCTACCTAAGTTCGTGAAATCACAGTCTGCGATATATGATATATTAC
The DNA here is from genome assembly GCA_004919715.1 of Linderniella brevidens. Taxonomy (NCBI): domain Eukaryota; kingdom Viridiplantae; phylum Streptophyta; class Magnoliopsida; order Lamiales; family Linderniaceae; genus Linderniella; species Linderniella brevidens. The sequence continues at coordinate 9,526,612 of SWDC01000151.1, read as the reverse complement.
ATGTCAACATGCGTTACTTTTCTACTAACATGTTAGGACCCAACCAACATTGGGTACCTCAGAAAAGAACTTATTCTTGTAGGTACAACGAAGCAGTTCCAGCAAGAAAAACAGGTGGTACCTTGGTAGCGGGTGTTCCCACCATATGACAGGTGATATCAGTAAATTCGTGTCGTTGAAAGCATATGACGGAGGATACATATCATATGCTGACAACACCAAATATAGGATCATTGGAGTTGGTAATGTCGGTAACAATTTACATACTACTAGAGACGACGTATGGCTAGTTAAAGATTTAGAACATAATTTAGTAAGCATAAGTCAGTTGTGCGATAAGGGTTATATCGTAACTTTTGAAAATGATAAATGCATAGCTAAAAAGGATAATGAAATTATATTTAGTGGATCTAGGTATGGTAATATCTACTTGCTCTTGATGATATCACTAACCAAAATGTCAAGTGCCTAGCAGTTACACATGATATCACATGGTTATGGCATAGACGCTTGGGACACACCAATATGGAGCTGATATCTCATATAACCAGCAAAGAACTGATAAGAGGTGTTCATGACATGAATTCACCAAGGACAGAACATGCAAAGAATGCCAAATGGGTAAGCAGACTAAGACGTCCTTTAAGGTAAAGAATGTGATATCTACTTCCCGACCTCTGGAAATACTTCATCTCGACCATTTTGATCCAGTTCAGACAATGTCTCTGCGAGGTAAAAGATATGCATTGTTATTGTAGATGACTATTCTAGGTATACTTGGGTGATATTTCTTGCACATAAGAGTGAAACATTAGATAACTTTGCACCACTAGTAAAGAGACTTGAGAATGAGAAAGAAATGAACGTATGCAAGATACGCAGTGATAACAGCCTAGAATTTGATAGTAAATCATTTGCATCTTTATGTGATCAGTATGGGCATAGTCATAACTTCTTTGCTTCTATAACACCCCAACAGAACGACGTAGTTAAGCGGAGAAATAGACTGTTACAGGAGATGGCTAGATCAATGCTACATGAGTATGATATTCCTAAACAGTTCTGGGCGGAAGCTGTTAGTACAGCCTGCTACGTGTCTAATCGTGCTTTCATTAGATCATTATTGAAGAAAACCTCCTATGAACTTTGGAACGGTAGAACTCCACATATAGGATATTTTTATGTGTTTCGATGTAAGTGTTTTATTTTAAATGATAGAGATAAAAGAGGAAAATTTGACTCTAAGGTAGATGAAGGGATATTCCTTGGTTAAAGTCTTCATTCCAAAACTTATCGTGTTTATAACAAAAGGAAGAAGATTGTTCAAGAATCTATACATGTAACCTTTGATGAGATTTCCACCGCAGATGCTATTAATGAGGAAGGTATAGATTTACCTCGTGCAGAGAAATAGGTTTCAGAAGAAATAAAGGAGGATATTCCAAAAGACGACAACAATGATACACTGGAACCAGAAGCTTCAGATGAACAGCATCACCGAAGTTCAAGCATGCTTCCAGTCATCCAACAAATCAAGTTATAGGGAATATCACCTCTGGAATCAAAACGCGGGCAGCTGCACGAAATCAAGATACAGAGGAATCCCAGGATGCGTTGGTCTCAATGGTAGAACCAAGGACCATCCATGAAGCACTTGATGACAAATCATGGATTACCGCTATGTAGGACGAATTATCACAATTCGAAAAGAGTCAAGTTTGGACGCTTGTAGAAAGGCCGGACAAAAAATCTATTACATGAACAAAATGGGTGTTTCGCAACAAACTCGATGAAAACGGTAAAGTGACCAGAAATAAAGCAAGGTTAGTTGCAAAAGGTTATTCCCAAGAGGGGTATAGATTTTGAAGATTCCTTTGCTCCAGTAGCTAGATTGGAATCTATACGAGTTTTACTTGCATATGCACGTTATAAAAGATTTGAACTTTTTCAAATGGACGTAAAAAGTGCCTTCTTAAATGGTTTTATAAATGAGGAAGTTTATGTCGAAGAACCCCCTGGTTTCATAAAAGAAGGATTTTTAAATCATGTTTTTAAACTAAATAAAGCATTATATGGTTTAAAGCAAGCCCCTAGGGCATTGTATGAAAGATTGAGTAAATTTTTGATAGACATGGGATTTACTACTGGAACTATTGATAACACCCTGTTTATTAAGTATCAATGTGATCACATGCTGTTAAAAATTTACTTTGATGATATAATTTTTGGAATTACTAACAACCTTCTTTGTGAGGAATTTTCTAAGTCCATGCAGAAGAAATTCGAAATGAGTCTAATGGGTGAGCTGAACTACTTCCTTAGATTGCAAATAAAGCAACCTGACTCGGGAACCTTCATATCTCAGACGAAGTACAGCAAGGAATTGCTAGTCAAATTTGGAATGAGTGATTCCAAGGTGCTTTCCACTCCCATGCATCAGACCGCCAAAATCGATAGCGATGAATCAGGTACTCAGGTTGATCAAACTCAATATCGAGGTATGATCGGAAGCCTTCATTATTTAACTGCACGTAGACCTGATATCATGTTTGTTGTAGGCTTGTGCTCGATATATCAATCGAATCCTAAGGAATCTCACTTGCCAGTAGTCAAGCGACTACTTAGATATATAAAAGGCACTGTTAATTTTGGTCTTTGGTATTCCAATACCAATGAATTCCCATTATTGGGATAATCTGATGCCGACTATGCTGGTTGCAGGGAAGATAGAAAAATTACTAGTGGTACATGTCAGTTACTTGGAAATTCCCTAGTAACTTGGTCTAGTAGAAAGCAAAATGCTGTCGCCCTTTCCACAACCGAAGCTGAATATATGGCTTTAGGAAATTGTTTCAACAAGTTCTTTGGATGAAACAAACCCTTAGTGATTTTGGGTTAGGTTATGATAAAATTTCTATTCTTTGCGATAGTACTAGCGCCATAAGTATTACTAAGAATCTGGCGCATCATTCTCGTACTAAGCATATAGACGTAAAACATCACTTTATACGAGATCATGCTCAGAAAGGAAATATCAACATGGAATTCGTAGGAGCAAATGATCAGTTTGCTGGTATCTTCACGAAGCCTTTAATCGAGATTAGATTCTGCGACATCCGTGATCGACTGGGAATCACCGAGCTAAATCAGGTTAGATAACTTGCCAAAATTTCTGCCAGTTATTCTAAAACTCTGAGATCCCAAGTCTAGAATTATTTTTGATAAAAAATTCGCTAAATTTCAGCCCTTATTATTCCTAAGATATTATCCAAATTTCAGCTTTTAGAATTATACATATTATTTCCAGCTGAGTACTTAGAATCCTTTTGATTTTTATACCTAAGATATTATTTAGAATTATTTTAGGAAATTAGGATCTTTTCGATTTTTATTTAAAATTAGCCTTTAATAATCTTTCCTTACTTCAAGAGATCACGTCAAATCATTCACAGATATCTGACTCCTTGATTGACGTTCTATTCCATCTTTGCAATTCAAATTTTCAAAATTTCAATTTCAATCCTTATTCCTTCCTTGAAACCGTTCCTAGTTCTATAAGAACAAATCATCATTCCTTCTCACCTTCAAAGTTTCATCCTCTGAAAATTCTCAACTTCTCAAAAATGGTGAAAACCGCCGGAACGAAAGGAAGCACCATCGAGCCAAGCTCAAGTAAGAAATGAAAAAAACCCATGTCCGATGAGTCAAACTCCGATCCCGTTCAAAAATATCCCAAAACCGCCTCCCCTCCACCTTCTTCTGCTCGAACCACTCGTTCTAAAATCCAAGATTCGAGCAAAACGCCTCCCACTGTTAAGCTGAAACCCGTGAAGAAGGAGAAGCTTGCTAGAAACAAGAAGGTGACTCCGACCGATGAACCTATTCCGATTCGTGAGCCCACTCCATCTCCTACGCCGACGCCTTCGCCCTAGCCCAAGGAACCTCATGTCGAAAACTCAGCGTCGAAAACCTTTTGTTTTCGACATATTTTTATTCGATCGCAAAACTTCGCGGCGAAAAACTTATTTTTTCGATTATATTTTATTCGATCGCAAAAGTCAGCGGCAAAAACTTTAAGTTTTTCGATATTATTTTATTCGATCTCAAAACTACGCGGCGAAAAACATAAGTTTTTCGACAATTTTTTATTCGATCGAAAACTTATTCAGCGAAAAACTATAGTTTTCAATAACATTTTATTCGATCGTAAAAGTAATCAGCGAAAACTTGAGTTATTCGACACATTTTTATTCGATCGCAAAACTTATCAATCGAATAAACTGTTACTCTAATAATAATACGCTGAAAAGGACTTAGAAAATCTTTCAAGACTTAGAAAATTTTTCGATCGCAAATTTTAAAGATCGAATAAATTGTTACTCGAATAAAAACACGCTTCTAAGACTTAGTTAATTCTACAAATTTTTCAAATTTTCACTAAGTCTTCCGCGATAAGTCTTTAAACATACAATTTTCCTCTACATTCATTCTTAATCAAATTCATTCATTCATGAAAATTTATCGACTAATTAACTGAATATTATTTTTGCAGATATGGCAACTCCTAACTACCCTCATATTTACTCCTCTGGAAGTTATGTGTCAGTCCAAGACAACAACTTCCAACTGGATTTAACAACGTTTCGGTGTCAGGATGACGTCATAATATCCATCCTCAAAGGACACCCTTTATGGCCAGCTCTGACCATGATAGCCACCGTACCAATGGTCTATCTCCTGCAATTCTGGGAATGCATGCAGAGTTTCGTCAACGGCGACAACGTGGATTATATGACAAAGCTCAACACAAGACACATCGCCCTGACGAAAAATCTAATGGTCATGGTGCTCGATCTCCCGCACTACGATGAATACGACCGACTTCCAACGGATGCGGAGATCGTATAAGACATGCTCCGGATGGGATACAAACCGCCGCTAACTAAACTGGCCAACTTTCAAAATAGCGGGATTCCTCATCCCTGGAAGACACTGTTCGGCATCATCAACAAATTCCTCTCCCCAAAACACTCCGGCTTCGACAAGCGAATGGAAACATCCTTCGCATTTTTCACGGAGTGGTCTTCTCCAAAAGATATGACGTGGCCCAACTGATCTGGAATGATCTCGCCGACCAGATGCGTCAGAGGGAGACAAAGTCGAAGGCCAGATCTCTTCCATATGTACGGTGGTTCCCGGTAATGATCTCGCATTTCATGGAAGTCCATCCAGAGATCCCGAGACTACCACCAATTGTGGACTACACTCCGCCACGCCTTCATTTCTTCCACAACCCGAAGGCCGCCGATCTAGCACTCCAATCAATGCTGATTCCATTGGAGTTGCTCCGTTTAGCTGATCCAACTGAAGAGGCATACCAAGATTACTGCCAGAATAACTCCATCACGGAGGCGATTGTACGTGCCATAGATCCAGCCCCGGCGCCTTCTCACAGGGAATCCTTGGTGACAACAATGGAGCCCGAAGTCACGTCTCAGGAGATTGAACCCGAAGGTGTCCCACAAGATATCTCTCCTGAGGCAACTGACTCTGATGAAGCACACAGACTCCAACGAAGGGACTCTCGCCGACAACAACTTTCGGCCTCGTCTGCAGTGTCTTCACTTATACCGACTTCGGAGCCAACTCATCCATCACCAAGCGATCAGCCTACTGAACAGATTCAAATTGAATCTGTCTCAACACCCATAGAGGTGATACCTATCGTATCATCTCAAGGATTGGGTGAAAGCCCTATTGGACCCTCGATATCTTCGGAGCCAACAATAGGCTAACCCTCTGAAGTGGTGACTTCAGAGTTGATAACGGATGTCCTTAGACGTACCGGACCAACAAGACCTACTATAGGCGGCACATCGGAAATCTACTCCGATGTTGTGACAGTGGAGCGCCTCCCTGGCCCCACTCCACCGATGTTCGTGACGGAGCACAGACTACAAGAAGCGCTCTCCTCAGCCCTATCTTCACTAGAAGATCGTCTGATGGACCGAATGCTCCATGCTCTCGAGACTTCCCGAAGAGACACCGGGAAAACACCAGTCTCAGAAGCTGCTCCCACCGACACACAAACCACACCCGTCTCCTCCCCACTTCCTACCACCACTCTACACACCCCACTACAACCAATCCTCACCACCCCAACTCCCTCACCCTCACTTATCAACCCATACACCATCCCGATCACTCAGCTTCATGATATCCTCATCTCACGCCTTCTCGCCTTAGAGACAAGATCTCCCGCAGAGGACAGTCTCTACAAAAGATTAATAGATGAACCAGAGCCTCCAGCACAAACAACGTGCCGTGAAGAAAGCTCCCGCACCAAACGTAGAAATGACGATCTCGATGATCCGGATCGTCATGAGGGGGAGAGACGGCAACCAACAACAAGGAGCGGCCGAGGATTGAGTCAGACAAAGACCCAAGAAGCTGGAAGATCGTCCTCACACCCACCAACCACACAACCTCAAACCCACCAACAAACAACCACACCTCCCATCATATCCCAAACACTAACCCTCTCTCCTACAAATCCAAATCCGATCCCAACCTCAAACCTCCCCCAAGTTCATCAAGAAGCAGTTGCCTACGATCCACATCTGATCGTAGATGACTAAATCCTAAACGAGAAGTGGACGATGGAATGGGAACCAGAGAAAGCTGCTAAAGCTCGACTCTCCAACGTCAGATACTTCCTACAACAAGCTTCAGTGGACTTGGTACTGCTTGAAGAAGAAGAACTTCAAGAAGGTGAGAACTACAATTCTGCCCTCCCAGAGCTACCCGAAATTATAAGGCTCAGAGTCGACTCTCCTCCCCGTCTATCAAAAGGGACAGTTAGAGTCGAGACGCCATGGGAGAACATCAGAATTGAAGTCCCTTTCATTGAAGATATAAGAAAGCAGATTTGGAGGGCTAAAACATGATCAAGAAGCTCAATGACCTTAATTTGAGGGGCATCTCACACTGGGAAGATAGGAAGAAAATGGAGCATATCTTCATGCTCAATTATCTCGGACCCGATCGTAGTGGCATTCCAGCTGATTAACTGAAGGAAAACTTCAAGAACAAGCCACCGATTCTCCAACTTGTCGGAGTTTCTCATACGATCGGAAGATATCCAACTACTATCTATATTATTGAGCGAGCGGACAGCAACCGCACTCGAGAAGAGATAGATGAAAGCTATCTCCCATTCATTCCACCGGATGAAGTCTACCATTTATATCAAATGTACAAGAGAAAGTACAAGACACATCCTGGATATATCAAGACTGAAGGACTCGAGGGACTGAAGAGATTCTTGGTGCGGCAGATTAAGTATCACACCGCACACGACCTTCAAATCGCTATAGAGAACAATATGAAGAAGGTCAACATTGAGTTTCCGCTCATGAAGGGCTTCCCACTCATCAATTTTCCCGAGAACTACATCTTCAAGAAACCTGGTCTCGCCATAACCTTTCGGAATCCAGTCATTGGAAAGATGAGGGCTATGATGAAGTCAGAGATCTACAAGTTCTGTGACGGGACACTAAATTAGTGAGGAAGAACATTCAGAAAAAATTGGGAGAGATCACCGAAGAGACAATCTTCGAAGATCTTTATGAAGAAGAGGCCCCACTCTTAAATGATCTTCTGGATGCGATAAATGAGAGATTGGAGCTGAGGAATGTTGTTCGACGATACGAGACAACATTCGGATTGCGAAAATCTTTTTACGCCTGACAAGGATAAAAGGAGCTGAAACGAAGACAAGCACAAAGGGGGAGATTAAACATAATTTAAAGTTATGCTTTGTAATTTTATTATCCTTATAATTAGGGGCGTAATTAGTAGTTTTGATAGTGTGGGACCAAAAAGTAAATATACCATGTAAATAGGTATAAATACAATGTACACTATCAAAATCAATCATTTTCATAAAATCACGAGCATTGAATTCACATTCTAAGAGAGAGAAAAGTAATCGAGAAACTCTTTCTCTCAAGATCTTCAAAGGAGATATTCGATCAAAGGTATATTATGATATTTATCATTCGAATATCTAGAATTCATGCTTAGATCGATAAGTAGTTGATAAAATAGGACCTAACAACATATCTATATTGCCTTTTTCTACATTATCTTTTATAAAATGATAGCGAATGTCTATATGTTTCGTGCGTGAATGATGAACAGGATTGCAAGTAATGGCAATTGCACTTTGAGAATCATTGTAAATGGGAATGTTATCAAATTCAAACACGTAATCGCGTAGTTGTGTCCGCATCCATAGAATTTGCGAGCAACAATTGGCAGCCGCGACGTACTTCACCTCGGCCGTCGATGTTAACACGCAATTTTTTTTCTTTGAGGACCAACAGACCAACTTTTCGCCTAAAAATTGTGCTCCGCCAGACGTGCTTTTTCTGTCCATTCGACAACCTGCATAATCAGCGTCAGTGTAGCCAATTAATCTAAAATCAGTATTTTTAGGATATCATAGCCCTAAGTTGGGAGTTCCTTTTAGATAGCGTAGAATTCGCTTGATTGCTTGCATGTGGGACTCCTTTGGGTCAGCTTGAAAACGAGCACTGAGACAAGTGGCGAACATGATGTCGGGTCGGCTGGACGTCAAGTAGAGAATAGATCCGATAATGCTCCGATAGATTGTGATGTTCACTGCCTTGCCAGACGGATCAACATCCAATTTGCAGTTTGTTGAGATGGGAGTATTCATCGGTGTGCTCTTGTCTTGATTAAATCACTTCAGAATATCTCGGATATATTTGGTTTGACTGATGAAGATTCCATCTTCGAGTTGCTTTACTTGTAGTCCAAGAAAGAATTGGAGTTCTCCCATTAAGCTCATCTCGAATTTGGTCTTCATGAGTTCACCAAATTTTTGAGAGAGACATTCATTTGTCGAGCCGAAGATGATGTCATCAACGTAAACTTGAACGATCATCAGGTCTTTGCCTTGTCTTTTGATGAAGAGTTTCGTATCGATGGTGCCTCTTATGAAGTTGGACTTGATTAAAAATTCGCTTAGGACATCATACCAAGCACGAGGGGCTTGTTTTAGTCCATAGAGAGCTTTGTCCAATCGATAGACATAATCGAGATGATTTTCGTGCACAAACCCGTCGGGTTGAGCGATGTAGACTTCTTCTTTTCACACACCATTAAGAAAGGCGGTTTTAACATCCATTAGATAAACTTTGAAGTCTTTATGAGCCGCGTATGCTAGAAATAGTCGAATTTCTTCGATACGTGCCGCCGGAGCATACGTCTCGTCGTAGACAATTCCTTCTTATTGATTGTATCCCTTGGCTACGAGTTGTGCTTTATTCCTGATAACTTTACCATTTTCGTTCTTCTTATTCTTGAAAACCCATTTAGTTCCAATTATTGTTTTGCCTTGCGGTCGAGGAACTAATGTCCAAACTTGTAGACGCTCGAATTGGTTGAGTTCATCTTGCATTGCAATTACCCAATCCGGGTCTTTAAGAGCTTCGGCTACCTTAATTGGTTCGTTTTGGCTTAAGAAGCATGTGAATAAGCCACTTTGCGTGGACGTGCTAGTGCGTACTCCACTTGAAAGATCACCGATGATTTGGTTAATAGGATGAGCTCGAGTCTACTTGCATTCACGAGGAATAACCGAAGTAGATCCTTCGTTGGTTTGTAAATCGAGACATCCTGGATTGATTGGCTGATCATTCGTAGTTGGGAAATTCAATTCTGAGGCTGAATTGGAAGGAATTTCTTCTTTTGCATTTATAGGAGCTGATGCACTAGTTGAAGATTCAAAATTATGAGTTTCATGAATATTTGTTGGAGTATGAGGATTGTGAGTCTCAATTGGAATTTCTTCCGTAGAGGGAGAAGGAGCACTGCTTGGTATTGAATGAGAGGAAGCAGGCATTTGAAACTCGTTCCGATAAAAATGTTCAAATAGAGAATCTAAATCTTCCAGGTTGGCGGGAATTGCTTCTCTTGACTTTTAGGTAGAAGTTGTCGAAAGTTGTTGACCTTGTGCCAACACGCCTATAAGCTCGGGTTCTGAACTATTTTGTTCAGAAGCCAAATCAGTTACTTCTTGAAAAGTGACGTTGTAGCTTTCCAAGATAGTATGTGAAGACTTGATATAGACGTGGTATGCTTTAGAAGTGGATGGATATCCAACGAAGACGGCTTCAAATGCTTTAGGGGCGAACTTGCTTCAATGCTCTCGATCGTTGGCCACAATACATTTGCACCCGAATACTTTAAAGAATGAGATATTCGGAATCCTTTGATTGATTATCTCATACGGCGTCTTTTGAAAGCATTTGTGAATAATTGTCCGATTTTGCGTAAAGCAAGCGGTACTCACTGCTTCAACCCATAGAAAGTGAGGGAGACCGGAATGGATCAGCATTGTTCTTGCAGCTTCAACAAGAGTCTGGTTCTTCCGTTCTACGACGCCATACACAACCCTGATTATTAAGTCTCCAGTCTCATCTTTTGTTCGGAGATATCTTGTCCATGTGTAGCGAGAATAATCGTCAACAATTACTAACACATATTTACGACCGTTGATACGTTGTGTACGCATTTGTCCGCAAAGGTCCATGTGAAGTAATTCCAAGGTTCAAGATGTAGATGCAACTTACTTGAGTTTGTGTGATGCTCGCTTCATTTTTCCCATTTGACAAGCCGAACAAGTATGCTCTTGATGTATGGGAATAGTTGGTAGACCATGTACCAACTTTTTGATTGAGTGTGAAGAGCTTTGAGATTTAGATGAGACATTCGTTAATGCCATAAACTGTTCCTCTTGATTGTAGTCTGTAAGATGAGGCAAACAGCTGTCGAAGGTCGAACTGTTGTCAGATTGATGGTGTATAGATTTGATCTTCGTGATCCTGTTAGAAGTTCTTGATTCTGACTATTCAATATTCTGCAGTGATCAGCTAGAAACACCACTTGAAATCCTTTGTCACAGAATTGTCCTATGCTGAACAGATTGTGTTTAAGACCTTGGACGTAAGAGACATCTTTAATCGTCAGATTCTGCAGTAGAATATCTCCAAAGGCTAGTATTGGAGCCGAATCATTGTTACTGAATCTGACTTTTTCATTGTAACGGTCTTGGTAGTTGCTCAACAGATCTTGATTTCCCGTCATGTGTGTAGAGCAACCAAAATCTAAATACCACACATGATGGATCTGCATAAGAAATTTAGAAAGACTTAGGTACCCACTTAGTAATGGGTCCTTTCAGATTAGCAGATTTGATAGGTAAGGTTTGTTCATTTTTTGTTCCTAAATCATTTATGTTTTTAGGTACCCAAACCAACTTGGTATTAGTTTGTTTAAGTGGTACATCTTTAGGCAATTGTGCCTTTTGGGCGTGCGTTGGCCTAGATGGTGTCTTGAGAACCCATTGAGGTTGAACCTTACATGGGAGGTTAATTTCAGCGCGTACAAATGTCTTATTAGTCTTAGTACTTCAGAAAATCTTTTCTCTAGCTAGTTTCTTAAGGTGTTTGGCTGAGTGTACTTTGACCAAATACCTTAAATGAGGACAAGAATGTATTGAGCTATAAGCTTTCTTAATAGCCGGATCTTGTTTCCTATGAAACTTAAGACTTGCATTTGTCTTAGATAATGGTTTATATTTTTAGAAGAAGAGCCGATTTCAAAATTTGTGCTTTCAAAATTAATAGGTTTTAACACATAAGTGAAAGCAACAACATTAAAGCTTGAAACATTTGTCTTCTTGCGAGTATCCATAGTTTTTGATACAGAAGAAATTTTTTGAAAATAAGACATTTTTTATCATTTTTCTTCTGAAATTCTATCCTAAGCACTCTTTCCTTTGCATGCTTCACCTCTTTTTCTACTCTACCAGTGGATGGAGTAGAAAAAGAGTTAGAAAAGTCTTTTTCCTTTTTGAATTTTAAGGATTCTTTCCCTCCCTTTATGATTTTTAAAGAAGAGTTGTCTTCTTTTAAAATACTTTGAAAAACAATGGGAGGTGTTTTCTTAGTTGTAATTTTGTCCTTAATTAAGGATTTTTCTTTCAAAGTAATATCAGGACAAGTTTTTAAAGTAGAGGAAGTTTTGAGATTAGAAATCTCCAGTTAAAGCTCATTGTTTTCAGCTTTGAAATTCTTTCTTTCTGTTTCTAAGGAAGCGTTTAAATCAGCTATTTTCTTAATAATAGCTGGAATATAGCAGAAAGTAGAACTTTGAAAATGATCATTATTTTCTTCCTTACTTTTAGAAAAATCTTCTAGGGGATATAATGAATTATTATCACTAGACAGGTTGAGATCCCTTGTCTTGTAACTATTATTCAAGTCGGTGTAGTCAAAGGGAATGTCAGTCTTATTTGTGGCTTTCCGTTTATATTCTTCTAAGGCATTTATTTATGAGGAGTTAGTAAAGGCCATTAGAGAAGTTAAACTTATTCCCATGTACTTGATATCATATAATTATTTAACATTGACCTTTGTCAAGTTACAGGGATTGTTAAAACCTAAGCCTTCTTTAGGATTATAAAATTCTATATCAAGAGGTTGATTTAGAAAGATAGTTTGATCCGTTTGATCCCTTTTTGTTAGAAGATCATATAAAGTTTTAATCCTTGAGTAAAGTTTCTTACGTTCGTCAGAGATTTCTTTGAAATTATTTTTAGAAATTTCTAAATCTCTCTGACAATCGATAAGAGTCGTATTAAGGTCATTGAGTTTAGTCTCAGAGGTAGCTATGGTTAATTCAAGACTAGATATTTTTTCCTTAGCGTTAGATAAGAGAATTTCTAGATGAGTTTTCTTATCTAATTGCTTTTGGAAATTGTTTTCACTAAGAGCTAGTCTCTCTTCTAATTCCTTAGTTCTTTTCCGCTCATTTTTTCATGTTACAGTATTTAATCTGTAATGATTCTAACATGTTTAATAATGTGGTGTTAGACATCGTTACCTCTTGTGATTAAGAGGATGCTTTATCGTCGTCGTCAGGCCTTCTTGAAGAGTTATCATTTGAGGCGTCTTCGAGGTATGCCATTAGAGCAAGATTTTCGTCTTCAAAATCTGTGGCGTCTTCCAGCCAATGCTCTTGTTCGGCCATCACTGCTACTCCAGCCTCGTTTTGTTTAGTGAGTTGGAATTTTTTGGAGTAGTAGTTGGCGTCCTTTTTCTTAGGAAGTTTGCATTCTCTGGCGAAGTGCCATATCTTACCACAATTATAGCACTTTTGTGGTTCTTTGACGTTTTTAGATTCTAAGGACTCGGCCGGTCTTTCCTTGTGCTTGGAGCTTGATGTCCGAAGTCTATTGGCCGAGGAAGAGGATTTCTTTTTATAAACCTTTTGCTCATCATTTTAGAAATGAGAGCCAACTGTTTCTTGAACTCCTTCATATCGGGTTCGGAGTCCGATTCAGATTCGTCTTCATCTTCTGAAGAACTTGGCAACTTGATGCTTTTATCTTTGCGAGATCGACTCATTTTTCCTTCAAAAACTAGAGCTATAGAGTCTTCGATCTGCTTGCCCTTAAGTTCTTTTTATATCTCGATGATATCTTCCTCGTGTTGGGCGAGATTATCAAAGACGGCGTGGATATCCATTTCGTCCAAATCCTTATTTTGACGGATTTGCATGGATATTTTCTCCCACTCCGGTTGAAGAGAAGAAAGAAATCGGATGTTGACCTTCATGTAGGTCTTGAAGATATCTATCTTCCTCATCTCATTAAGAAGAGTTAGATAGCGTTGATAGAGTTCATAAATGGTTTCCTTCGACTTTGCTTTGAATGAGTCATAGGCCGTGAGAATATTGGCTTTCTTGGCTTTGACTCCAACTTCGGTTCTTTGCATCATTTTGTGGAGTTCCTCCCACATAGCTTTTGCACTAGATAGACTATCTATTTGCATATAGATGTCGTTAGGAATTCCTTGAATTAGGAAAGTTTTGGCTCCTAAATCCGCTTTTGCTCTTAATCGCTCCCCCTCGGTGTATTCACTAAGAATTTTGAGTCTTCGTGAGGCGGGAATGGGAGGATTATTGGTGGCACCGCCTTCTTGGATGAGCCAAAATTGAGCTAGTCCTTCTTGAAGTGAACCGATCAAATTTGTGGCTTGATCTTTCGTTTCTAAGAAGTTCATGAAGTGGCTTCTCCATACTGTGTATTCACCTCTTCGAAGAATTGGAGGGCGGACGTCGTTTCCGAGTGAGTAAGCATCCATTTGTAGTTGATTGGTTGGATCTTCATGAAAGTTTGGAATTGTAATGAAAAATGCTTCACAAGTGACAAACTTCGTTAGTAATGTTTGATTCGTATCTTTAAACAATTTCCTTTTCGTACCTATTTTTCGGTTGTTAAAGAGATATTGTTTTGATTTCGAAAAATATTTGATATGAGAATTGATACTTCAAAATTTTGCTAAAAATTTTGATTTTAAGATCGAAAATTTGAGTATCGTAGAAGATAATTCGGAGACAAATATTTTTCGTAAGTTTTGAAAATTAAAAATTTTGAATTCTTTCAAAATAGTGTAAAATGTGTGTGTGTTTGAGCAGTAGTGATCGAAAAGTTTTTAGAACAATAAAGTTTTCGATTAAAAAAAATCCGAACCTATGATCGAAAAAGATTTTCGATTATAGAAGTTTTTCGTTGTATTTATCGAAAATTATTTTTCGAACGTAAGAGTTTTGCAGAGTAAATATCCTGTCGAAAAATAGTTTTCGAATAATTGTTGATCTCAAAAACTTTTATTGAATAATTTGTAATCGAAAAATTAAGAGTGACCGAGAAAAAATATTTTCGTGAAGTTTGACTCAAATTGTTGACTAAAAGTTTTTCGAGTGTGAGTTATTCGATCGAAATAAGTTTTCGCTAAATTTTGACTCGAAAATTTAAATGATCGAGAATCTTGTGATCGAAAAACTTGTTTTACTATAACAATTTTTCGTATCAAAATTAGATATTTATTTAGCAAAAACAGTATCCGTCGAAAAGAAAAAAATATGCTTCATTACGCTCGAAAAAGATATTTATATATGAATCGAAAAACTAATTATCGAAATAATGTTTTTCGAGTCTTATATTTGAGTAAAACACACGAGAACAGTGTTTGTCATCGAAAAATTTCTCGGCTGCAAACTTATTCGATAAATAATTTTCGAGCAAAGTTTTTCGATCGAAAAACCGATCGTAGAACAACCAAGTTCAATGTAACAGTGAAAATTCCAGATTCAACCGAGATGTTCAAGTTAGGTGCTGAAATTCTGGATAATCACTCGTTTCTTAGTTCTTAATATGAACAAACACAAGATCAACCACGTTTTACATCAAAATATATCGATTATTAAGAAAATCAAATCGGGATCAAAACTTAATCGTAAATGCAAATATCGATCTAAATCGAAAATCTGAATTTATATGTCGTTCTAAGCGATTGAAATCAGTACGTAAATCATTCATAACATATAATCTATCACTTAATCAGCAAGATCATTAATAAAATTTGCACAATTAAGCATAGTGACCAAAATACAAGTCACGTAAGTTTTTCGATCGAAAAATCTGGAAAATTATTTTGATCATAAATCGCAAATTCAATCCAAAATCAATCACGATTTGCTCTGATACCAATTGTTAGGTCCTATTTTATCAACTACCGATCGATCTAGCATAAATTTTAGATATTCGAATGATAAATCTTACAATATACCTTCGGTCGAATATCTTCTTTGAAGATCTTGAGAGAGAGAGTTTCTCGATTACTATCCCCTCTCTTAGAAGGTGAATTCAATGCTTGTGTTTTTCCGAAAATAAACTTGTATATTGATTTTGATAGTGTACATTGTATTTATACCTATTTACATGGTATATTTACTATTTGGTCCTGCACTATCAATACTACTAATTACGCCCCTAATTACAAGGATAATAAAATTACAAAGCACAATTCTAAATTCTCTTCAATAATTACCAGACAAATTGAAGCCTTTTCATCTGAAGCAAAAGGTTAAGATTTCTAATAAAGCCAACGTCTCCTGGTAGTTCATTCAAGGACCAAGATGAAGGCATTGAAGAATTTTCACCTTCCATCTTGTGACACTGCTATTGGTTAGCAATGTTCCTAAACCTGCAAGCTCTGATTTAGATCTACATACAATTTTCCAGTTTAACATTCAAGCTCGTACAAACCACCCTGAACTTCGCCCAACTCCTCCATTATAACCGAACCCGCCTCAACTCTTCGGATTCAGTCATCGGATACTTTCTGAACAGCTCATCCATCTGATGGATTGTCTTCTGGATCCGGACAAACGTGAAGTTCGGATCAACCCGAATCGCAATGTCTCAAACGTCGACACTTCCTATGTAGAAGTCCAATTCGTCACCCACCCCGAAGCCAGTCCTGAGTCCAACTTCACGGCCTCCCTCGGCAATAATATGATTCGGTTTTATAAGTTGGGCCTTATCTTGATATATACGTGAAACTAAACGCAACCTATGTATATTCGAGGACGAGAAATTACAAAGTCTTTTGGGCAAAGCAATAAGCTGACTCACGTGGGGCGTGTAGTGAAGCTTAGTAATTTCGCATGCCAAGAATTAATCACAGAGTTGAGTTAGTGAGATTGACGTAAATATGACTCTCGCTCGACCAGGGCATATGTAAAGGGTTTATACGTATGACGACAATCTATAGTCGGTTCGTGAATAATGATTAGATTACATTCGTACTCAACTCGGGATCGGTTTGCTACCACGGGATTGGCTAAGTGAATACCAAGCTCTTGGATTCCTCCCAGTGCTCGGTTGAGACGAACCAAGAGAGTCGGACTTAAAAAGGATCCTTGAGATAGTATCAATCAAAAGAGAGAAATAATTACTTAACGGCTTAGAGTCGTTGAAAATGACGGTGGACAAAATTTGAACATTGATGAGGCTAATCGAGACTTGGGTTATAGTCTAAGTGCTCGAAAAATATTTAAGTGTGGACTACAGACTTAGAGTCGAACTTAATATAATATTATATTAAGTTAGTATTTGATAATGAGCTTAATATAATTAATATAATTGATTGACTCAATTTAAGACTTAGGACTAAATATAGTCTCACCCTAATATAATTTCGAAAATTATTAATTTAATTAATTAATTTCCAAATTAATAAAATAAATCATAATCATAATAATAACAATAAAAATAATATAAAATAAAAGCAAGTTGTTTAATGGACCGATTTGTCCACTATGAATAACTCTACTCATCACCCCACCTATTAATGCCATGGTCTCACATGAAAGTGAGATGTTGAAATTATTGCTACTAAGAGCAACATTGACCTGTGAATATACCTATAATAATATTATATACATGGCAAAAGTCTAAAAATAAATAGTGATGCTTTGAGCCATTATAACTAAGCAAAGAGACTAAGTGATGTACGAAAAATAATTGAGCAACCTTTCTTGTTGTTGGAGCGAGACATACCATCATCAGCTCTTTCAATTTCTCTCTTAGAGAGTATCTCGCTATCCATCTACGGATATTCTCGTTGTGACACGTCTCAATGTCGACGAGACTCTCTTCTGCATCCGCTCGTGCTAGATCGGTTTTACGACAACCGAGGGATCTTCTCTACAAGGGTAACACTCTATATCTCTTATGTGTGTTTTACGTGGCTAATGTGTCATACATAGTTTTCTTTTATATCCAAGTGACTCGGGCTAAACGGGGATCTCGGAAAAATTTTAAATTCCACACCGCATTGGGAATCCGATCCGGAGCACCCTAGGTTTCCCAACAACAGTATCCTAAATGAACCACGTATATAATAGCTAGGCATCATGTTATGTATATAAATTGTTTCAATTGCGTCGCCCGAGCTAAGCGTAATGAACAGAACCAAAAATAGAACTTAGATGAACCACGTATACCAGAACGACTTATTCGGAGGACGATGACACCGATTACGACAATCGGTCGTCGGTTTCGTTTGCGTCGTTTTTGTTTTCTTTTTTCCTTCCGATCGATTGGCTGTAGTTGAAAATAATAGATTTTGATTTCTTTAATATTTAAAAACAAATTCAAGGGTAAAACGGTCTTTCGAAAGTGTTGGTACTTGAGTGAAAGAAAAAATCTTTTATATTGTCCTTAGCTAATAAACTCTCAAGACAGAGAGAATTAGTTAAAAAAAAAATTGTATTGCCTGTTGGAGATTTTACTGAAATTACCCCATCATTGCCATTCATTAATGTTTTATTTTTTTTTATTTAACCTCGATGGAGATCAAGGTCTCGATAAAAGTAGGGCAAATTAGGCCGAAGCTTCAAATGGGCCACCAAAGGCTGAAATTATGCGAACCGGATCACCTATACAAAGGGTCTTTTAAAAAAATGGCCTTTGACTGGGTCAATTTTAAAAAAATGGCCTCGTTGACGATATTTTTTGGTCAATAGCCCTCACTTTGTTTAAATGTTAACCATATTAACTAATTCTCATACTTAACTCATTAAAATAAAAGAAAAAAAGAAAAACGAAAAAATGGCCGCCGTACAGATTCAATAACTGACTGAACATGGGTCCATATCCCTCTTTAACCATAACCTTACAATCGATATGAATGCATTATTTTCTCCATTTTAAAGAACAAAGGGTAACCACACACACCTCTCTCACAAACCTAAAGCGACGCGAGCTGTTCTCTTCGTTTAGTGTCGGAAAACAACTTCTCAAACCAAGAAAACAGCAAGCATTTCAGCATATTTACCAATAAGCATTCGTTACATGAAAACTGCAATTTTAACGTCGAAAATGGTGAATTTTCAGTCCATTACCTCCTAAAATGTATGTGTTATTTATTAGATCACGTGTACTAGCCAGAGTAGCGATATTTCAGTGGTTATTACGAGAATTCGGACCTGAAAATGGGACCCCTGCGTGCGGGTACCATGCGATATAGGTGCGGGTACCATGAGATATAGGTGCGGGTGCCATGCGCAATACGTGTCGGTCCCATGCAGATGGACCCCTGCTTTTATGCGCGGGTCCCCTGCGTTTATGCGCGGGTCCCCTACGTTGTGTGCGGGTACCGTGATCCCATGTTCGGGATCCATGCGCTGAAGATCATACATTTATGTTTGTGAGATTAGCTGCTCATTGCATGCATTTATGTCAGGAAACAGTTACGTAACGAATGTCTTGATAATTGTGTTGTTCTCTCGTCTGTGTTGTGCTTGTATCTTGGATCCTACGTGACATTGATCTTTTAACATATTATGGGAGGACAAATTTTCCTTACCATTATTGTGATAATAATAGTAATAATATAAGTGTAGCGGTGTTAGCGTATCATAATCGATCAAGAGGGCTAAAGGGTCAAGTAGGAGAAAAGACATGGAAGGAACAAAAGAAGGTAAATGTTAGATGATTAAAGATCATGCGTTAAATGTGTTTATGCTTCACACTAATCTTACGAGCAAGGGAATAAGTTTTATAAAAAAAAAAATCCAATTGAAGTATAACAAAGATAATAATAGCGTATCATTTTTAAATTACAGCAAAGGCTATATAGATCACGTTGTTTTAGGAATCATATATTATTATTCTATGACAAATATTAAGACTTGCATATGTTATTTAAGAAAATGAAGCCCAACAGCCGATGCCAAACTTTACTTCTCTTGTGCTTTAGGCGGTGACTTTACTAATAAAGAGCTCAAGAGGACTATTAATAGTGGCTTCTTAAGGTTTTGTATGTGTCATGCAATTTTAATGTGGTTATGAGTCACGATAATTGCAATCAACGATGCTCTATGTCACGACAAATATACGATAAATATTGTGTTCTTTGGGCAAAAGCAATCACGCGTACGCCTCAATTTATGTGTTATATATGTTACGATATATATATATATATATATATATATCTTGAAAATGTACATGTAGTTATGTGTAATTGATATGAAAATTCGGTATGTTGTATGTTGTATTGGTACGTATAATGTAATAGACATGGAAATTTATTGGTTAAATGGAAATTTAGTGTGCGGGTACCATGCCCTTGTATGCGGGTACCATGCCCCTTGTGTGCGGGTACCATGCCCTTGTGTGCGGGTACCATGCCCCTTGTACCATGCCCCTTGTGTGCGGGTACCATGCCCTTGTGTGCGGGTACCATGCCCCTTGTACCATGCCCCTTGTGTGCGGGTACCATGCCCTTGTGTGCGGGTACCATGTCCTTGTGTGCGGGTACCATGCCCCTTGTACCATGTCCCTTGTACCATGCCCCTTGTGTGCGGGTACCATGCCCTTTGTGTGCGGGTACCATGCCCTTGTGTGCGGGTACCATGCCCCTTGTACCATGCCCCTTATGTGCGGGTACCATGCCCCTTGTGTGCGGGTACCATGCCCCTTGTGTGCGGGTACCATGCCCCTTGTGTGCGGGTACCATGTCCTTGTACCATGTCCCTTGTACCATGCCCCTTGTGTGCGGGTACCATGCCCTTTGTGTGCGGGTACCATGCCCTTGTGTGCGGGTATCATGCCCCTCGTACCATGCCCCTTCTGTGCGGGTACCATGCCCCTTGTGTGCGGGTATCATGCTCCTTGTGTGCGGGTACCATGTCCTTGTGTGCGGGTACCATGCCCCTTGTACCATGCCCTTTGTGTGCGGGTACCATGCCCTTTGTGTGCGGGTACCATGCCCTTGTGTGCGGGTACCATGCCCCTTGTACCATGCCCCTTATGTGCGGGTACCATGCCCCTTGTGTGCGGGTATCATGCCACTTGTGTGCGGGTACCATGCCCCTTGTGTGCGGGTACCATGCCCTTGTGTGCGGGTATCATGCCCCTTGTGTGCGGGTACCATGCCCCTTGTGTGCGGGTACCATGCCCCTTGTGTGCGGGTACCATGCCCTTGTACCATGCCCCTTGTGTGCGGGTATCATGCCCTTGTGTGCGGGTACCATGCCCTTGTGTGCGGGTACCATGCCCCTTGTGTGCGGGTACCATGCCCTTGTGTGCGGGTACCATGCCCTTTGCGTGCGGGTACCATGCCCTTGTGTGCGGGTACCATGCCCCTTGTACCATGCCCTTGTATGCGGGTACCATGCCCCTTGTGTGCGGGTACCATGCCCCATGACGCTACAGTGGGTGGAATCGATTAAACCTAATTAATTTTACTTTGGGTAGTTGAATGGGTTAAATAAGGGTAAAGATGTCTTTTTCCCTGAGTTAGTAAGGATAGAATAGACTTCAAACATTATGGAGGTCATTTTTTTAAAATTGACCCAGTCAAATGCCATTTACTTAAATAATCCCCTATCCAAATGGGTGTCCCACTATATCTACCATTTAATGAATCATTGCTTAGGTGGAACTTACTTTATTTACCTATTAAAAAATTGCTTAGAAGACGTGGTATTATATGGTATAGATACAAGCTTTTAACAAATCAAGAGAGAGAGACGATTCCAAATAAAAACAAGATATCATAAACAAATAAAAGCCCCAACTCTCCTTATGGTGGTCGAAGACTGCTGTGTTTTCGTTAATTAACAACAGCCTTAAGATATCTCCACCAATATTATGTTAATCGAAGGTATTATATCAATATATAAACGTCAAACGATAACTTGATCCTTAAGATATCTATAATAGTATCTCATTGTATTCTCAAACCCTTGTGTGCAGACGCGAACAACGACGAGGTGGGTGAATTAACAATAGCCTCGTTCAAAAATTGTGACGATCATATCATGCCACGATAATTTGAGGGAAGAAAATATAAGTTGGTATCCCAAGTTAAGATCACTTACGCTGATTCTGGTGAATCGTTAGTGGTTAGACGAACATTAACTGTTGCTGCTAGTGAAGACGAATCATGGCTGAGGCATACTATTTTCTATACCAAATGCACCAGCGGAGGGAAGATATGTAATATAATTATTGACGGATGCAGCTGTGAAAATGTTGTATCCAGCTCGATGGTGGAGATGTTGGGACTAATCACTAAAGATCATCCGCAACCTTATAAACTTTCTTGGTTCAAGAAGGGCAACGAGGTCAAAGTGTCAAAGCGATGCCTTATAAAATTCTCAATCGGGAAGAAGTACGCTGATGAGATCTGGTGCGATGTGGTTCCAATGGACGCATGTCATATTTTATTGGGCAGGCCGTGGCAGTTCGACAGACGAACAAAGCATGATGGGTTCAAGAACACCTACACGTTTCAGAAGGACGGTGTATCGATTACTCTCGGTCCTTCAGATTTGCGAAAAAAGCCAAGAATTGTCTACTTTCTCGGTTAGACCTTCAAAAGGAGATGAGAAGGACGTCTGAGGTGTTTGCCCTGGTGATGAAGGAGGCTAATTGTGACGGTCCAGAACTTCCCCCGGAGGTCACATCATTGGTGGAAGAGTTCGCTGATGTAGCACCATCGGAATTGCCGTCTGAATTACCACCTATGAGGGACATCCAACGTTGCGTCGATTTTTTGCCCAGACTATTATTCCTCACAAAGCCGCTTATCGCATGAATCCCAAAGAGCATGAGGAGTTACAGAGGCAAGTGCATGAGCTGTTGAACAAAGGTCATCTTCAGGAGAGCATGAGCCCGTGTGCGGTACCACCGTTATTGGTTCCAAAAAAAGACGGTTCATGGAGGATGTGCGTTGACAGTCGAGCCGTTAACAAAATCACCGTCAAATACCGATTTCCTATTCCACGGTTTGATGATTTAATCGACCAATTACATGGAGCAACGGTTTTTTCTAAGATTAACTTACGGACATCTTATCCGAATTCGACCTGGAGATGAATGGAAGACCGCATTCAAGACTCGAGATGGTCTCTACGAGTGGAAAGTGATGCCTTTCGGGTTGTCTAATGCACCGAGCACGTTATGCGACTTATGAATTAGATCTTTCATTCTTTCATTGGTCATTTTGTGGTTGTTTATTTCGACGATATTTTGGTGTACAGTTCATCAGAGGAGCAACATTTGAAACACCTATGACGAGTCTTCGAGGTCTTACGAGTGCAGAGGTTGTATATCAATACAAGCAAGTGTCACTTTCTCACTAGCGAGGTGACATTCCTCGGGTACATTCTTTCCAAGGAAGGTATTCGAATGGACCCAACTAAGGTAGTAGCCATCACAAACTGGCCAACCCCGAAAAATATTCGTGATATTCGGAGTTTTCACGGTCTGGCCTCATTTTATCGGAGATTCATTCGTAACTTCAGCACCATTGTTGCGCCTATCACAGACTGCATAAAAAGGAGGCAAGTACACCTGGACTAAGGAGGCTGTAGCGGCATTTCAATCTCTAAAGAAGAGGGTAACCGAGGCACCTATTCTGATCTTACCAGATTTTGAAGATATTTTTGAGGTTCACTGTGACGTTTCTGGTGTGGGAGTTGGTGGCGTGTTGAGTCAGAGGAGTAGGCCAGTGGCATTTTTTAGTGAGAAACTAAATGAAGTTAAGATCAAATACTCGACTTACGATAAAGAATTTTATGTCATCGTGAGAAGCCTGGAGCATTGGCGTCACTATCTCATCTCCAACGAGTTTATTCTATTCTCTGATCATGAGGCTTTAAAATACATCAATGGGCAGCACAAGCTGAAACCGAGGCATGCCAAGTGGGTCGAGTTTTTGCAAGCTTTCAGTTTCTCTATTAAACATAAAGCTGGGTTGTTGAACATAGTAGCAGATGCGTTGAGCCGAAAATATTCTTTATTATCAACCATGCGAGTCCAAGTGGTGGATTTGAGACATTCAAGGAATTTTATGCTGATGACGATGATTTTGCAGAAATCTGGAAAAGTGTGAATCGCATCCTTTTGAGCAGTTTGCTCGTCAAGAAGGATTTCTTTTCAAAGGCAATCGACTATGCATTCCTAAGTGCTCTTTGAGGGAGGCAATTATCACGGAAGGACATGCTGGAGGACTTGCAGGTCACTTTGGGGTTGATAAAACGCTAAATTGGTTACAAGACCATTTTTATTGGCCTAGGACGCAACGAGATATCGCCCGATTTGTGGGGAAGTGCAGAACATGTCGAGTGGCCAAAACTCGGGGAACCAATGCGGGACTATATCAACTTCTACCTATTCCTTTGGCCCCATGGGAAGATATCAGCATTGATTTCATCCTTGGGTTACCCAACTCAGAGGAACAATAAGTGGTTGATCGGTTCTCGAAGATGGCTCACTTCGTTGCTTGCAATAAGACTTTTGATGCATCGCTGGTTGCACGTTTATTTTTACAGGAAATTGTCAAATTGCATGACGTACCCAAAACCATCACCTCAGATCGAGATGTGAAGTACGTAAGCCATTTCTGGCGCATCTTTGGCGGAATTTGGGCACACAACTACAGTTTAGCTCTTCTCACCACCCCCAAACTGATGGACAAACGGAGGTGGTCAATCGGAGTTTGGAAAATCTATTGAGAAGTCTGGTAGGTGACAGTCGGCGCCAATGGGATCTCATATTACCACAAGCTGAATTTGCATACAATCGATCACAAAGTCGAACCACTAGTAAAAGTCCCTTTGAGGTTGTCTATGGATTCACTTCTTCTTCATAAAAAAAAATGTTCGCAGCGAATACTCCTCGACTAGATTTTTAATGGTGTAGTTGTTTTCCTTTTTAATAAGTTGTACGAGGATATATTCTTGAGAAATACTTATGTTAGTGAATACTACATGAACAAAGCTGGAAACTTTCTAGGATTGATGTTTGATGTGGATAAATAATTCATATTATTTAATAATTTATTTTGGCAGGATGAAGAACATATTTCCCCTCGTCGCAAGCTTGATTTTGAAACAAACGACAAATTATTAGAAAAGCAGTCTAATCTACTACGTTGATCGACAGTCGAAAATGCAATTCCGACTATCGGTATGGAGTTTAAAAACGAAGATGATTATAAATTTTATAATTAGTATGCACGTCAGAATGGATTTGGTATAACGAAGCATAAAACTCATCGTGACTTTATTGACGGTAGACTTGTAGACAACGTATTTTTTTGTTCAAGTGCGGGTCACAAGCAAAAAGACAAATGAGACGTGAATGTCAAATATCGTCATGCAGAAACTAGAAGTGATCGTGCTACACAAATGAAGATAAAAGCAAGTTTATCTGGTAAATTTAAAATCGTCAAATTTGTCGCCGAGCATAGTGGACATGAACTGACTAGTCCAAACAAAGGTCATTTTCATAGGTCCCACAGAAAGATGACCGCGAAACAAGCAACACAAGTGGATAACATAGATAAATCTAGTATTCCGCCGAAAGCTGAACTTCAATAGTTGGCCAATGAAGCTGGAGGGTGCAAGTATGTGGGATTTATTCCTGAAGATTATAAAAATTATTTGCAGCCAAAGAGAACAATCGAGATGGAACTGGGAGATACAGGAGGTGTGTTGGAGTATTTGCAGCATAGACAAATAGAAGATCCAAATTTCTTCTACGCCATTCAAGTTGATAGCGAGGACCTAATAACAAACGTGTTTTGGACAGATGCACAAATGATGACAGATTATGCGTATTTTTAAATGTCGTGTCCTTCGACACCACGTATAGGAAAAAGAAAGAAGGACGGTCGTTTTCTCTTTTCCTTGGGGTCAACCATCATAATCAAACCATTATTTTCGGAGATGCTTTGCTATATGATGAAACAATTGAGACTTTTATATGGTTATTCGACAATTTTGCTCGAGCTATGGAAGCAACACAACCAGTTATGATTCTCACATACCGGGATGCAGCTATGGCAAGAGCTTTCTCTGAAAAGTGGCCTCAAACTTGTCGTCTATGCATCTGGCATATTTATCAAAACGCTGTAATGCACCTCACCAGCGTGCTCTTGAGGTTTAGTGATTTCTCTAAAGATTTATTTCGTAAATCTATGACTATGAAGATGAAGATCAATTTGTTTGTGCGTGGAAAGAAATGTTGAGGCCTACATGATAATGAGTGGCTTGAACGACTGCACAACATAGAAGAAAAATGGGTGCTAGTCTATGGAGGACAGGTATTTTGTGCAGATATGATTAGTACTCAGCGTAGCGAGGGCATGAACAACACTTTGAAAAGGTACGTAAGCAAAAAAATGTGTTTGTCGTATTTTTTCAAGCACTTCGGAAAGCTGATTGATGATCAACGTTACCAATAGTTGAAAGTCGATTTTAAGATGAGACATATTCTCTCGGTTTCGTATCCTATTCAAATTTTGAAGCATGCTTCCACAATTTACACATATAAAGCATTTCAACTGTTCCAATCGGAGTTCTGGAAAGCTCATGATTTATTAGTTGAACTTTCTAATGAATCTGAATTGTTGTTCAAGTACAAGGTTGTTACTTTTGATGGATGTCATGTACATACTATGAAATTGGAATCGTCAAGTGAAAACATTTCACGCAGCTGTAGAAAATTTGAGTGTGCATGAATTTTGTGTGCTCTGAAAATTTAATGATTGAAAATGTATTTTTGATTCCTGCAGCTTATATTAAAAAGTGATGGACAAAAAACGCCGAAAAAGGAATAGTTGTCGTTTCTTCGCATGGTTTTGATGAGCAAGTCTCTGGCTTAGATGAGGATCAAGTGGAAAAGAAACTAATTGGAGATCGATACAAGGAATTATGTAAGTTACATCATCAAATAGCTACAAATGCCGCATTGACCAAGGTGACATATGCACAGGCAAAAGAATTTCTTCGTAAGTCGAATGAAGAAATAAAAGAGACTTTAGGTCGAGTTAAGGCTCTAAGGAATTATAGTAACGAAGTGTCAAGTGGAGTCGTAGAGAAGAAACGTGACGCTCGTGTGATGGTGGAAAAGAAAATGCAACACATTGGGGATGATTCCGTTAATGATGTTTTAATGATAAAAGGGTTGAAGCAGAAGCAGGTTCCACAAGTCAAGAGTGGTAAAAGACTCAAAAGTGGATTGGAACAAGCTGTAAAGAAATCAAGGAAGTCAAGAAATGTTGGAAATTCTTCGGTGAAATCCTGATAGAATGCCAGTGTAATTGATGTGTAAATTATTTGTTTAAAGTTATGGAAACTCGTAATGATGTTTTTTCTAACTATAGGATAATGAAAGTGACGTGCTTGGAATGGATGTTTATCATCACACGAGGGAAAGATATGGCATGTCTAGTTCAGAAATTTGTCATACTACTAATGGTGATTCTTCATTTTCTCATTTGTCGGCATTTCAGTCATCACAAGTATGTCCTTCATATATAAAGTTACATATATATTTGCTGATTTTTGTGGAAAATTTTAATTAACGATATTTTATTACGACGGATTTCTAGCTCAGCTATTTATCAGAAAATTCTTAGTACCATTCACTACACGACCAGAATAGTTCAAGTATGAGAGACTCGCTATTTATCATAAAATTCTCAGTATCATTCATGTTTGTTATGCATTCGATAATCATAATATCTGCAGTTGATATTTTTTTCAGATACAAAGGCAATATCAACCAAATTACGAGATTTCTTTTATCCGTCGATCACAAGACATGTCGAAGAATGTTGTTCAAGAGGAGCAATGAAAAGAAGGTCGTGATGGAGTAGATCGTCGAATCGATGAAGTTTAATTATAAATCAAAATAAATTTGATTTTGTTTTAGAACCTATAACTTCAACATCTAGTTTATATTCTCAATTGGCAGTTATTTTGAATTCTCTGTTATCCAAAATATTGACAATAACTATATGGCCGATTTGCAATCATTATCGGAATCAGAATTATGAGATTTAGGAATTTGCGGAACAAACTCTAAACAGCAACAAGAATTTGATCAAGGTAGCAACAAGTTAACTCATCATTGCACGATATAGAACCTCGTGAGAGTTTCTAAACAGCAGCAACAATTTGGTCGATATCTGAATTTCCAAGTTGATAATAATTACTTTGGTAAACTCCTCTATGGCCCCAATTGGTTAAACTGAAAATCGTATTACTACCTTGTGGTTTGTAAACGTCGCTACACTCTCTTATGGTTTAGAAAACATATCATCATAACCCTTATGGTTTAGAAAACATATCTTAGTACCCCGAAAATAGAGAGAATGTGAAAAGTTAACTAAACCACGAGGGGCTTTAAGTTATTTTAAAATCATATGTTTTATGTGATGAGTTTCAAAACCACGATAGTGTTTTATGAATTTTAGCCTAATTAGTAAAGGACAAGGATGGGCAAAAAAATAGAGGAGAAAAGAAAATCTATTATTGACTCTCATGGGACCCACAATGGTTTTCTCTCTCTTGATTTGTTAAAAGCTTGTATCTATACCATATAATACCCCGTATTAATCCTAAGCAATTTTTTAATAGGTAAATAAAGTAACTTCCACCTAAGCAATGACTCATTAAATGGTACATATAGTTTGACACCCATTGGGATAGGTGGTGATCCAGTCTAAGCATACTAATTATAAAATTTATAAGCTTCTTGTTCGTTTTCAAACTCCATACCGATAGTCGGAAGTGCAATTTCTATTAGACGAGGATGACACTCATCAATAACTTTTCGACTGTCTCTTAACGTAGTAGATTCGACTGCTTCGTTTGTTTCAAAATCAAGCTTGCAACGTGGGAAACATTTCTTCATCCTGCCAAAATAAATTATTCAATAATATGAATTATTTATCCACATCAAACATCAATCCTAGAAAGTTTCCAGCTTTGTTCATGTAGTATTCACTAACATAAGTATTTCTCAAGAATATATCCTCGTAGAACCTCAAAAAAAAAATAACGATACCGTTAGAAAAAGCTGTTAAAATATTATTGTGGCCATGATATGATCATCACAATTTTTTAACGAGGCTCTTGTTAATTCACCCACATCGTCGTCGCTGTCCGCGTCTGCACACAAGGGTTTGAGAAAAATACGATGAGATAATATTAGAGGTATCTTAAGGATCATGTTATCATCTGACATTCATA
Source organism: Linderniella brevidens (assembly GCA_004919715.1). Classification (NCBI taxonomy): domain Eukaryota; kingdom Viridiplantae; phylum Streptophyta; class Magnoliopsida; order Lamiales; family Linderniaceae; genus Linderniella; species Linderniella brevidens. The sequence continues at coordinate 9,497,617 of SWDC01000151.1, read as the reverse complement.
TATTCATATAATACCTTCGATTAACATAATATTGGAGGAGATATCTTAAGGCTATTGTTAATTAACAAAAACACGGCAGTCTTCGACTACCATAGGGAGAGTTAGGGCTTTTATTTGTTTATGATATCTTGTTTTTATTTGGAATCGTCTCTCTCTTGATTTGTTAAAAGCTTGTATTTATACCATATAATACCATATCTTAATCGTAAGCAATTTTTTAACGGTAAACTCCTATATAGCACATTGGGGTTAAACTAAAAATTACGTTACTACCTTGTGGTTTGTAAACGTAGCAATATTTTCTTATAGTTTAGAAAACATATCACCGTACCCCCGAAAATGGAGAGAATGTGAAAAAATAACTAAACCTCGATGGGTTTTTATGTTATTTTAAACACATAGGTTTTTAGTGATGAGTTTCAAAATCACGGGGTATTTATGACTTTTAGCTATTTTTTAAGGGAGATCTACACTTAAATCCCACTTTGTATAGATATTTTACCCAGTCAGTTATTGTTTTCACTGAAGTACCCGTTTGAAACTTTTGTTTCTCATAGGTACCCATTTGACCATTATACCCCGTGACTTTTGTTTATTGCAACTTTACCCACCTTTAAACTTAAATAATAAAAAAAGAAAAATCAAAGCATTACAGAGGACGTTTGCTCAGACCTCAAACCAACGCTTGCCTCTTTCCCCAAATTGAACTGTCGATTCTCTCTCGTCGGCCGATTCTATCTCGTCGGCCGATTACCTATCGCCCTCATTGAACGATCTTAAGAAGGGTATTTTCCTCGCCGACGTTTCTCTATATCTCTCGCTTCTGAAATCAAATGCAAGTTTGGTATAGTCACACTTTTGTTATGCTTTATTTGGGAAAATTAGCGTTTTGATTAGAATTTCGATAAGTGAAAAGATTATGGGCATTCTATTTCGGTTAACGGTTTTGAATATTTTGTTTCAAATTGGGTTTTTACTCGATGTTTGAAACTGGTCCTCGATTTTGCTCCGATTAGGCCTTTTCGGTCCGACATAACTTGGCTCCAGTATGCTTCGATGTTACTGTTTTACGGCTTCAATTAGTGCTTCCGATTAGGGGCTAATTGTATTATTGTTCATATTAATATTCTGTAATAGGGGAAGCATTGTTGTGTCTAATAGTTCATGAATTTTTACAAGAATATTTAGTTTTACAAGCTCCCATGACCATATAAAATTGGTCTTGTTGTTATATGAAATTCTAGAACGTTTTCATTTGTTTCTCTATAAACAACGATGATATGATTTTGAATCTGTATATTATATATACTTCGTGTTGCTAGCTTTTCTTTCTTTTTTTGCTGAATGTTTTCGTTAGTATTAGAAACATATTGCATCATTTAGATTCTTTTGAAATCAATAAAATTCTATGCGATTAGGTTTTTGAATTCCGATCACATTGAGCTTCTTGATGGCAATTAGTTATGATTTTCTCTCTTAGAGATTTGCATGATTTTTCACTTTATATTAAATTTGTTTTTTTACAGCTATTTATGTGTCTCTAATCGTGGAAAGAGTTTCATGTTCGACTAGATCATGGTCCGACTTGATAGCTCGTATCGAGCGGGTGGAGGCCGACTTAAGGAAGCATACGAGTGTTGTTAGAGATATAAGGTAGCAAGTTCATGAAGAGATTGATGATGAGTTTGATGCTTGGGGCCGAGAAGTGGTAAGACACGAGTATGTTTAAGGCGAGGGTAGGGTCATGATGCAATATATATGATTTTATATGTTAGATGTTAGATTGGTTTGGAGTCTAGTTTCATTTGTTGGATGTTATTTAAGAACTAGCTTGTAATTTGCTGAGTGGTGTTCATTGAATATTTGGATTTGACAGATGAGGTACGACACAGTGCAGATGTTATGTACGATAATAATGTAGAAAAAGGTACAACATATAATATGTACATGAAACACAAATGTAATAATACACTAAACACATTAAAATGGTACAACATATTAATATCTATAAAATGTGACGAAAATATGTAAAGACAGTATCTGATATGTCAAGAATCTCTGTCAGTATTAGACACGTCATAAAGTGTTCCACCGGTCAAAAATTGCATTACATGTCAACTTCTGTCTTTAAAGATTTTGGTAATGCAAACTACTTACAAATGATACCGTGCTACGCCGCAGTAAGGTACACTCACAAGGTGATGTATTGTGATATATACACGTTAAATTTGATACAACTTAGTAGGATATTGGTTTTCCGTCGAATTTCGAATTAAATTTTCATGTGAAACTATTGTATTGTGTGTATATATGTTAAATATTTTATTTGATATCAAAATTTGATGGTTGAACCATACCCACATGATTTTGTATTAAAAAATCGAAGTTTCATAATAAGAAAATGATCCTTGTAAGAACATATTACAATTGAAGCTCAAGATTAAACTAAAAATTCGCAATGTTGAGGGTTATCCCATTAAATATGTTATAAAACTAAACTTATAACACATTTACGTATACTTAATTATTTTTGCATCAAAACAATGTAATACACAACGAAAATACTTACCTGAATAAGCCGTATCAAATATGCTGTGTATACTGTACCATTGAGCTTTATGCGACCGTTCCTTACCGCAGAGTTATATTGTACCATATTTTTGTATTTTGACGTACCAAGATAAATGTGGATACAGTATCAAGTTTTATCGGTTCATATAATATCTGGGATTACGAGTACTCAGCGTCAACTAATAAATGTGAAGTAATACAAACAATAAATGCATAAAATTTAACAAAATAATCCATAATAAGTTGAACATTTTCAATTTAACAAACATCTTTATTATGTTTTTAGTATGTTGTTCAAATATTATTCATCATTTTATAGTGAAACTTGGGGTTTATATTAAAAAAATCATGAGTGTATGTTACTCCGTTAAATATGATAAAAAAAGTGAAACATTTAATTGATATGCATATATAAACAAGGTTTTCCAAAAAAAAAACTGAATTGTCACCAAAAAAGGTTAACCTAATAAGTTGTACCAAATAAATGGTATATATTGTACCATTGAGCAGTTTGTGACTGTACCTTTCCGTGGTGATACGCTGTGCCACAATTATGTATTTTACCATACCAAATTAAAAAAAAATGAGTCGACATAATACAATTTAACGACATGTGTATTTTACCTGACATGTAGGATATTATCGACATGTGAGACATTCCCTGCCATGTCAGAGCTTTTTCTTCAGATATGTCAGAATTGTGTTTATCTTTTCTAATTTGTCATACCAATTTTATGTATTTGCAATACCATTTTCGATGGGCTTATAGTACTATTTTAATGTGGTTGCAGTACCTTTTATATATATGTTGCGGTACTAAATGACTATGTAATATAGTACCGCGTTTCGATATCGAAAAATAAATGCCATATCAATAAAAAAGATGTCATAACAGTTCAAAAATCTTACAGAAATCAAAATACAACCGAAGCATGGAATCCTTGGAATCCATCGATAGCAAAGGCATCGGTATCTTATGTCTCGGCATTGCACATAACTGAGATCTCTCCACAAGATTTTGGTGTTGTCCTCTTGACGTAACAGTGAGCTTATCATATGTTCGAGAGTGTAGCTTTCAGTTTCATGGATCCTATGCTTCAATTTTAACCTACAACAAGCAGGATTATTTACTATAAAAAATTGTATTGGGAACAACATATACATCAGAGATCAAGCAATGCATATAAAAACAAACAAGTCTTACGCTAATAAATTTGCACTACTACTGGAAAAAGATTCACATGTCTTGCACGAATGAACAGTGACACTCAAAATCGACATGTATATACAACTATGCTTTTCATGCAAATAGTACTGCTACAGATCCTTATAAGGTACGGCGTATGGAATAATTAAGTACTACAATGACACGTACAATGATACACAATACAATCGAAAATTGGTACCACATAACGTTCATATACAATTATTAAGATTTTCAAGAAATTAACCCCATTTACCAACAAAAATATATCGCCACCACTTACAACTCGATGCCTAACTAGCTTGACATGCTTAGTGGGACTGAATAAAGCACATTAATCATAGTTCGACTCGCATTGCTTGAATGAACCGAGCCGACAAAGAAACGTCGAGCTATGGAAAATCTCATCCACACTTTTGTGGGAATGCAGCGGGTTGAAGATGACCGCAACGATCGAGCGTAATTGGTAGATTTTGCTCAAAATGAACTCCAATTGCAAATTCGAAAAGCACAACATTTGCATGATACTTGGACGAAAAAGATGATGTCATCTTGGGGAAACCATCTCGGTTTTTTTCCGGCAACACAACAGCTTGAGGATAACAATTGCGATGATTTGGTGTGTGAATTTTGTAGAGAAAAGCTCTTATGATCTTGATGGGTTTATGATGCACGCTCGAAATGAAAAAAAAGATATAATAACATAAAGTAAGGGTATTTTAGTATTTTCAATCTCATAGTTAGCTTCGAGAAAAAAAAATATTGTGTTGGGTACGTCAGAATAAAAAAATTCTGATATGGAACTGATGTATAATTTTTTTGCGGCAATGAGTATTTAACTCTAGTTATCCCAATGTAATCGGTAAATAAAGTAATTTCCATCTAATCAATGACTTAGTTAAATGGCACGTGGGACACCCATCGAGATAGGTCATCCCGTTCGGAAATAGTGAAGCCGGTGATTTATTTATTTATTAATTGATGTTATTTAAAATTGAAGGCGGTGAAAAAAACCGAAATAGCCGGAATCAGATCCTCTGTCCCAATTTCTGCGTACCATTTTTTGAGCCACTTTACAGAAATATCATTACATCCCACCCAAGCAGTGTTAAAATACCCATAAATAATATTACATAATAAATACTATTATACTGAGTGTTTAAACACAAAAAAAAATTATATAACATTGGTCGGATACAAATAAATAAATGTTAATAAAAAAATATATATCGAGTGCTTATCAATGTTTTAATATTTTTTTTTTGTGTTTAAGCACTTGTTATAATAGTATTTAAGGTATAATATAATTTACGTGTGTTTTAACACTAGTCGGGACGGAATATAGTGCTATTTTATAAAGTGCCAAAAACAATAGCGTGGGACAGGAATTCTAGACCCGAAATAGCCTTAGCAAAATCCAACACGCGTCAACGACAATATTGAAACGTGTCTCTCCTCGAGCAAACAGATGTCTCCCGCAAACACATTTTCTCTGTGCTCATGTTATTTTCTAGAAGAGAACCCACCATCTCATACATTAATAAATTAACCCTCCACTTGACCTTCGCTAGAAACAAAACAGAAAAACTGAAAGGGCTGCTAAAATAATGAGGACACAGGAACAGCCATGTAAGCCGGAAACCGTGAAGTACGGTGACGTGTTCCAAGTCTCCGGCGAAATAGCATCGAATCCCGTAACCCCACAGGACGCCGCCACCCTCCAGGCCGCCGAGAACGTGGTACTGGGTCAGACTCCCAAGGGTGGCGCCGCCGCCACCTTGCAGTCGGCAGCAGCCATCAACGAACGGCGTGGACTGGTGGGACACGACAATATGACTAACGCCGTCAAAGATCATGGAGCCACTGTAGTCGAGTCCGAAGTCGCCGGCTATCGCGTCGTCACCGAGTCCATCGGTTGCCAGGTAAATGAGTTGTTTATATTCTTTCATCTGACATCTTATATGTACGTACACCCTGTATTTCAAAAATGGCCTTGAACTTGTGGTAGGTGATTGGACAATATGGTCATCAAACTGATGATCAGCATATGACCACTGACTACGACAAAGCTGTCGCCTTAGAACAACCCAGCAAAGCAGATACAATAACGATAGGGGAAGCATTAGAGGCAGCTGCCCTGTCCGCTGGGGACAAGCCGGTGGAGCAAAGCGACGTAGCGGCAATTCAGGCTGCCGAGGTTCGAGCAACGGGCTTGGGCCACATAGTGCCAGGTGGCATTGCTGCCGAAGCCCAGTCCGCCGAGGCCCACAACTTGCGTGCTCTGCGTGAACAGGACATGATCAAGCTGGAGGACATTTTGGCGGTAATAATTCTCTTTTCATAAGTAATTATTGATCATTCAGTCCCTAATTTCTGCTTGGACACAAAGGCTGTATAACTGTGTGCGTGTGTGTTTTAGGATGCGAGTGATAAGCTGGTAAGGGACAAGGCGGTGACTAGGGAAGACGTGGAGGGTGTAATAAGCGCGGAGATTAGGAATAGTCCGGACCTCATTACCACTCCAGGCGGTGTGTCGGCTTCTCTAGCGGCTGCTGCGAGGCTTAATCAAGAGAACATGTGAGTGAGGGTGCGTGCATATAATATATGTATATAGATTTGCAGGCTTAGGTATATAACAATAAATGTATCCGGTGTAATGGTAATGTGGTATGTGCCTTTTGTTGCGTGTACAAGGTTTAATCTCGGAGATGTTAATACTAGCGAGGTCGGTAAAAATGCATGCGTGCTTCATTCAGCGTCTGCCCACACTTTTTGTGTTGTATATAACGTGTGAGAAAGCTAAGCTGGCGTAGACCTGGGAAACGATTCCACTGGCCGGGTTCCACCGGTTCCCGCGGTCTACCGGTTCCCAAGCCATTTTGGTCTAACCGGATCGGAACTGGCATGGGAACCAACGCTTCTCCCGAGGGTTCCGGTTCTTGCCCCCTCTCCACCTTTTTTTTTTTAATATTTTCAATGACGAAATAAAATTTATAGTATTAAAAAATTTCCAAACATTATTTATTCAATAAAAAGGAAAAAAACAAGTCTAAAAAATACAAATAATACAAAAAATAAAGAGAAAATACAAAAACAAAATTACAAAAACATCTTTAATAATTAAACATATCTTTTCACCTTTTTGTCGGATGAGTCGCTCAAATTTCGAAACTCGTCTAAGCACAAATCTCAAAACTCGTCGGTAGCATTTTCCCGTGATTCCTCACTTCGCCTGTAAACCAATCATTTAATAATGTTAGGCAAGCAAGAGACTCCGCCTTGAGGCTCGTTCTTCGATCTCCAATAATCCGGCCCGAAGTGGAGAATGCGGACTCCGATGCAACGCTTGATGCTTCAAGGGCTAAAAGATCTCGTGCGATCTTCAACAGCGTCGAGTGGAGGGTTGCGTTCGCTTTCCACCACTCCAAGACATTGAAGTTTTTCGGTGTTTGGAAGTTATGGCTCAAATAGAGTTGAATCTCATTTGAGTTACCCGTTGTTTACGCCTTTCCTTTCTTTAGTCTCTTCAGTGGCTGTAAGATCGATCTTCGATCGTCGCCTACCGCTCCCGAAGATCCGGACGCCTCGGTCTCCTGCTCCGTCGATCTACCACTTAATTCATGCTCATATGTATAGAAAGAAAACAGTTCTTGGAAAGTACGCATAATTTACTCCTTTTTATCGTCAACGTCCTCTCCAAGAAACTTATGGTTATAATCTAATAAAACATCGGAAGTGTCCTTACCAGTGCTCGGGTCTAATAAAGCCGACAAGCCGTTAACGATAGGGACTTCATCCCAATATTTCTTAAGCTTGTCATCCATATTTTTAATGAAGGCGCTTACCGTTGGACTACTTTGATGCTAAAAAACTTGTAGCACATGCCCCAAAGTTCGATTATAAATAAAGGCGGTGTCGGGTATTAAACCCCGTTGAATCTCTCGGTGGCATCCTTGAATACCTCAAGTAACGACACCAACAAACTCACAATTTCGACTACGTGACTGTTCCAAAACACCGTCACTAAGTCCTTATAACGCATAAATGTGCTAAGGAGGTTGTATAAGGAGTTCCACCTAGTCAGTTGCACTAAGGGGAACTTCTTATATACGAGACCGGAGGTTTGGACCGTTTGTTTCCACGATTGTCCGAGACGACATTCACGTAAGAGTTTTCCTATCATCTTAAATTTGTCTACAATCTCTCCCAACTCATCGTCGAAGGCACGCTTGATAACTAAGTTAATTATGTGACAAGCCTACCTAACATGAAGTATTCGGTCACGTAAGGGTAACCGTAGGCGGCCTCGTAGTTCGTAATCGCTGTGGTAGCTAGCGTTGTGATTGACATAATCTTGTCTTTTAAGATGTATTTGGTCATGGAGTGCATACATCGCAATGGTGTGTCCTGTGTGCCGTGAATAAAGGGTATTTAGCACAAGAATTCTCTTTTGCATAGTCCACATTTTATCTATCCAATGGCCGATCACCACTAGATAAGCTTCAGACGTGACGTTTGTCCAAATATCGGTAGTCAACCTAATCTGACACGATATGTTAGACAAGTGAGAAATTAAGTTTGCTTGATGTTCTTTAAAAGCCTCTAAACAATATTTTCTAACTGTCCGACGACCTATGTTGTTGAACCCGGGTGTATTGTACTTGTGAGTTCGATAAACACACCGCTTGCCGCGATGCAAAAAGTTTCTTCATTCTTGACCATAAATCTAACAATTGTGTTCTTCGTACTTGGCAGCTCGGCTCGGTTCGTCGGTGTCGGTGTCGGTGTAGGCGAGTAGGCGTAATAATAATAATATTATATTGTTGAATAATCATGCAAATAGCAGTTTGAATTTTTGTACAAAAATGGAGATGGATGGTTTATTCTTCCCTATTATTATTATGTCTCTTGTACTATCGAAGTGAAAAACGTAGGTTGAGGCGTGAAGAATCTTCATTGTCCTTAAAAACTATTTTAAGAACTGTCTCTTATAGCTCCAATGGTTCAAAAACCTCTTCCAAATCACCTCAGCTGTTATGGGAGCAAGAGAAATGGAGTATATATATATAGAGTGATCAATCAACTCCAGAGTCTCTCTCATTCAAGAGCCATGTTCATGGTCATTCATGAGCCGTGTTCATTCTCATCGAAGAGTCATATTTATGCTCTATTAAGACTCATATTTATGATATTTTAAGAGTCATGTTTATTCTCATTTGAGGGACATAGAACCCAAGAGTCATATATCTTCACACATTATTTGATAAGAATCCAATGAAATTATTATTATTATTATTATTATTATTATTATTATTATAAAATCATTTTTAGTAATGTTATTCTAACACCTATCACTTGAGTTCTAACACAACTCTCTTTGGACATGGTCGAAAATATTTTCACTTCCGTTAACATGTCCATCTCTCATTATCAAGCTTCATGGGTATTTCCTCCGACATCTAACCGGACTTCAATGAAGAATTTCAAGCTCACAAGTTAAAAAATTTCTATACGAAAAATGTGGCTCGTACTCTACGTCGCTGGGCACTTTAACCGACCCGCTCTGGATTGCTTACACAAACAAAGGAGCACTCATCATGTCTATCGGATGCATGGAATTTTAAGTTCCCATGATTCCGTCAAACTCAACTGAATCTAACCCCGAAACATTACCCCGAGCCAGTCTTAAATGAATAGCCACATATCCTACATCATCCGAACACAACGCAGATGACTTCGATGATAACTTAAATTTTCTTTTTTTGAAGATAAATGAATTCCCTTATCTCACAAATACTTCGAACCAACCCCTATAAGTACATGTACTAATCTTAGTAGCTCCCAAACAGAAGTCGCCGCATTAGATCCAACGGTGCGTGCACATTCGAGCTTTACTCACTTGTCTGTCTCACAAAAGCTAGGTGTTTCAAAAAAAATGGGGAGCCATGACTACTATCATCGTTTCACTCGAAAGCGGAAGATATTGAGTTAAGTTGTAACTAGCCCCACACCACACTTCCTTGCGCACATCGAGTCTAGTGTGTCCTCAATTTCCATATTTTTTTATATTATCTAGAACGCATGCGAATTACTAAACTGCACTACACGTCCCACGCGAGTCAGTTTATTGCTTTGGCCGAAGACTTTGTAATTTCTCGTCCCCGAATATACATAGGACATATATCTCGATTTACTAACGAGACTGTGAATTCCTCACGATTGTCAATACCCGGCAGCTACCCATCGTTGTCAAGATCGCATTTCGCCGCCGACCATTGTTCGACCCCAAACAATATGGGTCTAGCAAACTAGTGACAAATCAAGACCCCGAAGTCAACTCCGTCAATGATCCTTTGGTCTATGGTCCACATACACTACTATAGTCTATCGATCGATCATTGGCGCCTCCTAGAGTAATTGGCCATGTGATTTTCGATTACGAGTCAGTGTCCAAATATAAGTTAATCCCCGATTCTACTTATATCAATGTTACGGCCTCCCATTTCCCAAGTGAATGATTGACACAATCATTTAAGAGCCATCAATAAATCATTCGTGATCGGGATCCAGCACCCGTCTGGAGCCTGAGACTTATGGACAAATTTAATATTGGAGATTAACAGCTCACCGGTGCCCCTCTCTCATCCCATGAGAATCAGTTACTAAACTCGCAATATTTGGGTTTTATTTATTTACCTTCTTATCGGATGCCAAATAAGAACTAATGGTAAATATATGCCTATATGGAACGTAATGTTAAAACCAAATAAAACATTTATTCCATAAATTAAAATATTCGAATAAAAATTCAAATATACAACGATAATACATTGATTGAATACATGCCCTATTCATTTCATCCTCGAATGGCATTCGGAGAGCACATTCCTAATAATCCTACCTCTCGTAAGGGATGGATGAATAAATTCTTTTACGTGCGCTCCACACCCGAGAGTCCAGAAAATGACATGCTAAATACTTGGTCTGATCACGCCTCTTTCGATAAGTCCCTTCCTTCAGCAGCTCGCGAGCAAGTGGAAGGTTTCAGGAAGGTCATTGGGATAAACGTTTTAATGCTCCCGAGCTCGTCAAAGATGATCTCTTATGTTTTTATGGCCTCTCTTCAAAAGGAATCCCTCTAACTTGAAGCCTAGTTATGACTCGCAAGAGTCCCTATGTATAGGCTTTCCTTTGGGGATGATTTCCCTAATATTTCTTTTTATCACGCAGAGTCTCGAATGGATCTTAGAGAACTCATCGACCTTCAAGAGGATTTTGAGGCCGAGACCACGACAATTCCCATCTCTTCTTCTATCGAGCGCCAACCTTTTGTTCCCAAAAAAATGGCGGGCAAGACTTTTTTGTTCTCCTCCTTAGGTTTAAGGAAACCTTCTGAGAAACGTCGCGCCTCCTCTCAAGGGGGGCCATTGACGAAAAAGAGCTAAGCACCCCAAAGTCCTGAAATAGTCACTGAATACGACTCTTCTTTCCCCATGCCGATTCACCAACAACTTTCTTCCAGAGTCCCCGCGCTTCAGAGTGGGTGGAGTTTCTTCAGAAACTTCCAAGTTACATCAACCGAACTCATGTGCAAAAGATGCCCTCCAAGATTTTCTACACTTCCATGGCGATGTGGTGAATATCTCCTTTCATGTCTTTGCTTTTGTTTTTTGTCATCCAATGATCTAGCAGGGCTTGGTGTATGCTTCTGAGGCCTTAAACCGCATGGTGGCGTACCAAGCGGAGTCTTAGGATGCCGCTCGGAACAGTGAGGACCTCCAAAACAAGGTGCAAGAATACGCCAAAGATGTCAAGCAGGCCAAGGCCCGAGAGGAGAGCCTTTCTGAGCGGCTAAGTGAAATTCAAGGGGAGTTGTATAGAGAGAAGTCAGCCCACGTCCATGGGGAGAAGGTTCTTCGGGAGATGGAGAAGAAGCTTTCTCGGGACTACCTCCCGATGAAGGAATATGGGTCCAAATTTTCACCTTCTTTAAGTAGGTTTTTATGGATTCCTCTCCCAAGTACGGGCGGGTAGTTTCCCCCGCTCGAAATTTCCTGGACGCCTCTCGAGCCCTTAAAGAATTCCCCAAGGAGGGTGGCTACCTTTTCGAGCCATGAGAAAATCAAAAGAATCCAAGGGATGTTCCCAGCTCCTCTACTCCAGAATTAGTGGCCCTGTCCCAGAGAGTTGGGGAGCAGCCAGTCGGGTGGTGATCCCTGAAAGTGTAATCAAGGTTGGAGGAGAGGAGCTCGGGGGTTGTGATTGAGCGACCGAGAAAGAAACCTTTGGCGAGCGCGGATCCTAAAGAGGATGCTGTAGAGGGACCAGAGTCGGATGAGGGGCATTACAACCAATTGGGTGTCTCGAGGGAAGGGTGAATTCGATGGAGGGGACCGAGCAAGAACAACAGGGATGTGGTGAAGAAATACTAGATCCAGCCGAGTAAATGATGTCCCGATTTCAGATAGGGCATATTTTGTATGAACTCTATGTAAGGCATATGCCCTTTTTTGTTGTACAAACCGTTTCCATATATTTCTGTCTCAATCCTTCGCTGGCGTTTCCATAAGGATCGAATATTTTGTTAACAAACTCGCCCCTCCCATGGTGAAACCGTGATCAACAAGGAACCCTGTAAGAGTCTCATACCAAACTCTGGGTGCTTGTTTTAGATCATAAAGAGCTTTCTTGAGCTTATACATGTGGTCCAATTTCTCATGATCGTCAAAGCCAGGTGGTTGAGCTACGTAGACTTCCTCAGACAGAACTCAATTTAGAAAAGCGCTCTTGACGTCCATCTGATATACCTTGAAATCCTTGTAAGCTGCGTAAGCTAATCCTTATTGCTTTTAGCCTAGCCACCGGGGAGAAGGTTTCATCGTAGTCAATGTCTCTTCCTGTCTGAATCCTTGAGCAACTAACCTAGCCCTTTTTCTCATAACATGACCATCTTCATTGAACTTGTTTTTGAAAACCCACTTGGTACCGATTACCATTTGTGTGGGACGAGGAATTAATGTCCAGACTTCATTTCTTTCAAATTAATTTAGTTCCCCTTGCATAGCAGCAACCCAGCTATGATTATTTAATGCCTCATCAATCTTTGTAGGCTGTGATTGAGATATGAATGCGTAGCTAAAAATATTTTGGAGTGATCCTCGAGTCTTCATTGGTGCCATTGGATTACCCACCCATGATTAGATCTGAGGGGTGATTTAGCTATGTCATGTTCCACTTAATGCATTCTCCCTCACTTGATTCATCTTCCATATTGGTGGGAATAGTACCTGATTCTTCCGATACTGCGTTCAGTTGTTCATTTGAGATGGGTGTCTGACTTTCCAGTGACACTTCGGGACTGTGTACCGGAGGTGATTCGATACTCTGTTCTTGCGAGTTCTCTACAATGCCGTTCAACATATCTCCGTGTTTCTCATTCAGATTTGGATCCTGATCTTCCTCATCGCTGGATTCATCTAAGTGTGCATTTTCAAAGAGCTCACTTAGACGATTGATATTTGTTGGCGAACTGTCATCTTCTTGAGATTCCTAAAAAATGACATGAGCGGATTCTTCAATAGATAGAGTCTTGTTGTTGAATACTCTGTAAGCCTTACGTACGACAGAGTATCCCACAAATATTCTTTTATCCGCTCTATTTTCAAAAGTTGACAGATGACTCCAGTTTAGATGTATATAGCATCGGCTCCCAAATGTCTTGAAGTAATGTACTGATCAAGATAGAAGGGGTTTGATCCATAGATCTTAGGAACAGTACCCAAGTATACCGTGAATAACCATCTATGACAACTAGAGTGTACTTGGCTACTCCTTAGCTTGGTACCGGTATAGGACCAAACAGATCCATGTGCAGTAGGTCTAGACAATGCTTAGATGATGTCTTCCCTTTACTTTTGAAAGTAGATCTGACTTGCTTGCCAAGTTGACAGGCAATGCATGGCTTGTCCTTGAAGTAATGTACTTTCGGTAATCCGTGAACCAAGTAATTAGAGCTTAGTTTGGATATAGTTTTAAAGTTTAGATGGTTCAATCTTTTGTGCCACAACCAACTTTTATAGCTTTCAACTATTAGACTTGTTTGATTTGTCACAGATTGTTCTTTCCATCTTACTATATAAGTATTGTTGGTTTCCAACCAATGAGTACCGTTTTTCCTAAAGGATCGATGACTTCGCATATATCATTTTTGAAATCACACATGTATCTGATGTCACATAATTGACTTATGCTTATTAGATTGTAGTGTAGATTCTTCATTAGACTTATGTTATCCAGTGTGAAGTTGCCATAGGTAAGTTACCCTTACCTATGACCTTACCTTTCCCATTGTCTCCAAACGTAATTGTTTGGCTTGTGCACGGTTTTATGTCGGAAAGTGGTTCCTGGTTCTCCGTCATGTGCTTGCAGCACCCACTACCCCAATACCAATTGAACTTGCAGATTCCCTTAGCATATACCTGCAATGAGTGGGTTTATGGTACCCATCTTTTGTTTGGGTCCATGTGCTAGTAAGTGTTTGGGTTTCCACATTTGGATCACCTTGAAGCACCTTCCGGTGCTAGGATCCACGAGCACCCTAGGTAGAGTCTTCGCCCTACCTGGGTGCTGGAAGTTAATTGGTCTAGATTTCTGAAATTTATACTGAGTACCGAAGTTTCTCTGAAACTGGTTCCGATACTCATTATGCTTTTGGTGAGGTTTTCTGTTTATTCTTTCATGAGTTTTATGCACTAGCCCTTTATCAATAGATTTTCACTATCGTGGTTGGGGTATTGTTTGTGCAGAGTTCTGGGATCTAGGTTTATAGCCCAGTCCATATCTCTCTGTCTCTCAGTGGATGTATACCGAAATTCGCTCTTCTCTACCGGTTCTGAGGATTTTACGAACTTAATGAATTTAGAAGTTGTGGGAATGGAGTTCAGAGGCCTTGGACTATATCCTAGACCCATCCTGTAGCTAGGAAAAGTGTCGAGTTTCCTTGACGACTCTGACCAAGATTCGGACATATTGTGGAAGTCTAAGAAGTTGGGTTTTGTTTTTGTAGAGCTTTCTCTGAGAAATTCATTTTCGACTCTCAGAGATATCACTTCAGCTTTAGCTTTAGTGAGTTTTTCATTGTTGGTACAAATGGACATTATTTCCGGTTCTGGTACGAGTTTCTTGAGAGTAGCAAGTTTCTGGTACTCCCTAGTTATCGCATGTAGAGCTTGTACCAGATCTTCACGAGTAAATTCAGGTTGTGAGAAATCAAATACCTCACATTCATCGATATCTGCCATCAGGCACCCGACTTCCTCGTCGCTCGAATCCTCTTCTAACTCTGAGTCATCAGAATATGTCTTTGCCCATTTCTTGTTATCCTCAGCTACGAGGACCTTAAGTTTCCGGCGAAATCTTCTCTTGCTTTCCTCCTTGCCCTTGTCATTTCTGGCCTTCTTAAAGTCTTCAATGAAATGGCCTTTCCTGCCACAGTTAAAACAAGCGTTATTATTGGAGTCGTCTTTAGTATTTTTCTTTCCCGACTGGGGCGAGTAAGTGGGCTGATTTCGCTTCATACACCGCCCAAATTTCTTGATGAAGAGTGCAATCGCCTCTTCACTCATATCCTCATCGGACTTTGAGGTGCTTTCTGCTACTGCCAGAGCTTTTACTGGTGGCACCAGGGTGGCTTCTTCCATTCGGGTGTGTAACTTGAATTCATAAGCCTTCAGATCGGCGAAAAGATTGTGCAACTGCAGTTGCTTAGATCTTTAACCTCCCTCATGGCCATTGTTTTAATGTGTCATTCCATAGGGAGCGCCTTCATGACTTTTATGGCCATGTCTCCGTTCTCAATTGTCCTCCCAAGTGTCGAGAGGTCATTGATGAGGTGGTGAAGCGGTCTTGAAACTCTGTCATGGTTTCTCCGACCTTCATTTTTATCGAGTCGTATTTTTTATTTTGAGGAGAGTGGGTGGTCCATCAGTGATAACGTCCCACATGTCTTCATTTTGTGCGGACAAGTGAGACTCCATCCTTATCTTCCATTCCAGGAAGTTTTCTCTACTGAACATCGACATTTTGTTGTAAGTACTCATTGTGTGATTGAAGTAAGCCTGCTCTGATACAACTTGTTAGGATTGGGTCGGTACTAGGTAGTGTTTAGAGGGGGAGTGGATGAACACTACTCGATTTTTCTAAGTGTTTAGGCTTAGTACCGAAAGGTTTCGGTACTATGTATATTTTCGATTCTGACTCTTAATCAATCACTTAGTGACGCGAACGATATCACTACTGAGTACCGACTAGTGAAGATATGTATGTGTGTGTTTGTATTTGACACCAAAGTTGTTTATGGAAGTTCGGAGTGTTAATGAACTCCCACGTCTCCCCTTCCTTCCTCATGAAGACACCCTTAGAAGTATGGTTTACTTACAGTACAACCTACACCTTCTAAAACTACAACAACTTTTTAAAGTCCGTTGTTTACACAGAATTTCACTCGAATACTTGAACACTCGAGAACATAAGAATAAGACTTTTCTTTCGTACAGACTCAAGATTTTACAAAGTCATATATATATCCTACGTCTTGAGGTTCTTCGGCCTTTTATACTTCGCGCTCCTGAAGTAGCCGTTGCAGTTGGAATGTGTGAGCCCGCTCTTGCAGCATTAACTTCTTTGCCTCTTTTGGGTACTGTTGCTCTCAGTGTTAACCCTGCGTCTGGGTACCGCTTTTGCCACTTTGGGTAATTCTTCTGCTCTGCTTCAATACTTAGCCCAACCTTGCATTCATTGCTTCAGTCTGCTCTTTGCACCTTGTCCTTCCTTGGCAGGTGCCTTGTCATTACTCCGATACTAGCTTGCTCTAGCTGGCATCCGGTTCTCAGTTGTGGTTTCGATACCGACGGTTTCAGTTCTTGCTCAATCACCAAAACTTCAGCATTCATCAGTGAGTGTTCTTTTTGTCCCACATAGGGCAATAATGTCAAGCACATAAGGCAGCTCAATTCCTCTGCTCCCAGCATTATATCAATCAGCATAGTCAACAGACAACATTGTTGCTTTTTCTCTTGTATTGTTTGTGCATCAAAGAAATGTATCCGATCTCTTATCATCCTAAGGCGTAAAAGCATTTAAAATCCTACTGAACCGCGACTACACATAATGGGATGTGACTTCTTCCATCGTGAAGCTCTCATTTTGCAGCAGATTAACCTGCTTCAGATGGGCTACGGAATCATTAATACGCCGAATCATTGTTTGGTCCCGATTTATCCGAGATCTCGTCCAAATATTCCCGTTTTATCCTTTGTGCTCTGATATCTTATCAAATAAATATTAAGACATAAAACGTAGGATACACGAGGATATATCGATTAATAACGATCGAAGTTGCAATATTTATGGGCTAAAATAATGTAAAATACTATCTTCTCAGTTACCCTCCTAACTTCCAAAACTACTCTTGTTCATGCAAACAAATTGATACCGATAGATCCTAAAGAGACACCGCTTCCTCATGAATATAGGACTGGTGCCATCATCACGGAAGAAAGGACTGAGTACGAGTAGGAGCTGTAATCTTTGAAATTCAATCAGAGTAAGCCCCTCGCCTCTCTCGCTCATATTGATGTACAACATATATAATACTAAAAACTTAGAAAATTTCGGGGAGTCGTGGCCTCGGGCCACCATGTTGATCCGCCACTGCCAAACATAATGAATGTTGTTTTAATTTGCTTTTATTAAATTTGAGATTTTCTACAAATATTACCAATGGCAAAATTAGAAGATTAGGTCACTAAGTATACATGTTTTCGTTTTTGGGTCACTATGTTTTATAATTGCAAAATTAAATCACTTACTTCGTATGCCAAAATAATTTTTGGTCATGTTTTCAATTTTAGGTTACTAAGTATATATTTTTCGATTTTGGGTCACTAAGTATACGTGTTTCAATATTGGGTCACTATGTTTACAAAGTTATTAACCAAATGAGTGACCAAAAATTGGAAAATTGTATACCTTGTTACCTAAAATCGAAAAATATATACTTAGTTACCTAAAATTGAAAATATGACCAAAAATTATTTTGACATATAAAGTTAGTGACCTACTTTTGCAATTATGAAACATAGTGACCCAAAAACGAAAACATGTATACTTAATGACCTAATTTTATAATTTTTCCTATTACCAATCTATGTTCATCAATGGATAACAAATCACAATGACATGATTATTGATATTTTCATCAAAGTCGTTATATAATGCATGTTGTTTAATTTTCTTTCAATGAAATTTCTTTTCTTCATCCAAAAGTCATCAATCAAGTTCCAGATACAACACACGTGTTATCTTGAAATACTTTATATCAATTTTAGCAGATTAAATAAAATCATACCTCACCAGATTAATCTAAACTCAATTAGGATACTTTCTTTGTTGGATAAAATATAAAGTAAATCAAATTACACTAGTCGCTCTTTTAAAGCTCGTCCGAGTACGAGTTCCATAAACGAAATAAATCAGACCATATTAAAAGCATGATTTAAATATAAATGAAGTCAGCATAATGTAAATGGATCTAATAATCTATTCATCATAAAAAAAGATTCGCACTTTTAAAATGGTAGATTATAGTTGGACATTAGTCAAATAGACAGCACTAAAACACCGAAGCGGATCAAAACAAAATTTGGATTACGACAACGCACATCAGGTCACCAATCCCATCTTACAACGTCGAAAGAAGCTATGTTGTGTATTGAATGAGTTGAGTGGTCGAACCTCGTATAACTCTTAATAAACTTTGCAATTTCATTGTCAATATTTCTTCATGATGTCTCCATGGCTTGGTCTAGTGGCATGTCAAACCATATGTCACAGGGTCGATTATCACATGGGTGGAATTCACTTTGACTACCATTGGAACATATTCATATGGCCCCGATGATTAATTTTTGTGTGGCGCAATTAAGACTTCTACCAGGTCCGTGTGGTGATAGCCCATGCTGATAATTAGGGGCTAACCCATAATCATGGTTCGTCGAAACAGGAACGGACGTTGGAACGAACACGAGCGTTCCAGTTCAATTTCATTGTAACAGAATAATCGCGGACGTTTCGTTAAAATATTATATAACCTATAGAATTACTTTATTCAAGATCATTTAATATTAATTCATTTGTACCGAAATTATTTCACTTTAATTTATGTTTCATCTTAGAGACATTGAATTATTTTAGAGACATTGAAGTAAAATAGTGAAGTATAAGAAAAAGCTATAAGTATTAGTAAATTGATTTGTTAATTAAGAAAGCTGAAATAATAAAAATAATTGGAGAATTCTTTTTTCGGCAAATAAGACTTGAATATCTGATGGGATAAAAAAAGTCACATCAGTCCCCTGTCAGAAACTTTTTGTATATATATACCTAATGGAGTAAAATTATTACAAATAGGTACATGTTCCACTGAGTACTATTTTACCATCATTTAATGAATTAATAATTTCATTTCTCATTGTTTTTTCTGATTTCTAATTTCCTAAACCTAACGCCATTGACAGCAAAAAGAAATTTTTGGCGACCACGATTGCCGATCGCCGTCCGCCGTCCACTCGTGCTGGTACCGGAAAAGGTGCGAGATACCCATTCCACGGTGAGTTTCTAGGTTCAGTTACTCAATTTTATCCAGCTAAGCTTCTAATTTGCTTTGTGTTTGGTTAATCGAATGTACTCGTGTGGTCGAGCTTGAGCAAAATCTGGTCAGTTGAATAGCGATTAAACGCGTGATGTAAGGGTGGGAGGTCAGTATTTGGTAGTAATGAGGCTAATCTGTCGGGATTCTTAATTTTTATATAATTGTTATTACATATCATTTTTTTATTTATTACGTACCATTTTACATTTCGTTCTCGTACCTAAATATATTATTTGATGTACCTCTACTCGCATTCGGTATTTATATTATGCCCGCATATGCTGTACCGTTATAAGCTATATAGATGTATCATTTGTAATTAGTTATCTTACTATTTATACAGGTTGTCGTATTATTTGAAGCTATGCAGTCTACAAATCCAGTTGGTGGCGGGACATTATTTGCATTGTGTGAGTATAAAAGGAGACATTCTTACTATTGATCAATGAAGCGACGCCGTTTATCGATATATACATATCCCTCCAAAAAAGGTGGTCGGATATCGTCGTACGTGTAGAGAAGCCGTATCGACGTAGCGTCGGTATTTTTCATATATTTTGTCCAAAATATATTATTGCACATTCTTTTGTTGATGTATGTTGCCGATGTTACGTCTGGATGTATAAATGGTGATGTATGTCCATGATTGTATTTAACATGAGGTACGCATACGCATTTCAGAAGATGTTTGATGTCAATTGTAAATGTTGGGTACGACAACCAAATGTAAATATGTATTACAAAATAAGCATATAAGGTACATCTTCGTCGTTACATATGATATGGTATCCCTTACGTCTTTGATACGTCATATTAGGGTAATTGTTTTCGAGACCGTTCGAATTAGTTTTTGATGCTAAACCATCCTAAAATACTTATATATAGTATATGCTACATTTCTTATCAAATTGAGTGCATTAAACCTTATATGCAAAATTAATCCCTCAAACCCCTAAATTCATTAGAATAAAAGGATACTAACAAGAACATCTTACAACATAGTCTGGAAATGTGGTGACTACGAAATATGAAATTTTTTTCAATAAATCATTTAATTATAGTTATGTTTGATTACCATGATGTAGCAATACGTGCTTTGCGTAAGAATCTATATATTTCGATGGTGGTACTATAACCAAACTTAAACAGGTACCCCGTAGTAATAATATAAGGTACAACTACGTGGTTACAAATGATACCGTATCATACGTGTGATAGGCACGGTGTAAACTGAGGCAAGAGTACGCTAGCACATTGAGGAGATACTTCGCAATAAAATAAAAGAGCTCCGATTTTATTGGAGACAACTTCTGATACGATAAGATATGTTTCTGACGTACGAGGTAATCTGTTCACGAAAGGACAGTTTGTCTGACAAGTCGGAGACTTTCAGAAGATGTTTGATCTCAATTATAAATGTTGGGAACGATAACCAAACGTAAATCGGTACGACATATTAAACATATAAGGTACAGCTTCGTCTTTACATATGATACGGTGTCCCTTATGTCTTTGATACGTCATATTAGGGCAAGTATTTTCGAGACCGTTTTAATTAGTTTTTCCATGCTAAACCATGCTAAAATACTTTTATACAGTATGTGTTACCTTTGTTATCAAATTGAGTGCATTAAACGTTATATGCATGAATTAATCTCTCAAACCCCTAGATTCATTAGAATAAAAGGATACTAACAATAACATCTTACAACATACTTTGGAAATGTAGTGGACTACGAAATGTGCAATTTTTTTTATAAATCATTTAGTTATCGTAATGTTCGATTACCATGACACAATCATCCGTGCTTTGCGTACGAATCTATATATTTCGATGGTTTAGCAAAGGGTACTACAACCAAACTTAAATAGGTACCCTGTAATAAGAATATAAGGTACAACTATGTGGTTACAAATGATACGATATCTATAAGTGTTTCTTCGAGGCCGTTCGAATTAGTTTTTTATGCGAAAGCATCCTAAAATACTTATTTATAGTATATGTTACTTTTGTTATCAAATTGGGTGCATTAACTCTTACAACATAGATTGTAATAATTCATTTGATTATCGTTATATTTGATTAACATCACGGAAATATACGTGATTTGCTTAACAATCTACGATAGTGTAACAAATGGTACTATATATATGTGAATTATGGCATGGCATGTATATCAGAAATGGTAAGACATATATTTAAATTGCGGTACATCATAGATGCAGTACAAAGTACATCATATAGGAAGTACAAGGTACATTTTCAATACGTTTTTTGGTACGATATCCAATCAAGTCTCATAAACACAAACACAAACGTAAAAGACCAATAACAAGTCTCATCCATCCACAGAAAGTCACATAAACACAAACACAAATACAAAAGACTAAAACTAAGTCTCAGCCATCCACACAAAGTCTCACAAACATCTAAGACAAATCATCCAAAGAGGTGTAGCATACAAATGTGCTCGTCGCGTAAATTGTGGGCAACCATTGAAGCACGATACACATCAATGTCGACTTTGTCACGATATTCTTGAACTTTGGGGTGTCTACAAAATATGACTCTATGGATAGCATGCACCCTGCAATCTACTTCACCAAATTGGGGCCGTTTGTACTCCGCATCCATGGTCTTCTTACATACATAGTCATAATTCCACATCCAATAAGTCGTCAGAAAATGAGCCTGCACAATATAAATACAGTAAGAACGCGGAACTCGACATCAATTGACCTCACTGCATAGGAATTAATCCCGCATTTTAAAAAGCAATCAAAAGAATACCATTGAAATATAGAACTAAAGATAACTAAACTTCATCGATTTAAGGTATATGTCGATGCAGCGACGCTGATCCGCGGGTATCGTGAAACGTCCGGCATAGTCAAGTGAATTGGAGAACTTCTGACAATATGTCACCGATGACACCCGATCAATCTCGACATCAACAACATTAATCACCAGAGCTTTTTTATTTTTCCGCCCCTTCTTTTGTGGCCTCTGAGGAGTGGAATTCAGTGTCATGAATGCTGATTTTCGCCGCTTTTTACGATCATTTCGGCCTTGGACTGTTCGAGCAATTGATGAAGCCTTAGCCTCGTAGGCCCTATCCTCTTCATGTGCTCCTTCCTCTTAACTAATCTCAACCTCCACAGTCCTATCCGCAACCTTATCCTCTTCACTACCAAAAAACGAAGCTTAACCATTGACGTAACTGCAGCATACTTGGATACCCTATCAAATCAATATCAATTGAAAACACAATCGAAACAAATTGACCCTAAATTGCAAACCATAATCGACCCATTCGAGAAAACCCCAAATCGACCAAAAATCATTACGACCATTTATCAAAACACCTAACCCAACCCATAGGAAACACGAATCCAACAATTACCCGGCAATGCCCGAAAACTTTTAAAAAAAACCAACGTACTTTACTTCGACGAGAGACGGGTTCGACGAGCATCTTTCGATGAGCGTGAGCGTCCGAACATCTTTTGACGAGATTCCTTCGATCTCGCTGATTTCGGGGGAGGTGTGTCATTATGATTTCGGGATGAGTTGTGTTCGTGACCTGTGTCGTTTTGATTTCGTTTTTATTTATTTTTACGTTTGAATTGTAAATAAGAAACCTAGGTAAAAATTATATAAGAGTAAATTCGTCAGTTAGGTACCTATCAGTAAAATAAGTTTCGAATGGGTATCTAGCTACAAAATTTTTGGGACAGGGGACTGATTCGTTTTTTTTTTATTCCTATAGGTATTTAAGTGTTGAAACCCCTTCTTTTTTACTTAATAAAGTGGATATCATTTTTTACCGTATTATAAATAAATTTATAGGAAATGAGACTTAAATACCTATTATGATAAAAAGAAGTCATATCAGCCCACTATCAGAAACCTTTTGTACATAGGTACCTAATGAAATAAAATTGTTACATAGGTACATGTTCCACTGAGATTACCATTTAACCCTCATTTAATGAATTAATAATTTTATTTCTCATTTTTTTGTGTGTTTTTAATTTCCCTAAACCCTAATGCCATTGAGGGGAAAAAAATTCATGGGCGACCATGATTGTCGACTGATGTCTGTCGTCCACTTGCGCCGGTGCTGGAAAAGGTGCGAGGTACCCATTCCACGGTGGGTCTCTCGGTCAATAACTCGATTTGTCCAACTAAGCTTCTCTTTTGCTTTGTGTTTGGTTAATCAAATGTACTTGTGTGCTCGAGCTTGAGCGAAATCCACTGAGATGAACAACAATCAAATGCGAGATGTAAGGGTGGGTGGTCAGTATTTGGTAGTAATGAGGCTAATCTGTCGGGATTCTTAATTTTTATAATTGTTATTACGTACCATTTTTCTGGTTATTACGTACCATGTTACGTTTTGTCGTACCTAAATATGTTATGAAGAGAATTTAGAATTGTGCTTTGTTATTTTATTATCCTTGTAATTAGGGGCGTAATTAGTAGTTTTGATAGTGTAGGACCAAATAGTAAATATACCATGTAAATAGGTATAAATACAATGTACACTATCAAAAATCAATATACAAGTTCATTTTTCAAAAAATCACGAGCATTGAATTCACATTCTAAGAGAGAGAAAAGTAATCGAGAAACTTTCTCTCTCAAGATTTTCAAAGAAGATATTCGATCGAAGATATATTGTGAGATTTATTATTCGAATATCTAGAATTCATGCTTAGATCGATCGGTAGTTGATAAAATAGGACCTAACAATTGGCATAAGAGCGGATCACGATTGATTTTGGATTGAATTCGAGACTTTAAGATCAAAATAATTTCGAAAAACTTATGTGACTTGTATTTTGATCAATATGCTTAGTGTTTGCGAATTTTGTTGATGATCTTGCTGATTAAGTGATAGATTATATGTTAGGAATGATTTACTTACTGATTTCAATAACTTAGAACGTCATATTAATTCAGATTTTCGATTTAGATCGATATTTGCGTTTGCGATTAAGTTTTGATTTTCGTAATATTTGATATATTTTGCTGTAAAACGTGGTTATTCTTGTGTTTGCTCATATTAAGAACGAAGAAACGAGTGATTATCCAGAATTTCATCACTTAAATTGAACATCTCGGTTGAATCTGGAATTTTCAATGTTACATTGAACTTTGCCGTTCTTCGATCGGATTTTCGATCGAACAACTTGGCTCGAAAATTAATTTTCGAATAAATTTGCAGCCGAGAATTTTTTCGATGACAAACACTGTTCTCGTGTGTTTTACTCAAATATAAGACTCGAAAAACATTATTTCGATAATTAGTTTTTCGATTCATATATAAATATCTTTTTCGAGCGTAATAAAGCGTATTTGTTTTCGACGGATATTGTTTTCACTAAATAAATATCTAATTTTGACTCGAAAAACCTGTATAAAACAAGTTTTCAATCTCAAGATTTTCGATCATCTAAATTTTTGAGTAAAAATTTAGCGAAAACATATTTCGATCGAATAATTCACACTCGAAAAACTTTGAGTCAAACTTAACAAAATTTTTCGATCACTATTAATTTTTCGATTACAAATTTTTCGATAAAAGTTTTTGAGATTAACAAATTATTCGACTAACTATTTTTCGACAGGATATCTACTCTGCAAAACTCTTACGTTCGAAAAATAATTTTCGATAAATACAACGAAAAACTTATACAATCGAAAATCTTTTTCTATCATAGGTTCGAATTTTTTTTAATCGAAAACTTTATTGTTCGAAAAACTTTTCGGTCACTGCTCAAGCACACACACATTTTACACTATTTTGAAATAAATCAAATTTCGTAATTTTCAAAACATACGAAAAATATTTTTCCGAATTATCTTCTACGATACTCAAAATTTTCGATCTTAAAATCAAAATTTTTTAGCAAAATTTTGAAGTATCAACTCTCATTTCAAATATTTTTCGAAATCAAAATAATTTCTCTTTAACAACCGAAAAATAGGTACGAAAGGGAAATTGTTTAAAGTACGAATCAAACATTACTAACGAAGTTTGTCACTTGTGAAGCACTTTTCATTACGATTCCAAACTTTCACGAAAATCCAACCAATCAACTACAAATGGATGCTTACTGGCTCGGAAACGACGTCCGCCCTCCAATTCTACGAATAGGAGAATATGGAGAAGCCGATTCATGAACTTCTTGGAAACAAAAGAGCAAGCTACAAATTTGATAGCTTCTCTTCAAGAAGGTCCCGCTCAATTTTGGCTCATCCAAGAAGGCGATGCCACCAATAATCCTCTCATTCCTGCCTCACGAAGACTCAAAATTCCCAGTGGATACACCGAGGGGGAGCGATTAAGAGCAAAAGCGTTTATGAACTCTATCAAAGCTATCTAACTCTTCTTAATGAGATGAGGAATATAAATATCTTCAAGACCAACATGGAGGTCAACATCCGATTTCTGTCCTCTCTTCAATCGGAGTGGAAGAAAATATCCATGCAAATCCGTCAAAATAAGGATTTGGATTAAATGGATATCCACGCCGTCTTTGATAATCTCGCTCAACACGAGGAAGATATCAGCGAGATACAAAAAGAACTTAAAGGCAAGCAGATCGATGATTCTATAGCTCTTGTTTCGGAAAGAAAAACAAGTCGATCTCGCAAAGATAAAAACATCAAGCTGCCAAGTTCTTCAGAAGATGAAGACGAATCTGAATCGGACTCCGAACCCGATATGAAGGAGTTCAAGAAACAGTTGGCTTTCATTTCTAAAATGATGAGCAAAAAGTTCTACAAAAAGAAATCATCTTCCTCGGCAAATAGACTTCGAACATCAAGCTCCAAGTAGAAGGAAAGACCGGCCGAGTCCTCAGAATCTAAAAACGGCAAAGAACCAAAAAAGTGCTATAATTGTGGTAAGATAGGACACTTCGCCAGAGAATGCAAACATCCCAAGAAAAAGGACGCCAACTACTACTCCAAAAAATTCCAAGTCACTAAACAAAAAGAGGTTGAAGTTGCATTGATGGTCGAACAAGGGCATTGGCTGGAAGACACCACAGATTCTGACGATGAAAATCTCGCTCTAATGGCATACCTCGAAGACGCCTCAAATGATAACTCTTCAAAAAGGCCTGACGACAACGACGATAAAGCATCCTCTTCATCACAAGAGGTAACAATGTCTCATTCCACATTATTAAACATGTTAAAATCATTACAGATTAAGTACTCTAACATGAAAAATGAGCGGAAAAGAACTAAGGAATTAGAAGAGAGACTAGCTCTTAGTGAAAACAATTTCCAAAAGCAATTAGATAAGAAAATTCATTTAGAAATTCTCTTATCTAACGCTAAGGAAAAAATATCTAGTCTGAATTAACCATAGCTACCTTTGAGACTAAAGTCAATGACCTTAATATGACTCTTATCGATTGTCAGAGAGATTTAGAAATTTCTAAAAATAATTTCAAAGAAATCTCTGAAAAACGTAAGAAACTTTACTCAAGGATTAAAACTTTAGATGATCTTCTAACAAAAAGGGGTCAAACGGATCAAACTATTTTTCTAAATCAACCTCTTGATATATAATTTTATAATCCTAAAGAAGGCTTAGGTTTTAACAATCCCTGTAAATTGAAAAAGGTCAATGTTAAACAATTATAAGATATCAAGTACCTGGGATTATGTTTAACTTCTCTAATGGCATTTACTAATTCTTCAAAAATAAACACCTTAGAAGAATCTAAACGAAAAGCCACAAATAGGACTGACATTCCCTTTGACTACACCGACTTGAATAATAGTTACAAGACAAGGGATCTCAACTTGTCTAGTGACTATAATTCATTATAGCTATAAGATTTTTCTAAAAATAAGGAAGAAAATAATGATCATTTTCAAAGTTCTACTTTCTGTTATATTCCAGCTATTATTAAGAAAATAGCTGATTTAAACGCTTCCTTAGAAACAGAAAGAAAGAATTTCAAAGCTGAAAAGAATGAGCTTTTACTGGAGATTTCTAATCTCAAAACTTCCTCTACTTTAAAAAAAACTAGTCCTTTGAAAGAAAATTCAATAATTAAGGAAAATATTACATCTAAGAAAACACCTCCCATTGTTTTTCAAAATATTTTAATAGAAGATAAATCTTCTTTAAAAATAGTAAATGGAGGAAAAGAATCCTTAAATGCTTCAAAAAGGAAAAAGACTTTTTCTAACTCTTTGTCTACTCCATCCACAGGTAGAGTAGAAAAAGAGGTGAAGCATGCAAAGGAAAGAGTGCCTAGGATAGTATTTCAGAAGAAAAATGATAGAAATGTCTTATTTTCAAAATTTTCTTCTGCATCAAAAACTATGGACACTCGCAAGAAGACAGCCGTTTCAAACTTTAATGTTGTTGCTTCCACTTATGTGTTAAAACCTATTAATTTTGAAAGCACAAAATTTGAAATCGGCTCTACTTCAAAAATTTTAAACAATCATTCTAGGACAAATGCAACTCTTAAGTCTTGTAGGAAACGAGATCCAGCTATTAAGAAAGCTTATAGCTCCATACATTCTTGTCCTCACCTAAGGTATCCAGTTAACATACATTCAGCGAAACACCTTAGGCGACTAGCTAGAGAAAAGATTTTCTCAAGCAATAAGACAAATCATTCATTTGTTCGCGCTGAAATTAACCTCCCATTTAAGGTTCAACTTCACTAGCTTCCTAAAACACCACCTAGGCCAACACAAGCCAATAAGGCCAAGTTGCCTAAAGAAGTACCACTTAAATCAACTACTTCTAAGTTGGTTTAGGTACCTAAGCATTCCAATAATTTAGGAACCAAAGATGACAAAACCTTACTTATCAAATCTGCTAATCTGAGAGACCCATTCAAAAGTGGGTACCTAAATCTCTCTAACCTCTTTCTATGCAGATCCATCATGTGTGGTATTTAGATTCTGGTTGCTCCACACACATGACGGGAAAGCAAGAACTGTTGAGCAACTACCAAGACCGTAACAACGGAATAGTCCGATTTGGCAACAATGATTCAGCTCCAATACTCGGCTTTGGAGAAATTCTACTGCCGAATCTGACAATTAAAGATGTCTCTTACGTCCAAGGTCTTAAACACAACCTGTTCAGCATAGGAAAATTCTGCGACAAAGGATTTCACGTGGTGTTTCTAGCTGATCAGTGCAGAATTTTAAATAGTCAGAATCAAGAACTTCTAACATGATCACGAAGATCAAATCTCTACACTATCAATCTGACAACAGTTGGACTTTCGACAGCTATTTGCCTCATCTCACAGACTACAATCAAGAGGAATAACTTATGGCATCAACGCTTGTCTCATATAAATCACAAAGCTCTTCACAAACTCTGTTAAAAAGTTGGTCAACGGTCTACCAACAATCTCTCCTCATCAAAAGCATCACTGTTCGGCTTGTCAAATGGGAAAAATGAAGCGAGCATCACACAAACTCATGCAAGTTGCTTCTACATCTCTACCCCGACATTACTTCACATGGACCATTGCAGACCAATGCGTACACAAAGTATCAATGGTCGTAAATATGTGTTAGTAATTATCAACGATTATTCTCGCTACACATGGACAAGATTATTCTCGCTACACTTGGAATTATTCAACAATTCTCAGCCGCAAAAACGCCTCAACAAAATGGTGTCGTAGAAAGGAAAAACCGGACTTTAGTTGAAGCTGCAAGAACAATGCTCATATACTCCGGTCTCCCTCACTTTCTATGGCCTGAAGCAGTGAGTACGTCATGTTTTACTCAAAATAGGACAATTATTCACAAACGCTTCGAAAAGACGCCAGATGAGATAATTAATCAAAGAATCCCGAATATCTCATTTTTCAAAGTATTCGGTTGCAAATGTTTTGTCGCCAACGATCGGGAGCATAGAAGCAAATTCGATCCCAAAGCCTTCGAAGCCATCTTTGTCGGATATTCCTCTACTTCTAAATCATATCGCGTCTACATCAAGTCTTCCCGTACAATTCATGAAAGCTACAACGTCACCTTTCAAGAAATGACGGATTCGGCTTCTGAACAAAACAGTTCAGAACCCGATTTTATCGGCGTGTTGGCACAAGCTCAACAACTTTCGGCAACTACTACCTCAATATCAAAAGAAGCAATTCTCGCTGACCTAGAAGATTTGGACTTTCTATTTGAACATTTTTATCGGAACGAGTCTCAAATGCCTGCTCTCATTCTATACCAAGCAGTGCTCCTTCTCCCTCAATGGAAGAAATTCAAATTGAGACTCCTAATCCTCAAACTCCGACAAATGTTCCGGATTCTCCTAATTCTGAATCTTCATCTATTGCTGCAGCCCCTACAAATGCAGATGAGGAAATTCCTTCCGATTCAACCTCCGAATTGAATTTTCCAACTACGAATGATCAACACATCAATTCAGGATGTCTCGATCTAAAAACTAATGACGAATCAACTTCGGTTATTCCTCACGAGCGCAAATGGACTCGAGCTCATCCTATTGACCAAATCATCGATGATCCTTCAAGTGGTGTACGCACCAGGACGTCCACTCAAAGCGGCTTATTCACATGCTTCTTAAGCCAAAATGATCCAATTAAGGTAGCTGAAGCTCTTAAAGACCCAGATTGGGTAATCGCAATGCAAGATGAACTCAACAAATTCGAGCATCTACAAGTTTGGACGTTAGTTCCTCGACCGCAAGGCAAAACAATAATTGGAACTAAATGGGTTTTCAAGAATAAGAAGAACGAAAACGGTGAAGTTATCAGGAATAAAACACGACTCGTGTCCAAGGGATACAATCAACAAGAAGGAATTGATTACAACGAGACGTATGCTCCGGTGGCACGTATTGAAGCAATTCGACTATTTTTAGCATACGCGGCTCATAAAGACTTCAAAGTCTATCAAACTGATGTTAAAACCGCCTTTCTTAATGGTGTGTTGAAAGAAGAAGTCTACGTCGCTCAACCCGACGGGTTCGTGCACGAAAATCATCTCGATTATGTCTATCGATTGGACAAAGCTCTCTATGGACTAAAACAAGCCCCTCGTGCTTGGTATGATGTTATAAGCGAATTTTTAGTCAACTCCAACTTCATAAGAGGCAAAGACCTGATGATCGTTCCAGTTTACGTTGATGACATCATTTTCGGATCGGCAAATGAACGTCTCTGTCAGAAATTTGGTAAACCCATGAAGACCAAATTCGAGATGAGCTTAATGGGAGAACTCCAATTCTTTCCTGGCTTACAAGTAAAGCAACTCGAAGATGGAATCTTCATCAGTCAAACAAAATATATCCGAGATATTCTGAAGATATTTAATCAAGACAAGAGCACAACGATGAATACTCCCATCTCAACAAACTGCAAATTGGATACTGATCCGTCTGGCAAGGCAGTCACCATCACAATCTATCGGAGCATTATCGGATCCCTTCTCTACTTGACGTCCAGCCGACCCGACATCATATTTGCCACTTGTCTCTGTGCTCGTTTTCAAGCTGACCCAAAGGAGTCCCACATGCAAGCAGTCAAGCGAATTATGCGCTATCTAAAAGGAACTCCCAACTTAGGGCTATGGTATCCTAAAAGTACTGATTTTAGATTAATTGGCTGTACTGACGATGATTATGCAGGCTGTCGAATGGACAGAAATAGCACGTCTGGTGGAGCACAATTTTTAGGCGAAAAGTTGGTCTGCTGGTCCTCAAAGAAACAAAATTGCGTGTCAACATCAACGGCCGAGGCGGAATACGTTGCGGCTGCCAGCTGTTGCTCGCAAATTCTATGGATGCAGATACAACTACGCGATTACCCGTTTGAATTTAATAACATTCCCATTTACAGTGATTCTCAAAGTGCTATTGCCATTACTTGCAATCCTGTTCATCATTCACGCACGAAACATATAGACATTCGCTATCATTTCATAAATGATCATGTAGAAAAAGGCACTAGAGATATTTATTTTGTTAAAACGGAACTTCAACTTGCCGACTTATTCACTAAGGCATTGGATGAAAAACGATTCCAATTCCTTATTGCTAAATTAGGAATGTTGAATCTCAATCTTACTTGACATATGCTTTACATGCTCTACTATGCTTCTATTTGATACTCTATATGCTTCTCGATATTCCTTGATTATCTTGTGTGTTACTATTTTTCAATCTTTTTATATATATACATAATAATATATAAAGTAATAATAATACCAAAAATGGGGGATGCCGATAATATTGCCTATTTTGAATTACTCACAACAATATTTCTTCGATATATATGCTTAGTTCTTTGTCTAAAAATTCACGTCACATTCTTTTATTCAAAGAGCTTCGTTTGATTCAATAGACACAAAGCCACATTACATATGTGAGAATTTGAACCTCAATAATTTTTTTCTTGAGTGTCTCACACTTCAAATGACTATTCTTTAGTTTGTACTTCGTAGCTTCTTTCTTAGTTTTGTGATTATTTCGTCATGAAAATGATATGGGCATATTAGGAAATTCCTCACCTAGCCCAAATTATAAATCCTTTAATTTTTCCCCTAGAAATTCCCTTTTTGACCTTCTCCGACATTCTTTTTCTTTATCAAACCCAATTAAGCCTTCAACCTTATTCACAAGATTCGGGGTTACTCAATCAAGAAAAAGAGGGGGAGAGCAAAAGTACACATGATGAAATTTTCAATCATTATAGAAGAGACACATGAATCTTTCTGTGAACTTCTCCTAGATAATCTCGTATACTCCTAGAAGAGAAGCACCTCGAAGTGTGAACTTCTCCAACGATAATCTAGATCTTATAAATAGAAAAAATGAGAAGAGAAGCACGGCCTTAGGTTCGAATTCCAGAACTGTGGAACCTTCGAAAGAAACACGGTCTCGACCCAAAAAGAAGTTCTAATCTCTCAAAGTTTTGTAAAGAAGACGAGACTCATACTGAAAAGAAAAGCAAAAGGATCAACACAGAATTTCACAAAAGGGCCCGTGGAATTGAAGAATTTTTTAAGCTCACTAACCCAAAATTTCCTACCCCCTTAGTCAGAGCCTAAAAATAAATTGAGTGGTATGAACGAAACTTGTGAGAATTGTCGAAGTGATTCATACTATGATCTTAGAATATTAGTTTAGTTACATGATTTTATGACAAATTATTATTTTATATGTCATAGGAAATTTTTGCGTGATAATGTTCAAAATATCCCATCCGACCCCAAAACAAAAATATTTTTGAAATTTTTTTGAAAATATCTTTCGCACATTTTAAATGCATTAATACATGCACTGGCTCAGAATTGATAAAATGCGAAATTTTTTTGAAAACGCAAAATTTTAATGAATCTATGCTAAATTGTTTAATATGCGTTACTTGTCCTTAAATAGTAAATTGTCATATGCCTAATTGTACTAAGTATGTTCATAAATGCCGAAAAGTTAAATCGTGAAATAGTTGAGGGGGAGTTTTATATAAGAATTTGTTGTTATCTCTTATATGATTTACTTATAAAACATGACTTCTAACATTTTTTTTCAAAGCATCACAAAAAGTTTAGAGCGCATCCGAGGAGTCAAATGTTGAATTTCATCGACATTAGGAGATAATTTCACCTCTTTCAGAAATACAGGGAGTATTAGAGCGAACTCCGGCGATTTCACCAAAACTCATCTTCTCTATGTGATTTTCTCACTAAACTCGCCCATTTCGAAGGTAGAAACACGTTTCGAATCACTTTCCGTTAAAAAACATACGATTCGCAAGCAGTTTCATGAAAACATTTGAAGTAATTTCATTTTCACACTTTTTAGACTAAAACCGATTTTAAACTCTCAAATCAACATGTTGAAACTCGACCTTTTGGGTTAAAATCATGATATTTGGATTCGCAACTGTTTTCTGAACGTTCCGAACCCATACTAACTCATGATTTACCCAGAAATCGAAATTTACATTTTACGCGTTTACTGTTTGATTTGAAAAATTTCCGATCAAAAAAGTTCATATCGCAAACAGTGTCGTCGAAGAACTTTAGTCTTCGTTAAGTTTTATTCGATCGCAAAACTCAGTGTCGAAAACCTTTTGTTTTCGATATATTTTTAATTCGATCGTAAAACTTCGCAGCGAAAACATAATTTTTCGATTATATTTTATTCTATCGCAAAAGTCAGCGGCGAAAACTATAAGTTTTTTTGATATTCTTTTATTCGATCAGAAAACTATGCGGCGAAAAACTTTTTTTCGACAATTTTTTATTCGATCGAAAACTTACTCAGCGAAAAACTATTGTTTTCGACAATTTTTTATTCGATCGAAAAAGTCATTGGCGAAAACTTGAGTTATTCGACACATTTTTATTCGATCGCAAAATTTAACGATCGAATAAATTGTTACTCGAATAAAGACACGCTGAAAAAGACTTAGAAAAATTTCGATCGCAAAAATTAACTTTCGAATAAATTTCTAATTGAATAAAAATACGCTTCTAAGACTTAGTCAATTTTACAAATTTTTCAAAATTTTTCACTAAGTCTTTCGAACATAAACCTTAATAGTTACAATTTTCTCTAAATACATTCTAATCCCGTTTAGTTGCATATGAAATTTCCCAACTAA
Organism: Linderniella brevidens; assembly: GCA_004919715.1. Classification (NCBI taxonomy): domain Eukaryota; kingdom Viridiplantae; phylum Streptophyta; class Magnoliopsida; order Lamiales; family Linderniaceae; genus Linderniella; species Linderniella brevidens. Next base: position 9,463,487 of record SWDC01000151.1, on the reverse strand, counting down.
TGAATTCTCTTTCATTCTTTACAGATATGGCAACTCCAAACTACCCAAACATCTACCCCTCTGGAAATTATATGACAGTCCAAGATAACAACTTTCAACTGGACCTTACAACGTTTCAGTGTCCGGATGAAGTCATCATATCCATCCTCAAAGGACACCCACTTAGCTAGCCTTGACCAGGACGTCCATCGTACCAATGGTCTATCTCCAGCATTTCTGGGGAATCATGAAGAGTTTCGTCAACGGCGATAGCGTGGAATATATGACGAAGATCAACACAAAACATATCGCCCTGACGAAAAATCTGATGGCCATGGTGCTCGATCTCCCACACTACGACGAATATGATCAACTTCCAACGGATGCGGAGATCGTAGAAGATATGCTCCGGATGGGATACAAATCCCCGCTGACAACACTGGCAAACTTTCAAAATAGCGGGATCCCCCATCCGTGGAAGACTTTGTTCGGCATAATCAACAAATGTCTCTCCCCAAAACACTCCGGCTTCGACAAGGCGAACGGGAATATCCTTCGCATCTTTCATGGTGCGACCTTCGCATCCAATGAATTCTCTTTCATTCTTTACAGATATGGCAACTCCAAACTACCCAAACATCTACCCCTCTGGAAATTATATGACAGTCCAAGATAACAACTTCCAACTGGACCTTACAACGTTTCAGTGTCCGGATGAAGTCATCATATCCATCCTCAAAGGACACCCACTTAGCTAGCCTTGACCAGGACGTCCATCGTACCAATGGTCTATCTCCAGCATTTCTGGGGAATCATGAAGAGTTTCATCAACGGCGATAGCGTGGAATATATGACGAAGATCAACACAAAACATATCGCCCTGACGAAAAATCTGATGGCCATGGTGCTCGATCTCCCGCACTACGATGAATATGATCAGCTTCCAACGGACGCGGAGATTGTAGAAGATATGCTCCGGATGGGATACAAACCCCCGCTGACAACATTGGCAAACTTTCAAAATAGCGGGATCTCCCATCCGTGGAAGACTTTGTTCGGCATAATCAACAAATGCCTCTCCCCAAAACACTCCGGCTTCGACAAGACGAACGGGAATATCCTTCGCATCTTTCATGGAGTGACCTTCTCCAAGAAATACGACGTGGCCCAGCTAATTTGGAATGATCTAGCGGACCAGATGCGTCAAAGGGAGACCAAGTCGAAGGCCAAATCACTCCCCTATGTACGGTGGTTCCCGGTGCTGATCTCACACTTCATGGACATCCATCCAGAGATCCCGAGACTACCACCAGTTGGGGAATACATTCCGCCATGCCTTCGATTCTTTCACAACCCGAAGGCAGCCGACCTAGCGCTCCAACCAATGCTGATCCCATTGGAGCTGCTCCGACTAACTGATCCAAAGGAAGAGGCCTACATAGACTACTGTCAAAACAACTCCATCACGGAGGAGATGCTACGAGCCTTGGATCCAGCACCGGCACCTTCTCAAAGGGAATCGCTGGTGGAAATAACGGAGCTCGAAGCCACGGCTCAGGAGATAGAGACACCGGCCGTCGAGCCCGAAGGTGTTCCTCGAGATGTATCTCCTGAGGCCACTGACTCAGATGAAGAATACAGACTCCAAAGAAGGGGCTCTCGCCGACAGAAACTCTCGGCCCCATCTATATCTCCTTCAACGATACCGGCTTCGGTGCCAACATCTCCACCACCAACGGATCAGCAAACTACACAGATTCCAATTGAATATGTCGCAACACCCATAGAGGTGATACCTATTGTATCATCTCAAGGATTGGGTGGAAGCCATATTTTGGACCCCCGATATCTTCGGAGCCAACAATAGGCCAACCCATTGAAGTGGTGACTTCAAGGTTGACAACGGATATCCCAGGAAGTTCCGGACCATCAAGATCTACTCAAGGCGGCACATCGGAAACCTTTTCCGATGTTGTGACAGTGAAGTGCCTCCCTGGCCCCACTCCACCAATGATCGTGACGGAGCAATGTCTACAGGAAGCGCTCTCCATAGCCATGTCTTCTCTTGATCGTCTGATGGATCGCATGCTTAAAGCCATGGAGACTTCCCGAAGAGATACCGGGAAAGCATCAGTCTCCGAGGCTGCTCTGATCGACACACAAACCACCCCCGTTTCCTTACCACCTCTTACCACCACCATACACACCCCCATACAACCCACCCTCACTACCCCTACTCCATCACCTTATCTCATCATCCCTATACCATCCCAATCACCCAGCTTCACGACATACTCATCTGACGCCTCCTCGCCTTAGAGACCAGGACCCCCGCTGAGGAGAGTCTCTACAAAAGGCTGGTAGATGAACCAGAGCTGCCATCACAAACAAGGTGTCGAGAAGAGAGCACCCGCACCAAATGAAACATGACGATCCCGATGATCCGGATCGTCATGAGGGGGAGAAACGGCAACGAACCACACGGAGCGGCCGTGGAGTGAGTCGAGAACAAACAAAGACTCAAGAAGCTGGAGGATCATCCTCAAACCCACCAACCACACAACCCACAACCCGCCAACAAACAACCACACCTCCCACTACATCCCACACACTACCACTCTCTCCTACAAATCCAAATCCAATCCCGACCCCTAACCTCCTCCAAGCCCAAACAGAAGCAGTCATCTACGATCCACATTTGATCGTAGACGATTATATCCTAAATGAGAAATGGACGATGCAATGGGAACCAGAGGAAGCTGCTCAAGCTCGACTCTCCAACGTCAGATATTTCTTACAACAAGCTTCAGTGGACCTGGTGCTGCTTGAAAATGAAGAACTTCAAGAAGGCGAGAATTACAGTTCTGCTCTCCCAGAGCTACCAGAGATGATTAGGCACAGAGTAGACTCTCCTCCCCGCTTATCAAAAGGGACAGTTAGAGTCGAGACGTCGTGAGAGAATGTCAAAATTGAAGTCCCGTTTATTGAAGACGTTAGAAAGCAGATCTGGAGGGCTCCAAACAAAATAAAGAAGCTCAACGAACTAAATCTACGGGGCATCTCACACTGGGAAGATAGGAAGAAAATGGAGCACATCTTCATGCTCAACTATCTTGGCCCCGATCGGAGTGGCATCCCAACTGATCAACTGAAGAAAAATTTCAGGGACAAGACACTGATTCTCCAACTCATCGAAGTCTCGCATACGATTGGAAGCTACCCTAACACTATCTACATCATTGAGCGAGCGGACATCAACCGCACTCGAGAAGAGATAGATGAAAGCTATCTCCCTTTCCTTCCAGCGGATGAGGTCTACCGTTTGTATCAGATGTACAAGAGAAAATACCAGACGAATTCCGGATATATCAAGACTGAAGGACTCGAGGGACTGAGGAGATTCATGGTGCGGCAGATCAAGTATCACACCGCACACGACCTTCAAATTTCTATAGAGAACAATATGAAGAAGGTCAACATGGAGTCTCCGCTCATGAAGGGTTTCCCACTCAACAATTTTCCCGAGAACTACATCTTTAAGAAACCTGGCCTCGCCATAACCTATCGGAATCCAGTCATTGGAAAGACGAGGGCTATGATGAAGTCAGAGATCCACAAGTTCTGTGCCGGACACTAAAGTTAGTGAGGAAGAACATCTAGAAAAGATTGGGAGAGATCACCGAAGAGACAATCTTCGAAGATCTTTGTGAAGAAGAGGCCCCACTCTTAAATGAGCTTTTGGATGCAATAAGTGAGAGATTGGAGCTGAGGAATGTTGTTCGACGATACGAAACAGCATTGGGATTGCGAAAATCGTTTTACGCCCGACAAGGATAAAATGAGCTGAAACGAAGACAAGCACAAAGGGGGAGATTGAAGAGAATTTAGAATTGTGCTTTGTTATTTTATTATCCTTGTAATTATGGGCGTAATTAGTAGTTTTGATAGTGTAGGACGAAATAGTAAATATACCATGTAAATAGGTATAAATACAATGTACACTATCAAAAATCAATATACAAGTTCATTTTTCAGAAAATCACGAGCATTGAATTCACATCTAAGAGAGAAAAAAGTAATCGAGAAACTCTCTCTCTCAAGATCTTCAAAGAAGATATTCGATCGAAGGTATATTGTGAGATTTATCATTCGAATATCTAGAATTCATGCTTAGATCGATCGGTAGTTCATAAAATAGGACCTAAGATGTTATTTGATGCACTTGTACCCCATTCGACATTTATGTTTTGTAGTATCTTTGTATATTTATATTACATGTTTTTATGGTAATTGTATCGTTTATATGATATACCGTTATAAGCAATGTTATGTTGGTATTTTTGCAATATCATTTTATATAGATATTTTGTACCGCATTATTTGCTTTTATGGTACATATATACTCTATTCGATGTATCTTTAGAAGCATGGTGCATTAGTTTTACCATATTATGTACCACAACGTGTATTTACGGTACCGAAATGTCCGCATATGCGGTACCATTATAAGCTATATAGATGTATCATTTGTAATTGGTTACCGTACTATTTATACAGGTTCCCGTATTATTTGAAGCTATGCACTCTACAAATCCAGTTGGTGGTGGACGTTATTTGCATTGTGTGAGTATAAAAAGAAGACATTCTTACTATTGATCAATGAAGCGACGATACTTATCGATATATAGATATTCCTCCAAAGAAGGTGGTCGGATGTCGGTTCACGGCATGACTCAATAAAGTATCAAGTTCCGTTCGAAAGTTTGTACTCAACTTTGAAAAAAAAATTCGGATGTGTGGAATATGTGCCAACTGTTTATTTGATACAAATTTTCAATGATCACGATGAAGGTGGAACATGACAAATATTATGGTCCAAGTGCTCCGACAAATAGGTTTTTTTCTTTTTATTGTTTAACTTTAAATTTAGGTTTTCATATTGATGATTCATAATAATATTTATAATTATGCTTGTAGTACAGAAGAGAGCGAAGAATTGATTAAGTTTAACTTTAAAAGAAACTCAATAGATGCATGGAGTCATTGCATTCGTGGAGATGGACCAATCTTTAGCGATGCAGATGAATTCAAACGAAACTTGAAGAACTACTTCACTTCCATCCGAAGAAACTTTGTTTATAAAAAGAATGGACGTAAGAAAATTATTACCGTTGGCAAGGATGAGACGTGTAAGTGGCGGATATATGCATCGCGTCGTAAATGTGATAATTCATTTGGCATTCGGAGATCCAATCTACAACACATTTGGGGTGAAGATATTCTTAGGAGTCGTGATCATCTGCGAGCGGATTCGCCGTGGGTAGGGAATATGAAAGAGAGGGTCCGAAACGAGCCATCGTATCGTCCCGTTGCTATTGTGAAAGACATCCTAAGGGACTATGGGGTACAGGTGGGGTACCATAAGGCGTATAGAGGCAAAGAAAGTGTCATTCGTAATCTATATGGGTTAGATAATGATACGTTTGATCAGTTGAGGTGGTATTGTAATGTGGTTAGAGAAATTAATCCGGGTAGCATAGCGGAGTACGATGTATATCCTCACGACAATAAGTTTCGTCGGCTCTTTGTCTGCTTCCACGCATATGTAGTTGGTTTTGTTCGGGGATGCCGTCCACTCATATTTGTTGATGGTACTCACATTAAGACCAAGTTTAATGGTGTGCTCCTTACCGCCATCGCGAAGGATGCAAACGAAGAATCGTTCGCCATTGCATCTGGTGTTGTAAGCGTTGAAAATGAAAATTGGGACTGGTTTTGGGCTAAGCTGAGGAGAATATTTGATCGTTACCCATCGACATTGAGAGAGCTAACGTTTTTCTCAGATCGACATACGAGTATTATTAAGGCTGTTTCTTTGTCATTTCCAGGAAGTCGTCATGCATATTGCTTGAGCCATTTGGTTGACAACTTTAAAAAAGAGGTAATTGTTTAGTAAAGTTCAATATACGTTCGTGACTACAATATAATAGTTAGTATGCCAAATACTTTGTTTTAATTTCAGGTGATGAAACATTACCCGAAGCACAACAAGAAGCATTGGTCATCTGTTTTCAAAAAAGCTTATGCAACTACTTCAGTTCAGTATAACACTCACATCAACAGTATCATCGCGTCTATGCCCATTGCAAAGTCTTTTATCGATGCTTCAGATCCAACATGTTGGGCTAATGCGTTGTTCGACGGGAATGGTGGGGTGTTATTAACAACAACCAACCAAGCAGAATGTTGGAATGCTTGGGTGAGAATAGCCCGAGCGCTACATGTGAAGGGCATGGTGGATACCACATTCGCGTGAATATAATGACGATGATGCACGAAAGACGTGAGAACCTTCTTGGTGAATTATGTCCAAAACAAGAAAGGAAGCTTGTTCGAAATATTGTGGCTACACGCACATTAAAAGTGAGTAAGTCTTCTAATATTGCATTTGAAGTTGTCGATGAAGATGGCTCATTTGGGGTGGACATCCAGCAACATACCTGCTCATGTAGAGAATGTGAAGTTTATAGAATACATTGTAAGCATGTGGCGACATGTATTGCTGCTATGAGACATTCTATTTATGATTGTTGTGATCCGTACTTTTGATGCCAGAAGTATAGAGATGCATATATGGCAATCATCAAACCTCATTCCAACTCACGAGATGAATGATCAAGCCGATGATGGGAAGTTTATTCGTGACTCGAACATCCGTGTTCTTCCCGGTCGTCGAAAGATGCGGAAGATTCTTTCTCAAGTTGCTAGAAGATCCAACAACTGCAAAATATGTGGAAAATATGGGCATAATCGTCGTACGTGTAGAGAAGCCGTATCGATGTAGCGTCGGTATTTTTCATATATTTTGTTATTGTTTTTGTCCCAACAACCTTTGTTATTGCTCTTTTGTATGGTACCAATAGGTTATGACATATACTTTTGTCCAAATGATGTCAATGGATTATGGCACATTATTTTGTCCAAATTTATCATTGCACATTCTTTTACTGATGTTATGTCTGGATGTATAACTTATGATGTATGATCATGTTGGTATTTAACATGTGGTACGCCATACACATTAAAATGGTACGACATAAGTTAACAAAAGGTACTATTTGTATTGAAGTATGAGTACGGTATCATACGTGTTTGATTAACATTAAGCAGCCATACGTGATTTTCATAAGTCTATATATTTTCGATGGTTTGACAAAGGGTCTTATAGCCAAACTTAAATAGGTACCCGATAATAAGCATATAAGGTACACCTACGTGGTTACAAATGATATGGTATCATACGTGTGATAGTTACGATGTAAACTGAGGTAAGAGTACGATAACATAACTGATGAGGTACTTCGTAATAAAATAAACGCTAGTATGTAAGGAAAAGAGCTCTGATTTTGTTGGAGACAGCTTCTAACACGATAAGACATATTTCTGACATACGAGGTAACTTGTTCACGAAAGGACAGCTCGTCTGACATGTCGAAGACTTTCAAAAGATGTTTGATGTCAATTGTAAATTTTGGGTACGACAACCAAACTTAAATAGATACCACATAAAAAAGAATATATGGTACATCTACGTGGTTACATATGATTCGATATCCCTTACACCGTTGCTACGTCATATTAGGGTAGGTGTTTTCGAGACCGTTCGAATTAATTTTTCATGCTAAACCAGTCTAAAATACATATATATATATATATATATATATATAGTATATGTACCTTTTTTATCAAATTGGGTGCATCAAACCTTATATGCATGGATTTCGGACCTCAAACCCCTAGTTTTATTAGAATATAAGGATACTAACAAGAACATCTGACAACATAGTTTGGAAATGTGGTGAATACGAAATGTGCAATTATTTTTTTAATAAATCATTTAATTAACGTTATCTTTGATTAACATGACGCAACCATATGTGATTTGCATAAGAATGTATATATTTTCAATGGTTTAACAAGTACTACAAACAAATTAAAATAGATACTTCATAATAAGCATGTAAGGTACAACTACGTGGTTACATATGATACAATATCCATAACATCTTTGATACGTCATATTAGGATAAATATTCTTTTGGACGTTCGAACTAGTTTGTAATAATTCATTTGATAATCGTAATGTTTGATTAACATCACGCAGTTATACGTAATTTGCTTAAGAATCTATTTATTTTTGATGGGTTAACAAATGATACGATATATATTTGAATTCTGGCATGTCATGTATATAAGATCCGACACATATTTAAATTGTGGTACATCATATAGGCAGTGCACGGTACGTTTCCAAACATGTCTCATAAACACAAAGACAAACACAAAAGACTAATAGAATGTTTCAGCCATCTACACAAAGTCTCGTAAACACAAACACAAAAGACTAATACCAAGTTCACCCCATCCACACAAAGTCTCATAAACACAAACACAAAAGAGTAATACCAAGTCCCAGCCATCAACACAAAGTCTCACAAACACAAACACAAAGGGCTAATACCAAGTCACACTCACCCACGCAATGTCTCACAAACGATCTAAGACAAATCATCCAAAGAGGTGGAGCATACAACTGTGCTCGTCACGTAAAATGCGGGCAGCCTCGACCTTATTCTCCTCAATCTCATCCCTATCCTCAACCTCTTCCTCATCAACCCGTTCCTCGGCAACCCGTTTTCGTCAACTCCTTCCTCATAATATCGAAACCATCTGCATCGTTAGCCTCAGCCTCAGCTTCCTCCTCCCCCGCACCATCCTCGACCACATCCTCCTCCACACGAAATGTGACCTCAGATCTTTGATAATATCGTCCTTCAATCTTAACTTCGCTTCCAACCTCTCGACACAAACAATCAACTCCGATTGAGAACCACCAACTCCTCCATGTACTTAACCACACACAATTCAATCAACAATTAGACTGCTGCACAAACAACGCGAATTATTAATGAAAAATGTAGACAATTTTATACCTCCGGAAGCATATTAATATGATGCACAAACCTCACTTCCTTCTTAGTTGGCTATATTGGTATGACAGTTGCAATCCCAGCCAATTCAGCCTACGCAATGCGTACGTTGTTGGAAGCCCTACTTTCTTCCCAATTGAAGATAGGGGGAACATATACATCTCCCGCTTCTGTGCCAACGAGGGCACGTGCTCATACACCCAAATCTGTAAGTGCGTGAAGGCATTGAATTCGTCAATAAAAAAATAATCAAATAGGTAAATATAAGATAAATGAAGTATATTACCATTAGGTGATTGTGCACCCGTTCATCGTCGTTCAGCCATCAAATACTCATGTACAGCCCTTCCCCATGCGTACCCACCGATCATGTCAACATCGTCAACATAGGTGTTTACGAAGGATGGGTTTTTGGAATTACCCATCAGGAATAACACACAATTAAATAAGAAAAGAACGAACATCCTAACGAATTCATTTGTATTTTCCCTCCCAGTAGCTCCTAAAACCCGCTCCAACAATTCTAAGTTGTTTTTATGAGTTACGTTGCCATTCTTTCCACCGAACGACGGTCAACGGTTTTGGATTTCATCTTCGAATTGAGGTCCACGGGTTGACCTACGTGGTGCAACCCCATGACTATACTAAATTCCTGTGGGGAGAATACAACATCCGTATTCTCACAGAATCTAAAAGAGTTGGCCTCTACGTTATACCGCTTTATCATTGCCCCTGTTATGCCAAACGAATGTGACATCTTTGGCATGTTTAAAAAGAAATCAAAAGGGGACTTTCTTATAGCTTCAGTTTGCTCAGGGGTCATTGTACTACTCATTCTGTTTATCTTTGTTCGAAATAAAGAAGAATGGGACCTGAAGAAAGGTCATATCTATTCCGCGGTGTCTTTTCCTTTGGTGCCATTTATGCAAAAAAACCAAATTTGATAAGTTATACAATGAAGATGCAGTACCGATACACGTGGTACCAAAATGCTGAAACAAATGGTACAAATACAAAGTATATAGTATCAGAGAATCAACATATTCATTACCAAAAAATGAAGTTTAACCATTGACCTAACTACAGCATACTCAGATACCCTTTCAAAACAATATCAACTGGAAACCCAAATCGGAACAAATCGAACCCAAATTGCAAACCACAATCGACCCATTCAGAAAATCCCCAAATCGACCAAAAACACATAACTTAACCCATAGAAAACACGAACCCAACGATTAGCCGACAATGCGCGAAAAATTTTCAAAAATAACCAACCTACTTCACTTTGACGAGAGACGGGTTCGACGAGCGTTCGAGTGTTCTTCAAGAAGTTATGGCCGGTGTGTTCGACGAGCGTCTGAGCGTCCGAACGTTTTTCGACGAGATTCACTTCGATCTCGCTGATTTTGGGAGATGTGTGTCGTTTTGATTTGGGGAGGAGCTGTGTTCGCGACCGTGTCCTTTCGATTTCGTTTTTTTATTTCCCCTTTTCAACTGTAAATGAGAAACCTAGGTAAAATTGTAATAAGCAGGTTTTATAAGGGAAAATTCGTCAGTTAGGTACCTATTAGTAAAATAATTTTCAGATGGGTACCTAGCTAAAAAACTTTGTTGACATGGGGCTAATTCCTTTTTTTTATTTGGATATTTTAGTGTTGGAACGTAAAATTTTCTGACAGGGGACTGATTGGACCGGAATAATTTTTTTATTTAATATAAAACATAAAATGCTAAGATTTATTTGGGCTATAAATTTTCAAAGACGTTTTTAATTAAATATAGGCCCAAAAAGTCCATTAAACTAAGAAGAAATTAGGTCTTTTTCACACCGTCATCTACCCTAGCCATCACCGTCACAGTTCCGTCCTCCTGCCATCTACTTCACCATCGCCGTATTATCGCCGTTGCACCCGATAAATCGCCATTTCGACCGAAAAAATCACGTTCTGGCACTGCAAACCGATCCGTGAATTGGCCTGAACTTTGGCATGGAGGCCATCGTTCCGGTTCCAACTCGGCCGTTCTGGCCGTCTTAACGGCGATCTGGCGAACACTGCTCATAGCCAGATCGAGTGGAAATACTTCAAGACATAAAAAAATATTTGTTCGTGCTGGAAAAGCACCGTCACCTTATGCAAAACTACTACTTATTTCCATCTATATTGGGACAAGAAAAGATTTCTAACTAAAATACATAAACATAAAATATCTATCATAATCGATAGGCTATTTTTTCAATTTTTCTTTTTTGGTGCATCTCCTACTTCACTTCATAAACGATAAAGATCATCTCTTCTTGTATTGTACACTGATCGACTTATGAATGCTTGGCATCTGAATCAACAAGCATGGTCCAAAGCGCGTGAACATCTTCGCAAGAACATGACTTCACATCCTCGTGCAAAACATATATCCCTCGACCTGAGATCAAACACACACAAGACAGGTATTCATATCTCGGAATGGAATCGATGAAGTAAAATACGATGATGCTCCCGCTGTAAGAAGTCGTTGCTTACTCGTCGTTCGTCTCGTAGCACTTAGTCTTCCCCAGAACTTCTTCAATGGTGAAAGTATGGAACGAATATGCCACCCCATAGAGAGTTTTTCGTCAGTCTTTTAGTTGAGGGAAATTAAATACTTTGAGACGCTCACTGTATATTTCCCACTCACAAGTGAAAACTTGCCGAGTCATCGGTACTATTGTGATTGAAACGTTTGTTCTCTTTGGTATGATGTCGTTGTCGAATGAACCTAAAGATTTTTCTCCTTACATGATCCCGTCCGGTGGTTGGCCTTAGTCAATTGTCAATTTTAGTACGATTTTGTGCACAACAAATTGAATATATATATATATATATATATGAATTTATTTCATCTCTCAGCGGTTTATGGTATATACTGAGATTTTCTTATATAACTAAACAAGCACATGAAACAAGAGATAAATGGCTAGAAATTCTTTCTTACCTTTTTCTTAGAAATTTATCACAGGCTTGAAATGCTTCATATCGTTTTCTATTATTATCATTGACGTTATGCAACTCCAGTTTAATAAATATATAGGCAGCAGTTACGGTGATAGCTAACGCTTCATCTAAAAGGAATAAAATCACAACCTCGAGATTCTTATTCTTGTTTCTTAAGAAAAGTATACGTTACGAATGAGAAATATTGTTAGAGGGACCGCTGTATGAAAACCATTATACTAGTGGTGGTCTTAAAAACCGACTATTTTGCTATGTCACTAAATTTTCTAAAACATGTCAAAACCTTTAAGTTTTATAGTTTAGCATTTGAGACATTCTAATTCTATCATCAAACAGAATGGAGTAACATAAAATACCGTGCTAAATTAGACTTGTGAGTCCAAATTATAATGCGATGTCGGAAAAATCTTCCGCCTCAAGTTTTAGTTGAAAATTTAGGTCTGTGGGAGAAATATGTAACTTATGTTTTTGACTGCCTAAATTCGATTGCCGAGGATCAGGGAATGAGTTTGTGATTTTTAAGGTTTGATAGTTAATGAAGTATATGGATGTTTGTTTCTGTTCTTTTCAAAGAAGAAATGAAACTTTATTATTTTTCACGTGAGACATAGAATAGAAACTAGTTACATCATCTTTATATAGATGCTAAACAGAATCAACATTCCATTAATTCTTGAGTAGGACCTTCAATGCTCTTTTATGAGTAAAGATCTCGATAATTGATTGATTGATGATGATCTTCAATCTCTTTATTGACCTCCCATATTAAGCGTGATTGAGTCTCAATGTGACATCCTTGATTACTCCAATGATTCACTAATTGATAAACAAAATCAACTGTGATTTGTCAGTGGAACAAATCACGTCCTTCCTTACTACTTCCATCATCCTTATCTCTCCAATTATTTGATTGGTTGTTATCCTCCCTCAAACTGTGTCGGGCTTGGAGGCACAGTTTGTTGCGAATGCAATGAAAAGAAGCTTTACACATAGGCTTTGTGAAAATGTCCGGAAGCTGGAGGGTAGAGGGAGCATGGCGAGTAACAAGAATCCCCATTGCGATCTCTCACGAATGAAATGGTAGTCAAGCTCAATGTGTTTACTCCGAGCATGAAAAACCGGATTAACAGTCATGTGTAGGGCACTCAAATTATCACATAAGAGTAGAGGAGGACGGCTTTGAGGAATTTGAAGATCCCGTAAGAGAAAAGTGAGCCATGTCAATTCAGCTGCTGTATTTGCCATTGCACGATATTCCGCTTCGGTAATAGAGCGCGAGATGGTCGGTTGCTTCTTTGCACACCAAGAAATAATATTTTGTCCCAAAAACGTGCAAAATCCCGTTGTAGAGCGCCTTGTAATGGGACAACCTGCCCAATCTGCATCAGAAAAGGCAAAATGATCAAGTGTAGCGTTTCCAGTTCTGTAAACCCAATGTAATAGAACCTTTAACATAGCGTAAGATACGACGAACCATTTTTATGCTAGCATCAGTTGGCGATTGCATATATTGAGATACGTAGTTAACACTAAAAGAAAGATCGGGCCTTGTAATTGTTAAATATTGCAAAGCACCAACAATACTACGATAATAGGTAGGATCAGAAATATGTCTTATCATGAAGTCCCTTGGTTTTTGATTCCATAGGTGTATTCATCGGTTTGCAATCCAACATCTGAGCTTTGTCAAGAACAGAGAGAGCATAACGGGTTTGAGATAGGTGTAAAGTATTAGAGGACCGTTGAACTTCTATACGCAAAATATTATGTACATATCCAAGATCTTTCATTGCAAATTCGTAATGTAAAGCTGTGATAAATTCATTAAGTAACGTCGAGCTCGATCCTGTTAATAACATATCATCAACATAAAGATGTAAGACCAATGTGTCGGAAGAAGAGTGCATAATAAATAAAGATGGATCAGCAAGGCTACGAAAGAAACCAACTTTTAGTAAGAAAGTACTAAAGCGATCAACCCAAGCTCTCAGTGCTTGTTTTAGACCATATAGTGCTTTTCGAAGTTTGCAAACGTGATATGGAAATTTTGGATCATGCATACATGGTGGTTGCTGATAAATGGCTCCAGTTATGTATCCATGAAGGAAAGCATTTTTAACATCTAGTTGCCGAATGTCCCATTGACGAACCATGGCTATACTAAAAACTAAACGAATAGTACCTGGCTTAATGACCGGAGAGAATGTTTCAACATAGTCGATACCATCTACTTGGTGATACCCCTTCGCAACGAGTCGTGCTTTAAGCCTTTCAAGGTACCATTAGCCTGTAATTTAGCCTTAAAGATCCATTTTGATCCAATAACATTCATATGAGGGTCTCGAGGAACTAAGGTCGATGTGGAATTTTTTATGCAGAGCATCGAGTTCCTCAAGCATAGCTTTTCGCCACCCATCATGTTAAAGGGCCGCTTTGACAGACCGTGGCTCGCTCGAAAAATCGTCAAAGGTGAGAAGTACGGCATATCGTGGGTTCGGCTTGTAAATTCCATGTTGTGCTTTCGTAACCATTTGATGAGCTGTGGATGAGACAAATTCAGAAGAAGATATATAATTTATACTTACCGTATGATTGTCTTCAAAGGGAGGAGATATTGAGGAAGGCGTATCATCTTCTTGTACGTGTAGGTTGAGATTAATGCTGGTGGAAGAGTGGTCTTCTGGATGATTTATTGTCGGTTCAGCGGGAGTATCTGAGTTTGGAGGAGGTGATACAGGTATTGATGAGTTCGAAATTGCTGCTGAACATGAATTTGCATTAGGTCTATCATTGAAGATGATGAGATCACTGAAACATGAGATTGAGAATCAAGAAATAAGGATAAACTAACACCATATGATGACAAGGACCCATTTATCTTATAAGGATATAAATTTTCATCAAAAATGACATGCCTAGACACAAATATTTTATATGTTTTAGGATCAAAACATTTATATCCTTTATGGCGATCGTTGTAACCTACAAACACACAAGGAACAGTTTTAGGATCAAATTTATTCTTTTTAGTATTCCACGTATACGAGTATCATCTAGAACCAAACACCCATAAAATATTATAGTTAGAATTAACACCATATAAACGAAAATAAGAACAATCAAAATTAAGAGAAGAAGATGGTAAACGATTGATTAAAAAGGTTGCCATTACGAAGGCTTCGACCCACCAAAAACCAGGTGCGCCACTATGAAAGATCATAGTCATCCGGAGTTCTCTGATACTCCGATGACGACGTTCAACGATACCTGTTTGCTCCGACGTATGTGGGAAAGAAAGTTGGTGAATGATTCCCTGTTGCTGAAAATGTCAAGAAAGTCTTTTATTATTCACAAATTCACCACCACCATCAGAATGAAAAATTTTGATTATTTTATCAAACTGACGTTGCACATAACTTTCAAAAGCTAAATAAACATCGATAATCTCAGATTTGGCACGAAGCGGAATTGCCCATATATAATGAGAAAAATCATCAACAATGCAAGCATAATATCGAAATTTATTATGAGATAAAATAGGAGCAGGTACCCAAATATCACAATAAATTTTCTCAAAAGCACCAGCACTAGAAGAAGATGAAGAACTAAAAGGTAATTTGCTAAGTTTGCCTAGTTGGCAACTTTCACAAACTGCGTTCATATTTTTATTTGAATAAACATTAATTAACTTCTTAGAACGTAATAAATGAACATATGACTTTTGCGGGTGGCCAAGACGTTGATGCCACAGCTCTTCACTCCCTGACTTTTGTCTATTTGAAAAATATGTTTCCTTTGGGTTGGATAAAACGTAAAGATCTCCTTTACGTAGACTCATTATCAAAGCTCGACCTGTTACTCGTCCTTAATACAAAAAGGTTTCTCTGTAAATTCACAATTCAAAGGATATTGAGATGTTAATTGGCTAATAGAGAGTAGATTCTGAGTTAATTGCGGTACATGAAGGACGTCACGAAGTAGTAAATCATTCTTACCATCATAAACTACAACATCTCAAATGCATCTATCTTTAAGTGAGAACCATCACCAATGAATACCGACTCATGACCATCATACGTTTTAAGATTTTGTAACATACCTGAATTTGCGGTCATATGATTTGAAGCACCAGTGTCGGTGGTCCACTCGAGATCTGGAACAAAAGTATCCATTGTAAGAGAAGCAAGAGCCCGAGGGAGATCCTCTTCTTGTCCTGATTGAGTCGGTAAACTCCAACATATTTTAGAAATATGTCCAATTTTTCCACAAAGCTCACAATGCTCGTTTTTGTACATTTCATGTTCTCATGCGTTGTTTACCTGGAGGTGGAGGCCTTGGAGTGTAGTTGTTCATTTTCTGTTGCGAACTATTGCCTGCATAATTTGAGTTCTGAGCATTATTGTTAATGGCTGAAAAATCTCTATCTTTCGAGGAGAATTGATTGTCGTGATGACTGTTGTTGTAAGCGCGCTGCTTATTGTTGTGACGTTGGCCATAAAAGGCATATGATGGTGAATCTGTTGTTTCAACCCATATGTTTTGTTGTTCGAAACCCTCTAGAAGAGACACTGCTTCTGAATATGATGGCATTGGAGGTTTGAGCATTGCCGTTGTGAAGGATTCATATTTCTGTCCAAGATTGGCGAGCAACGAGTAAACTTTTGTTTTGTCAGGTACTGGACTTCGGATGGCTGCGAGACTATTGCAAATACTTTTGAACTTCCGCAAGTGTTATTCCAAAGTTTGGTTTGGATCTTTTCTGAGGTAGGTGAGTTGTTGTCGAAGAGTAAATTCTCGTTCTTGTGAACATTGAGCATATGCTTCTTTTAAGGCGTCCCAAACCGATTCAGATGATTCAAGACCAATAACGAGACCCAACGCTTCTTCTGTGAGTGTTCCAATAATCCATTCTCGTAGGAGACGATCCTCTTTACGCCACTTGAGATATTCATTATAGAGCGTTTTGGTGGTGGTGGTTGAAGTACCTTCTGTGTAGCAACATATCTGTACATGGTCGGCCTAACTATTTCTCCTGTAAGAAGTCCAACCATGTCTTGGCTTTCGGCTAGGGCAAGTAATTGCTCGCGCCACAAAGGATAGTTTTCTTGAGTGAGTTTGAGTGTAACAAAGTTGGCTACGTTCAATGAGATTGTGGATGCCATTGTTTGTAGTATGAAAATCTCTTGTTTCACATTGGCTCTGATACCATAAAGAAGAAATGAAACTTTATTATTTTTCACGTGAGACATAGAATAGAGACTAGTTACATCATCTTTATATAGATACTAAAGAGAATCATATAATAAAGGAAAACATATCAATTCCATTAATCCTTGAGTAGGGCCTTCAGTGCTCTTTTATGAGTAAAGATCTCGATAATTGATTGATTGATGATGATCTTCAATCTCTTTATTGACCTGCCATATTAAGCGTGATTGAGTCTCAATGTGACATCCTTGATTACTCCCATGATTCACTAATTGATGAACAAAACCATTCCGTGATTTGTCAGTGTAACAAATCACGTCCTTCCTTATTACTCCCATCATCCGTATCTGTCCAATTATTTGATTGGTTGTTATAACTTTTGTGTCGTGCAAGGTTTTTGGTTTTGTAAGTACAAAATTTGTTACTTTTTATTGTTTTTTTTGTTTAGGGTGGCGAGTCAGTGTTTGTTGCATCTTCACTTACCCTGTCTGATCTGTTGGCCTATTGGTTAGCGTTCTTTTGAGTATGTGGTTGTGTGCTTGACTACGAGTAACTTTTCATTATCAGTTCGCCTCGGTTATAAGCTTAAGTAGATCCTTCATGCTAAAGAGACGAATAAAAGGAGCCACGCCCTTGAAGCTCCGTGATGCAATATATCTCTTCTAGATTACGGGATTTTATTTATCAATCGAGATTCGCATTGTGCTCCTTCTAATTGAGTAGATGGAAAATCAAGCCTCTGGAAAAAGTCAAGGAGTTGCCATTTGCATTAAATGGCTTGTGCTATGTGCAATAGGAAGATGATAAATACAATGGCTTTGCATGTATAAATCTTTTTCCCACTTCTAATTTATTTCGCAAGATTTGTGTTTGTGTGCCTATTCTGAGGTGAATTTCAAAATAATTTATAAGTTTCCGCATATGTTTTTTTAGGATTTTGACACCTAGATATATACCAACGAGCAAAGGCTCCCGGGATCGTTTTGATGATAGCAGTATAGTATTTAGAAAAATTAGTCCGACGAATGACGGAGGAGGATCGTTTGTGGAGGTTATGAGAATATCGGAAGGACTCGATCGTGGAACCGCGTGCCTTCTTCTTCAGGTATTCACTTTTTTTTTATAATTTACCTAACTGTATCATATCGATAATATCCTCATTTTACAGTTTGTGTGTAAAGGTGTGTGGAGCTTTACGCTATTTAATTGGGAATTTTAGTTTTATAATTTCTTTGTGCCTTAAAATCTTGTGTGAAATGTGTCCTTTCCTTTTAGTTTCTTCAGTATTGATCTTCTGAATAAATTAATGTATGAAATTGTTATTCTTTCTGTGTGTTTTTCTAAAATTGCTCTCAACTATGATTTCTTGAACGAGCAATGTGTATTACGCACATAAGGGATCACATCTCCTTACATATATAGAATGTTACACCTATGCGTGTGTCACGTCAGCAAATTTAAACATTGCCAAACGAAAAAGCAATGTTGTGCAAAGAAAAATTTATGTAAATGGCCTTTGAATGGGTCAATTTTAAAAAAATGGCCTTCAAAATGTTTGAAGTCTATTATACCCTTACTAACTCAGCGAAAAAGACAACTTTACCCTTATTTAATTGATTGAACAACCCATATTAAAATTAATTAGATTTAATCGATACATCTTCACTGTGGCATCGTGGGTCTTCTTCTTCACCGAGTTTAACTTCACTTGACAGTTAAAATTGAATCTAAAAGACACATAACAAAGACAAATCTTCTCCAGATCCATGATATTCACTTCGACAATCTGCAACCACTTCCAAACCAATGGCAATGAACACGCGTTCAGAAAGAGTGCTGGTAATTTTTATGGGCTTTCTTCGTTATCAGGCTGCAGCGAGCAGGTCTCGTGCGTCGAATTGGTAGGTTCGGCGCATGGTTTCCCAATTGTGCAATTTGGATCCTTTGTTCGCAAATGACGGTGCGGCGAACCACCTGGGACCCAAACCTATGCGCAAGTTAGGGGATCCATGATTGCATGCTTGAGACCCGAGCACACTCGCACGGTACCCATACTCGCGCGACCCCATGCACTTGGGGGCGGGTATCATACGTTTGGGTACGGGTACCATGCGATTGTGTACAGGTACCATGGTCTTGCGTGCGGGTACCGTGCTCGTGCGCACGGGTACCATGCGCGTCTGTGTTGTGCTGGTACGACGCAAGTGCGCGCTGGGTACCATGAACGTACTTGCGGGTACTATACTGTTGCGTACGGGTACCATGCTCATCTGTGTTGTACGAGCTCGATGCAAGTGCGCGCAGAGTTCCATGCGCGCCTGTGTGGGTACCATGCAAGTTTGTACAGGTATCATGCGCTTTTGTGCGGGTAACATGAGCGTTTGTACGGGTACCATCGATGCAGTTGGCTAATTTATTATTTAATATTTATGATTTTCATGTTGTGCTGAAGAAGCTGCTGTCATCCCGAGACAATGACCGAATTGTACACTGAGGGTAGTGCAAAGATAACGAACAATATCAACGACAATGAGCGTGTCACTTATAGGACGGAGAGTCCATTGGCAGCTCGTCGAAGCTGCAGCTGATTTCAATCTATCGGCGCAACTGATTTTGTTTATGATGAGGAGGCAGACTACGCTTCACTATCGCGAGGAGCTGTGGATGACTATTGGGAATCGGCTACTCCGATTTTCTAAATCGAAGTATTGCTTGATTACTGGCCTTAGGTTCTCGGACAAAATCCCGAAAGTAAACCCCAATGAAGAGTTCGCGGAGAGACACTTTCCGGGAAGATCCACAATCCATTTGTCGTACATTGAGGCTCGACTGCGAGAGTTGACAGCAAACGATGACGGAAATGTCAACATAGATAAGTTGAAGTTGGCATATATCTATTTTGTCGTTGCCTTCTTGCTGCCCCGACCGTCAAAGAAGGACACAGTCGTTCGATCGTGGCTGTTTTCCTTAGTCGAAGACGAAGTTGCCTTTGCCAACTATCCATGGGGGTGCGTAGCTTTCAGAGAGGTCATGCGCTCACTAAAACTAAACCTAATGGAGAGGAGGGATTTTGTTCAAGAACGAGCCTGAAACGGGGCGAGCGAACATTGCGGGATATTGATTAGTGGGTTCGTACATCCAATTCAGGTCCGTCAGCATTTAAAATCATAAATATATTTAATTGTGATTATATATTTGGTAATTTTGTTTCGTTGCATTTTAGGTTCTAGCGTACGAGTGTATCGGGTATTCGGTACGCGCTTGCCTATCGGAGAGAGGAGGCAGATGAGGTGACCCCACGGATCTGCCGGTGGGTTGCTAATGATTCGGTATCGAAGGGTTCTCCGAAGATGGAGACGATCATCAATGCCGCTAGGGGATCACTCGTGATTGGGTTGATGAGCCCCACATTATCGAGATCAACGCGCACTACTTCCGGCATAACGTGTTTCATGGAGGGGAGCAACATGAAGTCCTCGACCACATTAGACGCTGCTTGAGCAAGGTGCGAGGTAAAGTGCGTGCATCATGTGGCGGCTGGAGACGAGTTCTCACGCGCGCACGTAGCATAGTCCACCCCGCAAATATCGCATGTGGCGGACCAATTTCGTTCCCCCTTGCCGCCACGATAGAATATCCATCCTCCACATCGATACTCGGGTTCCACGATGAATAAATTTGACGAGTTTACATGACAAGTGGACCAGAATTTTGAGATGGTGAATAACCATTTCGACGACATTTGCACGAGCATCTCGCAATTCTGGGACGCGTACGAGGAACGTTGGTCCACGGCTGAAGGGTGGGGCGCGAGCATCTTCGGCTTGCAACAGTCGATGCAGGAGCTGCAGCAAAACCTGCAGCAGGGGTGGTATGTGGTCTCTCAGGAGTTTCCGTCGTAGCCGTAGCATGGTAAAATTTGTATAATTAGTTTGTTGTAGCAATTTTTATGAAGTATAAATTTTGACGTTGAAGTTTTTATTGGTTAGGTTATGAGGCAGAAAGAGATCCGACTCAAGACCATTTTGACCATCGGAGTCGAAGAGATGGCTGGAACCAAGCATTCTACCCGACACAGCCCGAGGTCCCGGTAAAACCTAAGGTCACGGTACAACCCAAAGTCCTGGAGGAACAGGGGTCCCGGCGCATCAGGAGGTCCCGGTGGAGTCGCCCTCGCACCGCGATACCGATAAGGAGTCGTGGTGGAGTCGATGCCGCCTCCGAGTCTAGGCCTTTGAAGTACCAGGTGACCCCTTTCAGCGATCCGAACCAAAATCGCGTGCCAAAAAGTCGTAACCAAGAGGTCGAGAGGCACATAAAGAGAAAGATAAAGATGTGGCTTCGGGTAAAGGCACAGATCGATTCGATGGAGGAGAATGAGCGACAGTTGTGTTTGCTTGGTTTGTACCGCACCAAGTAGTGGTTCGTGCAGCTATACACGCCTGGTTTCTGGCTCGACGACATGGTATGAAGGAGATTTATACGCACGTACTAATCCTTTAATACGTTTTCTGAAGTAAAACGTATCCTTTTATTTTGTAACACATCGACGAAGCCAATAGAGGGTTCGTTGAAATGCAGAGGTGTCATACCTTCTGCTTTTGTGCCATTGCCTTTGTGAGATACTCTTTCAAGGAGACCATCAACCGAGACTGCATTGCAAACGAGAAGTTCCTAAAGCCCATGATGAACTGCTTAGCCCACTATGCAGACGAACTTGATCAGGACTGGTCGTTCGTGTCGTGGCGAGCTGCCGATTACATAGCAGTGCCGGTTCAAACCATCGCTCATTGGGTTCTTGTAGTCCTCGATTGGAAGAACAAGACCATAGCAGTGTTCCACTCCAATCCATCGTGCGATGTTGACATGCACAATATGAACAAGGCTTTGAGTGGGCTACAATAAGTGACATCGCTTATACTCGTTAATCTTGGGTTAATTCCAAAAGCTTTTAAATAGTGAAACGTCGAGAGGGTCCCAAACTCAAGAAGCGAGATAATTCGTAAGTGTAGTTCTCATACTTGAATTAATAGTTGAGTTTAGTTGGCTATCATGATATTAAACTTTTTCTTGTTTTCAGTGGAGATTGTGGGATTCACGTGTTGCGTGCTGCATTTCATATGCTCTTTCGTGGTGACCCCGTTACAGAACTCATCGGGCGCCAGATGACGCAGTTTCGGGAATATCTTTGCATCAACATTCACCTAAATGATTTGGGTGCTTGGTATACATAAGTAGTGGGTGTATTGTAGATGTTGGACGTTGTATCATTTGAATTTGTAATGTTGGATGTTGTGTTCATAAGTAGTGGTTTTTCCTTATTATTGGCAGCTATGTTTCTTTTTTTTTTGGGTCCTGATTTTCCTTGCATGCGCGAAGGGTATCCGCACATGCGTGCGGGATACCCGCACACTCACGCAAGGTACATGCACATGCGTGAACGGTACTCGCACATATGGTGCATGGACCCGTGCCTGTGTGCGCATGGGCCCCGTGAATTCGCGCACAATACCTATCTTCAAAAAATGAAATAGTTTAACAGTAATTTCACAATAATTGTTTAATGATTCTTGCGATGATTTTGATGTAAGAAATGACGTTTACAATTATGGGAAATGATTATCGCAATGATTTGATGTAAAAAATCTTTTTTTTAATTATTTAACGTACTGACAACGACTGATGTAACATACTGACTCGACAGATGTAACGTACTGACAACGTCTAGCAAAGAAATAATCAACAAATTATTGCTCGTACAATTGTATGCGCACGAGACGCAGCATGCATTCGCACGGGCCCCATGCATGCACGCATGGTACCGGCACATGCGCGCACGGTACCCGCCCATGTGCGCACCTGGTACGGCGATGATGCACGCATGGTACTCGCTGTTGTGCGCACAAGGTACCCGCACATTCACGCACGATACCCACACATGCACGCACGGTACCGCGCTGATGCGCACATGATACCGGTTGTTGTGCGCACATGGTACCCGCACATTCGTGCATGGTACCCGCACAAACCAACATACTGACATGCCAACATATATTGATCCAATAAATATCCTATACACACGTACAAATCTATTACAATTTACCTCGTCCTATCGAATTCACCGATGTAAGGCATTCTATTTTTTTGTGCTCTTTCGCGTTTTGGGTCAACGATAGGTGGAAGCATATTAACACTTTGTTCAACACGCTTGGTGACAGGCCATATGGTACCCTCGTAAGTTAATCTCCATGTCTCCAAGCTGTAATATGCATGCAGTAGGGAATAAACAAAACACCTACATTAGCGGCACCACAAGCTGCAATGGCGTGCGAACAGGGGATACGATCGACATCGAACATGTTACAACTACAGGACTTCGTCTCGATATCGACCACCTCGTTCACTCCATGCCCGTATACATTATACCTTTGAATGTCGATTTTGCCACGTGTAGATTTTGGGAATTTATGTAGTGCGACCGTAGGATTGACTCGACCTTCGGCGTAAATGACGTGACATTGGCTGCCATCGAAGCTTCGCAAGTTCTTCGATGCTTACTAAACCAACTTGTCGTCAAACGTTGGGTCGAATCCAAAAATCCTACAAGTGGAAGCTCTCTATCCGCACATAGAGCGGCATTTATCGGCTTGGAGCCGTTGGTGGTCATGATGTTGTACCTTGATCCCGGACAATATGATCTTGTCCATTTTTCCTTGGTTTTGACATCAAGATATACATGCACGTTTATGTACCGTTCCTTTAGAGTTTCCACCAATCGATCGCAGTCGTTCGTGGCGTAGGCGTATGCTATATTAAGGAAAAATGCACATGCACCTCTCTCTTTCATACGAGTCTTTATATTTTGCTGAATATGCCACGCACAGAGTCCGTGAAACGCATTTGGAAATATTGCCGGGATGGCAGTCTTTATACCACCATGTCTGTCAGAAATTATGACGAGATCGTTTGTGTCGGCCACGAACCGTCTTAATCTCGTCAAGAATCACGTCCTCGATTCGGTAGATTCAGTGTTCGCAATTCTCCATGCGATAGGATATTGATGGTAATCGCCGTATTGCGCCGTTGCAACAACCATCACCTATTTGTACTTCATTTTAAAAAGGTGGTGTTTATAGAAATCACCTTCCACAAGATAGCAAATCCCGCTATGTATGTACCGTAGGCCAAAAACATATGTTTGAATCTGTTTTCTTCGTCAATCTCCCAATCCGTGACACTTTCCACGTTCACTTGCTTCACAACTTCCAAGTATGTCGGGATCAAAGCATAACAATCGTCCCCGTTACCGACCAACTTCTCCATAGCAAGATTCTTCGCGTTCCAAGCCTTGTAAGAAGAAACATCCAACACCCTACTTTGCATCATCGACATGATGGCCTTCGGTGCCATAATGTCTTTCGAACCGCTAAAATTGTCAAGAAGCATTCTCGACACAGTCGATGAACTTCCTTGTCGATGTCTCCAAGGTCGACGAGACACGCCGCATGTGTGCGTACTGCAATATGTTCGTATCGAGAAGAAAGGGGAATTCGTACTTTTTGCAGCTCGTAAGCGCCATGAACATTGCTCCATCGCGCATCTCACTACATACAAAGTCTCGTTCAACTTTACCAATTTGCACTCGAACCACTCAACAAATGCGATTTTGGAGATCTCCTCAACTTCCGCATTATCACAAAATTATTGCCCAACGTGCAGGCTTGAACCGTTCGGAAATGCAAAAGTACCATCAGCAGGCACATTCCACCACCTCGACATGAACCCGAGTCCTTATTGAGGGCCATCGAAACCCAAGTATGCACGTAGAGCATAATCGTTTTCGATGTATATGGCCCTCGGATAACTGTAACCTGCATTTGGCATAAATCTTAGCGTCAGTCTCGCATTGTCATTGCGGAACGAGAAACACCACTACAATTTGGTCCTTCACGTCTTGTAACGTTCATGCATCCTCATCCACCAAAATTGAATGCCAGCTACAATTTGTCGCAGGGGACAAAGTCGAGCTATTGTCCTCGCCAATTAACCACCGACCATCGAATTGAAATACAATGGTGGTAATTATCATATTGAGCACCTGCAATATTATGCAAAGTTTTTGTTTAGAAAACGTTTGTCGTCATATAACATGCGTATGTATGATTTTCAGCGCATGTGATCCGAGCAGAGAACCACGGGACCCGCGTATACAGGCAGGGGACCTGCGCATAAATGTGTGGGACTTGAGCATAAAAGCACGAGACCTGCGCACAACACTTCCGGGGACCTTGCACTTATACTTGGTTATCATGCTTCTACGTTTGGTTCCCCTGCATTTTTTAACATGGGTCCCATGCACTTAACAAACATCAACCCATATGTACGGGTACTCTGTATATATGTGTGGGTCCCATGCACAAAAACTAGACCTCATAGTGTTTTTTTCAGGTCCAAATTTTCATAAAACCAACTGAAAAATCGCAGATCTCCCAAGTACACAGGATCTACGAGATAACTCATTCATTTTCATGGGTAATGGCCTGGAAATTTAGTAGTATCGACGTTAAAATTGCAATTTTCATGTGAAAAATGCTTACTGGGAAAAATCGGCTGATATGCTTGATTTTTTCTTGGTTTGAGAAGTTATTTTCCGGCACTAACGGAGGAGAACAGCTCACGTCACTTTAAGGTTGTGAGAGAGGTGTGTGTGGTTACCTTTTGTTCTTTAAAATGAAGATAATGCATTCAATTCGTTTGTATGGTTATGGTTAAAGAGGGAGATGGCCCCATGTTCCGTTGCATTTTAATGTGTTAAATATGAGAATTAGTTAATATGGTTAACGGTTAAACAAAGTGAGGGCTATTGACCAAAACAATCGTCAATGAGGTCATTTTTTAAAGTTGACCCAGTCAAGGGCTATTTTTTCAAAGGTCACCAAGGCACATGGTTCGAGAAGCACTTGGAGACACTCGCGAGCGGCATGATGTAGGCCAGGCCAAGCAGGCAACGGTGTGCGAGCACGTGCAGGACGACTTGGACATTGAGGTACAAGGCAACAACGGGCGGTAGCTCGGTAGACAACAAGCCAAGCACACCGATGCGCGGCGGCGGTCTAGCGGTGGCTCCGGCGGTGCCAGGGAAGAGAGCAAGGCGAGGCAGCGGTTCGTCCATGCAAGATGTGTGGACGGCACACGCAGGACTACGCGCGCGGCTGTGGCAGCGCGCGAAAGTTGGGCGCGAGTTGATGAGGTCCGTGAGGATCTCGGGGCTGTTTGGGTAGGATCGAGACTAATTCAAATGAGTATCATGTGGATCGAAGACTTGGTCGTGGAGAAAGAATTGTGGAGAGAATCTCGGGGAGAGATTTTTGCAACATGCGAATTCGAATTCGAGTAAGGTTATTGAGGAAATCTCTCCGAGCCAAATTTGCCCAAGCTCGATAAATACGAAGGTCGAGATCGAGTTCAAGGGATCAACCACCTTAGATGTGAATTCCACACACACTTCCGAGAGAGAGTTCGAAGGCACGACACTTCAAACGAGCTACACATCCGAGGTCGGGGCGCCAAGGTTGAGAGGGATCGCGCGAGGGTTCCGCGAGCATGAGAGAGCGAGCGATTATGATCCGTAAAAAGGAGACGTTTAGAGAGAACCGTGTCGTGTCGTAGTGTAGGTGAGGCTGTGACGTGTTCGATGCCACGGAATTGAGTGTTCTTATTCGCTGTAAGCTTTGCATGAATAAAGATTACGACAAGCCGAGTAGGCGAACCCGATTGTCTCTGAATTCGACTTTGTCTTTGTTTTATGTTACACATATACAAAGCAGGGTCGAGCAAGAGGCTTATCACGGGGGACTCGGGAATCGGGCGAGCGAGGAACGAGTTAGACGTGCGAGCTAATTGTGAAGCACGCGAGGCTGAAATTCGAAAAAATATTTCTATGTCCCGGATTTGCAACAAAGATTGTATCAGAGCAAAGGTTCGGAAGCGTGATGACTTTGAGGCGTGCTAGAGTGATAGAGCTTGAAAGCCGGTACGAGGCGTTCCGAGCACAACTCGAGGCACTGCCGAATATGGTGGATTTGATGAATCATATCGCGGAGATGGGAATTTCGATGGCAGTGATGGAGGAAGCCATGGCGGGTTTTAATCGACGGATAGATGGGATAAAAGCAGATTTGCGAGAGGTGGCACGGGCAAACGATGAGCGTGTGGTGGTGATCGACCGTGCAGCCCGAGAAAGCAAGGAGCGCTCGAAGCTGATCGAACGCGACCTAGAGATTATGAAGGACACATTGGCGAATCGAGGAGGATTATCTGCGCCCAATCGAAGCAGGCAAGTACGCGAGCCAAAGACGTTCTCAGAGGCGCGCGATACCAAGGAGTTAGAGAACTTCTTGTGGGTCATGGTGGCATTCTTCGATGCGGCTGCGGTGGTTGAGGACGAGCGGGTGAACATGGCAACGATCTACCTTGAGAATGATGCAAAGCTGTGGTGGAGGACGAAATTGACAGCGGATGCTCATGCTAATTGCGAGAGGGTGGCGTTGTGGAATGGACTCGAACGCTAGTTGAGGGCTCAAGTCCTGCAGACCAACACTTTGTGGATGGCGTGCAAAGCACTATGAAAGTTGCAGCATACATGCACGGTATGCGTGTATGTTAGGCAAATTTCGTCACTAATGCTCGATATTCAGGGGATGTCGGAGGAGGACCAATTGTTCAACTTCATGGCCGGGCTCCAGAGTTGGGCCCATATTGAGTTGGCGAGGCTAGACATGCAGGACATAGCCAAGACAAAGGCGGCAACCGAGCGGCTTGTTGAGATCAGGCCAATAATAGTCGAGGTTACGAGTGAGGTGGCCGACAAAAGAGCTGCGAATCGTGAAAGGGAGATGAAGAAGCGGGTGTCCGGAAGAAGGGTAACCAGGAGAAGCACGCGGACGAGGCCGTGAAACCACAACAGCGAGCGAGGGGTGTTACGTTTGTGGAGCAAACGGGCACATGGCTCGACAGTGTCCAAACGCGCACGGGTGAGAGCGATGGTAGTTAATGAGGACTCCCTGGACACAATGCTGAACATCATGAGGGGTACTTCTCCTAGGCGAATTGGTGTGTTTCACGACACGGAGGCAGGCAAACATCATTGGCGTGCGGTGGGATGCACGTGCGGAGCGAGTCGTTGCGCGGGAGCACATACTGACACACACGACATCATGGGGCCTTTGCGTGCAGCGCATGGCAGGAGTACATGCTAAGGGGGCATGCAAGCAAGCGAGTTGGGGAGAAACCAATGCAGAGTGAGGAGACTTGGCTGAGTGACGGGGCGGGGTCACGAGCAAGCAAATCGTTGCGGAGCACGAGAAAATTTTGATGCATGTGTGAACTGATGGAGTCAAGGGAGCGTGGACGATCTAATAAGGGGCTTGTCAAAACTTTCAACGCCAGGCATGTAGCGCTGGCCGGTGCGGGCGACGCACGCCGAGGGAGCGTGACCTCCATGTTGGGCGTGCGCGAGCAAGGCACGGGACGATGGTACCAACCCTGCAAGGGAATTGCGATACACTTAAAGTGAAGATTTTTTCAGAGCATCAAAAGTTGGCAAACACGGGGTATTGGCCAAAAAGGTGGGTGACTTGAGGTTAACGAGGGGCTAAGCCATCAAGACGAGGAGGTCTTTTCAAGCTCGTGTGTGCGGCCTAATCGGTCTTCGATGAGGAAAGGTGCCAGACGAACGGGACGAGGAGGCTTAGGAATATTCGTGTGTGCGATCAACTTCGACTTTGAGGAGGAATGGTGCGATGCGATCAGGGCGAGCAAATAGGACATCGCATGCTGAGATGCGGGATTGACGTGGGCAAGAAAGGGGTTCGTCGACGAGGATGTCCACACTCATCAAGTGGGGGAGGATTGTTACACCTTTGTGAGTGCCACGTCAGCAAGCGCGGGTTGACTTGGACGTTGAGGCCCAAGGCAACGACGAGCGGGGCAGACAACAAGCCAAGCACGGCGGTGCGTGGTGGCATTTCAGCAGTGGTTCTGGCGGACGACAGGGGATGACAGCGACGGCGGTGGGGGTCAACGGATGACAGCGGCGACGGCGGTGGTGACGGAGAAGAGAGCTAGGCCAAGCAGCGGCACGGACATGCAAAGTGTGAGGGCGGCGCAAGGGACTGCACGCGTCTGATGCGCACGCGTGCACGAGAGTTGCGCACGGATTGTCAAGGTCCGCGAGGATCTCGGGGCTGGATCGGGACCAAGTCAAAGGAGGATCACATGGATCGAAGACTTGGTCGTAGAGAGAGAATCGTGAAGAGAATCTCGGGGAGAGATTTTCGCAACAGCCTAATTCAAATTCGAATAAGGTTGTTGATGAAATCTCTCCAAGTCAAATTCGCCCAAGCTCTACAAATACGGAGGTCGAGATCGAGTTCAAGGGATCAATCACCTTAGACAATAATACAACACACTCTTCTGAGAGAGAGTTAGAAGACACGACACTTCAAGCGAGCCTAACATCCGAGCTCGGGGAGCCAAGCTTGAGACGGATCCCGCGAGGGTTTCGCGAGCGAGAGAGAGCGAGCAATTAAGATCCGAAAAAGGGGATGTTAGGAGATAACTGTGTCGTGTTGTGATGTAGGCGCGTGAGGCCGAGACGTGTTCGGTGCCACGGGTTTGAGTATTCTCCTTCGTTGTAAACTTTACATGAATAAAGATTACGACAAGTCGGGTAGGTGAACCCGGTTGTTCCCAAATTTGACAGTGTCTTTGTTTTACGTTTCCGCATATACAAAGCAGGGTCGGACGAGAGGCTTATCGCAGGTGACTCGAAAATCGGACGAGCGAGAAACGAGTTAGACGTCCCAGATTTGCAACAAAAATCCGACGTCCCAGATTTGCAACATCGATAACTCGTGGTAAATAGCAAAGTAATGATTTTCACTTCTATGATTTTATTTATGTTGGATAATTCATAAAAACTATCTTACTCGTATACATTATGTCATATGCAAACCATATTAATTTAATGTTTTTGATTTAATATTCTAGCGATTTCAGTAACTATTTTAGGATGCAAAGTAATTCATGCGATGTAGCTAACTAAGCTCTTGGTTTTCTGTACTTCTGAAGAAAAAGATTCTTTATGATCGATCTTTTACCCTTCTGCATATTTGTAATAAATTAGAAAAGCAGTGCTTTGTGATTGTTTATGCAACTTTCAGATTGAGAAGTTATCAGAACCAAAATGTATTAAATAGTTGAGACCATTGGCATTCAAATCACGCACTAGGTAACACCATAATTCTAAATCTTTTTATCGGTTCCTTTCTTTGCCCAACTTTACATGTTTAGCTTGTCTGAATTTTGATGCGCTAGAAGCCAATAGATTCGTATAATAAGCCTCTGTTTTTGGAGTTTTAGCTGCATTATTCAATAAATAAGTTAACATTGTTCTTTGGGAAATCTAGACTTAAATCCCAATTGCTATAAAAATCTTACCAATCAGTCACCTATCAAAAAGAATTATAGGTAAGCACCCTTTTGAAACGTCTTTCGCTTATAGGTACCCATTGGACAATAATACTCTTAAGAATCTTACTTATTACGGTTTTACTTTACATGTTAACTAGAACAAAAAAACACGGAAAAACAGAAGAACCATTCATGGAACGTGAGATCCAAATCGAACAATAGCTCCAAATTACAGCCAAAATATGCCCCGATTTATCTCGCCGACTGATTTCTGAAATCTCTTGCCCAAATCGAACAAGTCTTAAGACGGTTGATTCTTGATATATCTTGCATCTGAAATCGGAGATAAGTTTGGTATTTTTGAATTTTTAATCGCATTTCGATCAATTGTTCGATTAAGATAAAGTAGCGTTGCGATTAGGGTTTCAATTAGTGGAAAGATTATGGGATTTTTATCTCGGTTGTGGATTTGTGTTGGTATTTGATACTTTGAACAACGTTTGTAAATGGATATTATTTCGATCATATCATATTTTAATGAAAGTTATCCTTAATATGTTTCCCTCGTTAGGTTGAGTTAGGTGTTCTTTATTGTTTATTTATTGCAATATGATCTTTTGCGTTTCTTTCCTTCCAATTGATTAGTTGGCTTTTCTCGTTATAAAATGTCAAATGATGTCTTTCTTGTTTTGATAAGCTTTTATTTAGTATGCATATAGTAGCTTCATCTTGTGGTTAAACTCTCTGAAGAAGGTCAACTTGCCATGTAAGATGACCATCAATATAATAATCGAAATCGTGCGTCATGGGTGAGATATGAAAGTTGCATTATTATATAAAGCTTTATTACATGATTGCCATATGAGATCTTTTTCATTGCAGGATTGCACAATGCTGCATTTGACACCAAATATTGAAAAAATTATCCCCATCTTCAAGGTGAGACGTTGTTCCTAGGCTGTACTAATGTAGGTTATATGCTTGACAACTTAATAACTTATGTGTTTTATATTGGTACGCTTCGTTTCGATAGTTTTGTACTCCACGTTTTAAACGAAGGTAGTGGCTTTTGATTATGTTGTGATTTCTCATTTTTGGTAACGCAACATAATGTCATTTCGTTATTTCAATCAAAGATGATTGATATAAAGAATAAAATGACTAGTGATTAAGAGGGATATGGTGTGGTTATTGCAGAGGCACGTGGTGAGATTGTTGAGGGCCGGAAGATGCTACATTAGAAGTGAGAGAGACGACGAGGAGGAAGATGCTACATTATAAGTGTATATTTTGGATGTTTATTGTTTAGAGATTATTTTTTATAGATGTTGTGCAAGAACTAGCTTGTATTTGTTATATTCATGGAATGTTTGGATTTGGCAGACAGGTACGACATAATACAGTTGTTATGTACCATAACAATGTAAAAAGAGGTACAACAAACGCAATAAAAGGATAATACATATTAATATTCATAAAAAACTGACTAAAAACATGTAAGACAAAATTTGATATGTCAAGAACAATTTCTGACAGTTTTTGACACGTCATAGAAGTCCCACCCGACAGAAATAGTATTATATGCCATCTTATGTCTTTAAAGATTTTCATACTACAAACTACTTACAAATGATATTGTGTTGCATTGCAATAAGGTACATTCACAATGTAATATATGGTACCATATGCATGTTAAATTTGGTACAATTTATTAGGATGAACATTTTTTGTCGCTCATTCGATTTAGTTTTTCATGGAAACAATTTTACTTTATGTATATATATTATACGCAAATTTGATGGTTTAACCCTTACATGCATGATTTTGTTTTCCTAACTCCAAGTTTCATAATAAGAGAATGACCATTGTAAGCACATCATACTCTTGAAACTTGAGTTTTGAACTATAAACTCGTGAGTCCGAAAATTAACCCATTAAAATGATATGAAATGAAACATATAAATGATTTACTTATACTAGATAGTTTTGCATCGAAACTAATGTGAAACGCGACGAAAAAGCTTACTCTTATATGTAGTACCAAATATGGGAACGGTATTGTACCCTATCTAACCACGTTAGAGTACCATATTATGCTTGTATACAGTACCAAAACTACAAAGAATGCAGTACCACATATTGTTGGTCCGTTTACGATCTACAAATAGTTGTTCATAACCTTAAACTAATAAATGTTAAACTAAAATTTCTAATTCAATAGAAATATTAAGCTACAAGCATCTTTCTTCGAAATATATAAATTGAAGGTTCAATTTGATAACAAGATGGTGAAATGTTCTATAATCTCTAAAGAATGAAATAAACTTCATTAGCTAAAATTTTCATATACGAATTGATCGAATTAAATGTGCACTTAGAGAAATTTTTTAAAAATAAATTCTAAGTGTTAAGGTTTATTTGCGAAAGACTTAGTGAAAAAGTTGCAATGTTTACTAAGTCTCGTTTGCATATTTTTATTCGATCGGGAATTTATTCGAAAGTCTTGGAGAAAAACTTGAAAAATTTTCTGTCTTTTTCAGCGTGTTTTTATTTGAGTGACAATTTATTCGATCGTTAAATTTTGCGATCGAATAAAAATGTATCGAATAAATCAAATTTTTCGCCGATGACTTTTACGATCGAAAAAAATGTTATCGAAAACAATAGTTTTTTGCTGAGTAATTTTGCGATCGAATAAAAAGTTGTCGAAAAACTTAAGTTTTTCGCTGCGTAGTTTTGAGATTGAATAAAACAATATCGAAAAACTTAAAGTTTGCGCGCTTATTTTTGCAATCGAATAAAATTTAATCGAAAAATTAAATTTTTGCCGCGAAGTTTTACAATCGAATTAAAATATATCGAAAATAAAAGGTTTTCGATGCTGAGTTTTGCGATCGAATAAAACTTGACGAAAACTAAAGTTTTTCAAATCAAACAGTAAACTCGTAACACGAAAATGTCGATTTCTGGGTAAATCTTGAGTTAATCTGGATTCGAAATGTTTAGAAAACAGTTGTGAATCCAAATATCATGATTTTAACCCAAAAAGTCGATTTTAAACACGTTGATTTGAGAGTTTAAAATCGTTTTTAGTCGAAAAAGTATCAAAATGAAATTTATGCAAGTATTTTTGAGAAACTGTTTGCGAATCGTTTGTTGTTTACCTGAAAGTGATTCGAAACGTGTTTCTACCTTCGTAATCGGCGAGTTATATGAAAAATTTCTGAAGATTGAGAAGTTGTGTTGAAATCGCCGAAGTGAGTTCGAAGATGGTTTTGGAAGTCGAAAAGTTTTTCGAGTGAAATGAGTTGCGTGTGAGTGAGTTTTTCGATCGATAAAGTGGTATTAATACTTTACGATCGGGTAAGGTAAAAATACTTTGTGCCGTAAAAAAATGTTTTGGGCTTAAGTTAATATTCAGGTCTGATTAAACAAAAATTTAATCTTTTATGGATTAACCCAAAAGTAAATTGCATAATGCTCCCTGTATTTCTGAAAGAAATGCAATTATCTCCCAATGTTGATGAAATTCAACACTTGACTCCTCGGATGAGCTCATTTTCTGTGATGCTTAGAAAAAATATTAGAAGTCATGTTTTACAAGTAAATCATATAGGAGATAAGAACAAATTCTCATGTAAAACTCCATCTCAACAAATGCACGTTTGAACTGTTCGTCATTTAAGCACATATTTAGTACAATTTGGCATATGAAAATTACCATTTAAGTACAAGTAACACATTTAAGCAATTCAGCATAGATTCATTAAAATTTTGCGTTTCTCAATAAAATTTTCGCATATTATCAGGTCTGAACCAATGCATGTAATAATGCATTTAAAATGTGAGAACAATATTTTCAATAATAAAAAAATATTTTTATCATAAAAATTTTGTTTTGGGTCAGATTGGACATTTTTTAACATTATCACACAAAAATTTCTCATGACATATAAAATAATAATTTGTCGTCAAATCATGTAACTAAACTAATATTCTAAGATCATAGTATGAATCATTTTGACAACTCTCGCAAGTTTCGCTCATAGCACTCAATTTATTTTTATCATGGAGATATTTAGTAGATATATCACTCATATCATCACGACAAAATTATATCAATTAATTTGTTATCGTAGCATATTTAATCAACTTACTAAGTGAAAGTTTATCATTTTGAATCAAAGGGACTTTGAAGGGATTATTTTTAGGCTCTGACTAAAAGGGTAGGATAATTTTTTGGATTAGTGAGCTTAGAAATTCTTCAATTGCAGGGGACCTTTTTTCTTTTCTTCTGTGCTTGGTGAAGATGAGTCTCGTCTTCTTTACAAAGCTTTGAGAGATGAGATCTGCTTTTCGAAGGTTCCACATTTATGGAATTCGAACCCAAAGTCGTGCTTCTCTTCTAGTTTTCTCTATTTGTAAGATCTAGATTATCGTTGGAGAAGTTCACTTCGAGGTGCTTGTCTTCTAGGAGTATACGAGATTATCTAGGAGAAGTTCACAGCGAGATCCGTGTTTCTCTTCTATAATTCTTGAGACTTGTATATCTTTTTCTCCCCCTCTTTCTTAATTGAGTAACCCCGAAACTTAGGGATAATCTTGAAGGCTTGATTGGGTTTCATAAGAAAAAGAATATCGGAGAAGGCTCAAAGTGGATTTCTAGAGGTAAAAGTAGGCTCCTAATCGCTCCCTCTCGGTGTATTCACTAGGAATTTTGAGTCTTCTAGTGGCGGGAATGAGAGGATTACTAGTGGCATCGCCTTCTTGGATGAGCCAAAATTGAGCGGGACCTTCTTGAAGTGAAGCGATCAAATTTGTAGCTTGATCTTTTTGTTCCAAGAAGTTCATGAATCGGCTTCTCCATACGGTGTGTTCGCCTCTCGTAGAATTGGAGGGCGGACGTCGTTTGCGAGTGAGTAAGCATCCATTTGTAGTTGATTGGTAGGATCTTCGTGAAAGTTTGGAATTGAAATGATAAAAGTGCTTCACAAGTGACAAACTTCGTTAGTAATGTTTCATTCGTACTTTAAGCAATTTCCTTTTCAAACCTATTTTTCGGTTTCAAAAGAGGAATTGTTTTGATTTTCAAAAATATTTGATATAAGAATTGATACTTCAAAATTTTGTTAAAGAAGATAATTCGGAGACAAATTTATGATCGGTCCTTTTTAAATTTATGATCGAAAATTTTGAGTATCGAAGAAGATAATTCAGAGACAAATATTTTTCGTAAGTTTTGAAAATTACAAATTTTGATTTCTTTCAAAACAGTGTAAAATGTGTGTTTCAAAACAGTGTAAGTTTTGAAAATTACGAATTTTTGGAGCAGTAATGTTTTCGATTTAAAATTTTTTCGAGGTTTGACCCCTTTTCGTTAGATGATCATCCAAAGTTTTAATCCTTGAGTACAGTTTCTTATGTTCGGCAGAGATTTCTTTGAAATTATTTTTAGAAATTTCTAAATCTCTCTGACAATCTATAAGAGTAGTATTAAGGTCATGACTTTAGTCTCAGAGGTAGCTATGGTTAATTCAAGACTAGATATTTTTTCCTTAGCGTTAGATAAGAGAATTTCTAGATGAATTTTCTTATATAATTGCTTTTGGAGATTGTTTTCACTAAGAGCTAGTCTCTCTTCTAATTTCTTAGTTCTTTTCCGCTCATTTTTCATGTTAGAGTACTTAATCTGTAATGATTCTAACATGTTTAATAATGTGGAATTAGACATTGTTACCTCTTGTGATGAAGAAGATGCTTTATCGTCGTCGTCGTCAGGCCTTCTTGAAGAGTTATCATTTGAGGCGTCGTCGAGGTATGCCATTAGAGCGAGATTTTCGTCTTCAGAATCTGTGGTGTATTCTAGCCAATGCTCTTGTTCGGTCATCAGTGCTACTCCAGCCTCTTTTTGTTTAGTGAGTTGGAATTTTTTAGAGTAGTAGTTGGCGTCCTTTTTCTTGGTTTGTTTGCATTCCCTGGAGAAGTGCCCTATCTTTCCACAATTATAGCACTTTTGTGGTTCTTTGGCGTTTTTAGATTCTGAGGACTCGGCCGGTCTATCCTTGTGCTTGGAGCTTGATGTCCGAAGTCTATTGGCCGAGGAAGAGGATTTCTTTTTTTAAATCTTTTTGCTCATCATTTTACAAAATGAGAGCCAACTGCTTCTTGAACTCCTTCATATCGGGTTCGGAGTCCGATTCAGATTCGTCTTCATCTTCTGAAGAACTTGGCAACTTGATGCTTTTATCTTTGCGAGATCGACTTGTTTTTCTTTCAAAAACAAGAGCTATAGAATCGTCGATCTACTTGCCCTTAAGTTCTTTTTGTATCTCGCTGATATCTTCCTCGTGTTGAGCGAGATTATCAAAGACGGCGTGAATATCCATTTCGTCCAAATCCTTATTTTGACGGATTTGCATGGATATTTTCTTCCACTCCGGTTGAAGAGAAGAAAGAAATCGGATGTTGACCTCCATGTTGGTCTTGAAGATATCTATCTTCCTCATCTCATTAAGAAGGTTAGATAGCTTTGATAGAGTTCATAAACGGTTTCCTCTACCTTGGCTTTATATGAGTCGTAGGCGGTTAGAATGTTCGCTTTCTTGGCTTTGACTCCAACTTCGGTCCGTTGCATCATCTTGTGGAGCTCGTCCCACATAGCTTTTGCACTAGATAAACTATCTATTTGCATATAGATGTCATTAGCAATTCCTTGCATTAGGAAAGTTTTGGCTCCTAAGTCTGCTTTAGCTCTTAATCGCTCCCCCTCGGTGTATTCACCAGGAACTTTAAGTCTTCTAGTTGCGGGAATAGGAGGATTATTAGTGGCATCGCCTTCATGGATTAGCCAAAATTGAGCTGGTCCTTCTTGAAGTGAAGCGATCAAATTTGTGGCTTGATCTTTCGTTTCTAAGAAGTTCATAAACCGGCTTCTCCATACTGTGTATTCACCTCTTCGAAGAATTGGAGGGCGGACGTCGTTCCGGAGTGAGTAAGAATCCATTTGTAGTTGATTGGTTGGATCTTCGTGAAAGTTTGAAATTGTAATGAAAAGTGCTTCGCAAGTGACAAACTTCGTTAGTAATGTTTGATTCGTACTTTAAACAAATTCCTTTTCGAACCTATGTTTCGGTTGTTAAAGAGAGATTGTTATGATTTCGAAAATATTTTGTACATAAAAATTGATACTTCAAAATTTGTTAAAGAAATTTTAATTTATGATCGAAAAGTTTGAGTATCAATGTAGATAATTCGGAGACAAATATTTTTCGTACGTTTTGAAAATCACAATTTATGATTTCATTGAAATTCAGTGGTCAAAATGTTTTTCGTGTAGTAAAGTTTTCGATTTAAAAATGTTGAACTTTTAATCGAAAAAGTGTTTCGATCGTATAAGGTTTTCGTTATATGTTTATCGAAAAATATTTTTCGATCGTAAAAGTTTTGAAGAGATGTTCTATCGAAAAATATTTTGTCGAAAAACTATGTTTATCGCAAAAACTTTTAAGATATATGTCTCAATCATTATATAAGAGAAACACGGATCTCGCTGTGAACTTCTCCTAGATAATCTCGTATACTCCTAGAAGAAAAACACATTGAAGTGAACTTCTGCAACGATAATCTAGATCTTATAAATAGAGAAAACGAGAAGAGAAGCACGGCCTTGGGTTCGAATTCCATAACTGTGGAACCTTCGAAAGGACACGGTCTCGACCCAAAAATAAGTTCTAACCTCTCAAAGTTTTGTAAAGAAGACGATACTCATCTTGAGCAAGAAAAGCTAAAGGATCATAAATGAATTTCAAAAAGGGCTCCTGGAATTTAATAATTTGTTTAAGCTCACTAAATCCAAAATTACCCTACCCTTATAGTCAGAGCCTAAAAATAATCCCTTTAAAGTCCATTTATTTCAAAATGATGAACTTTCACTTGATATGATGATTAAATATGCTACGATAACAAACAAATTGATATAATTTTGTCCTGATGATATGAGTGATATATCTACTAAATATTTCCATGATAAAAATAAATTGAGTGCTAAGAGCGAAACATGCGAGAGTTGTCAAAATGATTCGTACTAAGATCTTAGAATATTAGTTTAGTTACATGATTTTATGGCAAATTATTATTTTATATGTCATGAGAAATTTTTGCGTGATAATGTTCAAAATGTCCCTTCTGACCCCAAAACAAAACAAAATTTAAAATTTTTTTTTATTGAAAATATCATTCGCACATTTTAAATGCATTAATACATGCATTAGCTCAGAATTGATAAAATGCTAATTTTTTTTTAAAAACGCAACATTTTAATGAATCTATGCTGAATTGTTTAAAATGCGTTACTTGTCCTTAAATAGTAAATTTTCATATGCCAAATTGTACTAAATATGTGCTTAAATACCGAAAGTTAAATCGTGCAATTGTTGAGGGGGAGTTTTATATGAGAATTTGTTATTATCTCCTATATGATTTACTTGTAAAACATGACTTCTAACATTTTTTCTATGCATCACAGAAAATTTCGAGCTCATCTGAGGAGTCAAATGTTAAATTTCATCAACATTAGGAGAAAATTCCCAAGCAGTTTCTCGAAAACATTTGAAGAAATTTAATTTTCATACTTTTTCGACTAAAAACGATTTTAAACTCTCAAATCAACGTGTTTAAACTCGACTGTTTGGGTTAAAATCATGATATTTGGATTCGCAATTGTTCTCTGAATGTTACGAACCCAGAGTAACTCATGATTTACCCAGAAATCGAAATTTGCGTGTTACGCGTTTACTGTTTGATTTGAAAATTTCGATCGAAAAAGTTCTTATCGCAAACAGTGTCGTCGAAAAACTTTTGTTTTCGTTAAGTTTTTTCGATCGCAAAACTTGGCGTCGAAAACATTTTGTTTTCGATATATTTTAATTCGATCGTAAAACTTCGCGGCGAAAACTTAGTTTTTCGATTAAAATTTATTTGATCGCAAAAATTAGAAGCGAAAACTTTGTCTTTCGATATTCTTTTATTCGATCGCATAACTACGCGGCGAAACACTTCAGTTTCTCGACAACTTTTTATTCGATCGAAACTTACTCAGCGAAAGACTATTGTTTTCGATAACATTTTATTCGATCGTAAAAATGATCGGCGAAAAACTTGAGATATTCGACACATTTTTTATTCGATCGCAAATATAACGATCGAATAAATTGTCACTCGAATAAAAAAACGCTGAAAAAAACTTAAAAATTTTTGCAAGTTTTTCTTCAAGACATAGAAAATTTGCGATCGCAAAAATTAACATTCGAATAACTTGCAATCGAAAAATTAATGGTGATTGAAAAATTTCGTTTAGTTAGACTCAAATTGTTGACTGAAAGTTTTTCGAGTGAAAATTTTTCGATCGAAAATTTGTTTTCGCTAATTTTTTACTCGAAAAATTTATATATGAATCGAAAAACTAATTATCGAAATAATGTTTTTCGAGTCTTATATATGAGCAAAACACACAAGAACAGTGTTTATCGTCGAAAAATTTCTCGGCTGCAAACGTATTCGAAAAAAATATTTTTGGATCGAAGAACTGATCGAAGAACAGCCAAGTTCAATGTAACAGTGAAAATTCTAGATTCGACCAAGATGTTCAAGTTAGGTGCTGAATTCTGGATAATCACTCGTTTAATAGTTCTTAATATGAACAAACATAGGATCAACCACGTTTTTCAGCAAAATATATCGAATATTAAGAAAATCAAATCGGAATCAAAACTCGATCGCAAACGCATAAATCGATCTAAATCGAAAATCTGAATTAATATGACGTTCTAAGCGATTGAAATTAGTACGTAAATCATTCCTAACAGATAATCTATCACTTAATCAGCAAAATCAACAACAAAATTCGCACAATTAAGCATATTGATCAAAATACAAGTCACGTAAGTTTTATTCGATCGAAAAATCTGGAAAATTATTTTGATCTTAAAATTGCGAATTCAATCCAAAATCAATCACGATCTGCTCTGATACCAAGTGTTAGGTCCTTATCTACCAACTACCGATCGATCTAAGCATGAATTCAAGATATTCGAATTGTAAATCTTACAAAATACCTTCGGTCGAATATCTTCTTTGAAGATCATGAGAGAGAGAGAGAGTTTCTCTATTGCTATTCTCTCTCTTAGAATGTGAATTCAATGCTTGTATTTTTCCGAAAATGAACTTGTGTATTGATTTTGATAGTGTACATTGTATTTATACCTATTTACATGGTATATATTTACTATTTAGTCATACACTATCAAAACTACTAATTACGCCCCTAATTACAAGAATAATAAAATAACAAAGCACAATTCTAAATTCTCTTCATATAGGATATTTACTTTGCAAAACTATTACGTTCGAAAAATAATTTTCGATAAATACCACGAAAAACTTATACGATCGAAAATCCTTTTCGATTAAAGGTTTGAAAATTTTTAAATCGAAAACATTATTGCTCGAAATGTTTTTCGACCACTGCTCAAACACACACACATTTTACACTACTTTAAAAGAAATTAAAATTTGTAATTTTCAAAACATACGAAAAATATTTGTCTCCGAATTATCTTCTACGATACTCAAAATTTTCGATCTTAAGTGCAAAATTCTTTAGCAAAATTTGGAAGTATCAATACTCATATCAAATATTTTTTGAAATCAAAACAATTTCTCTTTAACAACTGAAAAATATGTACGAAAGGAAAATTGCTTAAAGTACGAAACAAACATTACTAACGAAGTTTGTCACTTGTGAAGCACTTTTACCATTTCGATTCCAAACTTTCACGAATATCCTACCAATTAACTAAAAAATGGATGATTACTCACTCGGAAACGATGTCCGCCCTCCAATTCTACGAAGAGGCGAATACGCCGTATGGAGAAGCCGATTCATTAACTTCTTGGAAACAAAAGAGCAAGCTACAAATTTGATAGGTTCTCTTCAAGAAGGTCCCGCTTAATTTTGGCTCATCCAAGAAGGCGATGCCACCAATAATCCTCTCATTCCTGCAACTAGAAGACTCAAAATTCCTAGTGAATACACCGAGGGGGAGCGATTAAGAGCAAAAGCGGATTTAGGAGCCAAAACTTTTTTAATGCAAGGAATTCCTAACGACATCTATATGCAAATAGATAGTCTATCTAGTGCAAAAGCTATGTGGGATGAACTCTACAAAATGATGCAAATAACCGAAGTTGGAGTCAAAGCCAAGAAAAAGCCAATATTCTCACGGTCTACGACTCATTCAAAGCAAAGTCGGAGGAAAATGTTTATGAACTCTATCAACGTTATCTAACTCTTCCCAATGAAATGAGGAAGATAGAAATCTTCAAG
This sequence comes from Linderniella brevidens, assembly GCA_004919715.1. NCBI lineage: Eukaryota > Viridiplantae > Streptophyta > Magnoliopsida > Lamiales > Linderniaceae > Linderniella > Linderniella brevidens. The sequence goes on along the minus strand of SWDC01000151.1, from coordinate 9,421,461 downwards.
ACCAACTTAGAGCTCAACTTCCGATTTCTCTCTTCTCTTCAACCGGAGTGGAAGAAAATATCCATGCAAATCCGTCAAAACAAGGATTTAGACGAAATGGATATCCACACCGTCTTCGATAATCTCGCTCAACACGAAGAAGATATAAGCGAGATACAAAAAGAACTTAAGGGCAAGCAGATCGAAGACTCTATAGCTCTAGTCTCTGAAAGAAAAACGAGTCGATCTCGCAAGGATAAAAGCATCAAGTTACCAAGTTCTTCAGAAGATGAAGATGATTACGAATTGGACTCTGAGCTAGACATGAAGGAGTTTAAGAAACAATTGGCTCTCATTACTAAAATGATGAGCAAAAGGTTCTATAAAAAGAAATCCTCCTCTTCGGCTAATAGACTTCGGACATCAAGCTGTAGGCACAAGGAAAGACCGGCCGAGTCATCAGAATCTAAAAACACTAAAGTACCACAAAAGTGCTATAATTGTGGTAAGATAGGGCACTTCGCCAGGAATGCAAACTTCCGAAGAAAAAGGATGCAAACTACTACTCCAAAAAATTCCAACTAACTAAACAAAAAGAGGCTGGAGTAGCTTTGATGGCGGAACAAGAGCATTGGCTCGAAGATACCACAGATTCTGAAGACGAAAATCTTGCTCTAATGGCGTACCTTGACGACGCCTCAAACGATAATTCATCAAGGAGGTCAGATGATGAAGAAAAAGCATCAACATCATCACAACAGGTAACGATGCCTAATTCTACATTATTAAACATATTAGAATCTTTACAAATTAAGTATTCTAACATGAAGAATGAGCGGAAGAGCAAAAAGGAATTAGAAGAAAGACTAGCCCTTAGTGAAAATAATTTTCAAAAGCAGTTAGATAGAACAATTCACTTAGATATTCTCTTATCTAATGCTAAAGAAACCATAACTAGTCTTGAATCTAGGATAGCTACCTCTGAAATAAAAATAAATGACCTTAGTAAGACTCTTAGCAATTGTCAGAGAGACTTAGAAATTTCTAGAAATAATTTTAAGGAAATCTCTGATGAACGTAAGAAGTTTTACTCTAGGATTAAAACTTTAGACGATCTTCTAACAAAAAGGAGGCAAACGGATCAGACTATATTTGTAAATCAACCTCTTGATATAGAATTTTATAATCCTAACGAAAGCTTAGGTTTTAACAATCCATGTAACTTAAAAAAGGTCAATGTCAAACAATTATATGATATCAAGTATTGAGATTAGGTTTAACTTCTCTAATGACCTTTACTTACTCTTCTGAAATAAATGCCTCAGAAGAATCTAAACGAAAAGACACTAATAGGACTGATATCCCCTTTGACTACACCGAATCGAATAATAGTTACAAGATACGGGAAATTAACCTGTCTAGTGACTATAATTCAACATATCCTTTAGAAGATTTTCCTAAAGTTCAGGAAGAAAATTATGATCGTTTTCAAAATTCTATTTTCTGTTATATATATGCTATTATTAAAGAAAATAGTTGATTTAAACGCTTCATTTGAAACAGAAAGAAAGAATTTCAAAGCTGAAAAGAATGGGCTTTTATTGGAGATTTCTAATCTCAAAACTTCCTCAATTTAAAATATTGTCCTGAGTTTACTTTGAAAGAAAAATCATTAAATAAGGACATGATCAAATCTAAGAAAACACCTCCCATTATTTTACAAAATATTTTAAAAGAAGATAAATCTTCTTTAAAATGCATAAAGGGAGGTAAAGAGTCCTTAAATGCTTAAAAAAGGAAAAAGATTTTTTCTAACTCTTTTTCTACTCCATTTACAGGTAGAGTAGAAAAAGAGGTGAAGCATGCACATGAAAGAGTGCCTAGGATAGAATTTCTAAAGAAAAATGATAGAAAAGATATATTTTCAAAATTTTCTTCTGTATCAAAAACTATGGACACTCGTAAGAGGACAGTCGTTTCTAATTTTAATATTGTTGCTTCAACATATGAGTTAAAGCCTATTAATTTTGAAAGCACAAATTTTGAAATCGGCTCTACTTCTAAAAACATAATCCATCATTCTAAGACAAATGTAAATCGTAAGTCTCGAAGGAAACAAGATTCGGCTATAAAGAAAGCTTATAGCTCGATACATTCTTGTCCTCATTTAAGGTATCCGGTCAAAGTAAACTCAGCCAAACACCTTAAGAGACTAGCTAGAGAAAAGATTTTCTCATGCACTAAGACTAATAAGACATTTGTCCGCGCTGAAATTAACCTTCCATGTAAGGTTCAACCTAAATGGGTTCCCAAGACACCATCTAGGCCAACGCAAGCCCAAAAGGCCAAGTTGCCTAATGAGGTACCACTTAAACCAACAAATTCCAAGTTGGTTTGGGTACCTAAAAACATAAATGGTTTAGGAACCAAAAATGAACAAACCTTACCTACCAAATCTGCTAATCCGAGTGGACACATTACTAAGTGGGTACCTAAGTCTCTCTAAAATTTTTCTATGCAGATCCATCATGTGTGGTATTTAGATTCTGGCACACATGACGGGAAATCAAGAACTGTTGAGCAACTACCAAGACCGTTACAACGGAAAAGTCAGATTCGGCACAACGATCAAACATGGCTTTAGAGATATTCTACTGCAGGATCTAACGATCAAAGATGTCTCTTACGTCAAAGGTCTTAAACACAATCTGTTCAGCATAGGACAATTCTGCGACAAAGGATTTCAAGTGGTGTTTCTAGTTAATCAGTGCAAAATTTAAATAGTCAGAATCAAGAACTTCTAACAGGATCACGAAGATCAAATCTATACACCATCAATCTGACAACAGTTCGACCTTCGACAGCTGTATGTCTCATCTCACAGACTACAATCAAGAGGAACATCTTATGGCATCAACGCTTGTCTCATCTAGACCTCAAAAGCTCTTCGCAAACTCTCAATCAATAATTTGGTACACGGTCTACCAACTATTTCCATACATCAAGAGCATAGTTGTTCAGCTTGTTAAACGGGAAAAATGAAGCGAGCATCACACAAACTCAAGCAAGTAGCTTCTACATCTCGACCATTGGAATTACTTCACATGGACCTTTGTGGACCAATGCGTACACAAAGATCAACGGTCGTAAATCTGTGTCAGTAATTGTCGACAATTATTCTCACTACACATGGACAAGATATCTCGAACAAAAGATGAGACTGGAGACTTGATAATCAGTTTTGTGAATACGATGCAAAATCTCCTGCAAAAGAAAATCCAAGTAATTCGGACTGATAACAGAACTAAATTCAAGAATCAACGTCTCAACAATTACTATCAGTCACTTGGAATTATTCAACAATTTTCAGCCGCTAAAATGCCTCAACAAAATGGCATCGTATAACGGAAGAACCGGACTCTACTTGAAGGTTCAAGAACAATGCTAATACATTCCGGTCTGCCTCATTTTCTTTGGGCTGAAGAGTGAGTACCGCGTGCTTTACGCAAAATCGGACGATTATTCACAAACGCTTTGAAAAGACGCCGTATGAGATAATTAATCAAAGGATTCCGAATATCTCATTCTTTAAAGTATTTGGGTGCAAATGTTTTGTGGCCAATGATCGGGAGCATCGAAGCAAGTTCGACCCTAAAGCATTTGAAGTCGTCTTCGTTGGATATTCATCCACTTCTAAAGCATACCACGTCTATATCAAGTCTTCACGTACTATCTTGGAAAGCTACAACGTCACTTTTCAAGAAGTGACCGATTTGCCTACTGAACAAAACAGTTCAGAACCCGAGCTTATAGGCGTGTTGGCACAAAGTCAACAACTTCCGACAACTTCTACCTCAAAGTCAAGAGAAGCAATTCCAGCTGACCTAGAAGATTTGGACTTTCTATTTGAACATTTTTATCGGAACGATTCTCAAATGCCTGCTTCGTCTCATTCTATACCAAGCAGTGCTCCTTCTCCCTCAACAGAAGAAATTCAAATTGAGACTCCTAATCCTCAAACTCCGACAAATGTTACGGATTCTCCTAATTCTGAATCTTTAACTAGTGTCGCAGCTCCTACAAATGCAGAGGAGGAAATTCCTTCCAATTTGACCTCAGAATTGAATTTCCCAACTACGAATGATCAGCCCATCAATTCAGGATGTCTCGATCTACAAACCAACGAAGGATCTACTTCGATTCTTCCTCATGAATGCAGATGGACTCGAGCCCATCCTATCACTCAAATAATCGGTGATCCTTCAAGTGGAGTATGCACTAGGACGTCTACACAAAGCGGATTATTAGCATGCTTCTTAAGCCAAAAGGAACCAATCAAGATAGCCGAAGCTCTTAAAGTCCCGGATTGGGTAATCGCTATGCACGATGAACTCAACTAATTCGAGCGTCTACGAGTTTGGACATTAGTTCATAGACTGCATGGCAAAACAAGTATTGGAACTAAATGGGTCTTCAAGAATAAGAAGAACGAGAACGGTGAAATTATCAGGTATAAAGCACGACTCGTAGCCAAGGGGTACAATCAACAAGAAGGTATTGACTACGATGAGACGTATCCTCCAGTTGCTCGTATCGAAGCAATTCGACTATTTCTGGCTTACGCGGCTCATAAAGATTTCAAAGTCTATCAAATGGATGTTAAAACCGCTTTTCTCAACGGTGTGTTAAAAGAAGAAGTGTACGTCGCTCAATCCGACGGGTTCGTGCACGAGAATCATCGCGATCATGTCTATCGATTGGACAAAGCTCTCTATGGACTAAAACAAGCCCCTCGTGCTTGGTATGATGTCCTAAGCGAATTTTTAGTCAAGTCCAACTTCATAAGAGGCACCATCGATACGACACTCTTCATCAAAAGACAAGGCAAAGACTAGATGATCGTTTAAGTTTATGTTGCTGACATCATCTTCGGCTCGACGAATGAACATCTCTGTCAGAAATTTGGTGAACTCATGAAGACCAAATTATAGATGAGCTTAATGGTAGAAATCCAATTCTTTCTTGGATACAAGTAAAGCAACTCGAAGATGGAATCATCATCAGTCAAACCAAATATATCCGAGATATTCTGAAGAGATTTAATCAAGACAAGAGCACACCGATGAATACTCCCATATCAACAAACTGCAAATTGGATGTTGATCCGTCTTGGAAGGCAGTCAACATCACAACCTATCGGAGCATTATCAGATCTCTTCTTTACTTGACGTTCAGCCGACCCGACATTCGCCACTTGTCTCTCTGCTCGTTATCAAGCTGACCCAAAGGAGTCCCACATGCATTCAGTCAAGCGAATTCTACGCTATCTCAAAGGAACTCCCAACTTAGGGCTATGGTAACCTAAAGATACTGATTTTAAATTAATTGGCTATACTGACGCTGATTATGCAGGTTGTCGAATGGACAGAAAAAGCACGTATGGCGGAGCACAATTTTTAGGCAAAAAGTTGGTCTGCTGGTCCTCAGAAAAACAAAATTGTGTGTCAACCTCGACGGCCGAGGCGGAGTACATCGCGGCTGCCAGTTGTTGCTCTCAAGTTCTATGGATACGGACACAACTACGCGATTAGGGGTTTGAAATTAATAACATTCCCATTTACAGAGATTCTCAAAGTGCTATTGCCATTACTTGCAATCTTGTTCACCATTCACGCACGAAACACATAGATATTCGATATCATTTTATAAATTATCATGTAAAAAAAGGCATTATAGATATGTATTTTGTAAAAACGGAGCTTCAACTTGCCGACTTATTCGCTAAAGCATTGGATGAAAAACGATTCATATTACTTATTGCTAAGTTAGGTATGTTGAATCTCAATCTTACTTGAAAAGTGCTTTACATGCTCTATTATGCTTCTATATGATATTCTATGTGCTTCTTGATATTCTTTGATTATCTTGCGTGACTCTATCCTTCAATTTTTTTTACAAAGAAAAATAACAATAAAATAGTATATCAATTTAATAATAATAATAAAATTTTAAAAAATGGGGGATGACGATAATTTTGCCTATTTTGAAATACTCACAAAAATATTTCTTTGATATATGATTAAGTACTTTGTCTAAAAATTCATGTGACTTTCTCTTATTCAAAGAGCCTAGTTTGTTTCACTATACAAAAAGCCACATCATATATGTGAGAATTTGAGCCTCAATATTTTTATTCTTGAGTGTGTCACACTTCAAATGACTATCTTTTGGTTTGTACCTCATAGCTTCATTCTTGCTTTTGTGTTAGTTTGTCATGAAAATGATATGGCAACTTAGGAAATTCCTCACTAGGCCCATATTATAAATCCCTTACTTTTACCTCTAGATATCCACTTTGAGCCTTCTCCGACATTCTTTTTCTTATGAAACCCGATCAAGCCTTCAACATTATATCTACTAAATATTTCCATGATAAAAATAAATTGAGTGCTATGAGCGAAACTTGCGATAGATGTCAAAATGATTCATACTATGTCTTAGAAAATTAGATTAGTTACATGATCTGACGACAAATTATTATTCTATATGTCATGAGAAATTTTTGCTTGATAATGTTCAAAATGTCTAATCTGACCCCAAAACAATATTTTCAATAACCAAAACAAATTTTTATAATAAAAATATATTTTTCTTATTGAAAATATTAATCGCACATTTTAAATGCATTAATATATGCATTGGTTCAGAATTGATAAAATGCGAAATTGTTTTTGAAAAACGCAAAATTTTAATGAATCTATGTTGAATTGCTTAAAATGCGTTAATTGTACTTAAATAGTAAATTTTTATATGCCAAATTGTACTTAATATATGCTTAGATGCCGAAAAGTTCAAACATGCAATTGTTGAGGGGGAGTTTTACATGAGAATTTGTTCTGATCGTCCATATAATTTACTTGTAAGACATGATTTTTAATATTTTTTCTAAGCATCTGTTAGTCCTACGCATCCAACTACGTTTAAGATTAAAGACGATTTACCACGATTAAAGCTCGGAAGTATTGATTCGTCGTGGGATGGGCGTGGGAGACTTTGATAGCTTTGGGAATTCTCTTGTAATATGACTAATCTCTTCACACACACACTATGTGTGAGGGTTTTTGGTATTTATACCACAAGTTGGTATATAATACCTTGGGCTTTTGTAAGCCCAGTTACATTTAATAGCTCACTAGCCTCTAATTAAATTAAAGCCTAGTTCGCTAAATTAATTACAAGACTAAGATAAAATAATACATTGAACACAATAAAATAATCCTAACAATCTCCCCCTTTGTGTTCAATTTATAATTAAGCGCTTGGTATCTTGGTCTTGTAAATCTTTTCCTGAGTCCTTGAAGAACACGTATCAAAGTGGCATTAGCGAAAGCGTTAGTGCGTGTGTTCTTCTTTAATGTTTCTCCTCCTTTGTCTCGTCTTGACCTTCTCTTCTCGGCACCGCATCTTTCATCAAGTCTTCTCTCGAAGCTTGTCTTGGAGATGTCGGGGCTCGAAGAGGCTTGCCGGTGAGTTCAGTCTCTCCCTTTGATAGTGCACAACTCCCCCTACGTTTGTTCAACCTTGTGTTGGGATTGGGGAGTTCTCTTTATATTCAGAGAGGCGAACTTGTGGCTGTAAATTCGAGTTTTGAAGGTCGTGGTTCGCTTGATTTTCTGATGACGCTTGAGATTTGAGCATTTCCGATCAATCTTGCATTTTTCGTTGTGGTACGGCTCCCATTTTCTTTCTTTACTACTAGGTGAAAATAGGTCGTCGATGGCAAGATGTTTGCATCGTCAGGACGAGGAGAAGCAACTCAGGTTGGGCAATAACCTAACGGAGCCACAAAGGCGATCCGTCTTGAAGGTTAACCGGGGTCACAAAGACTTCCCGTTAACATCAATTCTCTTCTTCTTGGCTCCAGGTTCATCTTCTTCGAAGGAAGTTGTCTGGTTCGGCTTCGAGAAAGCTTGTCTGGCTCCGGAAGAAGGTAAGTGTGGGGCTTGATTTAAGTTGTGCCGAGGCTCCTTTGGAATGTACGTTCAAGTGCAGGAGAGCCCGGCTTCAGAGTGGTACGCTCGGCGGAATTTGTTGGGTGGTCCGACCTCTTTGTTTATCCGTGTCCCCTTCTCCCCCTCATGGCGATCGAATTAACGAGATCGGCATGCTTGTTTTGGAAGATAAGGACACAAACGACAGGTCGGCGTGGTAATGAACAGACGGAGCCACTAAGGCAATCCGTCATCACGATTGCCTGTGAGTACAGGGCTTGGTAAACCGGGGCCACATAGGCATCCCGTTTTCATCGTTCTAGAGACTAGCTCGAGACGATGGCCTGATTCCGTTGTTGTTTTGATGTTGCAACGGCAGGACTTCCTTCCGATCATCGAACCATGTCTACGAGTAACATGTCTACGAAAGTTCTAACTTGATCACAAAGACCAGGTGTTATAAGAGTGTATGTGTCCTAGAAAATATTTAAAATATGGGACGTGAGGACACACTAGACTCGATTGTGCACAAGAAAGTGTGGTAGTGGGGCTGAGTACCACTTAATTCAATATCTCCCACTTCCGAGTGAAGCGGTGATAGTAGTCGTGTCTCCCCGTGATTTCTTGAAACACCTGTCTTTTGTGAGACAGACGAGTGGGTGAGGCTCGGTTGTGCATGCGCCGTTGGACCTAATGCGGCGACTTCTACCCGGGAGCTAATAAAATTAGCACCTGTACCTATGGGGGTGTGATCCGAGATATTTGTGAGGTAAGGGAATGTTGTAGTGTTGGTCTTTTCAAAATGAATCAGAAGCATCATCGGAGGCAAGCTTTGCAAGATATTGACTAGTTCTCGGTGATGTTCCGGGGTTAGATTCAGTTGGATTTGCCTGAATCATGAGAACAAATTATCCTTGCGTCCGGTAGGAAGTAGTGAGTGCTGCTTTATTTGTATCAGCAATGCCGGAGCAGGTTGCTTGAAGTGAGCACCGAGTTTGCACTAAAGGCCACCATTGGAAGCTTGAGATTCTTCGTTTAGAAAAGACTTGATATTTGGATGCTCGAAATTCTTCGTTCCAATCCGTCGAATGGTGTCCGAGGGATAATATTTTTTTTTTTTTTTTTTTTTTTGAATCATGCTCCCTAAATAATATTGCTCCCCCTCAAAAGATGCGTAGTCGGATTGAAACAATTTCTCTTCAATCTCTTTCCCTAAATTTACATATCCATGCTCTCTCCCCCCAAAAAAAATGTAATTATTTCTCCCTTTTAAACAATTGTAGAGGTTGCTTCTCTTTTATAAGTAAAAGAGTAGATCCCCCTCAAATAAGGCTCATTTAAAAATGGTTTTTATCATTTTCGTGCGTAATATGCAACTCGGATCTCAAAATCTCGTAATGTTTTGAAAATGCATATTTAAAATGTACCATTTTAAAAGAAGGTATTTTTCAACGGGATACCAACCATGCTGGGGTTATCTGCAAAACCTTATCGGGACTTTGGTACCCATATTTGTATGGGTCCTCCCTTATTAGCAGAAAATAATTTATGCTTAGCATGTGTCAAATTCGGTCCTAAATCGTCCAACAATAAATTATTGGATAACCACTTAGGGGTAATTTGACACGGAAAAGACGTTTCAGTGCCAGTGAATGTGTCTCTAGGTATTCTAGAGTGAAAGATCTTCTCTTTGGCTAGTCTCATAAGGTGCTTTTCCGAATGGACTTTGACAGGATATTTCAAGTAGGAATACGAAGCTACAACATTGCAGGCATGTATAGCGGGTGAATACCTACGAGAAGACTTCACACAATTCACTCCATAATGATGGTCTTTAGTGGGATTTTGCTTACGAGAATGATAAACATTTTTGTTCGTGTAAGGAAATCCACTTTTCTCATTCTTTAAAGAATGGGAAATTTTGGAAGCTCGAGAAGTTAGCTTGCTTGAGCATGAAACTTCTCTTTGAGGAGCATCCTTTTTAATAGGAATAGGAGAGGAAAAATCAATAACAGTTTCTACTCTAGTTTTCATAGAAGGTGTTGATTTTCCTTTCCTCTTCCTATTTTTCTCCTGTTCCTTGGAAGAATTAAGCTTAGGCTTTTTACTTATCTTTTCTGCTCGGGTCACCGTAGACTTTGAAGTCGTCACGGGTAACTTAGAATGTGTAATTGAAGCTTTCTCAGATTTGAGAACAGAGATGCTTTTAATTTTTGTTGTCTTGACCTGTTTCGAGGATGATGTATCTTTTGAAAAATCATGGAAAACAGGTAAGGACGGGGAATTTTTAAGATTTGAAATCTCCTCTAAGAGTTTTTGCTTTTCTGCTTGAAACACTACTCTTTCCGATTCCAAAGTTGCGTTCAATTCGGAAATTTTACTAGCAATCATAGGAATTTCCAACCACGAGATAGATTTATATAACTTGTTTTCCCCGTCAAGCGCTGAAAAGGAATCTTGGTCGACTAGCTTCGCAATAATTGTCTTTAAAGGGATAGTTCTAGTGTACCATTTATTGCAGATTGCTAGGATAACCTCATATTGTTCTGTGACGACATTCCACTCAGTTGCTTTGAGTTCAAAACGACATCGATTAAATTCCTCAATTTCTTTAGCTTGAGCATCCATAATTAAGTATTAATTTTAAAATTAATTATTTTCTGAAAGAAATGGCTCTTGAAACTTTTGATCCTCTCTTGAGTGCGTAATCGGACTAACAGCATCACAGAAAATTTCGAGCTCATCCGATGAGTCAAATGTTGAATTTCATCAACATTAGGAGAAATTTCGCAAACAGTTTCTCAAAAACATTTGAAGAAATTTCATTTTCATACTTTTTCGACAAAAAACGATTTTAAACTCTCAAATCAACGTGTTTAAACTCGACTGTTTGGGTTAAAATAATGATTTGGATTCACAACTGTTTTCTGAACGTTCCGAATCCAGATTATCTCATGATTTGCCCAGAAATCGAAATTTACGTGTTACGTGTTTACTGTTTCATTTGAAAATTTTTCGATCGAAAGAGTTTTTTATCGCAAACAGTTTCGTCGAAAACTTTTGTTTTCATAAATTTTTATTCGATCGCAAAACTCAACATCGAAAACCTTTTGTTTTCGAGATATTTTGATTCGATAGTAAAACTTCGCGGCAAAAACTTAATTTTTCGATTAAAAATTTTATACGATCGCAAAAATAAGCGGCGAAAACTTTTAGTTTTTCGATATTCTTTTATTCGATCCCAAAATTGTGCGGCAAAAAACTTATTTCGACAACTTTTTACTCGATCGCAAAATTACTCAGCGAAAAACCATTGTTTTCGATAACATTTTATTCGATCGTAAAAGTCTTCGGCGAAAAACATGAGTTATTCGACACATTTTTATTCGATCGCAAAATTTAACTATCGAACAAATTGTCACTCGAATAAAAACACGCTGAAAAAGACTTGGAAAAATTTTCATGTTTTCTCCAAGACTTAGAAAATTTTCGATCGCAAAAATTAACGTTCGAATAAATTTCCGATCGAATAAAAATACGCTTACGAGACTTAGTCAACTTTTCAATTTTTTCACCAAGTCTTTCTCAAATAAACCTTAACACTTAAAAATTTTCAAAATTTCTCTAAGTACATTTTTACTTCCATCTATTCGCATATGTAATTTTCCATCTAATGAATTTTATTTCATTCATTACAGAAATGGCAACTCCAAAACTACCCACACATCTATCCTTCTGGAAGTTACATGACGATCCACGACAACAACTACCAACTGGACCTTGCTACATTTCGGTGTTCGGATGAAGTTATCATCACCATCCTCAAAGGACACCCTCTATGGCCAGCTCTGACAATGACCTCCACCGTACCAATGGTCTATCTCCGACAATTATGGGGAAGTATGCAGAGTCGTGTCAACGGCGATAACGTGGAATATATGACGAAGATCAATATAAGACATGTCGCCCTGAACAAGAACCTAATGGCCATGGTGCTCGATCTCCCGCACCGCACTACGAAAACTACGATCAACTTCCAACGGACGTGGAGATCGTGGAAGATATGCTCCGGATGGGATACAAGGCCCCGCTGACCAAACTGGCGAATTTTCAAAACAGCGGGATCCCACATTCGTGGAGGACCTTGTTCGGCATAATCAATAAATGCCTCTCCCAAAACACTCCGGCTTCGACAAGGCGAACGGAAATATCCTTCGCATCTTCCATGGAGTGGTTTTCTCAAAGAAATACGACGTGGCCCAGCTGATATGGAATGATCTAGCGGACCAGATACGTTAAAGGGAGACCAAGTCGAAGGCGAAGTACCTCCAATACGTATGGTGGTTCCCGGTGGTGATCTCACATTTTATGGAGGTTCATCCAGAGATCCTGAGACTACCGCCGGTTGGAGGATACATCCCACCTCGCCTTCGCTTCTTTCACAACCCGAAGGCAGCCGACCTAGCGCTCCAACCGATGCTGATCCCATTGGAGCTGCTCAGCCTAGCTGATCCAATGGATGAGGCGTACCAAGACTACTGTCAAAATAGCTCCATCACGGAGGAGATGGTACGGGCCGTGGATCAATCTCCGGCGCATTCTCAAAAGGAATCTCTGGTGGAAATAACTGGCCCAAAGCCATGGCTCAGGAGACATACATCGGCCGTCGAGCCCGAAGGTGTCCCTCACGATGTATCTCCTGAGGCCACCGAATCGGATGAAGAATACAGACTTCAAAGAAGGGGCTCTCGCCGACAGCAAATATCGGCCCCGTCATTATCTGCTTCAATACTACTGGCTTCAGTGACATCCTTCCAACAACTATGGATCAGCCAACCATACAGATTCAACCTGAATATGTCTCAACACCCATAGAGGTGATATCTACCATATCATCTCAACGATTGGGTGGAAGCCCTATTTGACCTCCGATATCTTCGGAGCAAACAATAGGTCAACCCATTGAAGTGGTGACTTCAGGGTTCTTAACGGAGACCCCTGGACGTTCCGGAATCTCAAGACTTATTCCAGGCGGCACATTGGAAACCTTTTCCGATGTTGTGACAGTGGAGCGCCTCCCTGGCCCCACTCCACCGATGATTGTGACGCTTACAAGAAGCACTCTCCACAGCCATTTCTTCTCTCGAAGATCGCCTGATGGACAGACTGCTCCAGGCCATTGAGACCTCCCGCAGGGATACCTGGAAAGCACCAGTCTCCGCGGCCGCTCCGTCCGAAGCTCAAACCACTCCCGTCTCCTCACCAGCTCTTATCACCACCATACACACCACTATCCAACCCACCCTCACCACTCCAACTCCATCACCTTCACTCATCAACCCCTATACCATCCAGCTTCATGACATTCTCATCTCCCGACTCCTCGCCTTAGAGACCAGGACCCCTGCTGAGGAGAGTCTCTACAAATGGCTGATAGATGAACCCGAGTCGCCCGCTCAAACAAGGTGCCGAGAAGAAAGATCCCGCACCAAAAGAAGACATGACGATCCCGATGATCTGGATCGCCATAAGGGGGAGAAAAGGCAACGAACCACACGAAGCGGCCGTGGTTTGAGTCGAGAGCAAATAACAAAGACTCAAGAATCTGGAGGATCATCCTCAAACCCACCAACCACACAACCCACAACTCGCCAACAAACAACTACATCTCCCACCATATTCCACACACTACCTCCCTCTCCTACAAATCCAAATCCAATCCCGACCTCTGACCTTCGCCAAGCCCAACCAGAAGCAGTCGTCTACGATCCACATCTTATCGTAGACAACTATATCTTAAACGATAAATGGATGATGCAATAGGAACTAGAGGAAGCTGCTCAAGTTCGACTCTCCAACATCAGATATTTCTTAGAACAAGCTTCCGTGGACTTGGTGCTGCTTGAAGATGAAGAACTTCAAGAAGGCGAGAACTACAGTTCTGCTCTCCCAGAACTACCAGAAATGATCAGGCACAGAGTCGACTCTCCTCCCCGCTTATCAAAAGGGATAGTCAAGGTCGAGACGCCGTGGGAGAAAATCAGGATTGAAGTCCCATTTATTGAAGATATTAGAAAGCAGATATGAAGGGCTCTTAACCGGATAAAGAAGCTCAACGAACTAAACTTACGGGGTATCTCACATTGGGAAGATAGGAAGAAAATGGAGCACATCCTCATGCGCAACTATCTTGGTCCAGATCGAAGTGGCATCCCAACGGATCAACTGAAGGAAAACTTCAGGGATAAGCCACCTATCTTCCACCTCGTGGGGGTTTCGCATTCGATTGGAAGCTTTCCTACCCCAATCTATCAAATTGAGCGAGCGGACAACAACCGCACACGAGAAGAGATAGATGAGAGCTACCGTCTATATCAGATGTACAAGAGAAAATATCAGACGCCCTCCGGATACATCAAGACTGAAGGACTCGAGGGATTGAAAATATTTATGGTGCGGCAGATCAAGTATCACACCACACAAGACCTTCAAATTGCTACAGAGAACAATATGAAGAAGGTCAACATGGAGTCTCCGCTCATGAAAGGCTTCCCGCTCAACGATTTTCCCGAGAACTACATATTCAATAAACTCCAGTCATTGGAAAGACGAGAGCTATGATGAAGTCAAAAATCCACAAGTTCTGTGATGGGACGTTGAAGCTAGTGAGGATGAACATCCAGAAAAGATTGGGATAGATCACTTGTTAGGACATTTTTATTGTGCTCAAATATAAATGTTATCTTAGTCTTGTAGTACAAGTAGTAGTTTGGGCTTAATTGTAATTTAGCCATTGATTAGGACGACTTAGTAAATATACCAAACTTGTTTGGTATATAAGGAACCCTAATGTGATGTATTAGGGTTAAGAATTCATTTTAATAGAAAACCGAGCTTTCAACGTGAACAACGCTCTCAAGCTTCCGCGCCAAATTCAAACGTGTTCTTCGTAAGTTTTCTTTTTTCTATCGAATTCTTCATCGAACTTAATCGTGTTGGATATAATAGGACCTATCAATTGGTATCAGAGCAAAACGCGTTAGTATTTGAATCAATTTGCTGAAATTTTGATCGAATTTTTGTCCAAAATCTCATGAATATCGCATACGACATTCTCTCGTTTTCGGTTTGATTCTTCAGATTTAGATATGATTTGATGTTTTAAGCTTCGATCGAGTGTTTTAAACATGTCTGGGCTGAATTTTGATCGATCGAACCACTAGATTTGGTGAATTTTAAAAATCGGTCGAAATTCATCTTTGTGTGTTCTTCGTGAAATTTATCCGATTTCTCAAAATTTTGACTTGCTGTTTTCTGCTTTGATTGAGTGTTAAAAACTAGAATTCGACATGTTTTGATCCATAACCCAAGCCAAATTTGAACAATTTTGTGTTTAAGATCGAGAATTATGTGTTTTGCTTTAAACGTTCTTCTCTGCTGTTCAAAATAATTCTCGATAGATTTCTCCTGAAAAATTGTTTTTCGATAGTTGTGTTCGACAAACATTCTCGAGAGCTATCTTCGAACAAAAAATATTGTAAAAAGTTCCCGCAAACAGTTAGACTATCGAAATTTATTTTCACGTGAGAAACTACTCAGCATTTTTCTTGACAATGTTTTGCGGTACCTAATAATTATCGCAAAATAGGAATACCTCACCCGGAAATTTTTTTTTCGATATTGCATACGAAAAACTTTCTCGATCGAGAAATAAGTTTTCGAGACAGAATTTTTTTCTGCCGATAAGTCGACCGACAAATATTTTTTTTTCTCGATAAACAGTGTTTATCGAAAAAACTTTATTGGCAAATTATAAGAAATTTTTGGTATTTTTTTTTCGAAGTTTTCGACATCAATATAAACATTTTGGTATCTACCAAAAGTTCTCGAGACTTATATAATTTTCGAAACTTCACTATATTTCACGAATACACCAAAAAATTTCGATACGGAATTTTATAAAGCCAATTTTTTAAATTTTTTATCGAAGAAAGTTTTACCAAGGAAAGTTAGTCATCCCGAAAAACATGGTCACCCCGAGAAAGTTTACTTTTCGCAAAAGTATTATCGAGAACCTATTTTGCAAAATTAAGTTTCTCGGTACGAAATTTTTTTTTCTCGATACACATATTTTTCGATACTTAACCTTTTGACCCGAATTATTCAAACTTTAATATTTTGATCCAAAAGGTTTCAATTTCAATTTTTTTTAAACTTAATATATATATTTCAACCTTATTCATATTTTTTTTTGGCACATTATAGAAAAAGTTTTGGTAAATTTTCGAAGTATTGAACACCAATTTAAAACTTTTCAGTACACATCTAAAATTTTCAATACTTTTAGATAATTTTTTTTTCAACACCAAAACTTTTCGAAACTGAAATTTTAAAGCCAAATTTTTATTGATATTAGAAAATAAAAAGTTCTCGATACTTACACTCTCATTATCAAAAGTTTTTGGTACACACAAAGTTTTCGATACTTAAACTTTTCGACTCCAAACTTTTCAAAACTATTCTTTTCGATCCAAAAGTTTTTGATATCTCCAATTTATCCTAAAAACTTTTCGATACCTACTCTATTTCTCGAAATTTTTATTAAAGGATTTCAAATCCACATAACGCGTCAATGATCAAATATCCAACCTACATTTTATCCTAACCAAAACAAATGGATACATACTCTATGGAACACAACCAAGACCTAATCGATGCTCTTCAAAGAGCACAGTATCTACGAATGAACTCATCCACTGACCATCTCAAGGTAGTCATTATGACTCTAGTTTATTTGAAAAATTAGAGAAAACAGTTATGGAGTTAGAAATAAAAAATAACGAACTTACCACGCGTCTTAAAAATAGTGAAGCAGTGTGCGTAATAAGTCACTCCTTGATGATGAATTAGTTGAGGAACGCGGAAAATTGTATTCTAAAATTAAAAATTTAGAGAACAATCTTGCTGAAAAGGGTCAAAAAGACCAAAGTTCCTCTAAAGCCTTAACATCTAATTGGGGAAATATTTTACATTCTGATAAACCTACCTCTTGTTGGGAAATTCCGAAAGTTATTCATAAAATAACCGAATTAAACGCAACTCTGGAATTATAAAGAGTAGGTTTCCGAGCGGACAAGAAAAAGCTTTTACATGAGATATCAAATCTAAAAAATTCCCCTTATTTACATGACATGGAATTTCGTAATCCTGTTGAAGGCTTAGGCTTTACTAATCCTTGTAACTTGAAAAAGATTAACGTAAAACAATTATATGATATCAAGTACATGTGTTTAGGATTTACTTCTTTAATGGCTTTTACTAACTCTTCCGAAATAAATGCCTTAGAAGAATCCAAACGGAAGGCCGCAACTAGGACTGAAATTCCCTTTGAATACACTGAATTGAACAATAGTTACAAGACACGGGAAATAAACCTGTCTAGTAAATATAATTCATTATATCCTTTAGAAGATCTTCCTAAAGTTGAGAAAGAAAATTCTGATCATTCTAAAAATTCTACTTTCTGTTATACTCCCGCTATTATTAATAGCTGATTTGAACTCTTCCTTAGAAACAGAAAGAAAGAATTTTGAAGCAGAAAAGAATGTGCTTTTATTGGAGATATTAAATCTCAAAAATTACTCTTCTTTACCCGTTTTAAACGATATTTCTAAAGAAAAATATTCTCTTAAATATGATAAAGCAACCCAAACGGACGTTTTTGTTCCTAAAATCGTAATGACTTTTACTAATACTTCTACGTCAATTTTGACTGAAACTTAAATTCAAAGTAAAAGCCAAGAACTTAAAATTGCTAAGGAACAAATACAACTTAGGAAAGAGAAAGGAAAATCTAAATTATTTTCAAACGTTACGGAACGGAAATTTAAAGAACAAAAATTATTCCTATAAAGAAATTGTTTAACGAAAAGGCTCCAAGTTCTAGCAAACAAACTTCATCGTGTGCTTCAAATGATTTTAATAATTCTCCATTTAAGAGGCCTAGACTTGGTAATAATTTTCATAATTTTTCTCATCATTCTAGTGTGAATTCTGTGAATTCTCAACGTAGGATACACGACTTATATGCTAGCGATGCTTTTAATTCTATTTGCTCGTATTCCTACATGAAGTATCCAGTCCAAGTTCATTCTAAGAAGCATCTTATGCGACTGGCTTCGGAGAAAATATTTAAATCTTCTCCGAGACACACTTTCACCAAAGCCGAAATTTCTTTTCCTTGTCAAATCACTCCTACATGGGTTCCTATGTCTACTATTAAGTTAGGAAATCCCACACAAATTTGGGTACCTAAACGCACATTAATGGATGATTTAGGACCGACATTATATTTGACTCCATCTATGCTTAACCCGTTTTCTGCTACTAAGGGAGGACTCACTTTACAATGGGTACCAAAGTCCCGATAATGTTTTGCAGATTCCCTCATGTATGGTATTTGACGTAGTGGCTCCACATACATGATAAAGGGAAGAGGCGTGAGCTACTACAACTACACTTCAACGAGGTACATTCTAATTTGCGTATGTTGAATGAACTCTCAATAGTTTAAATTTGCATACGCATATGAGCTACTTTGAAAAATACCTATTAGTTTTCAAAATGGTACATTTGAAATATGCATTTTTAAAACTTTAAGAGATTTTAAAATTCTAAATGCATATTTTACACGGAAATGATAAATACCGTTTTGTTTTTCAATATAACATTTTTAAATGACCTTAATTTGAGGGGGAGCTACTCTTTTATTTTAAAGAGGAACAAGTCTTATTTATTTCAAGAGGGAGCAACAATTTTAATTTTTGAGGGGGAGTTAAAACTTTAAACGAATGCATTAAGGGAAAGAGATTCGTAATATTTTTTTTTTAATCTTACTACGCAACTTTCTAGGGGGAGAAACTTTATTTCGAAAGCATTATTTGAGAGGGAGAAATAAAAATATAGATATAGTTTTCTAATATTGAATTTTTTTTTTCTTCGTACAACTTTCTCGTGAAATTTTTCTCATGGAACGTTATCATGAAAAATTTTATCGAGAAATTTTATCGCAAACCTCACTCAAAATATTTTTCGATACACCTCATTCGAAAATATCTTTCGATACACTTCACTCGAATTTTTTTTCGATACACCTTATTCGAAAATATTTTTCGATACGCCTCATTCGAAAATATTTTTCGATACACTTCAATCGAAATTTTTTTTTCGATCCACCTTATTCGAAAATATTTTTCGATACACCACATCCGAAATTTTTTTCTCGATATCTCTACTTATCGACTCCGACCCGACAAACTCTCACCCGCACACCACATATATATATATATATATATTCAATATAATATACTACTATATATTTCTTATAAATATACATATATACAACGTAAAAAAAATGAAGAAAATAAAAAAAAGAGGGAAGAAAAAAAAAAAAAGAGAAGAAAATAAAAAAATAAGGGGAAAAAGAAAAATCTCCTCTCATCTTCATTAAGCTTCATGGATATTTCCTTCGACAACTTTCGACGGACTTCAAGGAAGAATCTTGAGCTTACAACGGACAAATATTTCCAAAAAGGCAAAGGTGACAATCTTTATGACGATCCAAATGCTAATATTCAACGACCGGCTCCGCCTTGCTGATTCAAATAAAGCAGCACGCATCTCGTATCCCAGAAGAATGGATTTTTAGTTCCCATGGTTCAGTCTAAACCGACTTGATCCTAACCCCGGAACGCGTCCGAGCATTTGAGACGATCCGACCTACCACCTATCACATCATGCGAACAACAAGCAAGATGAATTCGATGATGACTTGGAAATTTTTGAAGGTACATAAATCCCTTATCTCACAAATATTTCGGACCAACCCCCATAGGTACAGGTGCTAATTTTATTAGCTCCCGGGTAGTAGACGCCGCATTAGGTCCAACGACGCATGTACATCCGAGCCTTACCCACTCATCGTCTCCTAAAAGATCGATGTTTCATTTTCTCACGGGGAGCCACGTCTACTATCACCACTTCACTCGGAAGTGGGAGATATTGAACTAAGTGGTAATCCGCCCCGTACCACGCTTTCATTGATCACATCGTGTCTAGTGTGTCCTCACTTCCTAAATTTTTATAATTTCTAGGACACATACACTTTTTATATACTTGGTCTTTGCGATCAAGTTAAAACTTTCGTAGACATGTCTTTCTCAGACATGCTTTGATGATCGAAAGGAAGTCCTACCGTTGCAACATCAAATCAACAACAGTTTCAGACCATCTTTTACGAGCAACGCTCCTAGAATGATGTCAACGGGAAGCCTATGTGGCCCCGGTTTTATATCGGCGGAACGCCTTCGTGGCTCCGTCGGGTTATTACCGAATATGATTTCCTACGAAGTCTACAAAATCCATCTCCTTGTCACGACGATACAATCTTCTTGCCAACGATTATACCCCATTTTGATACATCGGCATGACGATCTCCCCAATCGATCTTCATGAGGGGGAGTAGTACTAAAGAAATGGGAGCAATACAACAACGAAAGTGCAAGATTGATCGGAAATATTAAATTCTTAAGCGTCGTCGAATCAAGCAAACACCACGAGCTTCAATGACCAAAGTTGTCGCTCGTGTACGTCTGTCCAAATTTCAAATCGAATTCCCCAATCCCAACACAAGGTTGAACTAAAATAGGGGGAGTTTCGTCGCTATCAAAGGGAGAGATTGAACACAAAAGAGGAAATTCTTCAAAAATCCGGCAAGCAACTTAACACACCTTCCGACATTTGGAGACGAACTTCAAAAGAAAATTAGAAGAAAAATCCAGTGCCAAGAAGAGTATTACAAGATAACGTGAGCTTGAAGATCTCCAAAGAAGATAGAGATCACAAGACAAGATAAAAGAAGAGATTATACAAATAATCTCGTAAAGATGAGATTGTTAGGACTCGAGAAATCTTTTCAAAACAAAGACAAGATAACTTACGCTTAAGCGAAGATTGAACACAAAGGGGGAGATTGTTAGGACATTTTTTTGTGCTCAAATATAAATGTTATCTTAGTCTTGTAGTATAAGTAGTAGTTTGGGCTTAATTGTAATTAAGCCATAGATTAGGATTACTTAGTAAATATAGCAAACTTGTTTGGTATATAAGGAACCCTAATGTGATGTATTAGGGTTAAGAAGTTATTTTAATAGAAAACCGAGCTTTACAACGTGAAGAACGCTCTCAAGCTTCCCGCCAAATTCAAACGTGTTCTTCGTAAGTTTTACTTTTTCTATCGAATTCTTCACCGAACTTAATCGTGTTGGATGTAATAGGACCTATCATCACTAAAGAGACGATCTTCGAGGATCTTGGTGAAGAAGAGGCCCCACTCTTAAATGAGCTTCTGGATGCGATTAATGAGAGGTTGGAGCTGAGGAATGCTATTCGACGTTACGAGACAGCATTGGGATTACGGAAATAATTCTACGCCCGACAAGGATAAATGGATCTGAATTGAAGACAAGCACAAAGGGGGAGATTGAAGAGACTTTAGAATTGTGCTTTGTTATTTTGTTATCCTTGTAATTAGGGGCGTAATTAGTAGTTTTGATAGTGTAGGACTAAATAGTAAATATACCATGTAAATAGGTATAAATACAATGTACACTATCAAAATCAATACAAGTTCATTCTTTGGAAAAATACAAGCATTGAATTCACATTCTAAAAGAGAGAATAGCTATCGAGAAACACTCTATCTCAAGATCTTCAAAGAAGATATTCGACCGAAGGTATTTTATAAGATTTATCACTCGAATATCTAGAATTCATGCTTAGATCGATCGGTAGTTGATATATGAGGACCTAACAACTCACAAAAATATTTCTATGATACATTCTTAGTTCTTTGCTTAAAAAAATTCATGTGACATTCTTTTGTCCAAAGAGCTTAGTTTGTTTCAGTGGACACAAAGTCACGTCATATATGTGAATATTTGAGCCTCAATATTTTTTAAGGAATTATCCTCGAGTGTGTCAAACTTCAAATGCTTGTCTCTTGATTTGTACTTCTTGGCCTCATTCTTACTTTGTGTTAAGTTCGTCATGAAAATGGTAAGGGCAATTAGGAAATTCCTCACTTGTCCCAAATTATAAATCCTTTACTATTTCCTCTAGTAATCCCCTTTGAGCCTTCTCCAATATTTTTTTTTCTTTTGAGACCCGATTAAGCCTTCAACCTTATTACTAAGTTCCGGGGGTTGCTTAAACAAGAAAAAGAGGGGGAGAAAAGGAGACACACATGCTGAATGCTCAAATAATATCTCGATCATTATAAAAGAGAAACATGCATTTTGCTGTGAACTTCTCCTAGATAATCTCGTATAGTCGTCAAAACAACTAGTAGAGAAGCACGTCGAAGTGAACTTCTCCAACGATAATCTAGATCTTATATCGAGAAACGAGAAGAGGAGCACAACCTTGGATTCGAATTCCATAACTTTGAACTTTCAAAAGGAACACGGTCTCGGCCCGAGAACAAAAGAAGATTTCATCTCTCAAGCTTTGTAAAGAAGATGAGACTCGGCTTGAGAAAATGCAGAAGAAAAGAAAAGAAAAGAAAAGAGAGCAGAAATAAATTTCCAAAGGGCCCCTGGAATTGAAGAATTTTAAGCTCACTAATTCAAAAGTTATCCTACCCTTTTAAGTCAGAGCCTAAAAATAATAATCCCTTCAAAGCCTCTTTGATTCAAATTGATGGACTTTCACTTGCTAAAATTGATTAAATGCGTTACGATAACAAATTAATTGATAAAATTTTGACGTGTTGATCTGAGTATATATCTACTAAATATTCCCATGATAAAAATAAAATTGAGTGCTATGAGTGAACCACGCGAGAGTTGTCGAAATGATTCATATTAGAATTGTTAGGTCCTGATTCATCAATCAACAAGCAATCTAAGCACGAATTCTCGGTATTCGAGTAAGAAATCTTACGGATTACGTTCGGTCGAATATCCGCGTTGAAGATCTTGAGAGAGGTTGTTAGCTTTCCGAGTTTCTCGAACGTATTCTCTCGTTTAAAATATGAAATCGATGCTTGTTATTTTTCTAGAATTATAAAACTTGTATTAATTTTGATAGTGTACATCATATTTATACATATATCCAAGGTATAATTGCTATTAGGTCCTACACTATCAAAACTTCTAGTTACGCCCCTAATTTCAAGGATAATGAAATAATAAGCAAAATTCTAATGTTCTCTTCAATCTCCCCCTTTGTGCTTGACTTTGTTTCAGCTCCTTTTATCCTTGTCGGGCGTAAAATGACTTCCGCAATCCCAATGCTGCCTCGTAACGTCGAACAACATTCCTCAGCTCCAATCTCTCATTTATAGCATCTAGAAGCTCGTTCAAGAGTGGGGTCTCTTCTTCACAAAGATCTTCGAAGATTGTCTCTTCGGTGATCTCTCCCAATATCTTCTGAATGTTCTTCCTCACTAACTTTAACGTCCCGTCGCAGAACTTATGGACTTCTGACTTCATCATAGCCCTTGTCTTCCCAATGACTGGATTTAGATAGGTTATGGCGAGGCCAGGTTTCTTGAAGATGTAGTTCTCGGGAAAGTTGTTGAGTGGGAAGCCCTTCATGAGCGGAGATTCCATGTTGACCTTCTTCATGTTGTTCTCTATTGCAATTTGAAGGTCGTGTACGGTGTGACACTTGATCTATCGCACCATGAATCTTTTCAGTCCCTCGAGTCCTTCAGTCTTGATATATCCGGAATGCGTCTTGTACTTTCTCTTGTACATCTGGTACAATTGGTAGACCTCATCCGGTGGAAGGAATGGGAGATAACTTTCATCTATCTCTTCTCGAGTGCGGTTGTTGTCCGCTCGCTCAATGATTTAGATAGGGGTTGGATATCTTCCCATCGTATGCGAGACTTCGACAAGTTGGAGAATCGGTGGCTTGTTCTTGAAATTTTCCTTCAGTTTATCAGCTGGAATGCCACTTCGATCGGGTCCGAGATAATTGAGCATGAAGATATGCTCTATTTTCTTCCTATCTTCCCAGTGTGAGATGCCCCTTAGGTTAAGTTCATTGAGCTTCTTGATTTTGTTTGGAGCCCTCCAAAACTGCTTTCTTACGTCTTCAATGAACGAGACTTCAATTCTGACATTCTCCCATGGCGTCTCGACTCTAACTGTCCCTTTTGATAAACGGGAAGGAGAGTCGACTCTGAGCCTTATCATTTCGGGTAGCTCTGGGAGGGCAGAACTGTAGTTCTCGCCTTCTTGAAGTTCTTCTTCTTCACGCAGCACCAAGTCCACTGAAACTTGTTGTAAGAAGTATCTAACGTTGGAGAGTCGAGCTTGAGCAGCTTCCTCTGGTTCCCATTGCGTCATCTACGATCAGATGTGGATCGTGGGCAACTGCTTCTGGTTGGACTTGGGGGAGGTTTGAGGTTGGGATCGGATTTGGATTTGTAGGAGAGAGGGTTAGTGTTTGAGATATGGTGGGAGGTGTGGTTGTTCATTGGCGGGTTTGAGATTGTGTTGTTGGTGGGTGTGAGGACGACCTCCAGCTTCTTGAGTATTTGTTTGTGCTTGACTCAATCCACGGCCGCTCCGTGTAGTTCGTTGCCGTTTCTCCCCCTCATGACGATCCGGATCATCGGGATCGTCATGATTACACTTGGTGCGGGAGCTTTCTTCTCGGCATGTTGTTTGTGCTGGCGGCTCTGGTTCATCTATCAACCGTTTGTAGAGACTCTCCTCAGCGGAAGATCTGGTCTCTAAGGCGAGGAGGCGTTAGATGAGTATATCGTGAAGCTGGGTGATCGAGATGGTGGAGGGATTGATAAGTGATGGTGAGGGAGTTGGGGTGGTGAGGATTGGTTGTAGTGGGGTGTGTAGAGTGGTGATAAGAAGTGGTGAGGATATGGGTGTGGTTTGTGTGTCGGTCGAAATAGCTTCTGAGATTGGTGTTTTCCCGGTGTCTCTTCGGGAAGTCTCGAGAGCGTGGAGCATACGGTCCATCAGACGATCTTCTAGAGAAGATAGAGCTGTGGAGAGCGCTTCTTGTAGTCTTTGCTCCGTCACGAACATTGGTGGAGTGGGGCCAAGGAGGCGCTCCACCGTCACAACATCGGAGTAGATTTCCGATGTGCCGCCTTGAGTAGGTCTTGAAGTTTCGGAACGTCCAAGGACATCCGTTATCAACCTGAAGTCACCACTTCAATGGGTTGGCCTATTGTTTGCTCGGAATATATCGGGGGTCCAATAGGGGTTCCACCCAATCCTTGAGATGATACGATAGGTATCACCTCTATGGGTGTTGAGGCAGATTCAATTTGAATATGTTCGGTAGCCTAATCACTTGGTTGTGGATGTGTTGGCTCCGAAGCTGGTATGATTGAAGGCACTGCAGACGAGGCCGAGAGTGATTGTCGGTGAGGGCCCCTTCGTTGGAGTCTGTGTGCTTCATCAGAATTGGTTGCCTCAGGAGAGAGATCTTGTGGAACACCTTCAGGCTCAATCTCCTGAGTCGTGGCTTCGGGCTCCGTTGTTGTCACCAAAGATTCCCTTTGAGAAGGTGTCGGAGCTCGATCCAAGGCACGTACCGTCGCCTCCGTGATGGAGTTGTTCTGGCAGTAGTCCTGATATGCCTCTTCAGTTGGATCAGCTAGTCGGAGCAACTCCAATGGGATCAGCATTGGTTGGAGTGCTAGGTCGGCGGCCTTCGGGTTGTAAAAAAATCGAAGGCGCGGTGGAGTGTATTCCCCAACTGGTGGTAGTCTTAGGATCTCTGGATGGAGTTCCATGTAGTGTGAGATCAGCACCGGGAACCACCGTACCTAGGGGAGAAACTTGGCCTTCGACTTTCTCTCCCTTTGACGCATCTGGTCCGCTATATCGTTCCAAATCAGCTGGGCCACGTCATATCTTTTTGAAAAGATTACTCCGTGAAAAATGCGAAGGATGTTGTCGTTCGCCTTGTCGAATCCGGAGTGTTTTGGGGAGAGGCATTTGTTGATTATGCCGAACAATGTCTTCCACGGATGGAAAATGCCGTTGTTTTGGAAACTTGGCAATTTGGGCAGTGGGGGCTTGTATCCCATCCGGAGCATATCCGCTACGATCTCCGCATCTGTTGGAAGTTGATCATACGTGTCGTAGTGCCGAAGATTAATGCATTTAAAATGTGCGATAATATATTTGTTTTTGGGGTCAGATTTTCCATTTTGAATATTATCACGCAAAACTTTTACATGACACATAGAATGATAATTTACCGTCAAATCATGTAACTAAACTAATATTTTAAGATTCTTGAAGAGAACATTAGAATTGTGCTTTATTATTTCATTATCCTTGTAATTAGGGGCGTAATTAGAAGTTTTGATAGTGTAGGACCTAATAGCAATTATACCTTGGATATAAATATGATGTACACTATCAAAATTAATACAAGTTTTATAATTCAGAAAAATAACAAGCATCGATTTCATATTTTAAACGAGAGGATACGTTCGAGAAACTCGGAAAGCTAACAACCTCTCTCAAGATCTTTAACGCGGATATTCGACCGAACGTAATCCGTAAAAGATTTCTTACTCGAATACCGAGAATTCGTGCTTAGTTTGCTAGTTGATTTATGAATCATGACCTAACAATTGGTATATGACCCATAAGGGAGGCCTGACGACGACGACGACAAAGCATCCTCTTCGTCACAAGAGGTACACATGTCTAATTCCACATTATTAAACATGTTAGAATCGTTACAGGTTAAGTACACTAACATGAAAATTGAGTGGAAACGAACAAAGAAATTAGAAGAGAAACTAGCTCTTAGCGAAAGCAATTTCCAAAAGCAATTAGATAAGAAAATTCATCTCGAAATTCTCTTATCTAACGCTAAGGAAAAAATCTCTAGTCTTGAATTAACCATAGCTACCTCTTGTCGTAATTCCACTTTATTCAAGGATTAAAACGTCAGATGATCTTCTAATAAAAAGGGGTCAAACGGATCAAACGATATTTCTAAATCAACCTCTTGATACAGAATTTTATAATCCTAAAGAGGGCTTAGGTTTTAATAATCCATGTAACTTGAAAAAGGTCAATGTTAGACAATTATACGATATCAAGTATATGGGATTAGGTTTAACTTTTCTAATGGCATTCACTAATTCTTCCGAAATAAATGCTTTAGAAGAATCTAAACGACAAGCCACTGATAGGACTAACATTGCTTTTAACTACACCAACTTTAATAATAGTTACAAGACAACATATCTCAACTTGTCTAGTGATTATAAGTCATTATATCCCCTAGAAGATTTCTCTAACGATAAGGAAGATAATCATGATCATTTTCAACATTCTAATTTCTGTTATATTCCGGCTATTATTAGAAAAATAGCTGATTTAAACGCTTCCTTGGAAACAGAAAGAAAGATTTTCAAAGCTGAAAAGAACGAACTTTTACTGGAGATTTCCAATCTCAAAACTTCCTCTACTTTAAAAACTTGTCCTGATCTTATTGTGAAAGATACACTTTTAATGGAGGACAAGATTAAATCTAAGAAAAACTCCCCCATTATGTTTCAAAATATTTCAAAAGAAGATAAATCTTCTTTAAAAATTGTAAAGAGTGAAAACGAATCCTTAAATGCTTCAAAAAGGAAAACTTTTACTAACTCTTTTTCTACTCCATCCACAGGTAGAGTAGTAAAACAGGTGAAGCATGCTAAGGAAAGAGTGCTTAGAATAAAATTTCAGAAGAAAAATGATTTGTTATCTATTTTTCTATGTCAAAAGCTAAGGACACTCTTACGAAGACAACCGTTTCTAGTATTGTTACTTCAACTTATACGTTAAAGACTAATATTTTGAAAGCACAAACTTTGACATTGGCTCTACTTCTAAAAACAATTATCATCTTTCTAAGATAAATGCAAGTCTTAAGTCTCATAGGAAACAAGATCCGGCTATTAAGAAAGCTTATAGCTCCATACATTCTTGTCCTCACCTAAGGTACTCAGTCTACGTACATTCAGCTAAACACCTTAGGAGACTAGTTAGAGAAAAGATCTTCTCAAGCAATAAGACAAATCAGACATTTGCCCGTGCTGAAATTAACCTCCCATGTAAGGTTCAACCTCACTGGGTTCCTAAAACACCACCTAGGCCAACACAAGCCAATAAGGCCAAGTTGCCTAAAGAAGTACCACTTAAATCAACTACTTCTAAGTTGGTTTGGGTACCTAAGCATTCCAATAATTTAGGAAACAAATATGACCAAACCTTACTTATCAAATCTGCTAATCCGAGAGGACCCATTCAAAAGAGGGTACCTAAATCTCTCTAACCTTTTTCTATGCAGATTCATCATGTGTGGTATTTAGATTCTGGTTGCTCCACACACATGACGGGAAAACAGGAACTGTTGAGCAACTACCAAGATCGTTACAATGGCAAAGTCCGATTTGGCAACAATGACTCAGCTCACATACTAGGATTTGGAGACATTCTACTGCCAAATTTGACGATTAAAGATGTCTCTTACGTCAAAGGTCTCCAGCACAATCTGTTCAGCAGAGGACAATTCTGTGACAAAGGATTTCAAGTAGTATTTCTAGCTGAACAGTGCAGAGTTTTGAATAGTCAGAATCAAGAGCTTCTCACAGGATCACGAAGATCAAATCTATACACAATCAATCTGACAACAGTTCGACCTTCGACAGCTGTATGCCTCATCTCTCAGACAACAATCAAGAGGAACAACTTATGGCATCAACGTCTGTCTCATCTAAATTTAAAAGCTCTTCACAAACTCAGTGTTAAAAAGTTGGTCAACGGTCTGCCAACAATTCTTCTAACCAAGAGCATCACTGTTCGGCTTGTCAACTGGGAAAAATGAAGCGAGCTTCACATAAAATCAAGCAAGTTGCTTCTACATCTCGACCCTTAGAGTACACAAAATATTAACGGTCGAAAATATGTGTTAGTAATTGTCGACGATTTTTCTCGCTACACATGGACAAGATTTCTCAAAACTAAAGATGAGACTGAAGACTTGATAGAAAGCTTTGTGAATACAACACAAAATCTTCTGCAAAAGAAAATTCAAGTAATCTCCGCGTCTGTTCGTCAGAAATTTCTTTGAAATTATTTTTAGAAATTTCTAAGTCTCTGTGACAATCGATAAGAATCGTATTAAGTTCAGTAATTTTTGTCTCAGAGGTAGCTATGGTTAATTCAAGACTAGAGATTTTTTCCTTAGCGTTAGATAAGAGAATTTCGAGATGAATTTTCTTATCTAATTGCTTTTGGAAATTGCTTTCGCTAAGAGCTAGTTTCTCTTCTAATTTCTTTGTTCGTTTCCACTCAATTTTCATGTTAGTGTACTTAACCTGTAACGATTCTAACATGTTTAATAATGTGGAATTAGACATGTGTACCTCTTGTGACGAAGAGGATGCTTTGTCGTCGTCGTCGTCAGGCCTCCCTTATGGGTCATATACCAATTGTTAGGTCATGATTCATAAATCAACTAGCAATCTAAGCACGAATTCTCGGTATTCGAGTAAGAAATCTTACGGATTACGTTCGGTCGAATATCCGTGTTAAAGATCTTGAGAGAGGTTGTTAGCTTTCCGAGTTTCTCGAACGTATCCTCTCGTTTAAAATATGAAATCGATGCTTGTTATTTTTCTGAATTATAAAACTTGTATTAATTTTGATAGTGTACATCATATTTATACCTATATCCAAGGTATAATTGCTATTAAGTCCTACACTATCAAAACTTCTAATTACGCCCCTAATTACAAGGATAATGAAATAATAAAGCACAATTCTAATGTTCTCTTCAAGAATCTTAGAATATTAGTTTAAGTTACATGGTTTGACGGTAAATTATCATTCTATGTGTCATGTAAAAGTTTTGCGTGATAATATTCAAAATGGAAAATCTGACCCCAAAAACAAATATATTGTCGCACATTTTAAATGCATAAGCACATGCATTGGTCCAAAATTGACAAAATGCGAAATTTTATGAAATTGAAAAATATTTATATACATGATTAGGGGATCATGAATCTACGCTGAATTGATTAAATGCGTTATTTGTACTGATATCATATATTTTCATATGCATAATTGTGTTAAATATGTGGTTAATTGCCAAAACATTATATGTGTTGAGGGGGAGCTTACATAAATATTTGCTATTATCTCCTAAATGATTTACTTGCAATCACGACTTCTCAAGTTTTCATTCTAAGTTTTACATGGAATTTTGAGCTCATTCGAGGAGTCCATTGATGAATTTCATCGCATATTGGGAGTTAATTGCATTTTTTTCAGAAGTTCAGGGAGCTCTATTAAATTTCTTTTGGGTGCAAAAGTAAAAAGAATAAAATTTTCGTTATATAACTAAACAGACTTGATTTTAACGAAAGCCCAAAATGATTTTTCACGGCCCAAAACCCTTTAACATTTCCTGATCGAAAAGTACTTATACATCTTTTCGATCGAAAACTTTTTCTCACCCAAACAAAACGATCGAAAAACTCTTCGCATTCTCAAAAGCTTCAAACGACAATTACGAAAAATCTCAACATTCCTCACTTTCTGCTAAAAACTCGCCTAATTTGAAGATAAAATCCATACTCGGTTCATCTTTTTGTTCCCAAAATCACGAATCGCGAATGTTTTTCAAAATCTTTCGCAGTTATTTCTCGACTTCGCGATTGACTGATAACACTTAAGAAATCAAATTTACTGTGTTTAGATTAGACCATTTTGATTAAATGCATGATATTTGGATTCGCAACTGATTCTGATCATTTTTAGTCCAAATCAAACATTACCGTCGAAAAACTTTAGTTTTCGTTAAATTTTAAATCGATCACAAAACTTAGTGGCAAAAACCTTGTGTTTTGGATAAGTTTTTATTTGATCGTAAAACTTTGCTGCGAAAACTTAAGTTTTTCGATAAAATTTTATTCGATCGCAAAAATACGCGGCGAAAACTTTAGTTTTTCGATAGACTTTTATTCGATCGCAAAACTTTGCGGTGAAAACTTATGTTTTTCGACAAAATTTTATTCGATCGCAAGACTTGCGGCGAAAAACTTTAGTTTTCGAGACATTTTTATTCGATCGCAAAACTTAGCAGTGAAAACCTTGAGTTTTCTACAAAATTTTATTCGATCGTAAAACTTAGCATTCGAATAAAAACACGTCGGAAACAGCATACACTTGAGTTTTTAATCTTTTTCTGAGTCTACGTTATACACATAAAAACTGTTTGCGCTTCGACAAAAAATTAAATTATTCAAAACTAACAATTGCTTAACGTTCCGTTAGGATTCGTGGATTTCGATTTGAAATTCGGATTCCATCCATATCACCCGTTTGGCAACCGTTCGGATTTGAATTTCGATTTTACCCAAATTCGAGGAGAGTTCAAACCCTTTGTTGTTTGATGGATTTGAAATTCGACCACAAGTGGTCCGATTTCAAAATACTAAGACCTGTAACGATTTTCGTAAATAATAATAATAATAGTAATAATATTAATAATAATAATAATAATAATTATGAGTGAACGTTGAGTCGAGCTGACTCGCGTGCTCGATGAGGTTGCTTGAGCTCGACAAACGACGAGTCGAGCCCGCTCGAGCTCGACGAACGATGAGTCGAGCCGGCTCGCGATTAACGTAAAACATTGAGTTGACTCCAAAATAGCTTGCCTTAAGCTCGACGAACGACGAACGATGATCGAAAGCTCGCAAGCCGACACACGAGCTTATTTTATTTTGTTAGTTTATTTATTTTATTTTTGTACATTTTAATTTTTAATAAAAAGTTCGAGGTCGAGGTCGAGCTCGGCGAGCTTCATGAGTTGGAGCTGGAGCTCGAGCTCCATTTTGAAATACGGATTCCAAAATCCTAATGTTTGCCAAACGATGGATTTGGATTTGAAATTAGGATTTTGAAATTTATAATTTGAAATCATGGGTTTCAATTCAAATACACAAATCCAAACGCACCCTAATATAATTTTCATTTGAATCTTCCAATCTAATAATTCTTATTCATTTTTTTTTCAGAGATGGCTCATCAAGAATACCAATGCATCTATCCTTCCGAAGGTTGGCTAACCGTCCACGACAACAACTATCAGCTAGACTTAGCCACCTTGCGATGCCCCGATGAAGTCATCATTTCCATATTAAAAGGACATCCCTTATGGTAAGCACTCACCATGACTGCATCAGTCCAGATGGTATATCTCCAGTAATTTTGGGGATGCATGAAGAGCCACGTTGTAGGTGATGATGTGACCTACACAACTAAAATAAACCAGAAGCACGTCATCATCGACAAAAATCTTCTGGCCTTAGTCCTCCATCTACCGCATCATGAAGTCTGCGACCACCTACCCACAGATGCGGAGATAGTGGGAGATATGCTTCAGATGGGATACAAGCCACCGCTGACTAAATTAGTCAATTTTCAGAACAGCGGGATCCCACACCCATGGAGGACCTTGTTTTGAATTATCAACAAGTGTCTCTCCCCGAACCACTCAGGATTTGATAAGGGGAACTGGAATATTTTACGAATCTTCCATGGAGTCATCTTCTCCAAGAAATATGACGTGGCCCAGCTCATCTGGAATGATCTGGCGGACCAAATGCGTCAACGAGAAACCGAAGGCAAAGTTCATGCCTTACATTCGATGGTTCGCGGTGGTGATCTCCCATTTGATGGATGTACACCCGGAAATTCCTCGCCTGCCACCTGTCAGAGGATACATACCGCCAAGGCTGCGGTTTTTCCACAATCCGAAGGCATCGGATCTGGCACTCCAACCAATGTTGATCCCGTTGGAGCTTCTACGTCTAGCAGACCCTATCGATGAGGCGTACCAAGATTATTGCCAAAACAATTCTATCACAGAGGCCATGGTACGGTCCGTCGATATTGCTTCGATGTCTATCCATCAGGAATCACCGGTCAGGAGCATAAGCAGCGGCCATTGAGCCCGAAGGTGCAGCCCGTGTGCCCACACCTCCAATAGCTGAATCTCCTGAAGCCACCGACTCAAATGAGGAGTGCAGATTACTACTTAGGGGTTTCCGCAGATAACAAATTTCTGCCCCGTCTGCATCTACCTCCACTACAACGGCTTCGGTTTTTCCTCCTCCACCACTACCGGTCCTGACGACCACACATGTTCCCATTAAACATGTTCCAACATTTATAGAGATGATTCCTCATGTTTTATCTCAAGGATTGGATGGAAACCCCGTTGGTCCCCCGACATTTTCGGAAACAACAACGGGCCAACCACCGAAGTGGTGACTTCTGGGTTGTCAACGGGTGTCTATAGACGTCCCGTAATAACAAGTCCTTTATAGGTGACACGTCAGTTATATTTTCTGACGTTGTGACAGTGGAGCATCTCCCTGGCCCCACTACGGAGGTACCTTAGTTTGTGACGGAGCAGAGATTATAAGATGCTCTTTCGAAAGCCCTCAACTCTCTCAAAGACCGACTGATGAAAAGAGTTCTCCACGCCATCAAGACTTTTTGACGGGATATCGGGAAAGCACCAGTCTCCGAGGCCGCTCCATCCGAAACCCAATCCCAACCCATTTCCTCACCACCACTAACCACCACCATACTTACACCCATCCAACACATGTTTATCACCCCAACCCAATCTCCATCCCTTATAAACCCATACATCATATATATCACCCAGCTTCATGATATTTTAATATCTCGCCTGCTAGCCCTCGAGACAAGGACCCCTGCCGAGGAGAGTCTATACCGCCGGCTAGTAGATGACCCCGAGCCGCCTGCTCAAACACGCTGCCGAGAAGAAAGCTCCCGAACAAAGCAAAGGCATGACGATCCTCATGATCCGGATCGCCATGAGGGGCAGAAAAGGAAGAAGACCACCAAAAGCGGACGTGGTCAAAGTCGAGAGAAGACATCCTCAACACGTGAAGCTGGAGGATCGTCAACTAACCCACCAACCACACAACCCACCAACAAACAACCACCATATCCCACACACATACAATACCTTTGTCTCCAAAAAGTCCAAATCCAATCCCGGCCTCCGTGCTCCAAGATCAATCTGAAGCAGTTAACTACAATCCACATACGATCGTAGACGACTACATACTAAGTGAGAAGTGGCTGACACATTGGGGACCAGAGGAAGCAGCTCAAGCTCGCCTCTCCAACGTCACATATTTCGTACAACAAGCTTTGGTTGATTTGGTCTGCTTGAAGATGAAGAACTTCAAGAAGGTGAAAACTCCAATACTGAACTCCCGGCTGCCAGAGATGATTAGGCACTGAGTGGACACCCCTCCTCGTCTTTCAAAGGGGACTGTCCGAGTCGAGACGCCATGGGAGAACGTTCGGATTGAAGTGTCATTCCTTGAAGATATAAGGAAGTAGATCTGGAGAGCTCCAAACTTTATGAAGAAGCTGAACGAGCTTAATCTATGGGGGATCTCTCCTTGAGAAGAACGAGAGAAGATGGAACACATCTTCATGCTGGCTTACCTTGGCCCGGATCGAAGTGGCATCCCAACGGATCAACTCAGAAGAAACATCAGGAGCCACCGATCCTCCAACTCGTGGGTGTATCACACATGATTGGAAATTATCCAACCTCGATCTACATCATAGAGCGAGCGGATGTCAATCACACTCGAGAAGAGATAGACGAAAGCTATCTACCATTCCTTCCACCAGACGAAGTCTACCGTCTGTTCCAGATGTACAAGAAAAAATACGAGACACATATTGGATACATCAAGAAGGAAGGGCTCGAGGGATTGAAAAGATTCATTGTGCGGTATATTAAATTTCACACCGCACACGACCTTCAAATAGCTGTGGAAAACAACATGAAAAAGGTCAATATGGAATCGCCGCTCATGAACTGCTCAACGACTTCCCGGAGAACT
The DNA here is from genome assembly GCA_004919715.1 of Linderniella brevidens. Taxonomy (NCBI): domain Eukaryota; kingdom Viridiplantae; phylum Streptophyta; class Magnoliopsida; order Lamiales; family Linderniaceae; genus Linderniella; species Linderniella brevidens. The sequence goes on along the minus strand of SWDC01000151.1, from coordinate 9,386,466 downwards.
ATATCTTCAAGAAGCTAGGTCTCGCCATCACGTATCGGAATCCAGTCATTGGAAATACGAGAGCGATGATGAAGTCTAAAGCACATAAGTTCTGTGACGGGACGTTGAAGCTCATAAGGAAGAACTTCGAAAGAAGGTTGGCGGAGATCGATGAAGAAACTATCTTCGAGGACCTTGGAGAAGAAGAAGCCCGCTCCTAACTGAGCTTCTCAATGCAATCAACGAACGGTTAGAGCTGAGGAATGTTGTCTGACGCTACGAGACAGCATTGGATTGAGGAAGTCCTTCTACGCCCCACAAGGATAAACAGAGCTGAAGAGCAAACGAGCACAAATGAATAGATTGAAGAAGACTTAGAAAGTGTGCTTCGTTTTATTATTTATCCTTGTAATTAGGGGCGTAGCTTATATTTTTTATAGTGTAGGACTAACTAGTAAATATACCATGTATATAGGTATAAATACAATGTACACTATTGAAATCAAAAGGCAAGAATTTCATAAATTCACAAGGCTAAGAATTCACATTCTAGAAGGAGAAACACAAACGAAAACTTTCTCACTCTAAAATTTTCTCTCTCGTGATCTTCAACCGAGATATTCGACCAAAGGTAACAAATCGATTATCTATATTTGAATATCTAGAATTCATGCCTAGATCTCTCGTTAGTTGATTAGTTAGGACCTAATAGAATTTGTTTGAAATCTGGGTTGATTCGTGTGTAAGTAAAGCATAATCATCAAAATCATAAGAATTCGTGGGAGAACCACCTTAGATTTAAAGAAACTTGACGAAATTTTTTAAAATTAGTTTCGCCGGTTGAGAAGGTTTTTTGTAGTAGAGTTTTTGCAATGTGAGGTTTTCGTAATGGTCGGGTTTTCGGAACGCGTATTGAAGTTGGTTTTGCAAAAACAGCCCATTTAGCAAAATTGCCCACTAGTGAGAAAACATGGACTACAAAAAGTTTGTAAGTACTATTTTTTTTAAAGAGAAGGAGATTAATTTTAAATATTTTTATTAAATTTGAAACGAATTTAAAATAATTATACTACATGCATAAATTATATATCTAATTAATTATTTAATTACTAATATTAAAATATTTCTACTTCCCCTTGAAAATTCAACAGAAACTCCCCTCAAACTTATAAAGATAGCTTCTCCTAAATTAAATAATTAATTCTCATCTTGTATTTTATGAGAAATTAACTCCCCTTGATAAAAGCGCACATATATAATACTTACAATATAAAAGGTCCGTGAAGCACAATCGATCAATTGTCGAGATGTAGCATTCCCTTCTTAGACAAAGGGAAATGGAAAGGTTTTTCATCCAAAGCCTTGGTAAATAAGTTGGCTAGCTGAAGCTCGGTACAAGTACATATCTATTGTGCATTTTTCCATTTGATCTTTTATAAAGTGAAACCTAATGTCTATGTGCTTTGTGTGTGAATGGTGTACATGATTGCATGTAATAGCTATTGCACTCTTAGAGTCATTATAAATAGGAACATTATTTAGATCAAACCCATAATCATGTAGTTGCGTACACATCCACAGGATTTGAGAGCAGCAACTAGCGGCGACAACGTATTCTGCCTCAGCAATGGAGATTGATATGTAATTTTGTTTCTTGGATGACCAACTTACTAGTTTGTCACCCACGAATTGCGCTCCACACGAGATTTTTTTCTTGTTCATCTTGCACCATGCATAATCAGCGTCAGTATAACTAAATAAATTAAAACCTGCGTTTTTGGGTACCACAGTCCGAGATTTGGTGTCCCTTTGAGATACTTCATGATTCTCTTCACGGCAAGCATGTGTGACTCCTTAAGATTTGCTTATAAGCGAGCACACAGGCACGTGGAGAACATGATGTCGCGCCTACTGGTAGTGAGGTAGAGTAGTGAGCCGATGATTCCCCGATATGTGATTTGATTGAGTGGTTTCCGGAGGGGTCTGGGTTAAGGTGACACATGATGCACATCGGCGTGTTCTTGGTCGTGCAATTCTCCATGTCATACTTTTTCAAGATGTCGTAGATGTATTTTCACTGGCTGATGAAGATTTCATCCGAGAGTTGTTTGACTTGTAATCCGAGAAAAAAGTTAAGCTCTCTCATCATGCTCATCTCAAACTTAGTCTTCATGAGGTCTCCAAATTGCTCGCACATCCTTGGATTTGTGGACCCGAAGATGATATGATAAACATAGACTTGAACTAGGAGATTGTTTGACCCTTTTCGTTAGATGAAGAGAGTGGTGTCGATCTTCCCTTTTGTAAAACCTGACTTGACCAAAAAGTCAGATAGGACATCGTACGAAGCTCGAGGAGCTTGTTTTAGTCCGTAGAGTGCTTTGTTTAGATAGTAGACAGAGCCGGGGTGAGATTGACTCACGAGAAAGGTTGTCTTGACGTCCAATTGATAAACGGTGAAGTTTTTGTGAGTAACGTAGGCAAGGAAGAGTCTTATGGCTTCGATTCGGGCAATAGGGGCAAAGTCTCCGTAGTCGATGCCTTGCTTTGGTTGTATCTCATGGCCACTAATCGAGCTCTATTTCTGATAATGATACCCTCTTCGTCCTTCTCGATTTGAAGACCCATTTGATACCGATAATGGTCTTCTCTTTTGATCTTGTGACTAATCTCCAAACTTTTAGTCTCTGGAATTGGTTGATTTCTTCTTCTATTGTCGTTATCTAGTCGAGATCTGCCAATGCCTCGACTATTTTCCTTGGTGACTTAGAAAACATGTAAATAGACCTTCATGGGTTATGAAGGTCGTGTGCTTATTACTTGATTAGGATCTCCGATTATCTGAGTTGCAGGATGAGCTCGAGTCCGCTTTCTCTCGTGTGGGAGAGGTTGTATGACATTGTCTTCGGTTTGTGCATCTACGAACTTCATCTCATTCGAAGGTGAGATCTTTATCGGGGGATTTTTTTATTCTTCCTCATTATTTTCGTTCACCTCATTTCTTGATGTATATGTCATTTTCTGCATTTTCAGTGACATTTGGTTCTTGAGTTTAAGGAGTTTCATCGGCCACGGTTAGTTGTTCTACTTGTGGTACCGATGTATCACTACTGGAAAAGGTTTGTGGAGGGACTATACTTTGCCGAGGAGTGAAGTAGAAGTTTTAGAATAACATGTCCATATCCTTGTCTCTCATTGTGTTTGATGTGGATGTCACATCCATGGGTGTAAAACTGTGTTGATCTTCTGTCAACACTCTGATAAGTCTGGGTTCTGGACTAATTTGTACATAAGCCATTGTTGGCGTTTCATCAAAGGTGACGTTGGTGCTCTCCATGAAAATTCATTTATTTTCTAGATAGACTCTATACGCTTTGAATGTTGTGGAATACCCTAGAATACTGCTTCGTGTGTTTTAGGGTCAAATTTGCTTCGGTCTTCTCTATCATTTGCAATGAAACAGTTGCACCCGAAGATCAAAAGTACCCTATGCTTGGTATTCTTTTATTGATTAATTTGTAAGGAGCCTTCCCAAATCTCCTGTGAATGTGTGTCCTATTTTGGGTGTAGCATGGAAACTGGCTTTTAGTCTTCTATCACAAAATTGCTCAATGATGAAAAGGTTGTGGCTTAGACCGTCAACGTAGGAGACATTCTTGATTATGGGATTGTCATGGATGAGATCGTTGTGTCCTAGAATGGGTGCGGAGTGACTATTCTTGAAACGCACTTGTCCATCGAAACGTTTTGTGTAGTTGCTCAGCAGCTCTCGTCTTCCAGTCATGTATGTGGAGCAATCAGAGTCAAGGTACCACACATGATGAATCTGCAAAGCAGATTACGAAGATCTAGTTACCCCGTTAAGGATGGGTCCTCCCTTGTTTGCTGAAGGTGCTTTGCACGCAATTTTTGGCGATTTTGGGTACTAAGTCAGTTTCAGATGTATTGCTTGTCTTAATTTCGGACTTGGGAACCCATATTTTTTTCATTCCTATGGGATAGCAAAGCTTAGTGCTTGAAGCAAGCTCCTTTTTGGTCATCCAAATTTGTTTAGTGTTTAAAACTTTGGCTTTGGCCTTAGTTTTAGTGTGCTTTTACACTTTAGAAGTACGTTCCCCCTTTTGCTCAAGTTTTGGATATGACTTAGTAGTAGAGGATACTTTCATAATTTTTTTTCTTAAGAGATACATTCTTATGGCTAGAATTATTAACACTTGAATCAAACATCGATCATAGGAACTAGCATGCATAACAGTCCTTACATGCCCAAATTTAGAAATAACGAAGAGAAAGTAGCAACACGGTCTGAAATGCTTGAAGAGGTCTTGCTACATAATTTCGAGATAAATGTAAAAACAGGAACACTAGATAAGGGTAGTTTCTTCTGAGTCCCTATGGCTTCAGTCTCCCCCTTCTTACTTAGGTTCTTTCATGTGGGCATACGTAAATATGTATTAGTGAAGTCACTTTTGCGAGTCATAAACTTTCTTTTCTGGGTATCTAGCTTGAGAGTGGGGATTCATTTCTAGTTTTAGCTAGAGAGGCAAAGTGATAAGGAATCTCACCCGAGATCCCGAATCTCAAAGTTGCACAACAAAGATCGTCATGTGTTGGAACAATCGACTTTATCGAACGGATGAGGAATCCGTTGATTGGTCTAAATTCTTGATCTTACAACGCACCGCAGAGTAGATCAAAGAAGAGCGATTCGTACTACGAATCAAAACACTCGCAATCTGATATGAGAGTTTTAGGATAGCTCACGAAAAACAACTGTAACCCTCAAATAAAAGGAAATTCGAAACTTTATTAATAAACTGGTGTTCCCTTCAATGAGAACTGATGTCTATATATAATAATTGACTGATAACAAACTAATCGAAATTTAAGCATAAATATAGGATAATCTAAACTAACTAAATCATTTAACTTAAACATAAATCTAGGAATTTAAAAACAAACTCTAGCTGAAATCTCTGCCCAAGGAGAGGTCAAATCAGCAATAATGACAAAAATTGCACTTTAGTCCTTCATGTCTTGAATATTTGCATTCTAGTCCCTAAACTTTCAAAGTTTGCCAAATCAACTCCAATTAAGTTCTTGAAAATCATGTTTCTGTCCTCTTGACTCTCAATTGATGCAAACTTGATCTTCTCGTCTCCAAGAATCTTCAACATCAATAGATTTAGCTTTTCTTTGAACTTCTTTGCTCGGACGGGTCCAATCGGCACTTGAATTATCAGTTATGTTTGCTTGAGCTCATTCATATCCATTTGTTTTCAATGGCTTTTACACCTTGGGGAAGGTCAACTAAGTTCCAAACTAAAACTCCAAAAAATAAATTGTATAATACTCCCTGTATTTCGGAAAGAGATGAAATTTTCTCCTAATGTTGATAAAATTCAACATTTGACTCCACGGATGAGCTCTAAATTTTCTGTGATGCTTAGAAAAAATGTTAGAGTCATGTTTTATAAGTAAATCATATAGGAGACAATAACAAATTTTCATATAAAACTCCCCCTCAACAATTGCACGATTTAACTTTTTGGCATTTTAAGCACATATGTAGTACAATTTGGCATATGAAAATTTACTATCTAAGAACAAGTAATGCATTTTAAACAATTCAGCATAAATTCAATAAAATTTTTGCATTTTTCAAACAAATTTCGCATTTTATCAATTCTGAGCCAATGCATGTATTAATGCATTTAAAATGTGCGAAATATATTTTCAAATAAATAAAAAAAATTCAAAAATATTTTTGTTTTGGGGTCGGATGGGACATTTTGAACACTATCAGACAAAAATTTCTTAAGACATATAAAAATAATAATTTGCCATAAAATCATGTAACTAGACTAATATTTTAAGATCTTAGTATGAATCACTTCGACAACTCTCGCAAGTTTCGCTCATACCACTCAATTTATTTTTATCATGAAAATATTTATTAGATATATGACTCATATCATCACTACAAAATTATATCAATTAATTTGTTATCGTAGTTTTTTTTAATCAACTTACCTCGTGAAAGTTCATCATTTCGAATCAAATGGACTTTTAAGGGATTATTTTTAGGCTCTGACTAAAGGGGTAGGAAATTTTGGGTTAGTGAGCTGAAAAAAATTCTTCAGTTCCAGGGGCCCTTTTGTGAAATTCTGTGTTGAACCTTTTGCTTTTCTTTTCAGGATGAGTCGCGTCTTCTTTACAAAACTTTGAGAGATTAGAACTTCTTTTTGGGTCGAGACCGTGCTCCTTTCGAAGGTTCCACAGTTATGGAATTCGAACCCAAGGTCGTGCTTCTCTTCTCGTTTTCTCTATTTATAAGATATAGATTATCGTTTGAGAAGTTCACTTCGAGGTGCTTCTCTTTTACGAGTATACGAGATTATCTAGGAGAAGTTCACAACGATATTCATGTTTCTCTTCTATAATGATTGAGAAATTCATCATGTGCATCTATTTTGCTCTCCCCCTCTTTTTCTTGATTGAGTAACCCTGAATCTTGTGAATAAGATTGAAGGCTTAATTGGGTTTGATAAAGAAAAAGAATGTCGGAGAAGGTCAAAAAGGGATTTCTAGGGGAAAAATTAAAGGATTTATAATTGGGCTAAGTGAGGAATTTCCTAATATGCCCTTATCATTTTCATGACGAAATAATCACAAAAGTAAGAATGAAGCTACGAAGTACAAACTAAAGAATAGTCATTTGAAGTGTGACACACTCAAGAAAAAAATTATTGAGGTTCAAATTCTCACATATGTAATGTGGCTTTGTGTCTAGTGAAACGTACGAGGTTCTTTGAGTAAAAGAAAGTCATATGAATTTTTAGACAAAGAACTAAGCATATATATCGAAGAAATATTTTTGTGAGTGATTCAAAATAGGCAAAATTATCGTCATCCACCATTTTTTTATTATTGTTATTATATTTATATACTATTAAATTTGGGATATAGTCACGCAAGATAATCAAAAAAATATCAATAAGCACATAGAATATCACATAGAAGCATAATATATCATGTAAAACACTTTTCAAGTAAGATTGAGATTCAACATGCCTAACTTTGCAATAAGGAATTGGAATCGTTTTTCATCCAATGCCTTAGTGAATAAGTCAGCAAGTTGAAGCTCCGTTTTTACAAAATACATATCTATAGTGCCTTTTTATACATGATCTTTTATAAAATGATAGCAAATATCTATGTGTTTTGTGCGTGAATGATGAACATGATTGCAAGTAATGCCTATAGCACTTTGAGAATCATTGTAAATGGGAATGTTATTAAAATCAAACCCGTAATCAATCGCGCAGTTGTGTCCGCATCCATAGAATTTGCGAGCAACAGCTGGTAGCCGCAACATATTCCTCCTCGGCCGTTGATGTTGACACGCAATTTTGTTTATTTGAGGATCAGCAAACCAACGTTTCACCTAAAAATTGTGCTCCACCAGACGTGCTTTTTCTGTTCATTCGACAACCTGCATAATCAGGGTCAGTATAACCAATTAATCTAACATCAGTATTTTTATTATACCATAGCCCTAAGTTGGGAGTTCCTTTTAGATAGCGTATAATTCGCTTGACTGCTTGCATGTGGGACTCATTTGGGTCAGCTTGAAAACGAGCACAGAGACAAGTGGCAACCATGATGTCGGGTCGGCTGAACGTTAAGTAGAGAAGAGAACCGATAATGCTCCGATACATTGTGATGTTGACTGCCTTGCCAGACGGATCAACATCAAATTTGCAATTTGTTGAGATGTGAGTACTCATCGGTGTGCTCTTGTCTTAATTAAATCTCTTCAGAATATCTCGGATATATTTGGTTTGACTGATGAAGATTCCATCTTCGAGTTGTTTTACTTGTAGTCCAAGAAAGAATTGGAGTTCTCCCATTAAGCTCATCTCGAATTTGGTCTTCATGAGTTCACCAAATTTCTGACAGAGACGTTCATTTGTCGAGCCGAAGATGATGTCATCAACGTAAACTTGAACGATCATCATGTCTTTGCCTTGTCTTTTGATGAAGAGTGTCGTATCGATGGTGCCTCATATGAAGTTGGACTTGACTAAAAATTCGCTTAGAACATCATACCAAGCACGAGGGGCTTGTTTTAGTCCATAAAGAGCTTTGTCCAATCGATAGACATGATCAGGATGGTTCTCGTGCACGAAGCCATCGGGTTGAGCGACGTAGACTTTTTCTTTTAACACACCATTAAGAAAGGCGGTTTTAACATCCATTTGATAGACTTTGAAGTCTTTATGAGCAGCGTATGCTAAAAATAGTCGAATTGCTTCGATACGTGCCATCGGAGCATACGTCTCGTCGTAGTCAATTCCTTCTTGTTGATTGTATCCCTTGGCTATGACTCGTGCTTTATTCCTAATAACTTCACAATTTTCGTTCTTCTTATTCCATAAAACCCATTTAGTTCTATTGGTTGAGTTCATCTTGCATTGCGATTACCCAATCCGGGTCTTTAAGAGCTTCGCCTACCTTAATTGGTTCATTTTGGCTTAAGAAGCATGTGACTAAGCCGCTTTGAGTATACGTCCTAGTGCGTACTCCACTTGAAGGATCACCGATGATTTGGTTGATAGGATGAGCTCGAGTCCATTTGCGTTCATGAGGAATAACCGAAGTAGATTTTTCGTTGGTTTGTAGATCGAGACATCCTGAATTGATGGGTTGATCATTCGTAGTTGGGAAATTCAATTCTGAGGTTGAATTGAAAGGAATTTCCCATCTGCATTTGTAGGAGCTGCAACACTAGTTGAAGATTCAGAATTAGAAGAATCTTGAACATTTGTTGGAGTCTGAGGAGTGGGAGTATCAATTGGAATTTCTTCCGTAGAGGGAGAAGGAGCACTGCTTGGTATTGAACGAGAGGAAGCAAGCATTTGAAACTCGTTCCGATAAAAATGTTCAAATAGTGAATCTAATCTTCCAAGTCGGCGGGAATTGCTTCTCTTGACTTTGAGGTAGAAGTTGTCGAAAGTTGTTGACCTTGTGCCAACACGCCGATAAGCTCGGGTACTGAACTGTTTTGTTCAGAAGCCAAATCCGTCATTTCTAGAAAGGTGACGTTGTAGCTTTCAAGAATTGTACGAGAAGACTTGAGGTAGACGCGATATGATTTTGAAGTAGAGGAATATCTGACAAAGATGGCTTCAAAGGCTTTGTGAACGAACTTGCTTCGATGCTCCGATCGTTGGCCACAAAACATTTGCAACCGAATACTTTGAAAAATGAGATATTCAGGATTCTTTGATTAATTATCTCATATGGCGTCTTTTCGAAGCATTTGTGAATAATTGCCCTATTTTCAGTAAAACATGTTGTACTCACTGCTTCAGCCCATAGAAAGTGAGGGAGTCCGGAGTATATGAGCATTGTTCTTGTAGCTTCAACTAAAGTCCGGTTCTTTCTTTCTACGACACCATTTTGTTGAGGCATTTTTGCGTCTGAGAATTGTTGAATAATTCCAAGTGATTGATAAAACTTGCTGAGACACTGATTCTTGAATTCAGTCCTGTTGTCAGTCCGGATTACTTGGATTTTCTTTTGCAGGAGATTCTGAGTCGTATTCACAAAGCTGATTATCAAGTCTCCAGTCTCATCTTTAGTTCGGAGATATCTTGTCCAGGTGTAGCGAGAAAAATCGTCGACAATTACTAACACATATTTTCGACCGTTTATACTTTGTGTACGCATTGGTTCACAAAGGTCCATGTGAAGTAGTTCTAAGGGTCGAGATGTTGAAGCAATTTGCTTGAGTTTATGTGATGCTCGCTTCACTTTTCCCATTTGACAAGCCGAACAGTGCTGCTCTTGATGAGGAGAGATTGTTGGTAGACCGTTGGCCAACTTTTTAACAAAGAGTTTGTGAAGAGCTTTGTGATTTAGATGAGACAAGCGTTGATGGCATAAGCTGTTCCTCTTGATTGTAGTCTGTGAGATGAGGCAAACAGCTGTCGAAGGTCGAACTGTTGTCAGATTGATAGTGTAGAGATTTGCTCTCCGTTATCCTGTTAGAAGTTTTTGATTCTGACCATTAAAATTCTGCACTGATCATCTAGAAACACCACTTGAAATCCCTTGTCGCAGAATTGTCCAATGCTGAACAGGTTGTGTTTAAGACCTTGGACGTAAGAGACATCTTTAATCGTCAGATTCGACAGTGGAATGTCTCCAAAACCGAGGATTGGAGCTGAATCATTGTTGCCAAATCGGACTTTTCCATTATAACTGCATAGATAGAGGTTAGGGAGATTTAGGTACCCACTTTTGAATGGGTCCTCTCAAATTAGCAGATTTGATAAGTAAGGTTTGGTCATCTTTGGTTCCTAAATTATTGGAATGCTTTGGTACTCAAACCAACGTAGAAGTAGTTGATTTAAGTGGTACTTCTCTAGGCAACTTTGTCTTATTGGCTTGTGTTGGCCTAGGTGGTGTTTTAGGAACCCAGTGAGGTTGAACATTACATGGGAGGTTAATTTCAGCGCGAACAAATGACTGATTTGTCTTATTGCTTGAGAAAATCTTTTCTCTAGCTAGTCTCCTAAGGTGTTTAGTTGAATGTATGTTGACTGGGTACCTTAGGTGAGGACAAGAATGTATGAAGCTATAAGATTTCTTAATAGTTGGATCTTGTTTCCCACGAGACTTAATAGTTGCATTTGTCTTATAATGATTGTTTATAATTTTTGAAGTAGAGCCGATTTCAAAATTTCTTCTTTCAAAATTAATAGGTTTTAACACATAAGTGGAAGCAACAACATTAAAGTTTGAAAAACAATGGGAGGTGTTTTCTTAGATGTAATCTTGTCCTTAATTAATGATTTTTCTTTCAAAGTAAAATCAGGACAAGTTTTAAAGTAGAGGAAGCTTTGATATTAGAAATCTCCAGTAAAAGCTCATTCTTTTCAGCTTTGAAATTCTTTCTTTCTGTTTCTAAGGAAGCGTTTAAATCACCTATTTTCTTAATAATAGCTGGAATATAACAGAAAGTAGAACTTTGAAAATGATCAAAATTTTCTTCTTTATTTTTAGAAAAGTCTTCTAGGGGATATAATGAATTATAATAACTAGACAAGTTGAGATCCATTGTCTTGTAACTATTATTCTAGTCGGTCTAGTCAAAGGGACTGTCAGTCATATTTGTGGCTTTTCGTTTAGATTCTTCTAAGGGGTTTATTTCTGAAGAATTAATAAGGGCCATTAGAGAAGTTAATCCTAATCCCATGTACTTGCTATCATATAATTGTTTAACATTGACCTTTTTCAAGTTACAGGGATTGTTAAAACCTAAGCCTTCTTTAGGATTATAAAATTCTATATCAAAAGGTTGATTTAGAAAAATAGTTTGATCCGTTTGCCCCCTTTTGTTAGAAGACCATCTAAAGTTTTAATCCTTGAGTAAAGTTTCTTACATTCGTCAGAGATTTCTTTGAAATTATTTGTAGAAACTTCTAAATCTCTCTGACAATCGATAAGAGTTGTATTAAGGTCATTGACTTTAGTCTCAGAGGTAGCTATTGTTGATTCAAGACTAGATATTTTTTCCTTAGCGTTAGATAAGAGAATTTCTAAATGATTTTTCTTATCTAATTGCTTTTGGAAATTGTTTTCACTAAGAGCTAGTCTATATTCTAATTCCTTAGTTCTTTTCCGCTCATTTTTCATGTCAGAGTACTTAATCTATAATGATTCTAACATGTTTAATAATGTGGAATGAGACATTGTTACCTCTTGTGACGAAGAGGATGCTTTATCTTCGTCGTCGTCAGGCCTTCTTGAAGAGTTATCATTTGAGGCGTCTTCGAGGTATGCCATGAGAGCGAGATTTTCATCGTCAGAATCTGAGGTGTCATCCAGCCAATGCTCTTGTTCGGCCATCAGTGCTACTCCAGCCTCTTTTTGTTTAGTGAGTTGGAATATTTTGGAGTAGTAGTTGGCGTCCTTTTTCTTGGAAAGTTTGCATTCTCTGGCGAAGTGCCCTATCTTACCACAATTATAGCACTTTTGTGGTTCTTTGGTGTTTTTAGATTCTGATGACTCGGCCGGTCTTTCCTTGTGCTTGGAGCTTGATGTCCGAAGTCTATTGTCGAGGAAGAGGATTTCTTTTTGTATAACTTTTTGCTCATCATTTTAGAAATGACAGCCAACTGTTTCTTTAACTCCTTCATATCGGGTTCGGAGTCCAATTCAGATTCGTCTTCATCTTCTGAAGAATTTGGCAACTTGATGCTTTTATCTTTGCCAGATCGACTTGTTTTTCTTTCAGAAACAAGAGCTATAGAATCGTCGATCTGCTTGCCCTTAAGTTCTTTTTGTATCTCGTTGATATCTTCCTCGTGTTGGGCGAGATTATCAAAGACGACGTGGATATCCATTTCGTCCAAATCCTTATTTTGACGGATTTGCATGGATATTTTCTTCCACTCCGGTTGAAGAGAAGAAAGAAATCGGATGTTGACCTCCACGTTGGTCTTGAAGATATCTATCTTCCTCATCTCATTAAAAAGAGTTAGATAGCATTGATAGAGTTCATAAACGGTTTCATCTGCCTTGGCTTTGAATGAGTCGTAAGCGGTTAGAATATTTGCTTTCTTGGCATTGACTCCAACTTCGGTCCGTTGCATCATCTTGTGGAGCTCGTCCCACACAGCTTTTGCACTAGATAGACTATCTATTTGCATATAGATGTCATTAGGAATTCCTTGCATTAGGAAAGTTTTGGCTCCTAAATCCGCTTTTGCTCTTAATTGCTCCCCCTCGGTGTATTCACTAAGAATTTTGAGTCTTCGTGAGGCGGGAATGGAAGGATTATTGGTGGCATCGCCTTCTTGGATGAGCCAAAATTGAGCGGGACCTTCTTGAAGAGAAGCTATCAAATTTGTAGCTTGCTCTTTTGTTTCCAAGAAGTTCATGAATCGGCTTCTTCATACGGTGTATTCTCCACTTCGTAGAATTGGAGGGCTAACGTCGTTTCCGAGCGAGTAAGCATCCATTTGTAGTTGATTGGTTGGATCTTCGTGAAAGTTTGGAATTCTAATGAAAAGTGCTTCACAAGTGACAAACTTTGTTAGTAATATTTGATTCGTACTTTAAACAATTTCCCTTTCGTACCTATTTTTCGGTTGTTTTCGAAAAATATTTGATATGAGAATTGATACTTCAAATATTTGCTAAAGAATTTTGATTTTAAGATCGAAAATTTTGAGTATCGTAGAAGATAATTCGGAGACAAATATTTTTCGTAAGTTTTGAAAATTACGAAATTTGATTTCTTTCAAAATAGTGTAAAATGTGTGTGTGTTTGAGCAGTGACCGAAAAGTTTTTACGAACAAAAAATTTTCCGATTAAAAAAAATTCGAACCTATGATCGAAAAAAATTTTCGATTGTATAAGTTTTTCGTTGTATTTATCGAAAATTATTTTTCGAACGTAAGAGTTTTGCAGATTAGATATCCTGTCGAAAAATAGTTAGTCGAATAATTTGTTGATCTCAAAAACTTTTATCGAAAAATTTGTAATCGAAAAATTAATAGTGATCGAAAAATTTTGTTAAGTTTGACTCAAAGTTTTTCGAGTGTGAATTATTCGATCGAAATATGTTTTTGCTAAATTTTTACTCGAAAATTTAGATGATCGAAAATCTTGAGATCGAAAACTTGTTTTACTATTCCAAGTTTTTTCGAGTCAAAATTATATATTTATTTAGCGAAAACAGTATCCGTCGAACAAAAATTTGCTTTATTACGCTCGAAAAAGATATTTATATATGAATCGAAAAACAAATTTTCGAAATAATGTTTTTCGAGTCTTATATTTGAGTAAAGCACACGAGAACAGTGTTTGTCATCGAAAAATTTCTCGGCTGCAAACTTATTCAAAAATTAATTTTCGAGCCAAGTTTTTCGATCGAAAATTCGATCGAAGAACAGCAAAGTTCAATGTAACAGTGAAAATTCCAGATTCAACCGAGATGTTCAATTTAGGTGATGAAATTCTGGATAACCACTCGTTTCTTCGTTCTTAAATATTACGAAAATCAAATCGAAATCAAAACTTAATCGCAAACGTAAATATCGATCTAAATCGAAAATCTGAATTTATATGTCGTTCTAAGCGATTGAAATTAGTACGTAAATCATTCCTAACATATAAGCTATCGCTTAATCAGCAAGATCATCAACAAAATTTGCAAACACTAAGCATTTTGATCAAAATACAAGTCACATAAGTTTTTCGATCGAAAAATCTGGAAAATTATTTTTGATCGTAAAGTCGCGAATTCAATCCAAAATCAATCACGATTCGCTCTGATACCAATTGTTAGGTCATATTTTATCAACTACAGATCGATCTAAGCAGGAATTCTAAATATTCGAATGATAAATCTCACGGTCGAATATCTTCTTTGAAGATCTTGAGAGAGAGTTTCTCGATTACTTTTCTCTCTCTTAGAATGTGAATTCAATGCTCGTCATTTTCTGAAAATGAACTTGTGTAATTATTTTGATAGTGTACATTGTATTTATACATATTTACATGATATATTTACTATTTGGTCCTACACTATCAAAACTACTAATTACGCCCCGAATTACAAGGATAATAGAATTACAAAGCACAATTTTAAATTCTCTTCACTATTTCATTTCATAGTGTCTCTTGAACTTCTTCAAGTCTAACATTACTATCATTGACTTTTCTTGCGAGAAACTCTTTCTCCAAGAAAACACCATGTCGAGCAACAAACACTTTGTTCTCTGACTTGTGATAGAAGTAATATCCTTTAGTTTCTTTAGGATATCCTACAAAATAGCATTTGTCGGATCTGGGGCCAAGTTTATCAACCATCAACCTCTTGACATAAACTTCACAGTCCCAAATCTTCGGAAAAGTCATACTTGGTACTTTACCAAACCACATCTCATATGGAGTCTTTTCTACAGACTTTGAAGGAACTCGATTTAACGTGAATGCGGCAGTTTCGAGCGCGTAACTCCAAAAAGAAAGAGAAAGCTCAGTTTGGCTCATCATAGATATAATTATGTCCAATAAGGTTGTGTTTCGCCTTTCGGAAACGTCATTCCACATTCTTTAAGATAAGCTCCAAACTCCATGCTCAAGTATTCACCTCAGCGGTCCGACCGTAAGGCTTTTATCTTCTTATTGAGTTGGTTCTCAACTTCATTCTTGAAATCTTTGAACCTTTCAAATGATTCAGACTTATCTCTCATCAAGTAAACATAACCATACCTACTGAAATCATCAGTGAATGTTATGAAGTACTGATAACCTCCTCTGGCGTTAGTCGTCATAGGACCACATACATCACTATGAATAGTCCTAACAAGTGATTTACTCGTTCACCCTTTTTCGTAAAAGGCGCTTTAGCCATTTTTCCAAGCAAACAAGATTAGCATGTCTCAATTGATCCTAAATAAAATTGACCAAGAAGTCCTTCTTCTCGTTATTTCTTCATGCGTTTCTCATTTATATGGCCTAGATGACTGTGCCACATAAGAGTCATCCTCTCATGAGAAGTCTTGAGTCTTTTGTTATTGATATTCAAAACGTGTTTTTCCATCTCAAGCAATATATAGACCATTCTTCTCATAAGAACATCCATGAAATAACTCGTCTTTATAAAACAACGAAAAGCATCCATTCTTAATGCTAAAATAAAAACCATCCATGTCCAAACATGAAACGGAAATAATATTTCGCGAGATAGAAGGAACAAAATAAACATTTTTAAGTTCCAAAACAAGTCCACTTGGCAAAGACAAATTTATGCATCCTATAGCAACGACTGCAACGCTTGCACCATTCCCGACGCATAGTTGTACGTCGCCCTTTCTTACCACTCTTTTATTCGTTAGTTCCTGCATATTCGAACAAATATGAGCGCACAAACCGGTATCAAATACCCATTCAGATAGAAGTAACAATGTTAATATCAATAACAAATATACCTGAAGTAGATGGAACCTTTCCATTTTTAAGTCATCAAGATACTTAGGGCATTTTCTCTCCCAGTGCTGAATGCCTTAACAGTAAAAACACTCAGCAGTAGGGGCAACCTTGAACTTAGAAGTGCTCGAAGCTAACAACTTTAGCCTTATTTTTACAAACATTTGGCTTGCCTTTTATTTGACGCTTGAATTTGTCTTTCTTAATCTTTTTCCCACCCGCATGAATT
Source organism: Linderniella brevidens (assembly GCA_004919715.1). NCBI lineage: Eukaryota > Viridiplantae > Streptophyta > Magnoliopsida > Lamiales > Linderniaceae > Linderniella > Linderniella brevidens. The sequence goes on along the minus strand of SWDC01000151.1, from coordinate 9,370,249 downwards.
GCAAACACATGAGAAACTCCTTTCTTCATGTCAAGTTCAGCAGTTTTCAGCATCCCATGGATCTTATCCATCGCGTGCATGTGATAGTTCATGATGAACTGTGAATAGCTACGAGGAAGAGAGTTGAAAATAATGTATGTGGCCAACTCCTTGCTCATAGAAGCTTCAAGTTTCTCCAATTGCTCCACATAACTCAACATCTTGAGCATCTGATCACTAACGGAGTTATTCTCTGACATCTTACATGCCAACAAAGCTCTAGTCACATTATACCTCTCGCTGCGCGCATGCTCTTGAAATATTTTCTTGAGCTGCTCCATGATATTGTAGGACGTGGCCAACTCGAATCGCTTCTGCAATTCGGGTGGCATCGTCGCCACAATCAAACAATGTACATCGATCTCATCTTCACAATGCTTGTCGTACTCATAGACTTTTTTCTCACTTGCGTCAGCACCTGGATCCTTGGGAATGGGTTTGTTCAATACATATTCCTTACGCTCTTGCCTGAGAACAATTCTCAGGTTACGGTGCCAATCGATAAAATTGGTCCCGTTATAGCTCAGTTTATCCTTATCTAACAGAGAACGCAATGAAAGTGCTTGTCAGGCCATTATCTACGTAAAAAAGAAAAGCATTCCGTTATTTTCATGTAAATGTTTTATTCATAAATAAAACTCTCACTATAATTCATTGCCCCGTAGTAGTAGGTCCGAGATCCATATTTTCACTAAGAATAAGCCAACGGCGGCATGAAACTTTATCTTAGTTATTTTAAGTAAGCAACTCATTGCTAATCAAATCTTATTTGATTCTCGATTTTGGTAACATCGTATGTCAGCAAAACATCTCACCAAGACCCAAAACGGTTTGGCCTCTTGATAAGTTAGCATCATTCTATTTGGTACGGCATGTCGGACATACTCCATGCCTCCTAGAGATTGAATACGGTGCCTACTGAGTAGGTTCCACCAATGAACGATCGATAATTCGGCGCGGATAGAATAGCAAGGGAGTTAACTTAATTTTAAAGGAACCCGATTTCCTTAATCCGAATCAAGGAATCTTTAGATTATTTATTGATTCAAAACATGATATAATATTATCCAAAATAATATTTGAACACATTAGAGATGCGAATTATTTAATAATTTGCAAAGATAATCATATCTCAATCTACGGTCAATCGCATTAACCATTTATGAAATTTCACGAGATATATGCACTGTTAGTTTCATACACAACATATACAATATTCTCAGCAAGAATTCACTTTCGATATTATTATCATATTGGTATAACAAGGCATACTCTTATTTAATCATGATCACGTTGCACATATGATATACGAATATGGCAGAATCGAATTCTCAAAATAATCATCATGATATTCGGTCATGTATATACATATCAATATGATAGCAATCATGTTTAACACATATACATACATATACAAATCTATTCCTGAACGAGATAACAATGCAATTATACATAATCCATATATTATGATGTGTCGATACACGAATGTAGAACACAAAAAAAAAAAAATTAACGTGGATCATATATACTATATACGTAGAGCACACTCTCAGATTCAACATATGTACGGAACATGCTTGTCACAAAACAGTTAAGGATACTGCAAGTTGCTCTGATACCACTGTTGGGAATCGGCACACGCAATCAAAGCATTACACGCAGCGGAATATAAAATTTTTATATCAATATCAAACCGATTCCGTTACGATCCATGCGGATAAACCCTAACTAGTTATAAGAATTCATACCTGAAAGTTCTTCGGGATGAGAGATTTCCATTAGTATCAAAAGTATGATACCTCTACCGATATCCACCAAGAACCCGATCAAAGAATCGTTCTTTCTCCAACTAGAGAATACTCGGACGATATAATATGATTCACATGATAGAAAACTCGTTTTCTGCCTTTCGTAAAAAGCTCCCCGCTCTCTTTTAAATGACAAGATTCTCTATATTATTTTGAAGGTCACGGTTAGCTTTATATCCATCCATCTCATGATTGGATAAGATCTAATTTATGTACATTAAGTAAATAATCATTGCCTTATAATATCCCATAATTCTAACAATTACATGTTGACAGAAATCAATGACCTCCTTAAACGTGTCATGCTCAACTTCCTCCCTCATTAATCGATTATTTCCTTGTAGGTTATTTTGTGTAATTATGCTAGCCGATTCCTTCAAATAAAATCTTCCATCCAAAATAGAATAATATTAAATGCTAAATATATATCATATATATATATATATATCATATCACATATGTATTTGAATCATATATATTTTGTATTACATGATGAACAAATAAATTATCATATAATTAATTTATCATCATGTTTACATCTCAATGTAACATTTAAAAAAAAAAAGTAATTTCTCTGAACTTTTTCTTTGTTGGGACCCAGTAGATCCATGTCACGTTGGCAATAGAATTAGAACTCATTCGAATTCTATAAATCATAGTTAGTACCTAGCAAATACATTAAGACTACCCAAATGATGTAGACAATAAGTATCTCAAATAGGAATCATCATCCTTAAGCAGTAATTGCCCGTGTCAATTCCTCGTCTCATAATATCCTAAATAAGTTCAAGGTAGGAACATGTCATCCTTACAAACTTATTAATTTTCTTGATCCCAAAAGTTTATCGTAAATATGATTAACTCTATCACACTGCATGCATTACAATAATACTTTTATCAAGGGGCCCGTCGATATTATCACTCACACAGAATATGAAGGACAAAATATTCTTGATGAACATAATCCACTGCACCAGCCACGCATGTTGCAGCACTGCCCATATAGTCACCTTTTACGGCTAATGTTGGACGATACTAACAGACATGCATGTCCAATGTTGGAAGCATGAGCATCTCAATTATAGAATTCAAAACACGTATAAAACATTAATGACACAAATACAATCCATAATATGTCTCATTTCGGGTCTATCTAATATCATAATCTCCTGATAACTCTTTATCAAATAGTTTGTAGAATATCACTATCATTTAATCCACACATTAATCTTAAACATGATAATTAGTGTTCCATGCTAAAATCAAGATTAAGGATAATGTAGAGTACATATAATATATTTTAAAATGAAATTCTACAATTTAAGTCATCGACTTAAATGATCCACAAATAATTATTTTACTCAAGGAACAAAATGATATAAATCATTCAATTCATGAAAATTATTATGAAATAATAATATGTGGATGTTTTTAATGTTGTAAAAGTTAGTTGATTGTTGATGAGATGAGATAAGATAAGATAAAATGTATTTAATGTCGTAAATGTTAGATGAAATAATAGAAATTTTTCTACTATAAATAGACCGGTGTATTTGTATTGAATCATATTGAAAACATCAATAATACTCTCTCTACAATTCCCGTGTTTATATTTTCTATTCTTGTCTAGTTATAATAGTTTTATAACAGGTTATCAGCACGAGCGCTCTCTGGCAACGATCAACCCCCGGATATATAACTATAATCGAGGTATGGTAATTTTATTTTTTGTACGGTGAGTTTATTTATAACACTCATACACTTATGTTACGAACAGTTTATTATATAAATATAACATAGATACCATTAAAACGCCTTAGCCCGACTGGTTTCGCGGAATATCGTCACTACAAGTGATGTGAGGTCCGGATTTTGAATCCCAGTGGTGGCGCGTGAAATTTTGTTTTTTGACGAGATTTTGAAAAGAGCGATTTAAATAATATTATTTATTTTATTGATATCTCAAGTATATATCATATATATTTTGAATTAATTTTGGACAATACGGATGGACAAATTTTATTACCACTGGGAGAAATTAAATTTATTTTATTAAGAAGAAATACATGTATTTTATCCATCTCAGACTATTATGATTTTCTTATTATAGAATCATGTCGTTTTATACAATGATGAATCTTGCGCTTATTATTTTATTTACCGTGATGCTTATCGGGTGGTGAATAATATTTTTACAATTGTTTCTAAATTAATCGTAATATTTTTCATTATTATGATTACCAAAATATATTTTATATTTTGAAGGATGTTGCTATATATGATGATTGATCTCCGGATTCTTGCTCTACTCATGACGATAATTATCTATATGTTGATTAAGATTTTACCAAGATTCTACGAGAGTGATTAATTACGATATATTTTTTTATGTTATAATATATGTTTCCTATGAATATATTTTGTGATAGAAAGATGTCGATGTACCTGATGATTGATCTCTTGACTACTATTATTTCTACGATGACACTCATCGGGATGCGAACTTTATTTTTCGTAAGGATTTTTACAAAAGATGATTAATTATAATTTTTCTTTAAAGTATTTTCTACGATAAACTTGTATTGATATTTATATTGGAAATATTAATGTTATTCACATCATATATTTGTTTTATATTTTATGATTTGAGTATTAAAATGTGTTTTGTATTTTATGATAGTATGACGAATTTGCAAAGCCTCGAGTTTGTTGCTCTTGACTTATCAGGAAAGAATTATTTATCTTGGGCACTAGACGCAGAGATTCATCTAAAAGCAAAAGGTTTGGGTGACACTATTGTCGACCCAAAAACCACAACGGGTGCAGGTGACACCACTAATACTGTAAAAATCACAAGCGATCAGGATAAGGCAAGAGCTTTGATAGTTCTTCGCCACCCATTCATGCGGATCTGAGAGATGAATACTTGAATGAACAAGATCCCGCTGAATTGTGGAAAAATCTGAAAGATCGATCTGAGGTATGAATGGATGCATTTAAGATTACAGGATGTTAAATCCGTAAATGAATATAACTCGATTGTTCATAAGGTGACTGCCACACTGAAATTGTGTGGAGAAACAGTCACCAAAGACAGTATGCGGGAGAAAAACTTTTCATTTATCAAATATGATATTGCAACAGTAATATAGGGAGAGGAGATTTAAAAAGCATTCGGAGTTAATCTCTTGTTTATTGTTGGCTGAACAAAATAATGAATTGTTGATGAAAAAACACGAATCCCGACCGACTGGTTCTACTGCAATCCATGAAGCGAATGCATTCAAAGGTTATAATGATAATAGTCGAAGCAATGATCGTGGACGTGGTCGTGGTGGACATCGCGGTCGTGGACGTGGCCGTGGTCAAGGTCGTGGATGTGGCCGAGGAAATTACGGTGGTGGTTATCAGCATTTCCGTGGTGGTTATCATAACAATCGTGGCGGTCATCAGAATTTTCCCCAGAAGAGGAAAAATTACGAAAATAATGACGAGAAGAGGCACACTGAACAAAAGAACAACGATGAGAAATGCTATCGTTGTGGTGGTTCGGGCCATTGGTCACGGTAACTGTCGCACGCCGAAACATTTGGTTGAATTATATCATCAAAATAATGGCAAAGAAAAGATAATTGAAACGAATTTTGTTCAAAGTGAATTGGCCTCTGCTTCTGGGACAAAAGTTGAAAATACACTGAAGAGTATATTAGAATTGTGCTTTATTATTTCATTATCCTTGTAATTAGGGGCGTAATTCGAAATATTGATAGTGTAGGACTTAAGAATAATTATACCTTAAATATAGGTATAAATATGATGTACACTATCAATGTAAATAACAATTCATTATCCAGTAAATAAAAGTTTCGAATTTATATTTTAAACGAGAGGAAATGCTCGAGAAACAAGGAAATATCTAACAACCTCTCAAGAACTTCAACGTGGATATTCGACCGATCGTATATCCTAAAATTTCTTACTCGAATAACTAGAATTTGTGCTTAGATTGTTCGTTGATTGATAAATAAGGACCTAACAATTGGTATATAATAGCAAATCGTGATTATTTTCGGACAGAATTCGTAATTTTCAGATCAAAATAATTTTCCAGATTTTTCGATATAAAAACTAACGTGACATATATTTTGATCGATATTCTTGATAGTGCGAATTTTGCTATTGATTTTGCTATTGATTTTGCTGATTAAGTGATAGATTATATGTTAGGATTGATTCACGTACAAATTTCAATCGCTTAGAACGTAATTATAATTCAAATTTTTTATCTATATTGATTTTTAAGTTTGCGAATCAAGTTTTGTGTCTAATATGATTTTCTTAAATCTTGATATATTTTGCTATTAAACGTGGTTGATTCTGTATTTAATCTCAATTAGAACTGTTAAACCAGTGATTATCCAGAATTTCCAAATCTAAATTAAACATTTCGATTAAATCTGGAATTTTCACTGTTACATTGAACTTAATTGTTCTTCGATCAAGTTCTTCGATCGAAAAAAAAAACTTGAATTGAAAATTATTTTTCGACCAAGTTTACCGCCGAGAATATTTTTTTTCGACCACAAACACTATTTTCGAGTGTTTTACTCAAATTTAAGACTCAAAAAACATTATTTCAATAATTAGTTTTTCGGTTCATATATAAATATTTTTTCGAGCGAATAAGTTTTTCGATCCATAATTAGCCATAACATATTTCCGATCGAAAAATTTTTGCAGTCAACAATTTCAGTCAAACTAAAAACAAAGTTTTTTTTTCGATCACTAGTAATTTTTTCATCACAAGTAATTTTTTCGATCACAAGTTATTCGATTAACAAGTTTTGCGATAAGAGTTTTTGCGATCAACATAGTTTTTCAACAAAATATTTTTGTTAAGATCATCTTTTCAACAATTTCCGAAAAATATTCTTCGATAACTAAATCTTTAAACTTTCGAAAAACTTTTTAGATTAAAAAGCATAATATTTTTAAATCGAAAAACCCTAATGATCGAAAAACATTTCAGCCACATCATTTCACGACCGGATCATAGGTTCAAAAAGGAAATTGTTTAAGTGCGAATCAAATATTTCTAACTAAGTTTGTCACTTGTGAAGCATTTTTCATTATTATTCCAAACCTTCACGAAGATCCTACCAATCAACAAAAATGGATGCCTACTCACTTGGAAATGACGTCGGCCCTCCAATTCTTCGACGAGGCGAATACACGGTATGGAGAAGCCGGTTCTTGAACTTCTTGGAAACGAAAGATCAAGCCTCAAATTTCATCGCTTCACTTCAAGAAGGTCCAGCTCAATTCTGGTTCATTCAAGAAGGAGATGCCACAAACAATCCTCCTATTCCTGCAACCAGAAGACTTAAAGTCCCTGGTGAATATACCGAGGGGGAGCGTTTAAGAGCCAAAGCAGACTTGGAGCCAAGACTTTCCTAATGCAAGGAATACCGAATGACATCTATATGCAAATAGATAGTCTATCAAGTGCAAAAGCCATGTGGGACGAGCTCCACAAGATGATGCAACGAACAGAAGTTGGAGTCAAAGCAAAGAAAGCAAATATCCTAACTACTTATGACTCTTTCAAGGCCAAGATGGAGGAATCAGTTTATGAACTCTATCAAAGATATTTAACCCTTCTCAATGAAATGAAGAAGATTGATATATTCAAGACCAACATGGAGGTCAACATCAGATTCCTTTCTTCTCTTCAACCGGAGTGGAAGAAAATATTCATTCAAATCCGACAAAATTAGGATCTGGACGAAATGGATATCCACGCCGTCGTTGACAATCTTGCACAACATGAAGAAGACATAAGCGAGATTCAAAAAGAACTAAAGGGCAAACAGATCGACGACTCTATAGCACTTATCTCTGAAAGAAAACAAAGTCCATCTCGAAAGGATAAAAATATTAAGCTGCCAAGTTCTTCAGAAGGTGAAGAAGAATCTGACTCAGACTCCGAACCTGATATGAAGGAGTTCAAGAAACAGTTAGCTCTCATTTCTAAAATGATGAGTAAAAACTTTTACAAAAAGAAATCCTCGTCTTCGGCCAATAGACTTCAGATCTCTAGCTCCAAGCAAAGGGAAAGACCGGCCGAGTCCTCAGAATTCAAAAGTGTCAAAGAACCTCAAAAATGCTATAACTGTGGAAAGGTAGGACACTTCTCCAGAGAATGCAAACTACCCAAGAAAAAGGATGCCAACTATTACTCCAAAAGATTCCAACTCACTAAACAGAAAGAGGCTGGAGTGGCATTGATGGCAGAACAAGACCATTGGCTGGAGGATACCACAGATTCTGAAGACGAAAATCTTGCACTAATGGCATACCTCGACGACGCTTCAAATGATGACCCATCCAGGAGGCCTGACGACGACGACGACAAAGCATCCTCTTCATCACAAGAGGTACAATTGTCTAAATCCACGTTATTAAACATGTTAGAACCGTTACAGCTTAAGTACACTAACATGAAAATTGAGCGGAAACGAACAAAGGAATTAGAAGAGAATCTAGCTCTTAGCGAAAGCAATTTCCAAAAGCAATTAGATAAGAAAATTCATCTCGAAATTCTCTTATGTAACGTTAAAGAAAAAATCTCTAGTCTTGAATTAACCTTAGCTACCTCTGAGACTAAGATTACTGAACTTAATACGATTCTTATTGATTGTCAGAGAGACTTACAGCTTCTAAAAATAATTTCAAAGAAATTTCTGACGAACGTAAGAAACTTTATTCAATGATTAAAACGTTATATGATCTTCTAAGAAAAAGGGGTCAAACGGATCAAACTATATTTCTAAATCAACCTCTTGATACAGAATTTTATAATCCTAAAGAGGGCTTCGGTTTTAACAATCCCTGTAACCTAAAAAAGGTCAATGTTAGACAATTTTACGATATCAAGTATATGGGATTAGGATTAACGTCATTAATGGCATTTACTAATTCTTCCGAAATAAATTCTTTAGAAGAATCTAAACAACAAGCCACTGATAGGACTGCCATTCCTTTTGACTACACCGACTTGAATAATAGTTACAAGACAAGAGATATCAACCTGTCTAGTGATTATACTTCATTATATCCCCTAGAAAATTTTTCTAAAAATAAGGAAGAAAATAATGATCATTCTCAAAATTCTAATTTCTGTTATATTCCAGCTATTATTAGTAAATAGCTATTTTACACGCTTCCTTGGAAACAGAAAGAAAGAATTTCAAAGCAGAAAATAACGAACTTTTATTGGAGATTTCCAATATCAAAACTTCCTCTATTTTAAAAACTTGTCCTGATATTATTTTAAAAGAAAAATCTTTAATGAAGGATAAGATTAAAGCTAAGAAAGACGAATCCTTAAATGCTTCAAAAAGGAAAAAGATTTTTACTAACTCTGTTTCTACTCCATCAACAGGTAGAGTAGTAAAAGAGGTGAACCATGCTAAGGAAGAGTGCCTAGATTAAATTTTCAGAAGCAAAATGATTTGTTATCTATTTTTTCTATGTCAAAAACTATGGACACTCGTCCGAAGACAGCTATTTCTAGTATTGTTAATTCAAATTATGCGGTAAAGCCTATTATTTTTTAAAGCACAAACTTTGAAATTGACTCTACTTCTAAAAACAATATTCATTCTAAAACAAATGAAAGTCTTAAGTCTCATAAGAAACAAGACCCAGCCATTAAGAAAGCTTATAGCTCTATACATTCTTGTTCTCACCTAAAGTATCCAGTCCACGTACATTCAGCTAAACACCTTAGTAGACTGGCCAGAGAAAAGATTTTCTCCAGCAATAAGATAAATCAGACATTTGTACGTGCTGAAATTAACCTCCCATGTAAGGTTCAACCACAATGGATTCCTAAATCACCACCTAGGCAAAAACAAGCCAATAAGGCTAAATTGTCTAAAGAGGTACTACTTAAACCAACTACTTCTAAGTTGGTTTGGGTACTTAAGCATTTTAATAATTTATGAACAAAAAATGAACAAATCTTACTTATCGACTCTGCTAATCCGAGAGGACCCATTCAAAAGTGGGTACCTAAGTCTCCCTAATTTTTTAAATGCAGATCAATCATGTGTGGTATTTAGATTCTGGTTGCTCCACACACATGACGGGAAAACAAGAACTGTTGAGCAACTACCAAGATCGTTACAATGGCAAAGTCTGATTTGACAACAATAACTCAGCTCCCATACTCGGATTTGGAGACATTCTACTGCCAAATTTGACGATTAAAGATGTCTCTTACGTCCAAGGTCTCCAGCACAATCTGTTAAGCATAGGTCAATTCTGTGACAAAGGATTTCAAGTCGTATTTCTAGCTGAACAGTGCCAAGTTTTGAATTGTCAGAATCAAGAACTTCTCACAGGATCACGAAGGTCAAACCTATACACAATCAATCTGACATCAGTTCGACCTTCGAAAGCTGTCTGCCTCATCTCTCAGACAACAATAAAGAGGATCAGCTTATGGCATCAACGTCCGTCTCATCTAAACTTAAAAGCTCTTCACAAACTTAGTGTTAAAAAATTGGTTAACGGTCTGCCAACAATTTCATCTAATCAAGAGCATCACAGTTCGGCTTGTCAAATGGGAAAAATGAAGTGAGCATCACACAAAATCAACCAAGTTGCTTCTACATCTCGACCCTTAGAATTACTGCACATTGATGTCTGCGGACCAATGCGTACACAAAGCATCAACGGTCGTAGATATGTGTTAGTAATTGTCGACGATTATTCTCGCTACACATGGACAAGATATCTCCGAACTAAGGATGAGACTGGAGACTTGATAATTAGCTTTGTGAATACAACTCAGAATCTCCTGCCAAAGAAAATCGAAGTAATCAGAACGGACAACGGGACGGAATTCAAGAATCAACGTCTCAGCAATTTTTACCAATCACTTGGAATTATTTCACAATTCTCAGCCGCAAAAACGCCACAACAAAATGGTGTTGTAGAAAGAAAGAACCGGACTCTAGTTGAAGCTGCAAGAACTATGATCATTCACTCGGGTCTTCCTCACTTTCTTTGGGCTGAAGCAGTGAGTATAGCTTGCTTTACTCAAAACAGGACAATTATTCACAAACGCTTTGAGAAGACGCCATATGAGCTAATTGATACACGAATTCCGAATATCTCATTCTTCAAAGTATTTGGTTGCAAGTGTTTTGTGGCCAACGATCGGGAGCATCGAAGCAAGTTCGATCGCAAAGCCTTTGAAGCCATTTTTGTCGGATATTCTTCTACCTCAAAATCATATCGCGTCTACCTCAAGTCTTCTCGTACAATTCTTGAAAGCTACAACGTCACTTTTCAAGAAATGACGAAATTGGCTTTTGAATAAAACAGTTCAGAACCCGAGCTTACTGGTGTGTTGGCACAAGGTCAACAACTTTCGGCAACGTCTACATCAACATCAAATGAAGCAATTCTCACTGACCACGAAGACTTAGATTCTCTATTCGAACACTTTTATCGGAACAAGTCTCAAATGCCTGCTTCGTCTCACTCAACTCCAAGCAGTGCCCCATCTCCCTCAGTGGAAGAAATTAATAATGGGACTCCTCTTCTTCAAAATCCGACAACTGTTGGAGAATATAATTATTCAGAATCCTCATCTAGTACTGCAGTTCTTACAAATACAAATGAGGAAATTCCTATCGACTCAACATCTGATTTGAATTTTCCAACTTTAAATGATCAATCAATTAATTCGGGATATCTCGATCTCCAATCCAATGACGACTTTACTTCAGATATTCCTCACGAACGCAAATGGACTCGAGCGCATCCTACTGATCAGATTATTGGTGATCCTTCAAGTGGTGTATGTACTAGGACGTCTACACAAAGCCGTTTATTCACATGCTTTCTAAGCCAAAATGAACCAAATAAGGTGGCCAAAGCTCTCAAAGACCCGGATTGGGTAATTGCAATGCAAGATGAACTCAACCAGTTCGAGCGTCTACAAGTTTGGACATTGGTTCCTCGACCTCAAGGAAAAGCCATAATTGGAACAAAATGGGTGTTCAAGAACAAGAAAAATGAAAACGGTGGAGTAATCATGAATAAAGCACGACTCGTAGCTAAGGGATACGATCAACAAGAAGGAATTGATTACGACGAGACGTATGCTCTGGTTGCACGCATTGAAGCTATTCGCTTGTTCCTAGCATACGCAGCTCACAAAGACTTCATAGTCTATCAAATGTACGTCAAAACTGCATTTCTCAATGGCGTATTAAAAAAAGAAGTCTACGTCGCTCAACCCGACGGATTCATACACGAGAACCTTCCTGATCATGTCTATCGATTGGACAAAGCTCTCTATGGACTAAAGCAAGCCCCTTGTGCTTGGTATGATGTTCTGAGCGAATTTTTTGTCAAATCCAACTTCATCAGAGGAACAATCGATACTACCATTTTCATCAAAAGGCAAGGCAAATACTTGATGATCGTTCAAGTTTACGTTGACGACATCATCTTCGGATCGACGTATGAACGTCTCTGTCAGAAATTTGGTAATCTCATGAAGACAAATTTCGAGATGAGCTTAATGGGAGAACTCCAATTCTTTCTTGGTTTACAAGTCAAGCAACTCGATGATGGAATCTTCATCAGTCAGACCAAATATATCCGAGATATTCTGAAGAGATTTAATCAAGACAAGAGCACACCGATGAACACTCCTATGTCTACTAATTGCAAACTGGATGCTGATCCGTCTGGAAACGCTGTCAACATCACCACCTATCGAAGGATTATCGGATCTCTTCTCTACTTGACATCAAGTCAACCTAACATTATGTTTGCAACTTGCCTATGCGCCCGCTTTCAAGCCGACCCAAAGGAATCCCACATGAATGTTGTCAAGAGGATTCTACGATATCTCAAAGGAACTCCAACCTTAGGGCTTTGGTATCCTAAAAATACCGACTTTCGACTAATTGGCTACACTGATGCTGACTATGCAGGTTGTCGAATGGATAGAAAAAACACTTCTGGCGGAGCACAATTTTTAGGCGAAAAGTTGGTCTGCTGGTCTTCAATGAAACACAATTGTGTATCAACATCGACGGCCGAGGCGGAATATGTCGCGGCTACCAGCTGTTGCTCGCAAATTCTATGGATGCGGACACAACTACACGATTACGGGTTTGATTTCAATAACATTCCCATTTATAGTGATTCTCAAAGTGCTATAGCCATTACTTGCAATCCTGTTCATCATTCACGCACGAAACACAATACGATATCAATTTATAAAAGATCATGTAGAAAAAGGCACGATAGATATGTATGTTAAAACGGAGCTTCAACTTGCCGACTTATTCACTAAGGCATTGGATGAAAACCGATTTCAATTCCTTATTGCTAAGTTAGGCATGTTGAATCTCAATTTTACTTGAAATATGTTTTACATGCTCTAGTACGCTTCAATCTGACATTCTATGTGCTTCTTAATATTTCTTGATTATTATGCGTGACTCTATCTTTTAAAGTTTTTTTTAATTAAAATAAAAAAAATTATATATATATTTTACATATGTATAAATATATTTTATTTTTTATTAAATAAATATATATAATAATACATATATATAAATATTATCAATAAGAAAAATGGGGGATGACGATGATTTTGACCATTTTTGAAATCGCTCACAAAAATATTTCTTCGAAATATATATTTAAATTCTTTGCCTGAAATTCAATATAGAACTTTGTATGATTCACTAGACGCAAAGCCACATCATACTTGTGAAGAATTTGAACCTCAATATTTTTTTGAGTGTCACACTTCAAATGACTATCTTTTGATTTGTACTTCGTAGCCTCAATCTTGTTTTTGTGTTTAGTTTGTCATGAAAATGATAAGGGCATATTAGGAAATACCTCACTTGACCTATATTATAAATCCTTTATTTTTCCTCTAGATATCCTCTTTGAGCCTTCTCCGATATTCTTTTTCTTTATCAAACACCCGGTTAAGCCTTCAACATTATTCAAACGATTCGGGGTTACTCAATCAAGAAAAAGAGTGGGAGAGCTAAAGTGATGCCCATTCCGCATTTCTCAATCATTATAGAAGAGAAACACTGATCTCACTGTGAACTTCTCCTAGATAATCTCATATACTCCTAGAAGTGAAGCACCTCGAAGTGAACTTCTCCAATGATAATCTAGATCTTATGTGGAGAAAACGAGAAGAGAAGCACAGTCTTGGGTTCGAACTCCATAACTGTGAAACTTTCTAAAGGAACACAGTCTCGACCCAAAATCAAAGAAGATCTTATCTCTCAAATCACTAAAAAGAGTTTACTACGGAAAGGAAAAGCAAAAGGCTCAGAATAGAATCTCACAAAAAGAGCCCCTGGAAGAGAAGAATTTTTACGCTCACTAACCCGAAATTCCTATCCCTTAGTCAGAGCCTAAAAATAATCCCTTAAAAGTCCCTTTGATTCATAATGACGAACTCTCACTTGGCAAGTTGATTAAAAATACTACGATAACAAATTAATTGATATAATTTTGTTGTGATGATAAGAGTAATATATCTACTAAAAATATCCTTGATAAAAATATATTGAGGGATACGAGTGAACTTGCGAGAGTTGTCAAAGTGATTCATACTATGCTCTTAGAATACTAATTTAGTTATTTGAATTTATGGCAAATTATTGTTATATATATCTTGGAAATTTTTGTGTGATAAAAATTTAAAATAAATAAATCTAACCCCGAAACAAAAATTATTATTTTTATTATATTTTATTTTATTTTATTTTATTTTATTTTATTTTATTTTATTATTAATATTATTTTATTTTCTATTTTAATCGCACATTTTAAATGCATTATAACATGCATTGGTTCAGACTTGATAAAATGCAAAATTATTCTTGAAAAATGCAACATTTTCATAAACTATGTTGAATTGCTTAGAATGTGTTAATTATGCTTAATTCGGCAAATTTTCATATGTACCGAAAATATGTGTAGGTACTGAAAAGTTTATTCATGCAATTGTTGAGGGGGAGCTTTTATATGAGAATTTGCTATTATGTTCTACATTCGTAGAAACTTGAATCCTAACAATTTATCAAGTCTCGCAGAAAATTTAGAGCTCATCCGATGAGTCAAACGTTGAATTTCATCAACATCATGAGACAATTTCCTTCTTTGCGGAAATACTGGGAGTATTATACAAATTATTTTTGATTTAATTCATAAATTTTATTTTCAACCTATTTTTATCTAAAGCCCAAGAATATTCTTTTTACTTTCGCTCCAAAAAGAATTTTCACTTTACCACATCGTAAAGTATTAAAATCACTTTATCACTCGAAAAACTCTCTCACACGCTACACATTCTCACTCGAAAAACCTTTCATCTTCTAAGAAAAGCTTCGAACAACCTTCGGCATTTCACTTCGACTTCATCATTTCTCAAAATTTTTAGATTAAACGTGCGGATTTCGAAGGTAGAAATATTTTTCGATTCATTTTCTGTTCAAACACATCCACTTATCGATCATTTTCACGAATAATTTTCTGAAGAAAGTTCATACTAATTTTTCCGACGAAAACAGATTTTTCGACCTTCAAATCAAAGTATTTTCACTCCATCTCTTGGGTTAAAATCATGATATTCGGATTCGCCACTGCTCTCTGAACATTTCGAACCCAGATACACCCATGATTTACCCAGAAATCGAAGATTATGTTTTACGTATTTACTGTTTGATTTGAAAATTTTCGATCAAAATAGTCTTGAGTCGCAAACAGTGTCATCGAAGAACTTTTCTTTTCGTTAAAATTTTATTCGATCGCAAAACTCAGTGTCGAAAACCTTTTGTTTTTGAAATAATTTTTCGATCGCAAAACTACGCGGCGAAAAAACATAATTTTTCGATTTTATTTTATTTCGATCGCAAAACTAACCGACGAAAAACTTAAGTTTTTTTCGACAATTTTCTTTTCTCGATAGAAAACTTAATAAACGAAAATAATTTTATTCGATCGCAAAACTTGTCAATCGAATAATTCTTTACTCGAATAAAAATACGCTGCAAAAAACTTAGAAAATTTTTCAAGACTGAGACAAATTTTCGATCGCAAATTTTAAATAAAAAAAATCGAATAAATTGTTAATCGAATAAAAACACGCATTTAAGACGTAGTTAATTCTACAAATTTTCACTAAGTCTTTCGCGATAAGTTTTTCAATGTACAATCTCTCCATTCGTAATAATCAAATTCATTCTTTCATGAAACTTGATCAACTAATGAATCTTATATTATTTTTGCAAATATGGCAAGTCCCAACTACCCTCATATCTATCCTTCTGGAAGTTATATGACCGTCCAAGACAACAACTTCCAACTGGATTTAATTTCGGTGTTCGGATGACGTCAAACTATCCATACTCAAAGGACACCCCCTGTGGCCAGCTCTGACCATGACGGCCACCGTACCGATGGTTTATCTCCAGCAATTATGGGGATGCATGCAGAGCTTCGTTAACGGCGACAGCATTGAATATATGACCAAGCTCAATACAAGGCACATCGCACTGACGAAGAACTTAATGGCCATGGTGCTCGATCTCCCGCACTACGATAAATATGACCGATTACCAACAGACGCGGAGATTGTAGAAGACAAGCTCAAGATGGGATACAAACCGGCGCTAAATAAACTAGCCAACTTCAAAAATAACGGCATTCCTCATCCATAGAAGACTCTGTTCGGCATCATCAACAAATGCCTCTCCCCAAAACACTCCGGATTCGACAAGGCAAATGGCAACATTTTGCGTATTTTTCATGGAGTGGTCTTCTCTAAGAGATATGACGTGGCTCAGCTGATCTGGAACGATCTCGCCGACCAACTGCGTCAGAGGGAGACGAAGTCGAAGGCCCGATCCCTTTCATATGTTCGGTGGTTTCCAGTAATGATCTCGCACTTCATGGAAGTCCACCCAGAGATCCCAAAACTTCCATCGATCGCGAACTACATCCCGCCATGCCTTCATTTCTTCCACAACCCAAAGGCCGCCGATCTAGCACTCCAACACATGCTGATCCCATTGGAGCGGCTACGTCTCGCTGATCCAACTGACGAGGCCTACCAAACTTACTGCCAGAACAACTCCATCTTGGAGGCGATGGTACGTGCCACGGATCCAGCCCCGGCGACTTCTCAAAGGGAAGTAATATCATCAGAGCCCGAAGTTACACCTCAGGAGATTGAACCCGAAGGTGTCTCTCATGATATCTCTCCTGAGGCAACCGACTCCGATGAAGCACAAAGACTCCAACGAAGGGGCCCTCGCCGACAACAAATCTCGGCCCCGTCTGCAGTGCCTTCATCCATAAAAGCTTCGGAGCCAACACCGGGTGATCAGCTCACTGAACAGATTCAAATTGAATCTGTCTCAACACCCATAGAGGTGATACATATCGTATCATCTCAAGAATTAGGTGGAACCCCTATTGGACCCCCGATATCTTCGGAGCCAACATAAGGCCAACCCTCTGAAGTGGTGACTTCAGGGTTGTTAACGGATGTCCTTAGACATACCGGACCCTCAAGACCTACTATAGGCGGCACATTGAAAATCTATTCCGATGTTGTGACAGTGGAGCGCCTCCCTGGCCCCACTCCACCGATGTTCGTGACGGAGCAAAGACTACAAGAAGCACTCTCCTCAGCCCTATCTTCAATAAAAGACCGTCTGATGGACCGAATGCTCCATGCTCTCGAGACTTCCCGAAGAGACACCGGGAAAACACCAGTCTCAGAAGCTGCTCCCACCGATACACAAACCACACCTGTCTCCTCACCACTTCCTACCACCACTCCACACACCCCACTACAACCAATCCTCACCACCCCAACTCCATCATCCTCACTTGTAAACCCATACACCATTCCGATCACCCAGCTTCACGATATCCTCATTTCGCATCTTCTCGCACTAGAGACAAAAACTCCCGCAGAAGAAAGTCTCTACAGAAGATTAATAGATGAACCAGAGCTGCCAGCACAAACAACGTGCCGTGAAGAAAGCTCCCACCCAAAACGTAGACATGACGATCCTGATGATCCGGATCATCATGAGGGGGAGAAACGGCAACGAACAACAAGGAGCAGCAGTGGATTGAGTCAGACAAAGACTCAAGAAGCTGGAGGATCGTCCTCACACCCACCAACCACACAACCTCAACTTCAAACCCGCCAACAAACTACCACACCTCCCACCATATCCCAAACACTAACTCTCTCTTCTACAAATCCAAATCAGATCCCAACCTCAAACCTTCCCCAAGTTCATCAAGAAGCAATTGCCCACGATCCACATTTGATCGTAGATGACTACATACTAAACGAGAAGTGGACGACGGAATGGGAACCAGAGAAAGCTGCTCAATCTCGACTCTCCAACGTCAGATACTTCCTAGAACAAGCTTCAGTGGACTTGGTACTGCTTGAAGAAGAAGAAATTCAAGAAGGTGAAGACTACAGTTCCGCTCTCCCAGAGCTACTCGAAATGATAAAACTCAGAGTCGACTCTCCTCTCCGTCTATCAAAAGGGACAGTTAGAGTCGAGACACCATGTGAGAACGTCAAAATTGAAGTCCCATTCATTGAAGACATAAGAAAGCAGATCTGGAGGACTCCAACAAGATTAAGAAGCTCAACGAACTCAATTTGAGGGGCATCTCACATTGGGAAGATAGGAAGAAAATGGAGCATATCTTCATGCTCAACTATCTCGGACTCGATCAT
The DNA here is from genome assembly GCA_004919715.1 of Linderniella brevidens. NCBI lineage: Eukaryota > Viridiplantae > Streptophyta > Magnoliopsida > Lamiales > Linderniaceae > Linderniella > Linderniella brevidens. The sequence continues at coordinate 9,351,559 of SWDC01000151.1, read as the reverse complement.
AGTGGCATTCCAGCTGATCAACTGAAGGAAAACTTCAAGAACAAGCCACCAATTCTCCAACTCGTTGGAGTCTCTCACACGATCGGAAGATATCCAACTCCTATCTACATAATTGAGCGAGCGGACAGCAACCGCACTCGAGAAGAAATAGACGAAAGCTATCTCCCATTCCTTCCACCGGATGAAGTCTATCAACTATATCAAATGTACAAGAGAAAGTACAAGACACATCCTGGATATATCAAGACTGAAGGACTCGAGGGGCTAAAAAGATTCATGGTGTCAAATACCACAACGCACATGACCTTCAAATTACAATAGAGAACAACATGAAGAAGGACAACATGGAATCTCCGCTTATGAAGGGCTTCCCACTTAACAACTTTCCCGAGAATTACATTTTCAAGACCCCTGGCCTCGCCATAATCTATCTAAAACCAATCATTGGAAAGACAAGGGCTATGATGAAGTCAGAAGTTCATAAATTCTGCGACGGGACACTTAAGTTGGTGCGGAAGAACATACTGAAGAGATTGGGAGAGATCACCGAAGAGACAATCTTCGAAGATCTTTGTGAAGAAGAGGCCCCACTCCTGAACGAGCTTCTAGATGCCATAAATGAAAGATTGGAGTTGAGGAATGTTGTTCGACGCTACGAGACAATATTGGGATTGAGGAAGTCTTTTTATGCCCGACAGGATAAAAGGAGCTGAAACGACAATAAGCACAAAGGGCGAGATTGAAGAGTATATTAGAATTGTGCTTTATTATTTCATTATCCTTGTAATTAGGGGCATAATTAGAAATATTGATAGTGTAGGACTTAAGAATAATTATACCTTAAATATAGGTATAAATATGATGTACACTATCAATGTAAATAACAATTCATTATCGAGTAAATAAAAGTTTCGAATTTATATTTTAAACGAGAGGAAATGCTTGAGAAACAAGGAAATATCTAACAACCTCTCAAGAACTTCAACGTCGATATTCGACCGATAGTATATCGTAAGATTTTCTTACTCAAATAACTAGAATTCGTGCTTAGATTGTTCGTTGATTGATGAATAAGGACCTAACATACACATTTCGAAACTGCGGATTTCTAGTTTTTCTTGAAGAAAACTAATCTACTATGTATTATTATCGTGTGTTTTATTATTGTATGTATTGTATGCTTTATTATTGAGTGATTTATTATGTATCGTTTGGAGTATTTTATTAAGTTATATGTTTTCTTGTGATATATCTGTTTATTTTAATAATGTTTATTATGTGTTTGTTTATAAAGAAATTTCTCTGATGGAAACGAACATGTGCAATGGAGAATTATGTCTTGCAGACTGTGCAACGACTCATACGATTCTTAAGAATAAGAAATATTTCGATCATCTTGGAATGAAAGAAACAAGTGTTTTTACAATATTGGGTAGCACAAATATAATTGAAGGCTCCGGAAGAGCCAACATTTTACTACCCAGAGGAACAGTGCTAATAATTGAAAACGCCTTATATTCTCCTAAGTCTCAAAGAAATTTATTTGAGCATTAAAGCTATTCGACATAATGGATATCATGTTGACACTGCAGAAAAAGCAGATGTTGAATATTTGCACATTACAAAGGGGCTTTCTAATGATAAAAGAATTATGGAAACATTACCTTCCTTTGACTATGGGTTGTATTACACATATCTAAGAACGATCGAATCGTATGCTACCGTAACACAGAAGTTTACTAATGACAGTACATTTAATGTTTGGCATGACCGGTTGGGCCATCCCGGTGCAATTATGATGCGGAAAATAATTGAGAATTCTAGTGGGCATTTAATGAAGAACCAAAGGGTTCTTCAAAGTAATGAATTATCATGCGTCGCTTGCTCTAAAGGGAAAATAATATTCGGCCATCAATAGCGAAAATAAAGAATGAATCCATAACATTTTTGGAGCGTATACATTGTGATATTTGCGGACCGATACGTCCATCATGTGGACCATTTAGGTATTTCATAGTATTAATTGATGCATCGACTAGATGGTCTCGTGTATGTTTGTTATCAACACGCAACATAGCATTTGCGAGATAGCTTGCAAAAATGATCCGACTAAGAGCACATTTTCCAGATTATCCGATAAAGAAAATACGTCTTGATAATGCTGATGAATTTACTTCCAAGGCATTTAATGATTATTGTATGTCTATCGGAATTGATGTTGAGCATCCCGTGCCACATGTTCATACGTAAAACTGTCTTGCAAAATCGTTGATTAATCGTTTGCATTGCAAGACCATTATTGCTGAAGTCGAATCTTCCCTCGTCTTGCTGGGGACATGCTTTATTGCATGCACCAACACTAATCCGCATCAGGCCAACAAGTTATAATGATGTCTCCCTATTACAAATGATTCATGGTCAGGAACCAGATATTTCCCATCTAAGAATTTTTGGATGTGCAGTATATGTTCCAGTTGCTCCACCACAACGAACAAAGATGGGACCTCAAAGGAGGTTGGGAATATATGTCGGACATGAATCTCCATCGATAATAAAGTATTTGAAACCTCTAACTGGAGATTTATTTACGGCTGGATTTGCCGACTGTCATTTTGATGAATTGAATTTTCCGACATTAGGGGGAGAAAAGAAACAGCTGGAGAGAAATGTTAGTTGGAATGAATTATCGCTAAATCATTATGATCCTCGAACTAAAGAATGTAAACTCGAAGTTCAAAGATAATTCATTTACAGAGTTTAGCTAATCAACTGCCAGAAAGTTTTACTGACCTTAAAAGAGTGACAAAGTCACATATACCAGTTGTTAATGCTCCTGCAAAATAAATGTTCCAGCGGAACATATTATTGAGCCTAAGCCACAGCTAAAGCGTGGTAGGCCATCGGGTTCCAAAGATAAAAAGATAATGATAAAAAGAAAAGGAGCAAATAATAATAAGAATGGTCCAACCGATGATTTATCGACTAGAGAAGAGTCGATGGGCATAAAAGATAATGAGAATGAAACTCAGGTACCTGAACGTTCAGAAAATAATGATAATGAAGAGATCTCGATAAACTATGCCCAAAATGGACTTAGATGGAACCGAGATAAAGTCAACATCGACGATAAATTCTCATTTAACGTAGCGCTACATGAAATGAATGAGATTAATGAGAATGAGGATTATGAAACAAAGTCTGTACAAGAATGCAGACAAAGAAATGATTGGCCAAAATGGAAAGATGCAATCGAGGCCGAATTGAAATCACTTAAAAAATGAAAAGTTTTCGGACCCGTTGTCCGTATACCAATGTAAAGCCGGTTGGATATAAATGGATTTTCATTAGAAAGAGGAATGAAAACGGCGAAATTGTAAGATACAAAGCACGGCTTGTTGCGCAAGGTTTTTCGCAACGACCAGGTATTGATTATGAGGAGACGTATTCTCCTGTGGTGGATGCAACTACTTTTCGTTATATAGTAAGTCTGGCAGTACGAGAAGGTCTCGATATGCGTCTTATGGATGTTGTCACTGCTTATTTATATGGAACACTTGACAGTGACATATATATGAAGCTTCCCGAGGGATTTCAGTTGCCTAAAAATTCAGGGCCCCGAAACGAGTACTCAATTAAGTTGAATAAATCGCTTAATGGATTAAAGCAATCTAGGCGAATGTGGTATAATCGCCTAAGTGAATTTTTAGTGAAAGAAGGGTATCGGAATGATCAAACTTGGCCCTGCATATTTCTGAAAAGATGTATGAGTTTGTCATTATAGCAGTCTATGTTGATGATAGCAATATAATTGGAACTCCTGAAGAGTTGACCAAAGCTGTTGATTGTTTGAAAAGGGAGTTTGAAATGAAAGATCTCGGAAAAATAAAATTTTGTCTTGGACTGCAAATTGGAATATTTGTACATCAAGAGACTTATACGAAAAAGGTATTGAAAAGATTACATGGACGAATCTCATCCATTGGATACTCCAATGATTGTTAGATCTTTAGAAGTGAATAAAGATCCCTTCAGACCACGCGAAAATGATGAAGAGCTACTTGGTCCTGAAGTACCATATCTTAGTGCTATTGGAACATTAATTTATCTTACGAGTCACACGCGGCCTGATATAGTGTTCACTGTAAACTTATTTGCAAGATATAGTTATTCGCCGACTCGTAGACACTGGAATGGAGTTAAACGGATTTTTCGATACCTTAAAGGAACATCTGATATGGGATTGTTCTATTCAAATGAGTAGTTGGGTATGCAGATGCTGGCTATTTGTCTGATCCACATAATGTTCGATCACAAACAGGTTATTTATTTACATATAGTGGAACCGCTATTTCATGGCGGTCAGTGAAACAAATTTTAACAACTACTTCGTCTAACCATCCGGAAATTCTCACTATTCATGAAGCTAGCCGAGAATGTGTTTGGTTGCGATCGCTAATTGAGCATATCCAACAGACTTGTGGGTTACTTTCTGAGAAATTACTTCCAACGATCTTATATGAAGATAATGCGGCATGTACTGTCCAATTAAAGGAAAGATATATTAAAGGGGATAGAACAAAGCATGATTCACCGAAATTTTTCTTCACCCGTGATTTGGAGAAAAATGGTGATATTGATGTACAACAAGTGCGATCAAGTGAAAATCTTGCAGATTTATTTACGAAAGCACTTCCCCCAATTATTTCAGGAAAGTGGTATATTCAATTAGAGTTCGAAGACTCCGAGAATTATAATGATGTTATCATCGGGGGAGAAAATACGCGTTGCACTCTTTTTCCCTTTTCTGTGGTTTTTCCCATGTGGTTTTCCCAGTAAGGTTTTTACTGAGGCAACAAATGAACGCATATAATAAGGAATTATGTATTTTTTTTCCTTCACTAGGTTTTTATCCCACTGGGTTTTTCCTAGTAAGGTTTTAACGAGGCAAATTCTTTGAAAAACATCCAAGGGGGAGATTATGAAATAATAATATTTGGATGTTTTTAATGTTGTAAAAGTTAGTTGATTGTTAATGAGATGAGATAAGATGTATTTAATGTTGTAAATGTTAGATGAAATATTATAAATTTTTCTACTAAAAATAGACCGATGTATTTGTATTAAATCATATCGAAAACATCAATAATACTCTATCTACAATTCTCGTGTTTATATTTTCTGTTCTTGTCCAGTTATAATAGTTTTATAACAAAAATAAATTTAAAGCACAATATTCCAAAATATTTGGCTTCTTGATCACTATACTAACATGCTGCCACATCAATATACCACAACAATGCGTCGTGATGGATTAATAATCGTATGTTGATGTGGCAGTAATGTGGAAATTTGATGCTGCACCAATCAATGCCACGTTAGAGGTGCTTAGATGAGCACGCAAAATTTATATATATATATATATATATATATATATACATAATGATCTTTTTCTAGTACTACTTTTATTAATGTGTAAATTTCCTTTTCAGTACTCTTTGATGTTTCAACTTCCTGATCAGTACCCCTCCAAGTATTTCTTCCTGTTCCGTACCCATTTGCGAAAAATTGTGTGTTTAATACCATCAAACATTGAAAAGACAAAAATAACCTTTCATTACAGATTAGTTATACCAATGGTTCTCATTATTATACCAATATATTCAATTATTATACCAACTGTTATCATTGTTACACCAAGTAAAATTTAAGAGTATTATACCACTATTATACCAAGTGTTCCCATTATTATACCAATATATTCAATTATTATACCAAATGTTTATCACTGTAATACCAAAAATAATGTTATTATAATATCCGAATTTTTTTGTATACATTCGAATATATTGGTAGAATAATCAATTTTATTGGTATAATAAACGGTTTTACTGGTATAATAATCGTGCTTATTGGTATAATGCGCAAAAATCACTTTCGTATAATAATACTATAATAACATTATATTTGGTATAATAGTGATAACAATTAGTATAATAATTGAATATATTGGTATAATAATAAGAACATTTGGTATAATAGTGATAACAGTTGGTATAAAAGTGATAACAATTGGTATAATATTCTTAAATTTGACTTGGTATAAAATTGGAGAGAATTGGAATAATATCTATGTATAAAGTAAAGTTATTTTTGTCTTTTTAACGCTTTTTGGGTACCAAACCCACAATTTTTTTTCAGATGAGTACCTAACAGGAAGAAATAATTCAAATAGCATTTAAGAGGAAGTTGAAACTTCAAATGGTATTGAAACGGAATTTACCCTTTATATTAGATGGATGAGTCTTGTATCAAATTGGTCTCAAATTAGCCTTTGGGTCCCAAATGAAAATGGTTTAAACACTTGAATATCAATCCAAATTTAAAATAACTTTGGACGCGAAACGAAAAAATTTACGTAGGAACCGGAATTTCCCTTTTTTTTACATTAGAAAAAGCTAATTCTATCCGAATACAATTCCTGTAGGATTTCCTTGACTGCAAGAATTGTAAGCTATATTGGCTTCCCTTAAATTGTTTTTTGTTAACAAAAAACGGAGTCAGATACACTTTGTTTCCGTGAATGATCAGGAAGTTCCATGACATCACTGCCAATCTAAGTAAAACAATCATTTTACTCGTAACTAGACAGCATTACCAACTTTTGACTAACCTAACATTAATCATTCAAACCTACTACTATTATTCGACCCATAAAATAAAATCCCCAATCGTTTATAAATGCCAGCGCATAAAAATACTGGATTTTAATTCCCGATATCTAAAACTTATTTTGTTTCATCCCTGTTTTCATTCAATTTGGGAACTCAAGAATGAAACGTGTTACATCGTTTTTACAAACTAGACAAATGATGTAATCACTGTCGCCCGATTAGGTTTAGTCGGTGCATAATGTCTTCCCATTTTTGCACTCCGTAATGGAACATTTTGTGTTAGAATTTTCTTCAACTTTCTCTTGGTTGATTTTCTAAGATTATCCGCCACGTCAGCAATTAAATATCATTTACCTCAAATGCGACTTAGTCCTCACTAGCTTGATATGTCATATTTTTTCCTTTTTGTTTTCTTTATACCCCATCTATATATCGGACACTTAATTGTTAAATCTTTTTCTGGAAGTAGGAGATTATTAGTTATGTATTTATGCAATATTTTAATTGATTCGGCCATATCACAAGGTTCTCGTTCCGATACGTACGTTGTGGATCATCTTTCACCTTTATAAGTTTTTCGATTATCAGATCTTTTTTTTTATTATTATTTTCGGTCATCCATTTGTTTTATTAACTAAATCAAAATATTGGGCATATTGTCAAATTAGTAGAACTATTAAGCATAATATTAAAAATAATTATGTAAATGTTAGAGAGAAATTGGAGAGGTGCCAACGAGGTCGTGACTCTAGCGGAGAAGGCTCACGCGCCACGAATTATGGATCATGTGGTAGAAGTCCCAAGATTGAGTACTTCATTCCAACATTTTTTTAGTGCATTTGTCATACATTGACCCATGGGCGGCTCATCACCATATGTGGCCTAAAGCGAACATAAAAAATGGGACCTTTTTTACTTGACGACCTAGTACAACCATCATCCTTTATCCGAGCTCGGAAGGGGCGAATATAACAGTTAAAGTTTATAAAAGTCGGATTTTTTTAAAAAAGAAAATAAATTTTTTTCTTGTAGTGGAATTTTTCAAAAAAATTAAAAACTATTTTTACATGAAATTTATTCTTATACTTTTTTCTTACGAAGTTCTTTTCTAAAATTATTGTAATTAATATTTCATTTTATATTGATATAGCGAATTCATTTAATCTTTTTTGCGATACTATGGATCTTACGTAGTTTTGTATAATTTTCAATTTTTAAAAAGTTCTTTTTGCAGAAACAAGAGTGGCGGGAACTGTCAATATAAGCCAATATCAATGTACTCTAACTATCGGTTTATGTTAAATTAGGATCTTTCAATTTTTGGGCTTTTTTATTAATAAAGATTTGTTTATATGATAATATTATTAAAGTCAGGGCCTCAAGATATTGGACATTTTTAACTAACTAAATTCTATTTATATAATAACATTTATAAATTGCGGGCCTCAAGATATTAAACTTTTTTAACTCACTAAATATGATTTATACAATAGCATTATTAAATTGAGGACTCAAGATATTAGACATGTTTAACTAACTCAATTTTAGTTATATAATACTATTACTAAATTGAGGACCTCAAGATATTCGACCTTTTTTACTCATTAGATTTTATTTATATAATATCATTACTAAATTGAGAGCTTCAAGATATTGGACCCTTTTAACTAACTTTATTTATACAATAGTATTACTAAATTGAGAGCCTCAAGATATTTGACATTTTTAACTCACTAAATTTTATTTATATAATATCATTACTAAACTGAGGGTCACAAAATATTGGACCTTTTTAAGTCACTAAATTTTTTATTATATAATATCATAACTGAATTGAGGGTCTAACATTTTTAACTAATTAAATAATATATATATAATAGTATTACAAAACCGGAGGCCTAAAACCCTTGCTTCACTTGCTTTACCCAAAAGTCAGTCCTGCATTGACCTGGATTAGTGAGGTTAAACCGATTGGCGTAGTTTGCACGCTATTGCACTGACTCCCGTGGTTTGCTTGGTCTCCTGTCTGAGGTTTTGTCGGGTCCCCCAGAAATTGGAGAGGTAAAAAACTTTTTTATTTGATATTTTTGTGTAAAATGATTTTATAGAACACAAATCGTCTATTTATCGTCAAAGAATTCAAATTACAACCGAAAAATAATTATTAACACCTATCATTCATAATCAACCATCAAACTTTGGCAACCGCCGTTTTAACATAAATATAAATTGTTATATGAAAATTATTATTATTATGAAATATTATATTAAGATGTGGATGTTTTTAATGTTGATAAGATTAGGTTCATTAAATGTTGTAAAAATTAGTTGATTGTTGATGAGATGAGATAAGATGTATTTAATGTTGTAAATGTTAGATGAAATAGTAGAATTTTTTCTACTATAAATAGACCGATGTATTTGTATTGAATCATATCGAAAACATTATTATCTCTCTACAATCCCGTTTTTATATTTCTGTTCTTGTCCAATTATAATAGTTTTATAACACGTTATCAGCACGAGCGCTCTCCGGCAACGATCAACCTCCGGGCAAGATCTTATACAACTATAATCGAGGTATGGTAATTTTATTTTGTGTACGGTAAGTTTATTTATAACACTCGTACACTTATGTTGCGGACAGTTTAAATTATATAAATATAACATATATACCACTAAAATGCCTTAGCCGAGTGGTTTCGCGGAATATCGTCACTACAAGTGATGTGAGGTCCAGATTTCGAATCTCAGTGGTGGCGAGTGGAATTTTATTTTTGACGAGATTTTGAAAAGAGCGATTTAAATAATATTATTTATTTTATTCATATCTCAAGTATATATCATATATATTTTGAATTAATTTTTGACTATACGGATGAACAAATTTTATTACCACTCGGAGAAATTAAATTTATACATCTCTGATTATTATGATTTTCTTATTATAGAATCATGTCGTTTTATACAAAGATGAATCTTGCGCTTCTTACTTTATTTACCGTGATGCTTATCGGGTGGTGGATGATATTTTACAGTTGTTTCCAAAATATAGTTATTAATTGTAATATTTTTCATTATTATGATTACCGAAATATATTTTATATTTTGAAGGATGTTGCTATATACGATGATTGATCTCCTGATTCTTACTCTACTCACGGCTATAATTTTCTATATATGGATTATGTTTTTACCAAGATTTTACGAGAGTGATTAATTACGATATTTTTTTTATGTTATAATATATGTTTATTATGAAATATATTTTGTGATAGAAAGATGTCGCTCTACCTGATGATTGATATTTTGACTACTATTATTTTTATGATGGAACTCCTCGGGATGTGAACTTTATTTTTCGTAAGGATTTTTACAAAAGAAGATTAATTGTAATTTTTCTTTAAAGTATTTTTTTTTACAATAAACTTGTATTGATATTTATATTGGAAATATTAATGTTATTCAAAACATATATTTGTTTACTTTATGATTTGAATATTAAAACGTCTTTTGTATTTTATGATAGTAGGACGAATTTGCAAAGCCTCGAGTTTGTTGCCCTTGACATCTCAGGGAAGAATTATTTATCTTGGCAACTAGACGCAGAAATTCATCTAAAAGCAAAAGGTTTGGGTGACACTATTGTCGGCCAAAAACCACAACGGGTGCAGGTGACGCCACTGATACGGTAAAAACCACAAGCGCTCAGGATAAGGCAAGAGTTTTGATAGTTCTTCGCCACCACATTCATGCGGATCTGAGGGATGAATACATGAATGAACAAGATCCCGCTGAATTGTGGAAAAATCTGAAAGATCGATTTGACCACTTGACAACTGTTATCCTCCCTAAGGCAATGTATGAATTGATGCATTTAAGATTACAGGATTTTAAATCCGTAACTGAATATAACTCAGCTGTTCATAAGGTGACTGCCACACTGAATTGTGTGGAGAATCAGTCACCGAAGACAGTATGCTGGAGAAAACATTCAACACTTTTCATCCATCAAATATGATATTGTAACAGCAATATAGGGAGATGAGATTTAAAAAGCATTCAGAGTTAATCTCTTGTTTGTTATTGGCTGAACAAAATAATGAATTGTTGATGAAAAACCACGAATCCCGACCGACTGGTTCTACTGCAATCCCTGAAGCGAATGCAGTCAAAGATAATAATGATAATAGTCGAAGCAATGATCGTGGACGTGATCGTGGTGGACATCACGGTCGTGGCCGTGGCCGTGGTCAAGGTCGTGGTCAAGGCCGTGGACGTGGCCGAGGAAATTACGGTGGTGGTTATCAGCATTTCCGCGGTGGTTATCATAGCAATCGTGGTGGTCATCAGAATTTTCCCCATAAGAGGAAAAATTACGAAAATAATGATGAGAAGAGGCACACTGAACAAAAGAACAACGATGAGCAATGCTATCATTGCGGTGGTACGGGCCATTGGTCACGTAACTGTTGCACGCCCAAACATTTGGTTGAATTATATGTACAAAGTAAGGGCAAAGAAAAGATGATTGAAACGAATTTTGTTCAAAGTGATTTGGCCTCTGCTTCTGGGACAAAAGATGAAAATACACATTTCCAAACTGCGGATTTATAGTTTTTCCTGAAGAAAACTAATCTACTATGTATTATTATTGTGTGCTTTATTGTTATGTGTATTGTATGGTTTATTATTATGTAATTTATTATGTATCATTTGGAGTGTTTTATTAAGTTATATATTTTCTTGTGATATATCTGTTTATTTTAATAATGATTATTATGTATTTGTTAATAAATGAATTTCTCTGATGGAAACGAACATGTGCAATGGAGAATTATGTCTTGCAGACTGTGCAACGACTCATACGATTTTGAAGAATTAGAAATATTTCGATCATCTTGAAATGAAAGAAACAAGTGTTATTACAATATCGGGTAGCATAAATATAATTGAAGGCTCCGAAAGAGCCAACATTTTACTACCCAGAGGAACAAGGCTGATATAGAAAACGCTTTATATTCTCCTAAGTCTCAAAGAAATTTATTGAGCTTTAAAGTTATTCGACATAACGGATATCATGTTGAGACTGCAGAAAATGGAGATGTTGAATATTTGCACATTACAAAGGGGGTTTCTAATGATAAAAGAATTATGGAAACATTACCTTCCTTTGACTCTGGGTTGTAGTACACATATCTTAGAATGATCAAATCGTATGCTACCGTAAACCAGAAGTTTACTAATGACAGTACATTTAATGTTTGGCATGACCGGTTGGGCCATCCCAGTGCAATTATGATGCGGAAAATAATTGAGCATTCACGTGGGCATTTAATGAAGAACCAGAGGATTCTTCAAAGTAATGAATAATCATGTGTCGCTTGCTCTAAAGGGAAGTTAATTATTCGGCCATCACCAGCGAAAATAAAGAATGAATCCATAACATTTTTGGAGCGTATACATGGTGATATTTGCGGACTGATACATCCATCATGTGGACCATTTAGGTATTTCATGGTATTAATTGATGCATCGACTAGATGGTCTCATGTATGTTTGTTATCAACATGCAACATGGCATTTGCGAGATTGCTTGCACAAATGATCCGACTAAGAGCACATTTTCCAGATTATCCGATAATGAAAATACGCCTTGATAATGCTGCTGAATTTACTTCCAAGGCATTTAATGATTATTGTATGTCTATCGGAATTGATGTTGAGCATCCCGTGCCACACGTTCATACGCAAAACGGTCTTGCAGAATCGTTGATCGCTTGCAATTAATTGCAAGACCATTATTGATGAAGTCGAATCTTCCCTCGTCTTGCTGGGGACATGCTTTATTGCATGCACCAACACTAATCCGCATCAGGCCAACAAGTTATAATGATGTCTCCCCATTGCAAATGGTTCATGGTCAGGAACCAGATATTTCCCATCTAAGAATTTTTGGATGTGCGGTATATGTTCCAGTTGCTCCACCACAACGAACAAAGATGGGACCTCAAAGGATGTTGGGAATATATCGGACATGAATCTCCATCGATAATAAAGTATTTGAAACCTCTAACTGGAGATTTATTTACGGCTGGATTTGCCGACTGTCATTTTGATGAATTGAATTTTCCTACATTAGGGGGAGAAAAGAAACAGCTCGAGAGAAATATTAGTTGGAATGAATTATCGCTAAATCATTATGATCCTCGAACTAAAGAATGTGAACTAGAAGTTCAAAAGATAATTCATTTATAGAGTTAAGCTAATCAAGTGCCATAAAGTTTTACTGACCTTAAAAGAGTGACAAAGTCACATATACCAGCTGTTAATGCTCCTGAACAAATAAATGTTCCTGCAAAACATATTATCGAGCCTAAGCCACAGCTAAAGCGTGGTAGGCCCTCGGGTTCCAAAAATAAAAATCCTCGGAATAGAAAATCAACCAATTCTCCAACTCGTTGGAGTCTCTCACACGATCGGAAGATATCCAACTCCTATCTACATAATTGAGCGAGCGGACAGCAACCGCACTCGATAAGAGATAGATGAAAGCTATCTCCCATTCCTTCCACCGGATGAAGTCTATCAACTATATAAAATGTACAAGAGAAAGTACAAGACACATCCTGGATATATCAAGACTGAAGGACTCGAGGGGCTGAAAAGATTCACGGTGCGGAAAATCAAATACCACACCGCACATGACCTTCAAATTGCAGTAGAGAACAACATAAAGAAGGTCAACATGGAATCTCCGCTTATGAAGGGCTTCTCACTTAACAACTTTCCCGAGAATTACATTTTCAAGACCCCTGGCCTCACCATAACCTATCTAAAACCAATCATTGGAAAGACAAGGGCTATGATGAAGTCAGAAATTCATAAATTCTGCGACGGGACACTTAAGTTGGTGCGGAAGAACATACTGAAGAGTTTGGGAGAGATCATCGAAGAGACAATCTTCGAAGATCTTTGTGAAGAAGAGGCCCCACTCCTGAACGAGCTTCTAGATGCCATAAATGAAAGATTGGAGTTGAGGAATGTTGTTCGATGCTACGAAACAACATTGGGACTGAGGAAGTCTTTTTATGCCCGACAAGGATAAAAGGAGCTGAAACGACAATAAGCACAAAGGGCGAGATTGAAGAGTATATTAGAATTGTGCTTTATTATTTCATTATCCTTGTAATTAGGGGCGTAATTAGAAATATTGATAGTGTAGGACTTAAGAATAATTATACCTTAAATATAGGTATAAATATGATGTACACTATCAATGTAAATAACAATTCATTATCGAGTAAATAAAAGTTTCGAATTTATATTTTAAACGAGAGGAAATGCTCGAGAAACAAGGAAATATCTAACAACCTCTCAAGAACTTCAACGTGGATATTCGACCGATCGTATATCGTAAGATTTCTTACTCAAATAACTAGAATTCGTGCTTAGATTGTTCGTTGATTGATGAATAAGGACCTAACATACACATTTCGAAACTGCGGATTTCTAGTTTTTCTTGAAGAAAACTAATCTACTATGTATTATTATCGTGTGTTTTATTATTGTATGTATTGTATGCTTTATTATTGAGTGATTTATTATGTATCATTTGGAGTATTTTATTAAGTTATATGTTTTCTTGTGATATATCCGTTTATTTTAATAAAGTTTATTATGTGTTTGTTTATAAAGGAATTTCTCTGATGGAAACGAACATGTGCAATGGAGAATTATGTCTTGCAGACTGTGCAACGACTCATACGATTCTGAAGAATAAGAAATATTTCGATCATCTTGGAATGAAAGAAACAAGTGTTTTTACAATATTGGGTAGCACAAATATAATTGAAGGCTCCGGAAGAGCCAACATTTTACTACCCAGAGGAACAGTGCTAATAATTGAAAACGCCTTATATTCTCCTAAGTCTCAAAGAAATTTATTGAGCATTAAAGTTATTCGACATAATGGATATCATGTTGAGACTGCAGGAAAAGCAGATGTTGAATATTTGCACATTACAAAGGGGGTTTCTAATGATAAAAGAATTATGGAAACATTACCTTCCTTTGACTATGGGTTGTATTACACATATCTAAGAACGATCGAATCCTATGCTACCGTAAAACAGAAGTTTTCTAATGACATTACATTTAATGTTTGGCATGACCGGTTGGGCCATCCCGGTGCAATTATGATGCGGAAAATAATTGAGCATTCACGTGGGCATTTAATGAAGAAACAGAGGATTCTTCAAAGTAATGAATTATCATGTGTCACTTGCTCTAAAGGTAAGTTAATTATTCGGCCATCACCAGCGAAAATAAAGATTGAATCCATAACATTTTTGGAGCGTATGCATGGTGATATTTGCGGATCGATACATCCATCATGTGGACCATTTAGGTATTTCATGGTATTAATTGATGCATCGACTAGATAGTCTCGTGTATGTTTGTTATCAACACGCAACATGGCGTTTGGGAGATAGCTTGCAAAAATGATCCGACTAAGAGCACATTTTCCAGATTATCCGATAAAGAAAATACGTCTTGATAATGCTGATGAATTTACTTCCAACGGATTTAATGATTATTGTATGTCTATCGGAATTGATGTCGAGCATCTCGTGCCACATGTTCATACGCAAAACGGTCTTGCAAAATCGTTGATTAATCATTTGCAATTAATTGCAAGACCATTATTGATGAAGTCGTATCTTCCCTCGTCTTGCTGGGGACATGCTATATTGCATGCACCAACACTAATCGAGAAATGCATAGTCGATTGCCTTTGAAAAGAAATCCTTTTTGACGAGCAAACTGCTGAAAAGGATGCAATTCCCACTCTTTCCAGATTTCTGCAAAATCAACGTCATCAGCATATAATTCCTTGAATGTCTCAAATCCCACCACTTGGACTCGCATGGTTGATAATAAAGAATATTTTCGGCTCAACGCATCTGCTATTTTGTTCAACACCCCAGCTTTATGTTCAATAGAGAAACTGAAAGCTTGCAAAAACTCGACCCACTTGGCATGCATCGGTTTCAGCTTGTGCTTCCCATTGATGTATTTTAAAGTCTCATGATCAGAGAATAGAATAAACTCTTTGGAGATGAGATAGTGACGCCAATGCTCCAGGCTTCTCACGATGGCATAAAATTCTTTATCGTAAGTCGAGTATTTGATCTTAAGTTCATTTAGTTTCTCACTAAAAAATACCACTGGCCTACTCCTCTGACTCAACACGCCACCAACTCCCACACCAAAGGCGTCACAGTGAACCTCAAAAATTTCTTCAAAATCTGGTAAGATCAGAATAGGTGCCTCGGTTACCCTCTTCTTTAGAGATTGAAATGCCGCTTCAACCTCCTTAGTCCAGGTGTACTTGCCTCCTTTTATGCAGTCTGTGATAGGCGAAAAAATGGTGCTGAAGTTACGAATGAATCTCCGATAAAATGAGGCCAGACCGTGAAAACTCCGAATATCACGAATATTTTTCGGGGTTGGCCAGTTTGTGATGGCTACTACCATAGTTGGGTCCATTCGAATACCTTCCTTAATGCTCGCTTATAGTCAATGCTCACTTTATGACTATAACATTTCAATACAAACCTTGCGTTGTACATGCCTACCAGTCCGACATAAATCATTCATTTAGATACAATTGTGCATGATCAGTCTAAAAGCATTGGGCAAAAATACCAATGTTCAAACCAAGTTTGCTTGCATTGAGTCAATTTCTGCTTTTACAGCCTCAAGCTATTTAACAGATTCAATATCAAAAAGTGTTCGGTCAAAAGTAGCGGGATCATCATGGATGATGCCCTCCATCGCAACATCATCTCTGTGTTCGACGTGTTCCATAAGTATCTCTTAGGCATGAGATGATCTACCCGACCTGCACAGTTTTGGCTACATATGTAACTGCTCGTTATCGACTATCAATATTGCAGCATCTGAAGTGTCTCGTCTCTCTCTAAGAGTTACCTCTTGCCCTACACTGCCCTCTCGAATAAAATCGTCTTTGAGAAAATGGGCCTGCAACTCTATGACGAGCCTCTAATCATCATAGAAATAAACGTAGTACCACATGGAATCCTAGGAATACCTACGAAACGACCTTTCCATGACCTTAAATCTAACTTATATGTCTGAAGTTTTTTGACAAAAGCAGGCCAACCTCATACCTTAATTTGACGCGAGAATGCCTTGCGATCATTCAATATCTCGTAAGGTATATTTTCGACGGATCTCGTAGGGATCCTATTCAAACTATAAGCAGTTGTCTCTAAGGCGTTTAAATTCACAACAAAAGGTATATTAGTCGTCCGCGCATGACTCATAGATATATTAATGCTTCAGTGATAATATGATATGGTATGTGATGGCTAAGTAGTTCTTATTTTCACGAGGTCTGAACAGATAATTATGTACGTCTAAAGATCAAAAAATCATTGAATGATTTTACCATGTAAAACATTTGCAATACTTTCTTGTATAAGATTCTGATATACAAATATCTCGTTCATTAAATATTTAATTTGTAACCCAGACAATTTTTTTTCTCAAACTCTTAGTCGAATCATAAATAACCTTTAAAGATACAGGGGACAAGTTTGATTAATTTATACCCTCTTTACATACATTTAGGTGATTATATTACATACGATCATATTGTTTTACTCCATAAAATGATTTGTTTAGCTCATTCAAGCCCTCATCTAGGGGCACTAAAATTTCAAACTAATATAAGACTAATTTTAAGTGACCATATAAATAAGTAGACAACATGCATATCTAGTTTGTCATGTACTGCAAGACTAATTAGATAATGAAAGTTGCATCCATGATAGTCGAATACTTCTTATTGTAATCAATACCATATCTTAATGAAAACTCATTCATATCTAATTGGAAAACTTTGTGCAACTAGTTGTACTTTGAATATCAAAATCATTTTTATTTTTCTCTTATGATAATCGATATACATCAAATCGGCTTTACATTATTTGGTAAGCATACTAAAGATTCGTAAATTTTACGTTTCTTTATTGATTTTATTTGCATCTTTTCATTTATTCCATTCATTCATTTCTCAATTGATCCGTAAATATTTTGTATGCATGCTAAATTTTACGTTTCTTAATTTTTTTCATTTATGCCAATCATTTCGTTATCTAGATTCTTTTATAGAAATTAGAGCTTATGATACTCTTTCTCATTCATTCATGTGGTACTAAGTTCAATTAGAATATATTATCAAAGTTCATGTCACGGTTCCTTCTAGTTCAATTTTTGGCATAATTTTTCGAGATCTAATCATTATAATAATTTCCAAAATTTTCAAGTGTTTGAGTTTCATTCTCGAAATCATTTGTGCCCTTGAATCTTCTGTTGATAAATACTCGATTTAAGACATTTGGAGTTTGAAAACTTCGAGATTGGTATGACATTATCACCGATGGGTGTAAATACACGTTGTAGTCTTCTTTTCCCGTGGTTTTTTCCATTAATGTTTTGATGTGGCAAAACAGAAAATGTATTTGTTCATTCACTATGTTTTTATCCCATTGGTTGTTTCTTAGTAAGATTTTAACGAGACATACTCCTAAATATAAAACCAAGAGGGATATTACGAACTATTAAAAAGTTAAGGGAAATGTCGGTTGGTAGCCTTGTGTTTAAGACTTTTTCAGTTGATGACCAAAGTTTTTTCACTTCCGGTTGGTATCCCTAATAAGGAAAATTAACTATGTGACCCAGGAAGACAAAAAAAGTAATTTTTATGTGCGCGGTTAGTTGCTAGTAGAATGCGAGAAAATACCAAAATGTCCTCATATTGTTCATCTTCAGCACTGTTATGTAATAAATCATGACAAATTGAAACTTCTCTCCGCTCCGCAGCAATTCATAACCTAGAACCCTTCAAAATTCTACAAATCTCAGAATCCGTATGCATAATAAAAGTACAAAGCTTTCTCTTGAGATACCTCAACGAATTGAAACGCAGAAACGTCCCAGCGAATTGATTCATTTTAAATGCTTCAAAGCCCACAATCGAGTCATCTTTCGTTGACAAAATTCTCTTGATGCTAGTACTAAAAATCGAACAATGGTTGCTTCAGGCACGCAATCCGATAATTATGCTAATTTGTTGCTGATAAACATATAATCCTAATTATTGGTATGACATTCCACGTTTCAACGCATTAATATCGGCTAACCCTTGCTCATTTACTCAGCGAGGTAGATATCAAATTTTGGGACCAAAAACAGAAATTGGTACGTCGAGCTTTCGATCAAGAACTTGAAGGTCATGTTCGAGCTCGACCTGAGCGACAATCGATTTTGATGTCTATTATTTGGAATGGTAGTCAAATAAGAATGAAGATAGATAAATAAGATGTGGTGTTTTATGGTTGGTGCAATATGTTATTTTGTGGACATAAATTTTGCCTATAAACAGGTGATAAGAATTGTATTGTACAATATTGAAATATATTTTCAGACTTTATATCCCTAAATATTTATCTAAGCTTACTATCATAATTAATAGTATAATTATAATAATATCATAATTAATTTTAATACACATTTACTATTTTTATAACAAAATAAAGTAGTTTTATGGTTTTGTTTTCTATGGTTAGATTCTAATGTTTCATACAAGCTGCCAATTGATTATCTGTATTTTCTATATTTCTGAAATCATAGGACTACTTAGTTCGTCTTATTTTATATATTTGCACCTAAATTTTCTTCTTCCTCTATTCAACAAAATGAATTATTTTGGTTTTGGAGACACTTTTGTCCTTTTTGACAATCTAGTATTTTTTTTCAGATTCTCACGATATTTCTATATTTACAATAATATAAAATACTGTGAATAACTAGAGTTGTGATTCATGTCAGATTCAAATATTTTGGACTATGTTTATTTTAATATCATCGTCGTTATTTAATGTATTAACTTTTTTTTTTAGTCCAGCAATTTCTTCTGCATTATTATAAATAAGATAAGTGACACGTAAGAATTGTGTCATAAGCCTTATCCGTTGAAATCTACAACTATTATTATTTAAGCAACAACTTTGTCAATATATGTCGATGACAAAATAGAGATATATATTATGATATGTCAATCTAGTGCTATACGAGACGTGTTAAATTCGAACTGTTTTACGCTACGAATAATCGATATTAGGATAAGTGTCTTTATATATTTAAATTATATCGTGTTGAAGAAGAAATTGAGGCTGTTTACAGAAGTTGAAACATTTGGACTTAATTGAAAATTGAATTTCACTCGGGATCATTTGGACTTGGAACGAAATTGCAAGGTTTTAAATTATGAATTTCAAAATTATAATAATAAATTTAAATCTATTATTTGGCAAACATTAGGATTTCTCGGATTTCAAAATGAAGCTCGAGTTCATGACTTATGAGTCGCAAGTCAGCTCGACTCATCGTTTTTACCCCAAAGTATTATTATTATTATTATTATTATTATTATTATTATTATTATTATTATTATTATTATTTACGAACAACTTATTACGAGCTGGACTTTGAATTTCGAGAACAGACAATCTGTCATCGAATTTTCAAAACTGACAATAATGAACGTTTAAATTAACCTCGGACGAAATTAAAATTTAAATTTGTGCATTTTCTGAAATGGATGATTGGAAGGAAACCTAAGTATAAATGAATCCAAACGGACCAATTGTGGTTTTTTTTTTTTTTTTATGTATATAGGTACCGAATTGTAATTAGGTAACAACTAGTGTCACATTTCTGTAAAGTACTAGAACTAAATGCTTGGCTGGCATGTCTGTCGTATCAATTGGTAAATCTCGATTGTATAGCGATTGTAACTATGGACGTGCTTAGCTTCAGATCCTCTCCGCAGTCTCCTTCATGCTCAGGTCCTGATTTAATCTCTTGTTTCTTCTGCTCAAACTTTTTAATTCGTATCAGGTTTGTGAATCACGACTGTTTTTTGCCCCTAATTCTCCGTTTCTCATGCCAATTCGATCGTACATTTAGAGAATAGATGCGGATTGGTGGCGCCCCGAACAATTTCTTGCCAACTGATTACATGGCCTTAATTTGGCAAGCTTCTGGGCAAAAAGAAAAAAGAAAAAAAAAAGTGAAATCTTGAAGACGATTTGGCAACTTTCTCCCCTTTAACCGTTAAGTTTCTTCTTTTTAAGGTGTGGGGTCATTAATATCGAAAAGGGCACTCTTTCATCCATGGGAACATGCTAAGTCGTTCTCAACGAAGAGAGGAATCGACCCTTTAGTGAGTCGAACAGGAATTACAAAGTTGGACCGGAGGCACTCCCAGGTGATCTTGCTGTCTTAGTATTACTTGAGAAACACAAATTTGCAAAATATTTTCCAATCAACTCTAATCTATGTTTATTTTTTATGGAGTGTTTAATCAGGTTTTAAAATGCCACACGAAGGAAGTTCCTGTGGTAGAGGCTGAGTACGTATTTTACAATCGGTTTTGCGGTTTTGAACTTTGGTGTCTGTGTCATCTGCGATTTAATTTGTGTGTTTGCTGCCCAGTTTTGTTCACTTTGCTGATAGCATATAACTGTGTAAGAATATCTATTACCTGTTGGGAATATACTTTGTTAAAAATCATCACATTGAAGTATCTGAGCTTATCATGTGTTGTTTTTCCCTACTCAGGTCATTAATACTATATGATTGAACTTACTTTATTATCCTTTTTCTTACTTGCTTTTGAATATAATCGTCTGTTAGGACCATGGATGAGATATATGATATCTTGGCAGAACGTCTGGTTCCATTTGCAGCATCTGCAGCAAAGTCCAACGTTAAGTGAGTGGCCGAGTTGCAGACACTCCATTCAACATCTTAAAAATTGTCTTTGCGTTAGTTTTTTGGTATTTAGTAACATTTTCTTCAGCAAACTTATTGAGGAAGGATGAGAGCAACCCACTAATGTGGGTTGGGTAAAAAATGAATGTGCAATAGTTATTCAACTGAGTACTTTCTCCTATTAATTGCCAGAACTTTTGCTAGGTGTTGTACTTTACCTACTTGATATCCGAAGCCACTATAGCGTAGTCATTTTTGGTTCTATCTAGTATTTGTAATTCTTAGTGCTTTTAATCCAGACTAAACTTCTCAGGCATATCGTTGGAATATGTGGGCCACCTGGCGCTGGAAAGAGCACTGTTGCATCGGAAGTAGCTGCTCGCATCAACAAGTTATGGCTCTCTTGGTCATCTGGCTTTGACCCTGTGGTTACATCTCCAGAAATAGCCACCTGGCTTCCAATGGATGGTTTTCACCTATACCGTCATCAACTTGACAAAATGGAGGTAGATTATATTTTAGTTTAGTTTTTAATTTCTTTTACCCTATTCTATCTGCATCAGTCTTCTACTGCATTTCTTAGATTTTGATAGACCAAGACCAGTTGACAACAGGACAATGATATTGTTCGCCGTATATGCTTTTACTTACTTTAAAGACTTGGATAATCCTTTAATTTAAGTTATTGTTCATGTTTGCATTTTTCACTATTGAAAATATATTTAACTTCTATTATCGTAGTTTTTTTTTTTTTTTGCTATAATGTTTTTGTCAATTGTTTATTATTCCTATATAGGATCCAGAGGAAGCTCATGCAAGAAGGGGAGGTGAACCTTCATCTTTAATGCTTTACATTCCTTTTATTCAGTCAGTGGTAAATACCATTTCAATTCATTTCCCGCTTATATTATGCCATAAGTTAATGTGATCATCTTCGTTCTACGTGGGTCAGCTCCGTGGACATTTGATCCTGAAGGACTTTTGAGATGCCTTCAAGATCTGAGGAACAAGGTGTTAATTCATTCGTTTTTTGCATTTCATATCTAGTACTGATACAAGTTAGGCATTGGTTTGTGCTATTTAGGATCACTGGGCAGCGACGATTAAACATATTAATTATGATTAGCATATGCTTCAGCATAGAGTTTATAATAAAGGACACTTCTTTTTCCTTCTGTTAAAGGGATCAGTTTATGCCCCATCTTTTGACCATGGTGTTGGTGACCCTAAGGAAGATGACATCTTCGTAAGCGTACAGTTAAGTTTCGCACCACTACAACCTTTTATGTATTGCCACCTAAGCGGAATTATCTACGGGAAATGCACATACGTTCTTGTTTTTGGTAATCTGCAATCTATGCATTGCTTTAGCATATTGGGTGGTCATATTATTACATTCAACTAACACATGCCATGGGTGCAGTCACAAGGTTATCTTAGTCGAAGGTAACTACTTGCTCTTGGACGAAGACGTCTGGAGAGATATTTCATCCATGTTTGACGAGAAATGGTAAAAAAAAAAAAAGCATAGTTTTTTTACTGAATAAATTGAAAAAATGAGAGGAAAACATGTTTTGCACGCAACTATCTCCACCAGGTTCATAGATTTAGACCTCGACGTATCAATGCAAAGAGTCCTGCAGAGACATGTCGCAACAGGTAAGTTTGACTTGGTTTAATTCATGTAATTTTGCAGCGGTGGTTTTATTTTGTGGGTTTCGATTCCTTACTTTTTTTGGTTCTATTCTGTGAAGGGAAACCTCCCGATGCTGCAAAATGGCGGGTAAATATAGATATTTCATTTGTCTGATAAGTTGTTGCGTAGTTGTTACTGAATTTGTGTTGATTCATTTTTCAGATAGGTTACAACGACCGTCCGAATGCAGAGCTCATAGTGAAATCAAAGCCAAACGCAGACCTGATAATTAAGTCCATCGACATTGATCGGTGAAATCTTCAACATTTTCCAATGTTAAGAGAAGTAAACTCTGTTTCATTATGATTTATGAAAAATAAACGCACAAACACTACTTAGATGTGCGCATTATTGGTCAGGTTGAAAAATACTCGACGTGGCCAAACTGTATGTTTAAAGTTTAAAAGTTCCTGTGTTAGTTCCTTTTGTCAACACTTTTGTCGGATGAAGATCACTTTGATAGTAATGATAGTAATCTGTAGGTACTCAAAGATGATTTACTGTCAGGGTATATGATCTATTGAACTATTAATTTTATCTCATATAGCTGTATAAAGTAAAAAATCGTTCATCCTGAAAGAATTTGTAAGAACAAATAAAGTGCATAATGCGTGTATCGATATGCGATTCAAAATTACTTTGGGCTCCTGGTTACTGAAACAACGTAGAGGTTTATAATCCAAGATAACGTTGGACCATATTGTTTAGCCTTCTAGATATTCCAGGTCGCTTCTAGTTTTTCTTGCATTAATATCACGGTAGCGTACGCCAGATAGTCGTCGTTAGGTTTTCCTAGGTCGCCCGTCCTTACACATCGATCATATGATTTCAGTCAACGGTTGGTAGTCTATAATAGGTTTCCGTCTCAATACATGACGACAGTCAATAGATATTAGATGGGCCCATATATATAATATGTAAATTATTATATATTTTTAACGTAAAAAAAAGATTTCATTTATGGTGAACTAAAATGGGTAAATTCCTATTCAGTACCATTTGAAGTTTCAATTCAGTACTCCTCCAAGTATTTCTTCCTGTTCAGTATCCATTTGCGAAAAATTGTGTGTTTAATACCACCAAACATTGAAAAGACGAAAATTACCCTTCTTTACAGATTCAGTTATACCAAATGGTCTCTGTATTATACCAATATATTCAATTATTATATCAACTGTTATCACTGCTATACCAAGTCAAATTTAAGAGTATTATATCACTATTATACCAAGTGTTCCCATTATTATACCAATATATTCAATTATTATACCAACTGTTATCACTGCTATACCAAATTAAATTTATGAATATTATATTATACCAAGTGTTTCCATTATTATACCAGTATACTCAATTATTATACCAACTGTTATAACTGCTATACCAAATAAAATTTAAGAGTATTATATCACCATTATACCAAGTGTTCTCATTATTATACCAATATATTTAATTATTATAACAAATGTTATCATTGTAATACCAAAAGTAATGTTATTATAATATCCGAATTGTTTTGTATATATTCGAATTTGTTGGTAGAATAATCAATTTTTTTGGTAGAATAATCAATTTTATTGGTATAATAAGCGGTTTTGTTGGTATAATAATCGTGTTTTGTGGTATAATACGCAAAAATCACTTTCATATAATACGCAAAAAACATTTTTTTTTGGTATAACAGTGATAACGATTAGTATAATAATTGAATATATTGGTATAATAACGAGAACAATTGATATAATCGTGATAACAGTTGGTATAATTGTGATAACAGTTGGTATAATATTCTTAAATTTGACTTGATATAAAACTGGAGATAACTGAAATAATATTTATGTATGAAGAAGGGTTATTTTTGTCTTTTTAACGCTTTTTAGGTACCTAACACAATTTTTTTCAAATGGGTACCTAACAGGAAGAAATAATTCGAAGGGTATTTAAGAGAAAGTTAAAACTTTAAAGGGTACTGAATATGAATTTACCCAACTAAAATCAGCGGACACAAGTTCAGCCACGGATTGGGTCGGGGGAGAGTAAAAATCCGCATCCCATCCCAGACATTTGGCAAGTTAATAACGGGCAACCCCATTACCATCTCTTCTAACAAACGTAAAAGACACATAATCGAAATAATTAAGCAGAAATAAACAATTTCTTGAGGATGCAACCAATTTTGGAGGAATTTGAATGCCGTTTCTGAAGATCGAGTAAAACAGATTTGCAATCTCCTTGGACAATAATAATATTTCGCCAACTCTCGACTGCAGCTAGTTGGAGAGCTTCACGAGCAGCAAGAGCTTCGATAACCTCAGCGTCCTGGATTTCGAGAAAAAACCGTGTACTCGACCACCTTCTACAAACCCCCTTCCATCCCTTGCGATAATGGCCACTGAAGACCCCTGACGACTGACTATAATGAATAGCACCATCAAAATTAATCTTAATCAGATTTGGCCCCGGTGGACACCACCTACTACACGCCAGAGTCTCGGTTGAAGAAATAGTAACAGCTTCAACCTTCCCTTCATCCATCCTCAGGGATTCATTCAGCAAAGCAGATGAGTGACAATGACAACATCTCTCAAACAGCCATATATTTCTCGATTTCCATATCACCCAGCAAACGTTCAAGAATCGACTTAAATTGTAGATTCCATATTGTAATATATTATATTTACTCTAAATTATCCGTAATCTTGATTTTAGCATGGAACACTAATTATCATGTTTAAGATTAATGTGTGGATTAAATGATACTTATGTTCTACAAACTATTTGATAAAGAGTTATCAATTTAATCAAACAAATATATAATGGAGATTATGATATTGGATAGACCCGAAATGAGATATATTATGGATTGTTTTTGTGTCATTAATGTTTCATACGTGATTTTCAATTCCATAATTGAGATACTCATGTTTCCAACACTTGACATGCATGTCTGTTAGTATCGTTCAACATTCGCCGTATAGGTGACTATATGGGCAGTGCTGCAACATGCGTGTCTAGTATAGTGGATTATGTTCATCAAGAATATTTTGTCCCTCATATTATATGTGAGTGATAATATCCACGGGCCCCTTGATGAAAGTATTATGGTAATACATGCAATGTGATTAAGAGTTAATCATATTTACGATAACTTTTGGGATCAAAAAAATTAATAAGTTTCAAGGATGACATGTTCCTACCTTGAACTTATTTGGGATATTATGCGACAATGAATTGACACGGGCAATTACTGTTTAAGGATGATGATTCGTATTTGAGATGCTTATTGTCTATGTCACTTGGGTAATCATAATGTA
This sequence comes from Linderniella brevidens, assembly GCA_004919715.1. Taxonomy (NCBI): domain Eukaryota; kingdom Viridiplantae; phylum Streptophyta; class Magnoliopsida; order Lamiales; family Linderniaceae; genus Linderniella; species Linderniella brevidens. The sequence goes on along the minus strand of SWDC01000151.1, from coordinate 9,325,010 downwards.
CTTGCTAGGTACCGCTTATGATTTATAGAATTTAAATGAGTTCTATTTCTATTGCCAACGTGACATGGATCCTACTGGGTCCACCGAAAAGAAAAGATCAAAGAAAAACTATTTTATCCTACATGGTGATGTAAATATGATGATAAATTATTATGAGATAATTTATTTGTTCATCATATAATAACAAAATTGAACACGATTCAAATGGCATATATGGTATGAAATAATGATATATGTATATGTGATATATACAAATATATATGTGATATATATTTATCATTATTATTTATTTATGGATGAAAGATTTCATTTGAAGGAAGATCGGCTATTACCATGATTAAGGACTATTCTTAGACAGAATACTTACTAGTTAGAAAGACATTAATATATCACACGTTGAAAAGATAATTCTTTATGACTAATTGTTATAATTATGGGATGCAATCATGCAATGATGGTTAGATAATCATATAATTAATGTCCTTAAATTGGACAATAGAATCTTTATTTAATTATGGAGATATGATGATAAAGAGGAAACTCGTGGCCTATAAAAGGTGATAGCCGATCTCCATAGTTAAGATATCATCCAAACATATGAAAGAACAAGAAAAAGGGTTTTCTGTTCTAGTGAATCAAGTAAGATCGTTCGAGTATTACTAGCTAAAGAAAGAGTGACTCGTTGATCAAGTTCTTGGTGGATATCAGTAGAGATACCATACTTTTGGTATTATAAGGTATCGCTCATCTTCGAAGGAAATTTCAGGTACGAATCTATACGAACTACTTAGGGTTTATTTGCATGGATCATGGCAGAATCGATTTGATATGTTGATATAAAAATTTTAAATTCCGTTGCGTGTAATGCTTTGATTACGTGCGCCGATTCCTACAGTGGTATCAGAGCAAGGTTTGCAATACCCTTGACTGATTTATGACTTTGTTCGCATATTTAGTCCGAGCATTACGATTGTTTATATCATGCGATGATGTTCTTCTGCCATATTCATATATTCATACATGTACATATGCAATCATGTAAATGCGTGCAGCGTATAAATACTGATCGTGATTAAAATATTATATGTAGTCTTTTATGTTCAACGTAATATCATGATGATGACTATGTTAGGTGATGTGCGATAATGTCCTATTAAGCATGCTTTGTTGAAAGTCATGTTCTACGCCTTCTTGATATTAGATAAAACATGAATATATGATATAGTTCGATATTTATATTTATTCTGCAATTGTCTGCATGCGTTCTTTGATCATGAAATTCATATGATTTGTTTCTATATTTAATATGATTATTTTGAGAAACAGTTTACATGAGAATTTCTTCCCATAAGAAATTAAAATCAAGCTAGTTGATTTGATTAAATAATTATTTGAAAATTGTGTAATCGTTGCACAAGTTTACTTGTTTTGACAAGAAAGTTGTATGTTTACCATCTGATATATATATATATGTATATATATATATATTTAATTAAGAATTCATGTCCCGTTTAAAATTAAGTTTACTCCCATGCTATTCTATCCGCGTCGAATTATCGATCGTCCATTGGTGGGACTTACTCAGTAGGCACCGTGTTCTATCTCTAAGAGACGTGGGGTATGTCCGACATGCCGTACCAAATAGAATATGTTGACTTATCAAGAGACGTGGGGTATGTCCGACATACGATGTTACCAAAACCGAGAATCAAATAAGATTTGATTAGTAATGAGTTGCTTACCTAAAATAAGTAAGATAAAGTTTGATGCCGCCGCTGGCTTATTCTTAGTGAAAATATGGATCTCGGACCTACTACTATGGGCCAATAAATTGTAGTGGGAGTTTTATTAATGAATAAAATATTTACATGAAAATAACTGAATCATATTCTTTGTGACGTAGATAATGGCAGGACAAGCACTTTCATTGCGTTCTCCATTGGATAAGGATAAACGGAGCTCTAACGGACCAATTTTATCGATTGGCACCGTAACCTGCGAATTGTTCTTAGACAAGAGCGTAAGGAATATGTATTGAATAAACCCATTCCGAAAGATCCAGGTGCTGATGCAAGTGAGGAAACAGTCTATGAGTATGACAAACATTGTAAAGATGAGAACGATGTACAACAGTGTTTGATTGTGGCGACGATGACACCCGAATTGCAGAAGTGATTCGAGTTGGCCACATCCGACAATATCATGGAGCAGCTCAAGAATATGTTTCAAGAGCATGCACGTAGCGAGAGGTATAATGTGACTAGAGCTTTGTTGGCATGTAAGATGTCAGAGAATAACTCCGTTAGTGATTACATGCTCAAGATGTTGAGTTATGTGGAGCAATTGGAGAAACTTGAAGCTCCTGTGAGCAAGGAGTTGGCCACAGACACTATTTCAACTCTCTTCCTCCTAGCTATTCACAGTTCATTATGAACTATCACATGCACGCGATGGATAAGAGCTTGGATGAGATCCGTGGATGCTGAAAAATGCTGAACTTGACATGAAGAAAGGAGTTTCTCATGTGCTTGCAATTCATGCGGGTCGGAAAAAGATTAAGAAAGACAAATTCAAGCGCCAAATAAAAGTCAAGCCAAATGTTGGTAAAAATAAGGCTAAGGTTGTTGCTCCGAGCACTCCTAAGGTCAAGGTTGCCGCTACTGCTGAGTGTTTTTATTGTGAACGCATTGGGCACTAGAAGAGAAACTGTCATAAGTATCTTGATGACTTAAAAAATGGAAAGGTTCCATCTACTTTAGGTATATTTGTTATTGAGATTAACATTGCTACTTCTATTTCTGAATGAGTATTTGATACCGGTTCGTGCGCTCATATTTCTTTGAATATGCAGGCACTAAAGAATAAGAAAGTGGTAGGAAAGGGCGAAGTACAACTACGCATTGGGAATGGTGCAAGTGTTGCAGCCATTGCTATATGATGCATATATTTGTCTTTGCCAAGTGACTTGTTTTGGAACTTAAAAATGTTTATTTTGTTCCTTCTATCTCGTGAAATATTATTTCCGTTTCATGTTTGGACATGGATGGTTTTTATTTTACTATTAAGAATGGATGTTTTTCGTTTTATAAAGACGATTTATATTATGGATGTTCTTATGAGGAGAATGGTCTATATTTGCTTGAGATGGAAAAACAGGTTTTGAATATCAATAACAAAAGACTCAAGACTTCTCATGAGAGTATGACTCTTATGTGGCATAGTCGTCTAGGCCATATAAATGAGAAATGCATTAAGAAATTACAAGAAGTATGACTTTCAGGTCAATTTGATTTAGAATCAATTGACATGCGAATCTTGTTTGCTTGAAAAATGGCTAAAGTGCCTTTTACGAAAAAGAGTGAACGAATAAATGACTTGTTAGGACTAATACATAGTGATGTATGTGGTCTTATGACGACTAACGCCAGAGGAAGTTATCAGTACTTCATAACATTCACTGATGATTTCAGTAGATATGGTTATGTCTACTTGATGAGACATAAGTCTGAATCATTTGAAAGGTTCAAAGAGTTCAAGAATGAAGTTGAGAACCAACTCAATAAGAAGATAAAAGCCTTACGGTCGGACCGCGGAGGTGAATACTTGAGCATGGAGTTTGGAGCTTATCTTAAAGAATGTGGAATTGTTTCCCAGCTAACTCCCCGCGGAACGCCACAATGGAATGGCATTTCCGAAAGGCGAAATAGGACCTTATTGGATATGGTTAGATCCATGATGAGCCAAACTGAGCTTTCTATTTCTTTTTGGGGTTACGCGCTCGAAACTGCCGCATTCACGTTAAACCGAGTTCCTTCAAAGTCTGTAGAAAAGACGTCAATGAGATGTGGTTTTCTAAAGTACCAAGTATGACATTTCTAAGATTTGGGGCTGTGAAGTTTATGTCAAGAGGTTGATGGTTGATAAATTTGGCCCCAGATCTGACAAATGCTTTTTCGTAGGATATCCTAAAGAAACTAAAGGATATTACTTCTATCACAAGTCAGAGAACAAAGTGTTTGTTGCTCGACATGGCGTTTTCTTGGAGAAAGAGTTTCTTGCGAGAAAAGGTAATGATAGTAATGTTAGACTTGAAGAAGTTCAAGAGCCACTACGAAATGTCATAGTTATGGGTTACCTTATATCCTCAACAATAATAGTTTCCACCAGCCCAAGCCGAGAAGAACCGATTTCGCAACAAGTTACGGAAGAGGCTCAAATATCGCATCAGGCTGATTCGACACTTGTCGAAGTTGAACCTAAACCAAAAATTGTTGTGGAGGAGGTTCATCCAGAAGCGCATCCTTTGCGTAAGTCAATAAGGACAATCGGACGACCAACAAGGTTCATGGGATTGCATGAAGTATTGGTATTATATACCGGGGACCCAATGACCTATAAGGAAGCATTAGACAACCCGACTTTGATGAATGGCTGGGGGCGATGAAATTCGAGATGCAGTCTATGTACGACATGGAACTTAGTTGATTTTCCCGAAGGTGTAAAAACCATTGAAAACAAATGATTTTTCAAAAGGAAGACAGACATGTACAACAACCTGACTACATTCAAAGCATGACTGGTAGCGAAAGGTTTCAAACAAATTCAAGGAGTTGACTATGATGAAACTTTCTCACCAGTAGTTATGTTTAAGTCAATTCAGATCCTTTTACCAATTGCCGCATATTACGACTATGAAATATGCCAAATGGATGTTAAAACCGCATTTCTAAATGGTGATTTAGAAGATGTGTACATGACACAACCAGAGGGTTCTGTAGATCCATTGAATGCTAAGAAGGTATGCATGCTTCAAAAGTCTATTTTGGTTTGAAGCAAGCATCACGGTGTTGGAACAAACGCTTCGATAAAGAGATCAAAGTGTTTGATTTTATCAAGTGGAAAGAGGAACCTTGTGTATACAAGAGAACTAGTGGGAGCATAATAGTTTTTCTAGTGTTGTATGTAGATGACATACTTCTTATCGGGAACGATGTTCCTTTACTGGAGTCCGTCAAATCCTCATTGATGAAAGTGTTATCTATGAAGGATTTGGGCGATGCTGCTTATATTCTAGGAATTAAGATCTATAGAGATAGACCTAAGAGACTCATCAGATTGAATAAGAGTGCATATATTTATAAGGTTTTGAAACGGTTTTCTGCAAGATTGCAAGAAAGGATTCATACATATGTCTCATGGCATACATTTAAGCAAGAATCAGTGTCCTAAAACACCCGATGAGCTGAATGAGATGAGTGGGTTACATATGCTTCAACAATTGGATCTATCATGTATGCTATGATTTCTACTCGTCTTGATGTATCTTACGCACTTAGTGTGACAAGTAGATACCAAGCAGCTCCAGACATAACACATTGGCGTGAAGTGAAAAATATCCTCAGGTACTTGAAAATGACTAAGGATATGTTCCTTATTTATGGTGGTGAACCTGGGCTCGTTGTAAAAGGTTACACTGATGCTAGTATTCAAACCGACCATGATGATATGAGATCGCAATCGGGATACATATTTTTGCTCAATGGTGGTGCTGTGAGTTTGAAGAGTTCCAAACATGAAACGACAGTAGATTCCACCACCGAGGCAAAATACATAGCTGCTTCCAAAGCAAGTAAAGAAGGATGCTGGATAAAGTTCTTAACCGAGATTGGTGTTGTTCCTGCTAGCGCTGACCCAATTGAGTTATATTGTGATAACAATGGAGCTATTGCTCAAGCAAAGGAGCCTAGATCACACCAAAGATCCAAACACACTCGACGTCATTATCACATAATACGAGAAATTGTTGACATGGGTGATGTAAAGGTTTGCAGAGTTGATTCTGTCGGAAACACAGCCGACCCACTGACAAAACCTCTACCTCAAGCCAAACACACAAATCATAGTGAATCTATGGGTATTAGATACATTGGGAATTGGCTGTAAAATATATGTAATTTTGAGAAAACTTGTTTTTAGCTATGTGCATTGAGATGCATTGGATTTGGCTTTTGAACAAGTGGGAGATTGTTATCATAGTGATCAAGAAGCCAAATATTTTGGAATATTATGCTTTAATTTGATTTTCATGAATTGAATGATTTATATCATTTTGTTCCTTGAGTATAATAATTATTTATGGATCATTTAAGTCGATGACTTAAATTATAGAATTTCATATTGAAATATATTATATTTACTCTAAATTATCCGTAATCTTGATTTTAGCATGGAACACTAATTATCATGTTTAAGATTAATGTGTGGATTAAATGATACTTATGTTCTACAAACTATTTGATAAAGAGTTATCAATTTAATCACACAAATATATAATGGAGATTATGATATTGGATAGACCCGAAATGAGACATATTATGGATTGTGTATGTGTCATTAATGTTTCATACGTGTTTTTCAATTCCATAATTGAGATACTCATGTTTCCAACGCTTGACATGCATGTCTGTTAGTATCGTTCAACGTTCGCCGTATATGTGACTATATGGGCAGTGCTGCAACATGCGTGTCTAGTATAGTGGATTATGTTCATCAAGAATATTTTGTCCCTCATATTATATGTGAGTGATAATATCCACGGGTCCCTTGATGAAAGTATTATTGTAATGCATGCAATGTGATTAAGAGTTAATCACGATAACTTTTGGGATCAAGAAAATTAATAGGTTTCAAGGATGACATGTTCCTACCTTGAACTTATTAGAGATATTATGCGACAATGAATTGATTGACATGGGCATTACTGTTTAAGGATGATGATTCGTATTTGAGATACTTATTGTCTATGCCACTTGGGTAATCATAATGTACTTGCTAGGTACCACTTATGATTTATAGAATTAAAATGAGTTCTATTTCTATTGCCAACGTGACATGGATCCTATTAGGGCACAACGAAAAAAAAAAGATCAAAGAAAAACTATTTTATACTACATGGTGATGTAAATATGATGATAAATTATTATGAGATAATTTATTTGTTCATCATATAATAACAAAATTGAACACGATTCAAATGGCATATATGGTATGAAATAATGATATATGTATATGTGATATATACAAATATATATGTGATATATATTTATCATTATTATTTATTTATGGATGAAAGATTTCATTTGAAGGAAGATCGGCTATTACCATGATTAAGGACTATTCTTAGACAGAATACTTACTAGTTAGAAAGTCATCTATGGATGATAAGGGCATTAATATATGCCACGTTGAAAAGATAATTCTTTATTTATTCTATTGACTAATTGATATAATTATGGGATACAATCATGCAATGATGTTAAGAAAATCATATAATTAATGCCCTTAAATAAAAAAATAGAATCTTTATTTAATTATGGAGATATGATGATAAAGGGGAAACCCGTGGCCTATAAAAGGTGATAGCCGATCTCCATAGTTAAGATAGCATCCAAACATATGAAAGAACAAGAAAAAGGGTTTTCTGTTCTAGTGAATCAAGTAAGATCGTTCGAATATTACTAGCTAAAAAAGAGTGACTCTTTGATCAAGTTCTTGGTGGATATCGGTAGAGATACCATACTTTTGGTATTATAAGGTATCGCTCATCTTCGAAGGATATTTCAGGTACGAATCGCTACAAACTAGTTAGAGTTTATTTGCATGGATCCTGGCAGAATCGGTTTGATATGTTGATATAAAAATTTTAAATTCCGATGCATGTAATGTTTTGATTACGTGCGCCGATTCCTACAATATTGAGCCTTGAGAATGCGAGAGAGCAAGCTGTCCGAGTGTGAATAAACACGCCATGCCTGCTTCGCCACCAGCGGGACATTAAATTTTTGTAGGTCACGAAACCCTAGCCCTCCATGGGATTTTGGGAGGCACAAAAGACGCAATTCAAACAAGTGAATTCCCGAACGATTTGCCGAGCCCCACCAGAACCGTGCCACTAGCCTCTGAATATCACATATCACCCGTTTTGAAAGCAAAAAGCACGACATAGCATAACCCGGAATTGCTTGTAGAACGGCTTTAACCAAAACTTCCCTCCCCGCTTGAGACAACAATTTCTTCGAACCCTTGAACTCGCTGCCACACTCTATCTCGAAGATATGCAAACACTTCCATCGGGGGCCAAGACATATATCGTGTTTCATATTCAGGTCAATCCCTGATACCTGGCAGCATGTCATTCTTGTGGTATCCATAACATTCGGGGAGAAGACAACCGAGGACCTAGGAAAATTCACCAGCTGCCCATACGCTCTCCCATAGTCATCAATAGCCTCTTGACCCGCTAGAACAACATTCATAGTAGCCCTGCTAAAAATGATTGTATCATCGGCGAATAATAGATGAGAAACCGAGGGTGCTCCTTCCCTTCGACGAACATGATTGCTCCGCATCCTGTAACATGCTAGTAAGCACTTCTGCACAAAAGAGGAACATGTAGGGTGATAACGGGTCGTCGCCTTGACGTAAACCCCTTGTTGGGGTAACATGACCAAAGCAAGACCCGTTAAGAATAAAAGAAAAAGAAACCGCCGAGATGCATGGAAGAATTTTAAGAATAAGTGTTATGAAACCCCAACTTACTCATGACCTTCTCTAAGAACGACCACTCGGCCACCCGATCATAGGCCTTGCTCATATCCAGTTTAAGGGCGCAAAGACCCTCTTTACCTTTTCGTTTCTGTCTCATGACTAGTCTCATAGGCAAGTAGCACATTATCGGTTATTAATCGATTGGGAATAAAGGCCGACTGAGAGGGAGATATGATCGAGTCCATAACAGTTATAAGGCGATTTGTTTTACATTTTGACGCGAGATGATATATCACATTACATAAGCTAATGGGTCTAAATTGGACGAGGGTTTCAGGTTTTTGAATCTTCGGGATCACGACAATATACATATCGTGGAATTGGGGAGGTGTTATACCGTCATTTAAAAACTCAAGGATACATTGAGAGGTTTCATCACCAATAATATCCCAAAATATTTGGTAAAAATTTGGCGAGAAACCATCTGGACCAGGAGATTTGAAAGGGAACATACATTTGATGGGTATTTCGACCTCCTCCCTTGTATACTCCTGCAAGAGCATCGAGTTCATATCTTCCGTTACTAGGGGGTAACAAACAGCACTGCCCGCTCCAAATCATATTCCGTAGGGCTTGTCGAGAGAAAGAGAGAGCTGAGTACTCAAAGATAATGCCCTCTATATCTCGTTGCTCAGTTCGCAAGATACCTCCCACATCTCGCAGACCCAAAATCGCATTTCAAGATTTCCTTGTAGTTGCCCGTCGATGAAAAAACGTAGTATTTTTATCTCGGCTTTACTCCGTTGTTGCCAATGAACTTCTTCTTTGCGGATAATGGTGGCTAGTGACTTTTGAAGGATCCGCTCCTCCACTTGTGTCTCTTTTGTAACAGGTTATAACTGAACACTCTCGATCATACTTTCCAGAGTATTCCTCCGACTATGCATACGTCAAAAGCTGAATTCATTCCAGTCTTTTGAACGAGCACGACACATATCCAAGTGCTTCCGCATTGATTGCCCCGCCGAACTCCCTTGGTACGAATTCCAGCACTCTCGTATAACATCCGAACAACTCTATTCAAATAACCATCTTGCATTAAAGAAAAAAGGTCTGTTTTGTGCCCTGCGTAAAGATGTAGAAGGAGACAACTTGATAAGTATCGTCATAAAATCCCACAAACCTCCATGGAAGAGCACGCGCAGCCTCAATACTTACATCGATATGGAAAACAAAGTAAGATTGAAGAGATAGCCCAACCTCTCGCTTCCAAAACAACGCCAGGCCTACTTTCCGACCCACCGCCACCACACAAAAACCGAACATATCCAATTTCCTCCGGACTGATTCAAAATACTTCATACACTTGGTTTCAATAACAAAAATGATATCAATAGCATGAATATGGGCCAGTTGAAGGAGCTCATCAACCGTCGAGACACTGCCCAAGTCCCGACAATTCCAGACTAAGAGATTCATAATTCCCCGCAGCCTCCGCGATCTGTCGGAGGTTTCCATATAATCAGGAGTAGTGATCATAAGTTTCTGGGATGCGCTGTCAGCTAGGCCCTTGATCCTGTCTGGTTTCGTCGATTGACTCCCAGGTCCTCGCGATTCAACGAAGTGGGTTCCCGTTTGAGATCACGGGAGGAACGCTATCACGTCCTAGAGGTTCTCCCTCATGTGCTCAACATTGGTGGCGGCTCATCACTAGGAGGGGTCGGCTCTTCGTTGGCGTCGAACGTTTGGTTCGTTTGTCGTTGCATAATTCTGCTCTTAAAGATACTCACACTTGTCTAACGCGCTCCCACCTGCTTCTCTCTCCCTGAAATGCAGTCAGTGTTTCCCACATACGGCGCTAGTTGATCCTGTCTGGTTTCGTCGATTGAATCCCAAGTCCTCGCAATTCAACGAAGTGGGTTCCCGCTTGAGATCACGGGAGGAACGCTATCACGTCCTAGAGGATTAGAGGGAACGGAGTTAGGGAGCAGGAAAGCAGATTTTTGCTAGTTAAGTTTCACTCGGGCATTAAATGCACTCCATGTCGGGTATTTATAGGTGCAAATTGGGCTACACAGGATGGGCTAGCGGGCTCACATTTCAGTGCTATATTGGGCTACAAAGCCCACATTATATTTATCCAAATTTTCCTATTTTTGGACCTTATTCTGCCTAATTATTTTTTACACATCATTAGTCCCCCACTTCTCAGTATCGAGTGAAGAGACGGAGAAAGTACTAACACTTAGTTCATAATTTGCTTTTACGAGGTCGTACTTATTATTATTATTATTTTATTTATTGATATATACATATATATTTGATGGGTTCATGTTCTTTATTTGATGGATGGGCTCCGTTTTGTGATCCGCTTTTTGGGCCCGTTTGCCTTAGCACATTAGATTCTTATAAATAGAGCCCTATGCATATGAGGGGCCCATATTCTTTATATGATGGATGGACTTTTTTGGGCCTACACGTTTGCCCTAGCCCATTGAGGTTGACTCTTATAAATAGAGCCCTTTACATCATATCAGCCTCCTTCACTTGCTTTCCTCCTCTGTTCACGTCGAACGCTCATTCCGACAAGAGAGCTCTGCTCAGTTGCTTCCTGCTCGATGCGTCACCGGTAAGCTTCCTCGTCGACTCTCTTTTCCGTTGCGTACTTTTATCTGGTCCGCGTCAACGTCCCGTTATTTGGCTCGAACCTGCTGTCGCTCGCTTGAACACTCGGGGGCCTTTCCCGACTGTTCGTTTCCCGATCTGCAGTTTTTTTTTCAGTTCTTAGCAATTTTGATTTTCGCCGCCGTTTGTGCGTTTATGGTGGTCCTTCTGTCCCCCCACACGCACAGTTTTTTCCTAGTTTCCGGGACATAGCTCTACCTCCTTGGACGGCATGTGTTCGATTCGCGTATCCCCACAATTCTCAGCTTTCCCCCTTTTGGCCATGCTTTCGTATCCACCTGCTCGCCCGTTCTCGTTCTGGCCTGTTCTCCCCGGGGTATTGCTCGTCGTCCTTGACGATCCCCCCTTTAGCATGTTCCCGAGATTCACCGCCGTTACGTAGCAGTTCCTTGCTAATGCTTGGTCGCTACGGGCTACCGTTATTCCTTTGTCAGTGGGAAACTTCACCTTTAGACACTTCGAAGAAGTAACTGCATCAAACTTATTCAACCCTGGCCTCCCTAATATCACGTTGAATACACTCGGTCCGTCTACTACCACATAATTTAGGATCTCCATTCGACTGTTCGACGTGTCACCCATTGTGGTCGGCAATTTAATAGATCCCATGGGGACCACGAATTGCCCTCCAAATCCCGATAAGCACGTGTCGACATGTCTAAGCTTAGTAAGATCCATCTTCATCTGCCTAAGGACATCCGCAAAGATTATGTCCACCGAGGCTCCATTAGCAACTAACACTCTACCCACATTTCGATTTGCGATGGTCATCCTGATGACTATAGGATCATCATGAGGGAGCTTAATCCCCTCCATATTTCTTTCATCAAATACGATTGGGGTCTTCACATTTTGATTCTTTTCGATCGTCATTACTGCCCCGTGCGAAAGCATGAGTACACATCATACGTTGAACCCCTTGCATAACACTTCATGGCGTTTCGTGAGTCTCCTCCGGTCGAACCTCCCACAATCATATTAATGTCCATGCCCCCTTGGTCATTAACTTGTGCCCTGTTTATTATTGGGGGTCTACCCCTCTGTCCATCCAACTGGGCTCCCTGTGGTCCCAGCGGAGGTGAGTGGCTTCAAGTGCGCGTGTTTGCTCCGCCGCCCGGGACTCCTCTTCGAACATACTCATCGATCGATTCTCGGAAGTGTCCCATACGCAACAACCTCTCAACTTCGTCCCTTAGCAACGCACAGTCATTGGTGTGATGACCCCTCTACTTGTGAAATTTACAATACTTATTCGAGGAATGCTGCCCTCATCTTAGGCGGCCACTGCACAAGGCTTGAGTGATAAATGGTCATCAAAGCTTTCGCCATTGTGGTCTTTAATGGGTAATATGAATCCCACCTCGGTCTTTATTTCGAGGTCTGAGCCCCATGCTCAGCTTTCACTCGTCTGGTATCCTCGTCCCATCGCGGGATTCGTTTCTCCTTTGACTCCCGCGCAGAGCGCTTTTTTAATTCATCCTCCTTAGTGCGATTAGCTTCTTCTATTCGTATAAATTTTTCAGCTCGTCTCTTCATTTCATCTATCATCCTTGGTCTGTCTCCCGTGAGGTCATCGAAGAATTTCCCCATCTTTAGACTTTGTAGCATGCACTCAGTCGCCGTGTCCACGCCCACGTCAGGAACTTCCATCAGCGCGTTGTTAAACCTCGACATGAAGTCCCTCAAGGTTTCATTCTCTCCCTGTCTCAAAGCAAACAGATGGGTTAGAGTCCTCTTAGTCTTGGCTTTACTAGCAAAGCTATATTTGAACTTGGATGTTAGGTCTTCAAAAGACATAATGCTTCCCAGCGGCAGGGACGAGAACCACTCCCTAGCCTTTCCTGTCAATGTCGCCTTAAACACTTTACACTTCAAGGCATCTGGGTAGCCATATATGTCGACCACCCCATCAAAATCCTCTAGGTGATCATGAGGATTCCTTCTCCGATCATATCGGGCAAGTTCAGGGATCTTGAAATCCGTGGACATTGTTTCTTTAGCTATCTCCGCGCAGAAAGCATTGCTCAAGTTGACTGGGGGCGCCAATTTGCTCCGTGAGCTGTTTTCGTATGTACCAACGTCTTCCGTCTCGTTTCGGTAAGTCGTATCCGTTGTTTCTCCTGATTCATGTACCCCGGCTCGAGTTTCGCAAGGTGGCGAGTTGTCTTGTCGCTCTCTCCCACCGCTAACTCGTGGTATTGCTGAGCCCGAGGCCCGCCCCGTACCTTCCGCCAACAACCTACGCGATTCCTCGTTCACCAGCCGCGCGATTTCTTCCGGCGTGTAGGTTCTCCCTCGTGTGCTCGACATTGGTGGCGGCTCATCACTAGGAGGGGTCGGCTCTTCGTTGGCGTCGAACGTTTGGTTCGTTTGTCGTTGCATAATTCTGCTCTTAAAGATACTCACACTTGTCTAACGCGCTCTCATCTGCTTCTCTCTCCCTGAAATGCAAGTCGGTGTTTCCCACAGACGACGCCAGTTGATCCTGTTTGGTTTCGTCGATTAACTCCCAAGTCCTCGCGATTCAACGAAGTGGGTACCCGCTTGAGATCACGGGAGGAACGCTATCACGTCCTAGAGGATTAGAGGGAACGGAGTTAGGGAGCAGGAAAGCAGATTTTTGCTAATTAAGTTTCATTCGGGCATTAAATGCACTCCATGTCAGGTATTTATAGGTGCAAATTGGGCTACACAGGATGGCTACCGGGCTCACATTTCAGTCCTATATTGAGCTGCAAAGCCCACATTATATTCATCCAAATTTTCCTATTTTTGGGCCTTATTCTGCCTACTTATTTTTTACACATCAGCCCTCATTAGAAGCTTTTCTACTCTGCATCCAAGGTTGAGGAAATACTGAAGATTGCGTAGGAGGAAATGAGCTTAGCAATATTTTGGGTTTCTTGCGTGATATTTTAGGTGGAGGAGGATGTGGTGGTTCAGCCTTGATAGTTATAGGTTTTTTCTGGTTCGGTGAGGGGTTAATAAGTACCGATGGTGGGTCATTAGAAGCAGGTCGAATACGGTTATGTTTGGATTCGGGTTGTGCGATATTAAAAACGGGTCGGGTAGAGTTTTTAGGGTCGGATTCATGATCATATATGGGAATAGGTACTAGAGCTGAAAAAATGGGCGGGCCGCCCGACCTTATATGGGCCAGGTCGGGCTGCCCCGAAGATTAACGGGCCGCAGGAACATAGGCCCGTGCCCGCAAAGCCATGGCCGGGCCAACCCAGCCCGAGTCCATCGGGCCTAATATTTTTTTATTTTTAAAAATTAAAATTTTTAAAAAATCTTTATGATTTAATTTTTAGTTGTAAAATAAAGCTGATATTATACACATTAACGAATATACATAATTCTAAAAAAATATTTATAAACACCTAAAATATAATATTTTTTGCTTATAAAATTCTATTTTATAAAATAGTATATAAAATAATAGCAAAATATATAAAATAATAAAAAACTAACGGGCCTGTTTTGGCACCCGACCCGTGGGGCTTTTCGGCCCGCAGCCCGCAGCTCACGGGCGAGCGGGCCACGGGCCCAAAAGCCCGGTCGCAATTTGGGCCTTGAAAATTTGGGCCGGAGCCCTGTTTTTTAGGGCCGGCCCGGCCCTGCCCATGGGCTCGAGCCCAAATTTTCAGCTCTAATAGGTACCGCATCGTTTTCTAGGCAAGGATCAATAGCTGGAGTAGATATTGGAGCATGGATAGGAGGGTTGAAACAAGAAGGAGATGAGGCAAAATTATGGAATTATTTATCTCTTATATTAATTGCAAGCCTTCTTAAAAACCGTTTGCCCTGCAATTGATTTGGTGTGTCAATTGACCAATTATATGTTTTCTACAAATTAATAATTATTAAAAAAAAAAACATCTGAACAACCCACGTCCGTAACCCTCTTAAAAACAACTTATTTAATATATATATAATAATAATAAAAAAAAAAAACCACCCACGTTGATGATTATTTAACTTTCTTAATCTCTTTGAGTCGAAAGGAGAAAACGTCCTAATCTCTCCATACTGCGACAACCATCGAAACTCAATCGGCAGGATCATTTTTTTGGGTTCTCAACACTGCACGAACTCTTATTTGGAATTGTGGATTGAGAAGTAAAATGATTATATATTGTTTTTGTTTGATCTTATGTCGTGTGTGTCTTCCTTGAACAATATATCGCTGATTGTAGCTGTATTCTATAGGTATTTGTATAAAATATCACATCCTTTGTTTACAATCACATTTTTTATTTGCCATGTCTTTGCTTTTCTATTTTATATTCTGGCTGGGAAATGAGAGTTAATGTGCTTTGTTAGAAAATTTCGTTGAATGTATTTACATAACTGCATGCAACGAACTTTTTTTTACTCTTTCCATACAATTAAATTTAGAATGGAGCACTCCGGAAAGTTGAAGAAATTTGCCAACGTTAGTGATGGATGATGAGTTCTTTTTTATGTATAATATATGTATAAGTTGGTTTCTTCTACCTCGGTCCATTTTGCATGTAGTTTGTTTTAATTTAATATTGAAAAAAAATTATAAAACTGTGTTTTTAAATATTTTTATTTTCAATAAAATACCTTTGGTGAAAATACTAGTTTTCAAAATGGACTTTAAAATTAAAATACTTTTAAAATAATATTATAAGTTACTTTTCACTAAAAGTTACTTAAAATACCTTTCAAAATACCACACCAAAATGGACTTTTCAAAATGGACTTTTCAATAAAATGGACCTTTCACCAAAATTTTCACGAAAGTTATTTTACTTTTCAAAATAATATTATAAGTTTCGTTGCACACACATCGAGCGTGCCTTGATTACTAGTTTTCCTTATTTAGCGAAATGAGGGGTTTAATTTCGGACGGAATTTGGGCATTTGGAGGGATTCTAGCAACGATATTATTGTGGTCAAAATTACCATAATTGGATGCGGGATTTTTGGAGGCCTCAACTGTTTAGCGGGAATTTTGAGATTTTGAGAAATCTAGTAGCTTTGACAAAGGACTTTTAGGGTTGGTTAGAATGGAAAGTCATGTCCAAAATAAGCAGAATCGGCCGTTCCGACCGGCCAACCGTCGATTTCCAACAGCCTGTTCCGGTTACAAACCGAAACCGGCCACCAATCGGAACCGTGACATGTGGTTGGCCGGTTCCGCGTGGTTCGGAAAAATCCTAAACCGCAAACTGCCGGCTTGGCGGTTCAACCGGCAGTTTACGTAAAAAAAAATTATTAAATATAATATATCCGTTGTAAAAAACAAAAAATTCTAACGTGTCGGGTGTCAGTACCTGTTGGATTTAAAAAAAAATTAATAAATAAAAAAAATAACATTAGTTTTAAAAACAAAATTATGACCTGTCAGTAGCCGTTGAATTAAAAATAAATAAAAAAATAAAAAACTTATCCGTTAGGTTTAAAAAAATAAAAAAATTATAATATAGCCGTTGGAACCGGAGGTTCACCCGGCAACCCTCTTCAAAAAATTAAAACTCAATTCAATCTCTCTCTCTCAATTATTCACTCTCGAGTCTCTATCCCCAATCTCTCCATTCCACGAATTAAAAATAAACTAATTAAAATACTACTCCATCAATCATCGGCCCTCGCCTCGGCTCTAGTACACTCATCAATTCCCGTCCGACTCTACTACACGGCGCTCCGAATTTTACACACATCGTTTCTCCTAAGTTTACACACATTTTATCTAACGGTTTTTTTTTCTGTATTTTATTTTAGGAATGGATAGCAGTTGTTGAGGATCGAGTTCGAGATCGAGGGGGAAACTGATTGTTTGTAGTTCATCGCAAGATAACTACCAATATGTTGACTCCCCCGAAATTTTGCTCCATCTTAGTGACGTCCTTGGCTCGGACATGGATGGAACGGAGGACAACATGCAACAGGAGCACAAGGTTCCGAGGCCGACGCCGAGTGAGAACCAAGCACGCACGCACCGCCGCAGTAGCTGCGCTACGCTCAGATATTTCGCGGTACACTTTAAGAAGGTACCGACCGAAACTCTAGATTTTTTTAAAGTTATATGTAATTATTGTGGTAAAGGATACCCCTTTAAGAAGGGTGGCGGATATGACAATTTCACCGGCCACAGTCCAAACATCTAACTAAGATAGGAATTAGTCAAAGTCAAAGTCAAATGCACGGGGCTACGAGTACGGGTTCGTCCGCTACCGGACAAAGACCCAATGCGAGTCCGACGTCTTTGTTCATGTACAACGAAGACGTCGCACGCAAACAACTTGCGAAATTTGTTTGCGCGAATATCTTTCCTTTCGGTTTGTCGATGATCCAGTCTTTGAAGAGTGGATCAGAAAGTCGTATAACCCTCAAGGGAAGAAAGTTTCACGTAGCACCCTTACGCGAGACATTAGGAAGACGGTACTCGCGTATAAACGCCAATTAATAAATCAAATAGGAAATTTTGATGTAAAGTGTCCATTGCCTCCGATATATGGAGCGATCACTGGCTAGATCATCATTGCATGGGCATTACATACCAATCGATTGATGACTCTTGGATACTACAAAAACGTTTCATTGCATATAGGAAATTTGACACAACACCCACGACTCAAAACATCGCATCAAAGATTAGGAGTATCTTTGCGGAATATAGGATACTCGAGAAGATTTTCTCGGTATCATTTGACAATGCTAGCGCTAATACCGCGAACATTGAAGATTTAATTAAGTATTGTCAACCATCATTTGACGGTCGATTCTTCCATGTCCGATGCTTATGTCACGTACTTAACCCATGTGTTCAGGACACACTCACACATCTAAAGGCACACGTATGCCAATACGAACGATAATAAGTTACGTGATGCCTGTACTGAAGAAGTGGAAGCGTCATTGTAGAAGTGTGGGCATCACGCCGAAAACGTTTGCCGTAAATGTATGCAACATGTGAAATTTAACCTACAAGATGTTCGTTACGTCGTACGAATATCGCCACGCCTTATGCGATTTCTACGACGAAAACACTGAATTCGGCGTTTCGATACATCCTACGATGTGGGACGGGTGCAACGACATATGTGAAATACTTCAAATATTTCATGATGCCACGAAGGAGATACCGGGAACATATTACCTGACATCAATATTAGCTTTAGATCATTGCGTTAAAGTCACATGCATTCTAAGTGCTTTTTTGGAGGACGAGTTTGCAGGCGAACCGTTTAAGCCATGAAGGCTAATTGGTTGAAATACTTTTGGGAACTACCCGATATCTTCATCATGGCGAAGATATTGGACCCCAGAATGCGCCTAGGGGACAAATAATTTTTTGGCACTATATTACCAGTCCATTGCGGCTGATTCTAGTGTTCTTCCCGAGAACTACCATATTCAAGTAAGGAATATAGGGTATGACTCTCTGAAGGTAGTATTTAGAAAGTATAAGACTGATGTTGGCCAAGACCCAACTCGATCGAGTTCGGGTCAATCCTCTACTACTTCTAGTATTAATTTTTTATTTTATATTTTTAAATAATTACTTACTAATACAATCTATTTTTCAGCCAACGTCTCTAAGCAACCGCTCGCGTGACATTCGAGCCCGACGAAAAAGGCTTAAAAAAGATAAGTCCTTAATACTAATTTCATTTGTTTCAACTTAACTTATTCCTATTTCTTTTAAGAAAATACTACTTATGTATTGTTATTTTTCAGCATCTAATCTCAAAAATTTGAAGTCCGATTCTGACGACGAAGCCCGCAAAAGATAAGTATTCAATTTTGTCAACTTAATTTATTGATTAATTTATTAATGTTGCAAAAAAAGATATGTAACTTGTACTGTACATTTTTTCTCAGAAACTGAGTACCGACCGGCGTTGGCGATTCAACGACACAACATCACAATGAATAATTTATTTTTTCCCTTACTTTGTATTTTGTAATTTGTAAATGGTAATTGTATCTGAATTTTTGTAATGAAATTTATGTTGAACAAATTTTTGTACGAAAACCCTAATTATATACCGAAAAGTATCGAAATACCCTAATTATGTACCAAAGAGTATTGAAAAATACACCAAAAAATAAATAAAAAAAAAACCCGGCGGTTTAACCGCCAGTTCAACCGTCACCGGCGTTTAAGTCAACCTCCGGTTGAGCAATCATCAACCGGAGACGGCCAACGGACGATCGTCCCCGGCCATTTGTGGACAGTTGGTCAGTTCGACCAACCGCGAACCGCCGGTTAACCGAAACTGGCGGTTGGGCATGACTAAGCATGGGCCGTCTGTGCGTCGTTATTTGATAACTGGGAGCCTTGAAGCCGCTGCATAGCCGGTTTCACTCTAGCTGCTCGGATAGATGGGTCATACGACATTAGTTCCAAGCGAGCATCATAACCTTTATCAAATTGGAGAGGACATGAAGACGACAAATGGTCCATTAGGCCGCAAAGATAACGGAAGTTCGGGAGTCTCACACGTGAAATTCAATATCACATCCCCCTTCCCTTCAAACTCCAACTTCATTCCCGCCTACGACGTTGGCGGACATCGAGCATCACCGTAACACGAAAAAATGGTTGCAATTAGGAAGATAAATTTGTCTCTGCCTCCACGAACTTGCCCAAGGAATTACCAATCAGCTTCGCAACCTTCTCTGACCTTGCCCAATACGGGAGGTTATGAGCCCGGACTTTGAAAGAACACCAATTTGAATCAATCATTGCCGGATCCTCCGTGTGGTCAAACTCCCGAAGGATAATCATCTGTTTTAGAAAAGCCCACATGGAAGCATTAAGAACTCTCAATCGATCCATACCGTGGAATAATCGGATCACGAATCTGTTCGCATCAACTTGGTTCATCACCATTACATTACCCGGATTAAAAGCTTTCAGCAATGTAGATGTAATGGCCTCAAAGTTAAACATGTTGGTTCGGTGGTTTATCGTGTCTGGTCGGCAACAAAGCTTTGGTTGTATGGTAAGTCGAGGCACGTACGAGTAGGCTTTTCGAATATAAGTGCTGTCGGTTGACGACGATTGTCCCCAAGATACAACATATTTCTGAATCTCGTATCGCAACACTACGAACGAGATTTTCCGGTGAATCTATTGGAAATTCGAGCATTTTCCTGCGGAATGCTTGGGTTCGAATGAATGAATTTTCCATCTCATAGGGGACCTATTTATAGGCACGAAGGAGTTCCGGGGACCGAATCGCAATAAATGTGACTTTTGGGCTTCTTGTCTTTTGACATTTCGGGGCCAAAATGTGAAAGGTCACAACTTCTGGACTGCCCCGCAAATAGAAGCTTCTCGACCCGCCTGCTCGTATTCTCTGGTCGGGTCGGGTCGGTCCATCCAACGGTCAGGGTCTGTGCGGCCCAACGACCCAACGGGTCATGCCACCTCAGCTAGCCCAGTCAGCGCTCACGCATCGCCACTTCATCATCACATGTACGCGTGTCATGCTTGCCACGTCACCATCTCGCCGCCACGTCATCGCCGACAAACTAGCGACGATGCAAAGTGCAAAGTGCAAAGTACGCCCATTGCGCACTTGGCACGGCTTGTCTCGGCCTCGAGCTCGGCAGTGCGCTATCACTTGGGTCAAAATCACACTAGCCCATTGAGCCCACTTGAGTCCACCCTTTAGGCAAACCCATTTGAATATCTACACAAGGTAACCCTTTATAAGGTGATGAATTCTTTAGTGTTTAATCAATATGGGACAAAGGTTTCCTACACCCATTTATTAAAAACTTTAATTATTTTATTGGGCTAACTTAGAAAATTAATTTGTCATTCACCAGCCATTAGGTTTGAGTAAATCAATATTCGTTAAATTCCCCTCGAAACACAGATTATGAATCTTTCATCAGTTTCAAGTTTTGATGAATGATGTCATCTCGATTTAACAGATCAAATTTGGCTTTTAAGTTTAATGCCCACGTTTGGGCCCATAAGCCCAAATCCAACAAAACGCATGTTTAGACAGAATTCGGCCCATGACATCGTAACCCTCATCGCCCCTCGTGGTCATATGTCATCATATGAAATACGCAAAGACTGTAACTCCTTCTCTGTAAGTGTCAAACTCACCGATGCGGAAGAAACCCACGAGTAACTTCAGAGAGAACACGTTTGAGAAAGTAAACACGAGGAAAAAGGTAATACGTATACTTAGGTTCAGGACAAACCAAAAGAAAGTAGGGTTTACACAAAGAAAGAAGACTAGATTGGAAATAGGGTAGGCGACCAGGATACAACAAAATAGAACGACTACACCTATGCCATGATCAAGAAACAATTCCGGCGAAGATTGCTGGGAGACGCATAACCGAGTTGATTGATCGAAGCAAAGATCTAGCATTGATAAGTGAAATTAATCATAGCAGCAAGATGAGTAAACTCTTTATATTAAAGAATAGTGGGTGGTAGAAGGAGGAAGCACTCATTGGAGAGAAAATGAAATTAAAGGCCACTTGATGACATTACTTTGAGGTGAAGAGTTAAATGATTAAGCAGCAAATATAGATGATAAAACATGGTTTTACAAGGTAGAGTTACTATATATATGGTATAGGGACAAATCTAAGTTGTGGTCCCAAGGGCCACGATATATGAAAATTTCTGAAATTTTTTAATACTACATATATAGGATACAACCTCGTGTGTGTTCTTTAATGTTGCATTAAGGGGGTGTTTGTTTGGGGTGATCCTCCAAAACATCACGGTGATCCTCTCTTACCTCCGCATCACTACGTTTATTTAGCGTAGGTGATGAGTTATCGCCGTGATGGAGAATCACCTAGGCGATCAAAATGGAGTATTAGATATTAAACAGTGTCCAATGTAATTTATTTAAGTATTTGTCCTCTATTTAAATTTACGTGAACTAGACTTTACTCTGTAAAGTCTAGTGATATATTTATGTAATGGGCTTTTAGGATCCCAAAAATATCTTATACGTTAATCCAATGGTATAAATACTAAAAGCCTACACTTTATTCAATAAGAATCATTCTCGAGAAAAATCGCCGCTACAATACCTTAAAGAGAACAAAACACACTAACATACACTTAAGGTATATCAAGCGTTCTTCATCAATTCTTCACCAATCTTGTAGTTAGTTAGGTAACTTGAGAACTACAAGTGGTATAAGAGCGTAGAGTGACATATTGAAACCCGTTTTACATTTAGATTTGAGAAATTTTGTTGGGTTTATCGTCATTTTTAAGTTAGTGAGTTCTTCAAAATGTTCAACATTTTCGAGTGATTTTTAGCCTATTGTGGTTATTTTTGAGCTCATTTTGTGGAAAAACCCAAAATTTTCATCAAGTTTGAGTAGGTTTTTGAGCAATTTTGCGATTCAAGAAGTTTTCGCAATCAGTGAGAAAATCGTCCTGAAAATAGTTATGAATATTGGTCCGAAAAATCGTTTTCGCAACTGTCAGTGGCAGAATTGTAATTTACGTTCCGAAAACCTCTTTTTTCGCAACTCTCGTTAATTACGTTCCGAAAACCTCAGTTTTCACAACGTTCGTTAGTTCATTCCGAAAACCTCAGTTTTCACAACTTACGTTATGAAAACCTCAGTTTTCGCAACGTTCATAAGTTCGTTCCGAAAACATCAGTTTTCGCAACTTATGTTCCGAAAACCGCAAGTTACGAAGTTTTCGAAGTTTGCGAAAACGACTTTCGCACTAACATAAACTGTCAATGGCATTTATGTGATTTCAGTGAGGTTGCAACACGATTTTCGTAACACGTTTTCGCAAACATAGTTTCGAAAACACAACTTTCGTAACCCCATTTTTGCATAAGTAATTTTTTCGCATTCGAATTTCATAAAAAAGATTTTCACACTTTAAGTCTTTCAAATTCAAATTCTCGATAAACTCTCAAACTTTCGAAAATCCAAACTCTTCTCATTCCAACCACCTTTGTTTCGGTCACTTCACGTCTAAACAATCACCGTCTAACTCGGAGTACACATATGTTGAAGAGTTGAGAGCAAAAGCAGAAAGATAGAGAAAAGGCGAAGGCTCCCATCGCGGACCTCGAAGAAGTCGAGTACACATACTTCCTGCTCCCGTGAAGTATCGGGATGAATTCAAGGCCGTGAAGCGTTATATGCTGAGGCAAATAAATTACCACACCGCTGAAGACTTTAATATTGCCCTGGAAAGCAATATGAAGAAAGTCAACATGACAATGCCTCAGACTTGCTCTAAAGATCTTCAAGACTATCCCGAGAACCATATTTTCACCCACCCAGAGTTAGGAGTCACCTACTACCATCCAAAAGAAAAGAAAAACACATGATGGTGGCAAATCTATAAGTTCTCGGATGGGACTCTGAAGATCATTAGACAGAAGCTTCAAGAGCATCCTGCCTCGTTGGGACCCGACTACTCCAAGGATATTCGAGTTGAAGAAGAATAACTACTTGAAACCATAATAGAGAAGATCAATGATCGACTTGAGCTAAGGAACAACATCAGGAAGTACGAGGTCTCTCTAGGATTTTGCAAATCCTTCTTCACCCGAAAAGAAAAGAGAAAACGAAAGAGACAAAGACCAAGGAGCATAACTTGAAGATTGGACAATAAGAGAGAGATTTTTAGATATTAAAAGTGTCCAATGTAATTAATTTAAGTCTTTGTCTTGTATTTAAATTTACGTGCACTATGCTTTACATTGTAGAGTCTAGTGAGATATTTATGTAATGGGCTTTTAGGGGCAATATTCAAGCTTGATGAATTTTCAATATGGATAAAATTACCTCCATATTGAATTTTCAATGAATTTTCAATATGGATAAAGTGTCCAAAAAAGCAGGGTGATCCTCCATCACCGTGATGGAGTGATATTTTCAATATGGATAAAATTACCCCTTATTCATTCATTATATACCTTTCTTCCTATTTAAGTACATAACGAACATATTTAAATCTTAAAAGTATATTTAGTGCTTCAAAAATAAAATAATTACATTGAAAAGTTATATAAAATACTTATTATTAATACTTGATTTAAAAAATATGTTTAAAGCTTAAAAACTTAAAAGAAAAATATTGAAGAATTATATAAAATACTTATATTTAATGCTTAAAAAAATACTCAATACTTAAACATTAGTCACTATCACGTAAAATTTTTACCTCAAAACGAACATATTAGAACACTTAAACTAAATAATGTACAAAGAATTAAATATGACATTTACACAACATCACGTCACACATCAATGCGATTAAACAAATACAATATTCCAATATCACCTTAATATGTAAAATGAAATATCACCTCAAAACAAACACCGTGATGACAAATTACCTTATTCCACATCACGATGATACCCACACCACGGTGATGTGTGTATCACCGTAATGTTGGATCACCTCAAATAAAGACTCCGAGTATATAGGTCTAATTATAAAGAAAATGAATTTATCTTAAGAGTACCTTCTGGGTTCAAACCCACTCCGACTAAATTTTATATTATGGGCCTTCTATATACAGTCCAATTGTAAAATTCAAATATAATCTATCAAGTGAAAACTAATTATTGCAATGATCTTCACAATACACACGAATAGTGTTATTTCTTCTAAATTTTTTTTTTTTATAGTACTGAATTAATGTTTCTCTCCACACCAGATAGTAGTGCTCTTCTCTCTCTCCCTCTCCCTCTCCCTCTCCCTCTTTCCCTCTCTCCCTCTCTTCTTTTGCAGGATCGTACATAGCTTAATTTTTTCTTTTTATACCATATATATTAGGTGAAACTACAAAAATACCTTTTTGTATAAAATAATTTCAATTCAGTCCCCTGTCAGATAACTTTAATATGAAGGTACCTAATAGGAAAAAGTTTTTACACATAGGTACAATACCCATTTGACCGAGAGTACATTTTTTCACTCATTGACATACCTTTATATATATATATATATTACGTACCACATCACGCATTTATATGGTATCAATAATGCGTTTCTTATAGTACCTAAGTCCTTATATGATTACCTTTTGTCGCTTGTACCTTTTTTCGCTCTATTATGTGCCACACTACGTTTCTTTATGGTACCAAAATGTCTTATATGTTGTACATTCGGCAAATGAGTACCTATGTGTAGAAATTTTATTCTATTAGGTACCTACATATAAAAAATTCTGACAATGGACTGAATTGACATTTTTTATTCTAATATGTATTTAAATGTAAGTTTCCATATATATTATATGTTTCAATTTAGGAAAAATATTATATTATAATTGATAAATGTGGCAATCAATGTCCGTATATGAGGCGATCAGCTTCTACTTATGTTAATTCTGTTTAATGCCAATACACTTGGACCTTTTTCATCTTGATCGGGCATGAATTGGGCAACTGTAAAATTATTCGGTAACATATTTTCATAATCTGACATACCAACAAATATTGCTGCTGATGGTACTTGGCAATCACATCCTTTTTATTATCTGAATATGGCAAGTTAACGAAAGCGGTGGAGACATGCTCGGAAAATCGATTGAAGCAGGCGAGAGGGAGCGGGTTTACGATATTCCCATTGAAGGGCAAGGGATAAATCGGTAGGTTTTCAGGCAGATAACCACTTTGCAAACCCTCGCAGAGCTGCTGATGAATGTAGGGCCTACAAAACTGTACCTTTTGGTTCATGTACATCCAACCCTTCCCGCACTCTTTTCCGGCTTTGAGGTGTTTGTCTTAATTCTGATCCTAAGCTACAGATGTGATTTGTTCATCATTAATTAAGTTATTTCATGAATGGTCGTAGTCGTCGTCACTCATGAATTGAAGCCATGTGCCATACTCTAGCTGGGGATTTTACCCTTTATTCTTCTCATCCTTTCGTCTGCTTCTTATTTTTGTTTTTTATTCCTTACACTTTCCGAGATCGTGGATCGATGGCGATGGCGAGGGAGAGAGATTTCGATGGAGTTGTCCGCTGAAACAATAGGTGCAGCCAGATGATAAAATGGTCTTTCAAGAGAAGCGTGTTGATTAGGAGAGGACTCGCCGGCGAATAAGGTTAAAATTTTTGGGGGTGGTGGTTTTTATGTTATGCTTAAATTATGTTATTCAAGTTCAGCTTTCATGACAGATCCTAGGTCCTGTTGTTCTATTCGTGGCAATAATTGGCGTAATCGGTGGCCTTTATGTTTTCATTTTCTTTTTTTCCCCTGCAATAGACTTCGATCAGGCATGTCAATTGCAGATCATCGGAAGAAGCTTGTGTCTTGTGTTATCCATGATTGGACCGAACACTTATCGTCAACACCTGTACGGTTATGTTTTCTCTTCCTCCAGCAAGAGCTTACAGGTCCCCTATTGTGTTGCTATATGTTTCCTTTGTTTGTTGTGGCTACTTTAGTCTCTGGGAAACCTATGATTTTTAGCTTTTGTGTCGGGTGGAAAACTTGCTTACATGTATTGTAGTGTCATGGAATCTTGATAAAGTGTTTCCAGATGGTTTTGTGAGCGATGATACTTTACTTGGTCATATTGTAAAGAGGATTGTCCTGCTACATTGTACGAGCAAAAAGTTTCTATTGAGATGGACTCATTGATCCCACTTAAACACGGGAGCTGCTTGATGTGTTCTTGAATTCCTTTTTCTATTTGCGATTCTTCGTGGCATTGGTCTTTGCATGAACAACTGGCTACAACTCGCGAAACCGCAGCTGGTACCTGATTTGGGCGGCAATTACGAAGCCATTGCTGATCCGAGCAATGGATGGAACGTGGTGCGAGAACTCAGTCGGATCTCATCTTCGGTGATGAGTTTTTGGATTGGGTCTTCTTCATTGTAATAATATTGATTCGATGTGTCGATTGATAATGTATGACTGCTCCTATTTGCTTTAATCATCTTGGTGTTTTTTTATTTGACTTATGTGAGATCAATATATCTGTAATCTTTTTTTCTGGTATGAATAAATTCATTACCACGAACACCTGTTACACTGACAATTACATGCTTCGTATTTATAGGTGCCAGTTCCAAATGATACAGGATCCACTGAGCAGTGGCAAATATTTAAATATCGATGTTTGGTTTTATATATCATGCATGAGTGTTTCGAACAGATAGTTATTTTTCATAAAGAGGACGACAAAGCCTATACAACGCCAGAAATTACCGAGAAAACTCTCCTTTGATTGTACCAAGAATTTGCAGAATTTTTAATGAGAACTATTTACTGAATCTTAGCCGGTGAGTGTTATTATATTATAGTACGACTGTTACTAATGTTCATGTTACAAGACTGTATCAGAATTCTTTCAACCTTATATTTTTACGGCTGCAAAGAAAAGAGTGATCGACAATCATATTATATTATATTATCGTAAGACGTTTATTAATGTTGGTGTTGTAAGACCACATCGATGCATCACAGATTATGATTAGACTTTTTCCAACCTCAAATTTGTATGAATGCTTGAGGTGATCAAATGTTATATTATAATGGTAAAACGGATACCAATGCACATGTTGTAAGATTGCGTCGTTTTCAACAAATACAATTATATACCGTATTTGGCGAACACATGCCTCGCTGTTCCAACCGTTGAGTTACTTTATTTCGCTTATAATCACGAATGAAATAATCGATGCATGTGACGCAAAGTGATTAACCAATATGAATTCGAAAAATAATGTTTAAATTTAATGCAAAATAGTTCCCGTGTATCGCACATGCAACATTTAGTAGTAGTATAAATATAAAACCTTAATAATTAAACTTATATACAAGTATGCATACGTATTCTCACGTGTATCTAACCACACCCGATGGTAGATACTTACCCATTTACACCCTACAAGTTTCTTATTATATATGTAATGGACAGATATCTATCGGACGCCACCTTGTACCTTATCTAAAAGGAAACACACATTTTAACACACTCAAATGTGTTCTTCAATCTCTAAGCTTAAAAGCTATCTTTTGATCTTTATTTGGTAAATAATGGAACAAGTTCAGAGCCTAGCGTGGATCGATCAAAATGATTTGAATCCAGTTTCATTCGATTTCAATATGATTTAAATGTGTTTTTTGATAAACTTTATTTTCGATTTTTTCTTGTTCATTTGGGTCTTTTTGAACTGTTTTTACTGTTTTTATCCCCTCAGGAGATTGATAAATCGTTTTTGAGTGATTTATACTATTTGCATCGATTTCAGTCAAGTTTGAGCAAGATTTGAGTCAAGTTTGAGTAAGATTTGAGCCATCGAGTATGGAACTCGTCTTTTCTGCTACAATTTTGATTTTCGGGTAGAAGAATGTAACAGTGCCTAGATATTGGGCTCATCTTCCCGAAAATTCTTCAACACGTCAAAAGTCAGTCTAATTTAGTTAATTTTTGGGCAAAAAATATATGAAATTCGCCTGATTTTCAAAACTTTATTCGACCAGGATTACCCGATTTTCCAGCCAGGAATACCTGATGTTCTAAAATCGACCAGCCTTACCTGATTTTTAAAATTCGTCTAATTTACTCGAATTTTTTTCTTGCTCGAAAATCATCCAAAAATTATCAATTATCGGACAGATTTACCCGATAGTGCACGTATTCCCCGAATTTCATACTCACGCGATTTCAACGTGTGTTAAACGAATTTCGACCGAAATATTGACCGAAAGTCAACACACGTAATTCACGATTCTCATCGATTAACCAATTTAGACTACTCGTTGCCCGAGAATTATTTAACAATTTTTCAAGAAACTTCTAGGTCCAAAATACAACAGTTTTTCACTTTAAAGACTTTGAAAACTCTTATCAATTTTGGTCAAAATCTCTTACTCAAACTTTTCGATACTTAGAATATAATTGTTCGAAAAACATGGACGCCTTCGTGATAGGATCAGACACTCGTCTCCCAATGCTAAGATCGGGCGAGTATGGTTTTGGAAGAATCGTTTCATCAACTTCATAGAAATCAAGAATGGTGGTGACCTCGCCGATGACATGCTCTCTTATGTCTTCGACGGGCCAACTCAATTATGGACCGCCATTGAAGCTCAACCTAACACACTCCCTTCTCTCCTGGAGAGGAGAACACTCAAGCATCCTAGTCGTTACTCAGATGCAGAGAAAGCATGGGCCATAGCGCACAAGTTTGCAAGAAATTACGTCCTCCAGTCCCTTCCCAACGACGTATACATCCAGGTTGACAACATGTCCACTGCCAAAGAAATTTGGATGAACTCTCGAAGATGATGGTTGAGACAGACGTAAGCACCTTGTCCAAGAAATCAAGCACTATAACTGCCTACGATTCCTAGAGCTAAGGAAGAAGAAGATCTTCGAGACGCATACCTTCGGTTCTTGACTATCATCAATGAGATAAGAAAGATCAACATCCAACGATCAAACTCCAACGGTCAAAGATGATGAATAAAAAATTCTCAAGGAAATCATCATCTTCCTACAACAGGCAGCGAACCTCCAGCGGTAAACAAAAAGCCATCGCTCCCGAGGAACCCGAGAATAAGGAAACTGAAGCTCCAAAGAGATGCTTCAACTGTGGGAAACCGGGTCACTTTGCTAAGGACTTCTACAGACTTAAGAGTAAGGACCCCGAATTCTACAAGAGGAATCAGTTCTCCCAGCGCAAAGATGCATGAATTGTTCTGGTAGCTGAAGAAGAGAAATGACTTGAGGACACGTCTAACGAGGAGAAGTCGGAAAAAACTTTCATGGTCAAGAGCAAAGACTATGGCTCAGATGAAGAATAGGCTCCGGCTCCGACATAACTTATCGTTCTACATCCGACCTTGAGGTATACACTCCATCCCCTAAAGATTTTGTTGAGCTTAAGCAAAAAATACACAAGTTGTCCATGCAACGTAGGGATTACTCAGGACTAAAAATAAAATTCAAACAATAGTTATGCCTTACTAAACAAACAACAGGAAGAGATAGCTATTCTTAAGGAATCATTAGCCTTTTTAGAATCTAAAGCAAAAACTTAGCAGAAAAGGTAGAGAATAACGAAAGACATGTTAGCGATGTTAGTAAAATTTGGAGGAAAGCAAAGAAGAATGTGTAAACGTATCTTCTTAATACGACTTGATCACTAAAGAACGCGTTAGACTCTATAAGAAGGTCAAATAATTGGAGTACCTTCTTACAAAAAGAGGTCAAACCGATCAAACTATCTTTCTCAACCAACCGAAAGATGTAGAATTCTACAATCCTCGCGACGGTTTGGGGTTCCAAAGTAAAACGAACCCACAGAAAGATGAAGTGTTTTCTCTGTACGACATTAAACAATTTGGCTTAAGTCTGGAAATGCTTATGTCCTTTGTTGAATCGACAGAGGTGAGTGAATCAAAAGAACAGAAAAGGAGAAACAAAAATTGGGCCCAAATTGGACTTCATTTCGCCCTTTGGACCCAAAAATCAGGAAATTACTTCCGAACAGGCCAAACCCATTTGTTCATCCATTTATATTTCAGAGAAAATTCACAAAATAGGCGATCTAACTATGTCTCTGGAATCTGTAAGGAAAGCCTATTCTAAACAAAGAACTGTTCTTTTATGCAAAATTACTCTTCAAAACTTTTCTGATGTATACAAACCGTCAACCTCTTATTCTCTTTCTGAGACACCTACGAGTAAATGCAAGAAAAAAAATAAGAAAATCTCTTTGTCTCGTATTAACTCCGTATTGCATGTTCCTACAGATCAAAGATTGAGTTATAGAGAGACGAAGAGAGTTAGGTCGGGTCGAATGATAGAGGCAACTCTCCGTGATAAAAAGAGAAGCTACCTTCGACTTTTGTTTCTTCTGTTATCGACTGCTTTACCTTTTCCCAAAAATTGTCTTGTAATGTTGCATACCTTGTTTCTTTATTTTCTACTAAGGTGCTAAGTCTTGTTATGACAACTATGATGTACTTCCACGTTCTCATAACAATCATTTCCGAAAAAATGCTTCGAGTTTGCAAAGAAGAAAATATTTCTCTTTCTCTCTTCCTGATAGTGTATATCCGATGCAATATAGGCAACCTCACAAAGCAAAGAGAAATAGATAAACCTCACGCGATAATCAGGACAAATACAAGCGTACTAAATTGTTAAATCATAGACAAATGTGGATTTCAAAATCCCTACTGCACGCAATAGGCTATATCGAGTATGGGTTCCAAAATCAGTCATTTAACAAGCTGACGTAGAACTCAACATAACATCAAAAAGTTTGAACCCCTCACCTGCAATGAAAGAAGGACTCATCCTCATACGGGCACCTAAGCTTGATGAACTTGTCTTCCAAGTCCTTCATGTGTGGTACTTTGACTCAAGTTGCTCCTCACACATGACGGGAAATAAAGAGCTGTTGAGCAACTTTCCCGAGGGCTATCTCGAGAAGGTCTGCTTCGGGAACAGTGACTCTGCACCTATGCTAGGAACATGGGACCTCCCTCATGACAGACTCACCATCAAAGTAGTTTCGTACGTCGAAGGCCTAAGATTCAGCATCAGGCGCTTCTGTGACAAAGGCTTAAGGTTCTCTTCGAATCTAAAAAGTGTAGAGTCATCAATGATAAAGGATCAGAGCTGCTCACTGGCCACAGAAAGACGAACCTCTACTCCATTGATCTGAAGACTACTCGACCAACGTGCCACATCTCTCGAGCCTCTCTGCATCAGAACAAACTTTGGCAACAACACCTCTCACATCTCAACTTCAAGGATCCAAACAAGCTCTGCACGAACAACCTGGTCAAAGGGCTTCCCTCGTTTAGGTACCACAAAGAGCATATTTGCTCGACGTGCGAAATGGGGAATATGCAGAAAGCGTCCCACAACACCAAACACACGGAATCAACTTCCAAACCTCTTGAGCTAATTGACATGGATTTGTGTGGACCTATGCGCACTCAGACCATCAATGGGCAAAGATACATGTTTATTAATCGTGGACGCTTTCTCGCGCTTCACATGGACCAAGTTTCTCCGAACCAAAGACGTCACACCGGATCTCATCAGCGAGTTTGTGAAGACCGTACAAAACCTTTACCAGCTCACCGTCCAAATAATCAGAACTTATAATGAGACAGAATTCAAGAACTGAAAGCTCAACGGCTTCTATGCATCGTTTGACATTACCCAACAGTTCTCAGCTGCGAAGACACCCCAACAAAATGGAGTTGTCGAACGCAAGAATAGGACCCTAGTTGAAGCAACCAGGACCCTCCTGATTCATTCTGAACTGCCACAATTCTTATGGGCTTCAGTCAGAATCATGCTCCACTTCACAAAAGATTTATGAGAACTCCGTACGAAGATCAATCGCAGAGTGCTAGGCATCTCCTTTCTCAGGGTCTTCGGATAAAAGTGTTATATTGCCAACGACCGCGAAGATCGGGGCAAACTAGATCCAAAGGCTTTCGAGGGCGTACTCTTGGGATACTCGACACATTCAAAAGCCTATCGAGCAGAAGTGAGCCATCCGTACTCCCGTTACCGCAGAGATCTTAGGCCTCTTCCACTCAACCACGTCGCTTCCTTTTCCGTCGAACATGAGCTTTCGACGGAGGTTGAGCAAGTACAGATTGGCTCCTTGTTCCGAGAGATAAGTCATGTCTCGTAGCTCCAACTCGTTGATCTTCTTGAGCCAATCCTCCTTCCTCCAGATTCTCTTTCGAATCTCTTCTTGGTATGACGCCACGATCTTGGCGTTTCTCCAAGGTAGGTCTAGTTATTTTCCTATTTTTGACTTCGACGGAGGGTTGTCCTCGCCCATGACTCTGTGTTGGAGGAGTTCAGAATGTTCTGGGATCTCAGATTCGTAGTCTTCGCCTTCCTTGAGTTCCTACTCTTCGATCCGAACCAGACTAATGGCTGCCTTCTTTACAAAAGAATCTTTCAATCACTCTTCATTGAGTACGTAGCTCTCCACCTTGTCGTGTGCGTCGTAGAAATTTTCAACTGTTAAGGTCGGCTTATTGGTTGCTGGAGAAGGAACTGGTGAGGTAGAAGGTTAAAGAGGCATCATAGGGCTTTTTCGGATGGCGGGTCGAGGTGAGGGGAGACTTATAGTGGCTATGGTAGTATGGGCTGGTGAGGGAGTTATAGTATGGGCTACGAAGGCAGTTTTTTTTTACATTAAGAAGCCCCTAGTTGGGTGGTTTGGATAGTATGTGTAGTAGTGGATGAGGTGACCTACTGCGTCAGGGGCTCTTTGTCTCTTCTCTCCCTCGGGACGACCCTCATCTTCCGGGTCGTCACACGGTCTCTTGGACGGTTCCGCCGCGCCGCAGCAAGACATCAGGGTCATGAGCCGAAGCTTGATTCCCACTCATTTAGAGAGAGGGCAGACAACACTGGGGCCAATAGGATGTCGTGGAGTTCTTTGATCAGAACGTCCCAATGACCCGGTTCGGCTGGATGAGTTGGCGGAGCGGATGGCGGAGACGCAACAATTTCGGGTTCAGTGGTAGGGGCCTTGACTTGGTCTCTGGCAGAGGTTTCAAGGGCTGTGTAGACTCTTGTTATTATTGAGTCCTCGAGCATCTTAGCGAATTTCGCTAGCCTGGCCTCCGTTAGGAATTGGGATTTAACGAGACAGAGCCACTAAGGCGTCCTGTCGTCACGATGTCAGAATATGTAACTGACATGCTTAGGATTTGAGAAACCGGGGACACTCAGGCTCACCGTTGGAATCAATATTGAGATTGGCTCAGTTCGACGGCCCAGTGCAGCTGCTAGAGGAAATGTTGACTGCTGATGGACTTCCGCTCAGTCCCTGACGGGCATCCAACCAGGAGCATTGAAGAGCGTTATGTCCAGATCACCAAGATCTCGAGGTGCAGTAAAGTATGTATGTGTCCTAGGAAATGTGAAAAATGTGGATGGAGAGGAAACTAGACTCGATGTGCTCAATAAAGGTGAAGTTTGAGGCGAGGACTGCAAATTTCAACACCTATCACCTCCGAGCGAGGCGGTGATTATGTTCTAGGCTCCCGTGAGCAAGTGAAACAACCATCTGTTGAGAGATGGTTGAGTGGCTCGGTTCGGTTTTTTGCACGGTTGGACCAGATGCCACGTCTTTTACCCAAGAGAGGACAATGTCGTCTGCTCTACCTAAGGGCTCGGTCCGGGTAATTTGTGGACTTAGGGGCGGAGGAGTTCGGTCACTAGTTGTTTTGTGCGGCGTTCCTGTTGGCGACTTACGACATCCCCTTTCGATTTTTTCTTTTATTTGCGAGCAGGGTATGCTGCACGTCTAAGACCTAAACTTGGTTCGGCGGGTTGGCTTGTTCCCGGGGTTGGTCTAACCGGGATATGTTGGACCATAGGAACCTCCTCGAGCGTGTTCTCCCAAAGGTATGCAATGACGACCAAATTGGTTGTGGCGGCGAGCCATAGTAGATCGTCAGGAATGGACATCGCCCCTCGGTCAAATTTGGACTTTGAAGAGTGGAGAGAGCCGAGTTTCGGTGGTTGGTATCCTTCGGATGGATCTCGGCTCTCAATCTCGAGAATGATGTTCATGAAGTGCTTGACAAAGACGATGAGCCACCTCAGGTATGGGAGCACTTTCTTTGTTGAGGGGAGGTCGCGTCTTCGGAGTTGATCGAGCAGGTCCGAGCAGATAAGATGAACGACATCGTAGTTATTGTTAATGATGATGCCTTGGAAGATGAGCATGATGTTGCATTTGCATCTTTCGTCCCCGCAGTGTTTTGGTGACAAGCACTTGTTCACGATTAGAAAAATGGTCCGCCAAGGTTGAGGATTGTCCTTGGCGGTGAAGTTTGGAAGGTGGATGGTGTTGTGGGGATTGGGTTTGTAGCCCATGAAGAGGAAGTCTTGTTGGAGTTCTCCTTCACTGGGGTGGGTTCAAAGTTAGGGATAAGGGTAGGTATGGTATGGTTTAAGACTACTGGGGTTTGGTCGATTTGGGCGGAGAGTATGTTTGGGTTTTGTCGTGAGGTGGGATTTGTAAGAGTGGCCCAGAACTGTTGAACATACACTTTTGGGATGCACTCGGAGATGGTGAGTGCAATATTTAGTGGGTGGTTGCGTAGGATTTGAAGAATAATGAGGTCAGGGCATATGGCCGTCTCAAAGTCTAGTTTTAGGTTGTTTGGAGTACGGTGCGCCCAGTTGGTTCGGGGAAGTATGTCTTCAATGTTACGCACCATTTTTGTTCTGAAAACAGATAAAGAGACTGTTAGTGCATAGAACGTATAATCGTAAAAAGTTGATCCGATTTTATTTCAAAGTTAAAGGTAATTTGAGTGAAAAACGATATTGAGACTTCGAAATTTTTAGCCCTTTACAAAATTCTATACTTAGGAAAATTTGGGACATAGGAAAATTTTCAAGTTCAATTCAAGGTCAGAACGGTTTTCAGGTGGGGTAATGAGTCGGCGAGAATTTAAATTTCGGGTAATGTGATTCGATATTTGGGCGTCAATTTTCCGTTAACACAAAAGCCGAATTTCGGTCAACATGAAGTGAATATTGGGTAATATATAATTTCCGATCAACGAATCAAACAGTCAATATTTATTAAAAGTCGTCGCCAATTTTAAGTAAAACTCCAGGTGATGAAAGTCTGGTAGATTTTTCGGGTATAAATCAAACCTTTGCTACAGTCAAAATTCGCCGATGTAAAGAATTCCCGTAAACAAAATTCGGCAGAAACAAAGTGTTCCAACAGTGGATTTTCGGGGAGAAATTCAAATTTCGTCGGAAAATTGTCCGAATGACTAAACCCTAATTTGCGTAAATCTGTAAAAATCGAGTAAATACATGTTAAAACTTGCAGATTTGAAGCCTTTCTTACCGATGATGAGTGGATAATTGCAAAAATGGAAGAAATTTTGGATTAGGGAGACAGAAGGGACGAAATTTGCTGTAAAATCGAGAGGTTTTGATTTTTGGGGAAATTCGGGCGAGTCTGTATCTATAGGGTTTTACTGTAGATTTTCGGGTGCTTTGGATTTTTGGGTAGTGACAATTCTCGCCGAGTTTTTAATTTTTAATATAAAATAATGATTAAATCAAGCCAAAAATCGAGACATACCGGAATTTTGGAAATTCAAGGATTTTTAACCGAAAAATCGCAACTTCAAAATCTTCAAAGGCATAAAAGTGATACCAATTTTGCAAAGAAAATTTTAAATTTCAAACTCCCCCTCAATTTATGCATGCCTTTCAAAGACTCACGCCTAGATGGAGTAGTAAAACTCCCCCTGGATTTGTGCACACAAAAAGACATAAAGAATAAGGAAAAATTATGTAAGACATATCTACACAATATAAGGTTCATGGAGGCACAAATGATCATGCATCGAGGTTCAACATGCCTAACTTAGACACGAGGAATTGAAATCATTTTTCATCCAATGTCTTAGTGAATAGGTCGGCAAGTTAAAGCTCGGTGTTAAAGAAATGCATTTCGATGGTGCATTGCTCTACATGTTCCTTAATAAAGTGATACCTAATGTCTATGTGTTGTGCGTGAATGATGTACGGGATTGCGGGATTACAAGTTATATCTATTGCACTTTTAGAGTCGCTAAATATGGGGATTATTGGATAAAAGACCAAAATCTCGTAGTTGGGTTCTCATCCACAAAATATGCGAACAACAACTCGCAACGAAACATATTCTACCTCCACTGTCGAAGTTGAGATGTAGGTTTTCTTAAAAGATAAGTAGCTCACGAGTTTACCCCCTAGAAATTGAGCGGTCCCGAGGTGCTTTTGTTTGTCCAGCTTGCATCCCGCGTATTTTGCATCCGTGTATCCAACATATCTGAAGTCTGAATCCATAGGGTACCATAGACCGAGGTCTTAAGGTACTTGAAGATCCTCTTTACAACCAACATATAAGATTCCTTTGGATCAGCTTGGAAGCGAGCACATAGACAAGTCGCGAACATGATATATAATCGACTGGACGTAAGATAAAGTAAGAATCCTATCATGCTTCGATAAGTGGTTTGGTTGACGGATTTTCTTGAGGTATCCACATCTATCTTGCATGAAGGAGACATATGAGTATTGGCAGGAGTGGAGTTGTCCAAGTTGTTCTTCATGAAGATGTCGTGAATGTATTTGGACTGGCTGATGACGATTCCGCCGTAAATCAGATTGACTTGAAGACCTAAGAAGAAACTTAGCTGTCTCATCATACTCATTTCGAATTTCTGCTTCATCATGTCTCCAAAATTCCTGCAGAGTATTTCCTCCTCCGAGCCTATGATGATGTCATCGACATATATATGTACGAGCATTATATCTGTTCCGCTTGTTTTGGTGAAGAAAGTCATGTCGATATTCCCTTTCCTGAAACCGGGGGAGATAAGAAAATCCAAGAGGACTTCATACCAAGCTCGGGGGTTTTGTTTGAGTCCTATATGGCTTTGTCAAGCCAGTACACGTAGTGGGGTTCTTGTTGCTCACAAAAACCTTCAGGCTGAGAGACAAAGACTTATTCCTTTAATACTCCGTTTCGAAAGGCCTTCTTGACGTTCATCTAGTACACCGTGAAGTTTTTGTGGCATCAAAAGCTAGGAAGATCCTGATGGCTTCAATTTTGGCGGCAGGTGCATAGGTCTCGTCGTAATCGATTCATTCCTGTTGATTGTATCCTTTCGCCACCAGTCTAGCTGTATTCATGATGACGACCCCTTGTTCGTCCTTCTTGTTTTTGAAGATCCACAAGCCAATAATGGTTTTCCATTTCGGTCTAGGTACTAGTTTCCAGACGTTCAATCTTTCAAATTGGCTGATTTCTTCATGCATGACAATAATCCAGTCTGGATTGGTAAGAGCGTCAGCTACTTTGATCAGCTCCTGTTGAATTAAGAACCACGAGGAAAGACTTTCATTGATCGAGAAGAGCGAGTGGTAACACCACCGGAGGGATCCCCAATTTCTAAGAGTTCGGATGAGCGTTGGTTCACTTTCTTTCGTGTGTTTGGGACGGTTCAACGACATCGTTACCCCCGTGAATTTCCTGATTTTGGATAATCTGTTGTTCCGTAGGCTCAACATGTTGGGGTTCTAACTCTACCGAAGACATTTTTGTCGTGGAGTCAGTGGATTGAAAGGTGTCACCTTCTGAGCTTGCAATGACATCAGAGTCAGTTGAAGGTACGTTATCTTCGCCGATGTGGAGATTTACCATCGTAGGAGGCGAACGTTCACTGCTTGGGGCTGCAGGAGAAGTAGAAACGGTGGGTGACGGTGGTCTTGGATATAAATGCTCGAATAGCAGATCAAGATCTACATCGCTTGAGGTAAGAGTATTTGAAGGCATTCCCACCGAAGAGGTGCTAGGTTGATCTTTCGCCATCTGTCGTAAAAGTTCGGGTTCTAAACTGGTGCAGAAGCCACTTGGATCAGGTTCGGGTTCGTTGAATGTAACATTGAAGCTTTTAATGACATATCTTCTCTCTTTTAGGTATATTCGATAGGCGTTGGAATTTGTCGAGTATCCCACAAGTAAGCCTTTGAAAGCCTTTGGATCAAGTTTGCCCCGATCTTCGCGGTCGTTGGCAATAACGCACTTGCATCCGAAGACCCTGAGAAAGGAGACGGCTGGCACGCTGCGGTTGATCATCTCGTACGTAGTCCTCATAAATCTTTTGTGAAGCACAGGACGATTCTGAGTGAAGCACGCCGTATTTTGTGCATCATCCCAAAAGAAGTGTGACAGTTCAGAATGAATCAGGAGAGTCCTGGTTACTTCAACTAGGATCATGTTCTTGCGTTCGACAACTTCAATCTGCTGGGGTGTCTTCGCAGCCGAGAACTGTTGGGTAAATGTTCTAATTCTTTAGGGTTGAGCTGAATTTTTTGTTCTATAATTCCGTCCCATTATCAGTTCTGATTATTTGGACGTTGAGCTGGTAAAGGTTATGTGCGGTCTCACAAACTTGATGATGAGATCCTGTGTTTCGTTCTAGGTTCAGAGAAATTTGGTCCATGTAAAGTGCGAGAAATCGTCCACAATTAGCAACACGTATCTTCGCCCATTGATTGTTTGAGTGCGCATAAGTCTACACAAATCCATGTGAATGAGCTCAAAAGGTTTGAAAGTTTATGTCGTGTGTTTGGTGTTGTGGGACACTTTTCTCATTCCCCATTTCGCACGCTGAGCAAAGATGCTCTTCGTGGTACCTAAACGAGGGAAGCCCTTTGACCAAGTTGTCCGTGTGGAGCTTGTTTAGATCCTTGAAGTTAAGATGTGAAAGGCGCTGGTGACCAAAGTCATTCTAATTTAGAGAGGCTCAAGAGATCAGACATGTCGGTGGAGTAATCTTCAGATCAATGGAGTAGAGATTCGTCTTTCTGTGGCCAGTGAGCAGCTCCGATCCTTTATCATCGATGACGCTACACTTTTTAGATTCGAAACGAACCTTGAAGCCTTTGTCAGAGAAGCTTCCGATGCTGAATAAGTTGTAGCTTAGGCCTACGAAACTCCTTTGATGGTGAGGCTGTCATGAATGAAATCGCATGTTTCCAGCATATGTTCGAAGTAGACCGTCCCGAGATCGCCCTCGGGAAAGTTGCTCAACAGC
The DNA here is from genome assembly GCA_004919715.1 of Linderniella brevidens. Classification (NCBI taxonomy): domain Eukaryota; kingdom Viridiplantae; phylum Streptophyta; class Magnoliopsida; order Lamiales; family Linderniaceae; genus Linderniella; species Linderniella brevidens. The sequence goes on along the minus strand of SWDC01000151.1, from coordinate 9,285,183 downwards.
TCTTTATTTCCCGTCATGTTTGAAGAGCAAAATGAGTCTAAGTATCACACATGACGGACCTACGAAACAAGTTAAGCAAGCTTAGGTACCTGTATGAGGACATGTCCTTCTTTAATTGCAGGTGAGGGGTTCAACCTTTTTGTTGTTATATTGAGTTCTAAGTCAGCTTGTTGAATGACTGACTTAGGAACCCCGACTCGATTATAACATATTTGGTGCAATATGGATTTTGGAATCCACATATGTCTATGTTTTAAAAAATTATTACGCTTGTTTTTTCCCGAATTTCAAGTGAGGTCTATCTCTTTCTTTTTGTTTTGTGAGATTGACTGTATTGCATCGGAGATACACCATCAGGAAGAGGGGAAGAGAAATGTTTTCTTCTTTGCAAAGTGGAAGCATTTTTTCTGGAAATGATTGTTATGAGAACGTAGAAGTACACCATAGTTGTCATAACAAGACTTAGACATCTTACTAGAAAATAAACAAACACGGTTTGCGACATTACAAGATAATTTTAGGAAAACATAAACAATCGAACACATGAGAAACAAGAGTCGCAGGTAGCTTGTTCTTTTTGTCAAAGAGAGTTGCCTCCTTCACTCGATCAAACCTAACCTTCTTCATCTCTCCAGAACTCAGTCTTTTGTCTATAGGCATATGCAAAATGGAGTTAGTACGAGACATGGAGGTTTTCTTTTCTGTTTTCTTGCATTTACACGTAGGTGTTTCGGAAACAGAATAACAGGTGGAACATTTGTACCCATCAGGAAAGTTTTGAAGAGCATATATGTTGCTTAAAAGAACAGTTCTTTCTTCGGAATAGGCCTTCCTTTTAGATTCCAAAGACACAGTTAGATCGCCTATTTTCGAATTATCTCTGGAATATAAATGGATGCATAAATTGATTTGGCCTATTCGTGAGTACCTTCCTATTTTTCAGGTCCAATGGGCGAAATGAAGTCTGTATTTAGTGGAGTGTTTCTAGTTTTATAACTATCGTTCAGGTCCGCATAACTAAATGCAATTTGGCCCAATTTTTGTTTCTCCTTTTATGTTCTTCTGATTCGATCACCTCTGTCGAATCAACAAAAGGCACAAGCTTTGTAGGCTTAAGCCAAGTGTTTAATGTCATACAAAGAAAACACTTCATCTTTCTGTGGGTTCGTTTTACTTTTGAACCCCAAACCGTCGCGAGGATTGTAGAATTCTACATCTTTCGGTTGGTTGAGAAAGATGGTTTGATCGGTTTGACCTCTTTTTGTAAGAAGGTCCTCCAATTGTTTGACATTCTTATAGAGTCTAACACGGTCGTTAGTGATCAAGTCATATTGAGAAGATACATTTACACGTTCTTCTTCGCTTTCCTTCGAAGTTTTACTAACATAGCTAACTTTTCTTTTCCTATTCTCTGCATTTTCTGTTAAGTTTTTTTGCTTTTCTGAATAGGCTAATGATTCCTTAAGAATAACTATCTCTTCTTGTTGTGTGTTTACTAAGGCGTAATTATTGTCAAATTTTCTTTTTAGTCCTGAGTAATCCCAACGCTGCATGGATAACTTCTTTATTTTTTGTTTCAGCTCAACGAAATCTTTAGGGGATGGAGTGTATGCCTCAAGGTCGGAAGTGGAGAGGTAAGTTATGTTGGAGCCGAGCCTAACACGTCTTCATCTGAACCATAATCCTTGCTCTTGACCATGAAGGCTTTTTCTCTCTTTTCCTCGTCATATGTGTCCTCAAGCCAATCCTCTTCCTCGGCTACCAGAACAATTCCTACATCTTTGCGCTGAGAGAACTGAAGCTTCCTCTTGTAGTACTCGGTGTCCTTCGTCTTATGTCTGTAGCAGTCCTTAGCAAAGTAACCCGGTTTCCCACAGTTGAAGCATTTCTTTGGAATTTCAGTTTCCTTAGTTTCAGTTTCCTCGGGAGCGATGGCTTTTTGTTCATCGCTGGAGGTTTGATGCCTGTTGTAGGAAAATGATGATTCCTTGGAGAATTTCTTATTCATCATCTTTGATAGCATGGCCACTTTCTTCTTGAGATCGTTGATTTCTTTGTCATATTCAGAGTCCGACTCAGCATTGTCAAAAAATCACTCAAAAACAATTTCAAGTTCTTAAGGGGATAAAAACAGTTCAAAAACACCCAAATGAACAAGAAAAATCGAAAATGAGGTTTATGCAAAAACTATTTTAAATCATTGAAATCGAACGAAACTAGATTCAAGTCATTATGATCGATCCAAGCTAGGCTCTTATACGACTTGTTGGTCCGTTATGTACCAAACAAGGATCAAAAGATAACTTTAAAGCTTGGAGATTGAAGAACACATTTTAATGTGTGAAAATGTGTCTTTCCTTTTAGAGAAGGTACAAGGTGGCTTCCTTTGGATTTCTTTTGATAAAAATCCTAAAAGGATAAAGGGGGCCTTATATACCACATGTGTTGGTATATTGAGGCCCACGATCTAAACTATCATATAATTACGTAGATGCCCAAAATCACTACAATCTACTTACTTATAAAATTGACCCAAGACATAAAATCTAAAGGACACTACAAAAGATTCCTAACACATGTGATTGTTTTAATTAAAAAAACCCATCAAGTTAAAAATTTAGATAAGAATTTATGTGGCAAGTGACTATTTTAATTTGGGAGGTAGAATAATTTTTATATAGATTTTAAGTCTAAGTCTTGCATTTTCTTTATTAAGTGAACTAGAGTCCGAGAGGTGGGCTCTAGTGAGTTATTAGTGGTTGTAATGGGCCAAGTAGGGCCCCAAAAGTTTATGCATATTCAAAGGTATTCATACATAAACCCTACACTTTAATTAGTGTGGATAAAAAAAAAAGGAATTACCTTGATATTTGCGACGTATTATCTAACAACCTAGAACACACACTAAACACGCTCTCAAGGTATAACTCACGAATATCTTTCTTCCCCATTGTTGATTGTTAAGGTGTATGGTAATCTACAATTGATATCAGAGTCGAGACGTGATCAATTGGATTTAAGATTTTGGATTTTCAAGGCTGCTTTCATTTTCACAAGTTTTTTCTTTGTGGTTCACGATACCATATAGTTCTTCAACATTTTCAAGTGAAATCGTGCTTATTTTGCTTAGTTTAAAACTCGTCTAGTATTATAGGACATTTGCGAGAGTTTTTGTCAAAGAACCCATACTTTTTTATCAAGTTTGAGTGATTTACTACCGAATTTTTGGTTCATAAGTTTTCCAAACTCATTTTCGACCTCTCAAAAATTTGTTTCGAAAATCTGTTGGAAAATCGCCTTCGCAAATTTCATTCGAAAATTATTTTCGAAACTATACTTCATTGAATATTATTTTCGAAACTATACCTTATTAGAAAATTCTATAGTTCGAAAATTATTTTTGCATCCACTAGACGTTTTAAAATTATTTTCGAAACTCCTTAACCTTCGAAAATAATTCTCACAACGAACATTTTCGAAACCATATCGAATCACTTCGAAAATTACTTCAAAAATTTTCTCAAACTCACTTCTAAAATCTTGATTTTCGAAATTTTAAAATTTTCGAAACTCAGTTTTCGCAACTTGATTTTCACACACAAAAACTTTTCGAAACCATATTTTTGATAAAAAAACATTGAAAATCCAAAATCTCACCCGAATACATCCACATACAAAATCCAATAATACGTAAAGATCTTAACACCCAAAACAAACAATGGACACCCTAGCCATGGGAAGTGACGTGCGTCCACCAGTACTAAGACGGGGAGAATTCACCGTTTGGAGGAGCATATTTCTGAACTTTATCGAAATCAAGGAGCGTGGAGATGACATAATCCGCTCCCTAGAAGAAGACCGGCTCGATTTTGGACCACCATCCATGGCGACGCACAGGCAACTCCCGCAGTTCTCCCAACAAGAGTACTCGAAACTCCGGCTGAGTACAACGATGCTGAAAAGAAACGAGGTAGAGCCGACCTCCTTGCAAAGACCTACCTTTTGCAAGCCATGCCGAATGACATCTTCATCCAAGTCGATATCTTCCAAACTGCTAAAGAAATGTGGGATGAAGTCACGAAAATGATGCATGGAACAGAGATCGGACTAAGAGCGAAGAAAGCCAACACCCTCCCTGCTTATAGGTGGTTCATGATCCAAGTGAATGAGATGAGGAAGATCAACATCACCAGCACAAACATGGAGCCGAATGTCGAATTCCTTACTTCACTACTGCCGGAATGGAAGAAAATTGCCACCAACTTCAGACAGAACAAGAACCTCGATGAGATTGATATCACAGCATCTATGAGAGTCTCGAGCAGCACGCCGATGATATCAACGAAGAAGTTGGCGAACAACGGAGCAAGGCAGTGATAGACCAACTCAATTTAGTCACGGACAACACGCTCAAGAGGAGCACAAAATTGGGAAAGAACAAGTCTGTGTCCCAGTCCGTCAGAAAGTGAAGACTTTGGATCAGACTCTGACCCCGAATTCAGAGATTTCGGGAAGCAGATGGCTCTTACGATAAAGATGATGGGGAAAAGATTCTTTAAGAAGTCATCGTCATCTGTAAACAAACAGAGAGTCTCTTCCAGCTCCAGACAACCACCAAAAGCTCCTCAACAGTCATAGACAAAGAGTGCCACCGAACCAAATAAGTGCTACAGTTTTGGAAAGCCCAGGCATTGGGCGAAAAATTGTTTCCTTCCAAAGAAGAAGGACGAGGAATGTTACACAAGGAAAGTTTAGCTCCTGAGGCAAAAGAAAACTTTACTCAAGGATTAAAACTTTAGATGATCTTCTAACGAAAATGGGTCAAACGGATCAAATCATCTTTCTAAATCAACCTCTTGATATAGAATTTTATAATCCTAAAGAAGGCTTAGGTTTTAACAATCCCTGTAACTTGAAAAAGGTCAATGTTAAACAATTATATGATATCAAGTACATGGTATTTGGTTTAACTTATCTAATGGCCTTTACTAATTCTTCATAAATAAATGCCTTAGAAGAATCTAAACGAAAAGCCACAAATAGGACTGACATTTCCTTTGACTACACCGACTTGAGTAAAGACACCATCTAGGCCAACGCAAGCCCAAAAGGCCAAATGGCCTAAAGAGGTACCACTTAAACCAACTAATACCAATTTGGTTTTGGTACCTAAAAACATAAATGGTTTAGGAACCAAAAATGAACAAACCTTACCTATCAAATCTGCTAATCCGAGAGGACCCATTACTAAGTGGGTACCTAAGTCTCTCTAAATTTTTTATGCAGATCCATCATGTGTGGTATTTAGATTCTGGTTGCTCCACACACATGACGGGAAATCAAGAACTGTTGAGCAACTACCAAGACCGTTACAACGGAAAAGTCAGATTCGATAACAATGATTCAGCTCCAATACTAGGCTTTGGAGATATTCTACTGCAGAATCTGACGATCAAAGATGTCTCTTACGTCCAAGGTCTTAAACACAATCTGTTTGGCATAGGACAATTCTGCGACAAATGATTTCAAGTGGTAGCTGATCAGTGCAGAATTTTGAAAAGTCAGAATCAAGAACTTCTAACAGGATCACGAAGATCAAATCTATACACCATCAATCTGACAACAGTTCGACCTTCGACAGCTGTTTGCCTCATCTCACAGACTACAATCAAGAGGAACAACTTATGGCATCAAAAGATGAGACTGGAGACTTGATAATCAGCTTTGTGAATACGACTCAGAATCTCTTACAAAAGAAAATCCAAGTAATCCGGACTGATAACGGAACTGAATTCAAGAATCAACGTATCAACAATTATTATCAGTCACTTGGAATTATTCAACAATTTTCAGCCGCTAAAACGCCTTAACAGAATGGCGTCGTAGAACGGAAGAATCGGACTCTTGTTGAAGCTGCAAGAACAATGCTGATCCATTCCGGTCTCCCTCACTTTCTATGGGCTGAAGCAATGAGCACCGCGTGCTTTACGCAAAATCGAACAATTATTCACAAACGCTTTGAGAAGACGCCATATGAGATAATTAATAAAAGGATTCCAAAGATCTCATTCTTTAAAGTATTCGGGTGCAAATGTTTTGTGGCCAACGATCTAGAGCATCGAAGCAAGTTCGATCCCAAAGCATTTGAAGCCATATTTATCGGATATTCTTCTACTTCTAAATCATATCGCGTCTATATCAAGTCTACACATACTATCTTGGAAAGCTACAATGTCACTTTTCAAGAAGTAACCGATTTGGCTTCTGAACAAAACAGTTCAGACCCCGAGCTTATAAGCGTGTTGGCACAAAGTCAACAACTTTCGACAACTTTTACTTCAAAGTCAAAAGAAGCAATTCCCGCCGACCTGGAAGATTTAGATTCTCTATTTGAACATTTTTATCGGAACGTGTTTCAAATGCCTGCTTCCTCTCATTCAATACCAAGCAGTGCTCCTTCTCCCTCTACGGAAGAAATACTCCCAATCTTCAGACTCCAACAAATGTTCAAGAATCTCCTAATTCTGAATCTTCAACTAGTGTGCAGTTCCTACAAATGCAGATGAGGAAATTCCTTCCAATTCAACCTCAGAATTGAATTTCCCTACTACGAATGATCAACCCATCAATTCAGGATGTCTCGATCTACAAACCAATGAAGAATCTACTTTGGTTATTCCTCATGAACGCAAATGGACTCGAGCTCATCTTATTAACCAAATCATCGGTGATCATTCAAGTGGAGTATGCACTATGACGTCTACACAAAGCGGCTTATTCACATGCTTCTTAAACCAAAACGAACCAATTAAGGTAGCCGAAGCTCTTAAAGACCCGGATTGGGTAATCACAATGCAAGATGAACTCAACCAATACGAGCGCCTACAAGTTTGGACGTTAGTTCCTCGACCGCAAGGCAAAACAATAATTGGAACTAAATGGGTTTTCAAGAATAAGAAGAACGAAAACGGTGAAGTTATCAGGAATAAAGCACGACTCGTAGCCAAGGGATACAATCAACAATTGACTAGGACGAGACGTATGCTCCGGTAGCACGTATCGAAGCAATTCGATTATTTCTAGCATACAAGGCTCATAAAGACTTCAAAGTCTATCAAAGGGATGTTAAAACCGCCTTTCTAAATGTTAGCGAGAGTCTGAAGTCGTGACTTAGAAATATAAAAGCTAAAAGCACATGTTAGCGAGTTGACAACTGGATCGAAATCGAGTGAAGACGAGCGAATAACAAAAACTGGCGAGTACAACCCGATGAATGAGGAACGTAGGAAACTATACTCCAAGCTTAAAATTCTAGAGGATATTCTTACTAAGAGAGGGCAAACAGATCAAACGATCTTCTTAATCTAGCCTAAGGACACTAGATTCTACAACCCTCGGAAGGCTTAGGTTTCAAACCAACTGATCAACCAGTTGAAAAGAAGCCCCTATCTCTCTACGACATTAGATATCTAGGTTTAAACCTACCTCATCTAATGCCCTTAACAAATCATCAGAAGTAGATGATCTTGAGACGACAAAGAGAGATACAAAGGCCGAGGCCTAAGTATCGTTTGATTATGCTGAGTTGAACGGGAGTTATAAGACAAGGGAAATACCTTTGTCTAATGACTATCTACCAATTTTTACACCCTCGCTGATGCAACAACTGTCGAGGAAGAATCTACTGACACATGAAGACATTGAAGTTCCAGTGCAATAATACCAGCTATAATAAGAGAAATCACTTATTTACGCTCAACCTTAGAGTCAGAAGGGATCGCTTTTCAGGTGGAGAATGAAGTTCTACTAGGTACAATCTCTTCACTTAAAAAGCAAACCCACCCGAATGTAGTTTCAACCCCAAGAAATATGTCTCTAGTTGAAGCAAAAATAATAACCCCCACTAAGACTAGAACATTAAGGAAGCAGGTTGTTATGGGCAAAAATAAACTCACTAACTCATCTTTGCATGTACCCACATGTCCAAATCTAAGTAGAAAGTGGAAGGAGAAAGGTATGGAAGACAACCTATCATTAGAAGACGTCACTCCTTCTAGAAAGAAGGAGCTAGTTTCTTTAGAAGCGTCTAGTTCAAAATATTGTAATGGCATCTTGCGTAGGTTAAAACTCGATTAGCTACATTTCCATCTCTATTTCATGTTTTTGGGCTACGAGAACATCTAAGCTTTTAAATTTTATTTATTGTCATGATGATTCATTTATTTTAAATTCTCGTCATAAAGAGGCAATCACTGACACAACAAAGACAAAAATATGTTCTTCTCGCAAGTCACAGCCTAAACCCGACAAAAGGACAGAACGTATGGTTAAGAAGACAAAACACCCTAAAACTGAAGCTAAAGCTAAAGTTATAGGAATTACGAAAATATGGGTAACAAAACACGAGCTTGCATCCAACACTAAAAAATGCTATCTGTTAGGAATTAAAATGATATGGGTACCTAAGTCCATTACTAAGACTACAAATACGTCAACAACCAACTTAGGACATGTGCCTACAAAAAGTGCAAGCATAGCTCTTACGCATAATAAGGGAGGACCCGTCCTTAAATGGGTACCTAAAACCCTTTAATTTGTTTTGCAGATCCATCATGTGTGGTACCTAGACTCAGGTTGCTCCACACATATGACTGGAAGGAAGGAGCTGTTGAGCAACTACACCGAAAGATTCAGTAAGAATGTGCGCTTCGGGAACAACCAATCAGCTCCAATCATATGACATGAAGACCTCATTCATGACAACATGACGATCAACGATGTCTCTTACGTGGATGGTCTAAGCCACAACCTCTTTAGAATTGGCCAATTTTGCGATAGAATGCTGAATGTCAACTTTCATGCTGAAGGGTGCAACATAAGCAATGAGGGTAGAAAAGAGCTCCTCACAAGACCAAGGAAGTCAAATCTCCTCACAGCTCCTCATGTTCTAGACGTGCCGATGTGCTCGATTCCAAGCCAATCCAAAGTAGTCACACATGCTATTCGTGAACAAAATCATGAAGTATCTAAAAGGAACGCCAACCCTCGGATTATGGTATCCCAAAAACTCTAGCTTTCAAGTAATATGTTACATTGATGCAGATTATGCAGGATATAGAATGGACATGAAAAGTACATCAGGGGCATACAATTCTTAGGTGACAAACTAGTAAGTTGGTCATCAAAGAAACAGAATTTTGTGTCCACCTCCACAGTCGAGGCAGAATATGTAGATGCAGCCAGCTGTTGCTGTCAAATCATGTGGTTGCGAACACAACTAGAGGATTACGGGTTTGATTTAAATAATGTCCCCATTTATAGTGATTCGAATAGTGTTATAGCTATTACTTGTAATCATGTCCCCCATTCACACACAAAGCACATAGATCTTTGGTATCACTTTATAAAAGACCAAATGGAAAAAGGCACAATCGATATGTACTTTGTAAGCACCGATCTTCAGCTACCCGACTTATTTACCAAGGCTTTGGATGAAAAATGCTTCCACTTCCTTGTTTCTAAGTTAGGCATGCTGAACTTCGAATTATAAGCGATTGTGTCTTACAAGTCTTTTATAAATTGTAAATATATTTAATACGTGCTTATATTTAGGGGGAGATTAATTTATGTAATTTAGGGGGAGAAATTATATGCTTGGAATAACTTGTGCCAAAATTATTTAAAATAGGGGGAGTATATTTCTTCATAAATAATAGAGTGAGAATATTTTTTTATTACTGAAAAGGGGGAGTATCTTTTGAGTTTTTAAGGGGGAGTAGAAATTATACATCGATATTTTTAGTAATATTTTAAATTTTTACCGTCCAGACTTAAAAATATCTAAGAATTGTTTTCGCAAGGCTTTACTATGAGATTTTTGTATGATGGGCTTTCGAGACTTAAATTTGAAACCTCATTCGAAAATCACTTTCATTCAAAAATTACCCGCTTACGAAATCGACTTGCGAAATATTCCCAAAAACACCAAAAAAACAAACTTCCTAATTCTCAGATTTTTGGTTAAAACGGTATAAATATCTTCTCTATTCATGTTTTTGATGATTATTACACGTCACTTAAACGTAAAATCAAACCAGCTTTCACGAATTTTCATCGTGAATCTACTGTTTTCGCGAAACCTCACTTTCGCATAAATCACCTTTGAGAAATCCGTCGATTTTGTGTTAAGTTTTGTGTTTAATCGAGCTTAATTGATATGTTTGGTTTTAAAATCGAGTTCTGTGCTTTAGATTAGTCGAAAATTTTAATAAAATTCGTCAACTTTTTTATTTTCGCATCACGTTAGGGTTTAAGACTTGTTTTGAAAATATGCTTCGAAAAACGGTGCGGAATCCTGTTTTTCGAAAACCCCTTCAAAAATTGTTTTTCGCAACCGTCCTTCGAAAATACCCATTCGAAAATTAATTTTCAAATAACACCTTCGAAAATTAGTTTTTGAATAACCCATTCAAAAATCCATTTTTAAATGACCCATTCGAAAATCCTGATTTTTGAATACCCCTCCGAAAATCTATTTTCGCAAACTGTCCTTCGAAATACCCATTCGCAAATATATTTTCGAATAACCCATTCGCGAACCAATTTTTGCATAGAAGTATTTCGAAAAACCCTAATTTGCAAGTTCAGTATCGAAAATCTACAGTTAGAAAATTTTGCATTTTAAACACTTCGACAACTGACTTTCGCAAACCGACTTTCGACAATCACATTTAGACAATTTTCTCTCGGAAATCAATCTATCGAAAATCGACTTTCGAATGACCCCTAGAATATAACTCACACATCATTTCATTCGAAAACCCGATTTTGTGCAACCTAAAGGACATTAGCGAACAAAACAGTGTTTCGATACTCATTTTCATACAAAACACTTACAATTTTTTTTTCAATTAATCACATTCGAAAATCTTTTCACGACGGACTTCGAAAATCATTTTCATACATCACTTGTAAAATTTTCGAACACCACACATTTGAAAATCGCATTCTCGCATCAGGGCACACAAAAACATTTTCGGCTGACAATCACATCTTCGAACATATAACACGCGATAATCACATCTGACACAACACTTAGAAATTTTCGACACCAAACTTCCAATTAACAACTGAACTTCTTTTTCGAACTCGACATTCTCAAAACTTGATATATCTGACTTAGAATTTTTTTTTGAAAAACACCACATAACGGTTCGACAATTAGCATCTTTATTCGAATAATCATTCCTATTTTTTCCAACCTAAACAATTATCAATTAACTTCCTCCACATCACAAGACGAAATCTACCCGCAAAACAAATGGGTTCACGTGAAGGAGAACAACTTCGGCCTAGACCTAAACAGATTCAAGTGTCAGGATGAAGTTGTTATCGACATATTAAAAGGGCATCCGATGTGGCCGACATTCACCGTTAACACGCAAATCTCCGAGGTGTACCTTGAAGAGGACGAATGTCAAGACAACAACAAAACTCAAGGCCACAATCCACACAACTGAGGTGCTGCTCACCAAGACCATCCTTCGTAGAGTCCTTCAACTACCAATGCATCAATCATATGAAGATCAAGCCTCCGATGAAACTTCTCCAAGATCTACGGCGATTAGGTCACGTCCCCGATCTTACTATCCTATCACACTACCACCTTGGTGGAATCCCGCACCCGTGGAGGACACTATTCGGGATCGTCAACCGCTGCCCACCCAAACACAGCGGGTTTGACAGGTACAACGTCAACATTCTCCGGATCAACCATGAAATCATCTACAACTGGAATGTCGACTACGCACAGCTGATCTGGAACGACCTCGTGGATCAACTAACACACCTCCATAACACAAAGAAAACCCAGGTCGTTCCATACTTAAGATGGATGCCGCTGCTAATCGCATACTACATGGAGGATCATCCTGAAATTCCCCGCCTCAGATACGCAAAGAGGTTTTCGGCACCAGTGCTGAAGTATTTTTACAAGGCAAAGGAGACAGCCTGCGGCCCTCAACGCCAACCGATGTCCATCCCGAAAGCACTCTTTATGATGGCGGATCAGGCGGACCCCGCGGTGATCAAATGTCGCATGGAGCACAACCAACCTGCTCCCACGGCTACGACAGACCCAATTGAGCTCAACCAAGGAGCATCACCGAGTGATAGTGAGGGTCCAGCGAGCGAACTGGCCGGGGAGTACTCAGAAGCAACCCAATATGAGGACGTCGAAACCATGACATATGATGTGACGGGCACCCGAGGCGAGCTACGCCAAAAACAGACGAATGAAGAAACTGCTACGTCGATCGTGTCCTCCCCGCCGCCTCCCCACCCACTATAAGCTGGCTTCACCCTTAGGATCAGGAGTCCATTTATTCGACTCCCGAGTAGAAGTCACCGCATCTAGCCCAACGGTGCACGAGTCTACCATCCTCATCCATTTATTTAACCCCATTCATATAACAATCTGGGACAAACGCAAGGCTCCTGTGACGGACGAAACCACTCATATAACCCCATCACCTTCCCCTTTGCCACCACAAGCCTCACAACCACTTGACCCATACACGATGTCGATCCACCAGCTTCACGACATCCTCATATCCCGCCTTCTTGCCATCGAACAGAGAACGCCAGCCAAAGAGATGCTCAATCAATGGATAATTAATGGCCCCGAAGAGCCTCTACAAACGACCTTCTGCGAACAAAGCTCCCGCTCCAAACGACGACATGACAATCCTGACGATCATGATCATTCTTAGGGGGAGAAGCGATAGAAGACTACCAGGGGAGGTCGCGGACGAAGAAGTGGGAAGACACCAACAAGAGAAGCTGGAGCGTTCATCTGCAAACCCACCACCACCATCATCATCATCCCAACCACCTCAAGCCCAAGCCACCATACAAACCACCACCATTTCCACCCAATCAGTCCAAACAACCACTACCTCTCGACAGCCCTCCGCAATCCATACCCATATATAGATAAATATATATTGGAGCAGTAGTGGATAGAGAGGACAGAGACAGAGGAAGAGGCCTGCCTACGCCTAAACCACATCCGACATTATCTCAAAATGGCGGCGGATGACTTATGTCTCCGAGCCTGAAGAAGAGGAAGAGGGAGCTGACGTAGAGGTAGACCTCTCAGAACTGCCAGATCTGCTTAGCCACCAAGCGCCCGACAAAGAGGCGACGAGCATAAAGAAAAGGAGACTCATTGGGACAATAAGAAGATCAAGGCTCCATACCTTGAAGATCTATACCCACAAATCTGGCAAAAGGAGAGCGAAATAAAGGGAGTGGACGAGCTCCGTCTTCGAGGCACATGCGTGTCTCACCTCAAAGGGGAAACTGAGGGACTTCAACACCTGATCATGCTCTGGAAGATACCGAACACGGGCACACGGACCAAGGAACAATATAGGATCCACTTCAGAAAGCAGAATCCGATCCTCAAACTTATAGGCATAGAGCGCTTAACAGGAAGATATAAAAGTGCGGTCAATGTGATAGAGAGGACGAATGCGGCCGTTGAAAAGATCGTGGAGGCCGATCTCCCTTACCTTCAGATGGGTGAAGTTTACCAAATGTTATGCTTGTACCGCAACTTCACGGACATTACGAGATCGCTCTCGGATTCAGGAAGTCATTCTTCGCCTACCGGAAACCTCCACCTCCTCCACGCTCGAGAAGGAAAAAGAGGAAATAGAAGACTTAGATGTTAGAACTTTATTTCTATTTGGACACTAAAGGAAAAATTGTTATTAAAGTGTCCAATTTATGTATTAAGTCAAAAATCTTGCATTTTGTTTATTAAGTGAACTAGAGTGGAAGATGTGGGCTCTAGTGAGTTATTAGTGGTTGTAATGGGATAAGTAGGGGCCCAAAGGTCAATGCATATTCAAAGGTATAAATACCTAAATCGTACACTTTAATTAGTGTGAATCAAAAATAGAAATTACTTGGTATTTGCGTCGTATTCTCTCTCAACCTAGAGCACGCACTTAACACGCACTCAAGGTAAAACTCACGAATAGCTTTATTTGATTAATTCATTGTTGATCGTTAAGGTGTAAGGTACAATAATGTTTAATCTTAATAATAAAAAAATGTCATTTCATGACAAAATAGTCACAATGCCTCCATAGCCAATAAGATATTCTATTGCAACATTATTGTGTATATATTTGAAGACCTATAAATATTATGTAGATGTTGATTTATTTTTGGTTTTATTGTCTAATCTTATGGTTAAATAATTGGAATCTTAAAAAATAGCGCAGATCTAATAAATTTATTGAAATATGAATGAATGAAATATGAAAGGAATTTAAAAAGGTAAAAAGAGATTAATTATATTAAATGAAGATGAATTGATTAATATAATGAAATCACGATTGTATCGTTTATTATAAAAAAAAAAAAAACTAAAGATGCTAGGAACTAAAGAATACAAAAAGACCCTAAGCGCTAAAAACAAACCAAAACAAAGATGCTAAGTAAAAAGAATACTTAAAAGACTGTAAGCACTAAAAACAATTAGTAAAAATAATGTGCGATAGCAGGGGTCGACCCACGTCCATTAACGTGAAATATGGCCCTCCAAGTGCTATGCTAGGAACTATTATGATAAATTATACAATACAAACCAATAAAATTCGAAAAACCAATATCAATCAAAAGATGCCGGCTAAAAAAAAAATTGTTGTCATAGAGTTCATCGATAAAATGGTTGATTCGAAGACTGTTCAGTCAAGTGCATGAAATTCAGTTGATCATGCATGAGATCCATGCCGACAAGATGACGTTGAGTGAATCCTTTCAAGTTGCAGCAGTCATTGAAAAGTTGCCTTCGGGTCTGAAGGACTTTAAGAACTATCAAGTATAAACGCAAGGAGATGTCCTTAGAAGACCTCATTTTTAGACTTTGAATTAAAGAAGACAACAGAAATTTCGAAAGGATGCTCCAAAAACACGCATGCTGAATAAGGCAAAAAGAAGTTCGGGCCAACCGGCGGTATCACAAAGTCAAAGTACAAATTCAAAGGGAA
Organism: Linderniella brevidens; assembly: GCA_004919715.1. Classification (NCBI taxonomy): domain Eukaryota; kingdom Viridiplantae; phylum Streptophyta; class Magnoliopsida; order Lamiales; family Linderniaceae; genus Linderniella; species Linderniella brevidens. The sequence goes on along the minus strand of SWDC01000151.1, from coordinate 9,270,121 downwards.
GTGCTTTAACTGCCACAAAACCGAATCATCCGAATGCCGACTTCCTAATAAGAAACTTGAGGCCGACATGGTAAAAAAATCATTCGGGACGTTGAAGAAATGAGCCTTGCTGCGGTGGTTTCAGAGATCAACACCGTCAGGTCAAATTCTAAAGAATGATGGATCGACACCGAGGCCAAGAAGAACGTATGTACGAACAAGAACAACTTCTCGACGTTTGAACCAGTTCAAAGGGAAAATATTTACACTTGAATGTTGCCTCCATCGAGGAAAACGGAGATGTACTCCTCAAGATAAATTCTGGCAAAACCCCACAGCTGAAAGATGTGATGTACGTGCTAAAGATTAGTAAGAATCTTTTCTCGGGCTCTTTGTTGAACAAACAAGGGTTCCGAATTGTAATAGAGACGGATAAAGGAATCTTGAAAAAATCGTGAATATTTGTAGGAAAGGGGTATGCTGCCAAAGGATTCTTGAAACTGAATGTAATGACTATTGTCAACGATATGAATAAAAGTACTGGTTCAGTTTACTAGCTTGAATGTTCTAATTTATTGCACGGTAGATTAGGTCACGTTAATTTTGATTCGGTACGTAGATTAATTAACTTGAACCATATTCCGACATTCGAAACCGATTCAAAACCTAAGTAGGAAATATGCATTAAAGCGAAACAGACAAGGTCATCGTTTCCAACGGTAGAAAAAACAAACAAACTCCTTGAACTAAGTTATAGTGATGTTTGTGATATAAAATACATTCACGAGGTGGAAATAAATATTTCATAACATTTATTGATGGTAGCACAAAAACCTGCTATATGTATTTGCATAAAAAGCAAAGATGAGACATTAGAGAAATTCATTCTCTACAAAACCGAAGATGAAAATCAAATGGTTAGAATAATAAAGAGATCAAAAAGTGATAGAGGCGGTGCTTACGAAGCTCATATAGGAAACTTCTTTCTGAACATGACATTATTCATGAAGTGGCTGCACCTTATTCCCCTCAATCGAATGGAGTTGCTTAACGGAAAAAGTGAACAATAAAGGTAATGATGAATGCAATGTTGTTAAGTTCAAGCTTACCACCGAACATGTGGGGCGAAGCTATGTTGTCTAGTAATTACCTTTTAAATAGGATACCTCAAAAGAAAGAATATATAATTCCATACAAAACAAGAAAAAGGAAAGATGTCATCTATCAATATTTGTGAATGTCGGGGTGACTAGCAAAGGTAGTCGTATCAACATCTAAAATAATAAAAATCAGTCCTAAAACAGTTTACTTTTTTATAGGATATTCACACAATAGTACGACATATCACTTTCTTGTATATGATTCGAAATTCCGGATATACACAAGAACACGGTAATAGGCAAGAAATGCATGTATCTTCGAAAATGTATTTCCTTGTAGGTCAAATAATGGATCAGGTTCATCTAAGCTAATTAATGAAGAAATTGAGGATTTTAACATGGTTCCTGACGAGAAACCGCGGCCAAGCAAACGAGCAAGAATAGAGAACAAATTTGGCGACGATTTTGTTTCGTATTTGCTCGAAAAATAAATACTGACTTACGGCAAAGAAGTGAGCGCAACCGAAGGACATTTTATGGAAAGAATCCATAATGAGTGAAATCAATTCTATTTTGCAGAATCATACGAGGGAACTAGTTCATCTCCCAGAGGGATGTAAATCATTAGGTAATGGATTTTAAAAAGGAAAATAAAATCTGATGGCTCGATATATAAGTATAAAGAAAGACTTATTATCTAAGATACAAGCAACGAGAAGCCTTGGATTACTTTGATAGTTATTATCCTAGAACGAGAATAAATTCAATAGGGATGATACTATTGCATCCTTAAAAAACTTGGAAGTACATCCAATGGATTTCAAGACGGCTTTCTTAAACAATGATTTACATGAAGAAATCTTTATTGAGCAACCTGAGGGTTTCCAGGCTCCAGGAAATGAAAAGAAAGTCCGCAAATGGTTACCAATGGTTTCAAAATCAATGAATATGATAAATGTCTCTTCTAAAAAAAGATGATTGCTATGTCATTTTATGTCATATGTAGATGATATACTCATTGTTGGTAGCGATGAAAAAATAGTTAAATCTACCAAAAACATGTTCAATTCGAAATTTGACATGAAAGATCTCGGACTTGCTAATGTGATTTTAGGAATTAAAATCATAAGAACAAAAGATGGCCTTGTTTTGAATCAAGCTCATTACATAGACAAAATTATATAGAAGCGTTCATTTATAATTGGATGATTATGGCGTTGCGAGAACACCATTAATAGGGTGATTCTCGACAAGTATAATAGAATGATTCTAGCTTTGCGAGAACACTATTATATACAAGCGTTTACTTATCTAAAAATCGCGGTGAGGGTATTTCTCAAGTAGAATACTCACGGATTATCGGAATCTCGATGTATCTAATGAGTTGTAAGCAAGTTAAGTACATATACGAGCAATCCAAGTGCGGAACATTGGACCGCAATAATTAGAGTTCTGAGATACCTAAGGTATACTCGTGACTATGCATTGCACTATGATATATATCATGCCTTGTTAGAAGGCTACATGAACACAAATTGGATATTTGACATAAAGGACTCAAAATGTACAAGAGGCTATGTGTTCGCTCTAGTTGGATCTATTGTGTCGTGGAAATCCTCGAAACAAAAAGTTATAGCGAGATCCACTATAGAATCTTAGTTTATTTCCTTGGATAAATGTGTAGAAGAAGTTGAATGGCTACATCATTTCCCGGAGGATATTCCAAAGTTGGAAAAGACTGTGCCACATATGTTGCAAATCCGGGACTTAGAAATTTTTTTTCGAAATTTCTTAATCCCGCGCGCTTCACAACCGGCACGCGTCAAAGCCCTTCCTCGCTCGCCCGATCCGTGACTTTGCCGCGATAAGCCTCTCCCACGTCCGTCCCTATTTTGATTATGCGGAAACGTAAAAACACGACTCGGACAATTTTGGGGACAACCGGGTTTGCCTACCCGGCTTGTCGTAATCTTTATTTCACGTAAAGTTTACAGTCGTAGGAAAACACTCAAACCCGTGGTTCAGAACAAGTCTTGGCCTCACTCGCCTAATCTACCCAAACTCAAGGTTATCTCCTACGTCCCCTCGGGATCTTAATCACTCGCTCTCTCACTCGTGAAACCCTCGTCGGGACTCCGTCACAGTTCGACGCTCGAACTCGGAGTGTGTGTGTGCCGCGATCGCTCGGGTCGTCGCACGCCCCGATTCTCTCTCGAACGTGTGTGTCGCTCGTATAAGTGATCGATCGTACTCTCGTATGTGCGGTGGATATGACATGTCGTTTATGAGCTCGGCCGCCCCCTCCTTTATATAGGAGTTGGGAGAATTTGGCTCGGAGAGATTTTCTCAACAACCTCGTTCAAATTGGAATTCGGTTGTTGCGAGAATCTCTCTCCGAGATTTTCTCCCGTTTGAATTCGGTGCCCCGAATTCTCTCAACAGCCCGAGCTCGTTCAAACTCTCACGCGGATCGAAGACTTGGTCTCAACCTCGTCCAACACCTTCCCGAGAAACTCTCCCGCGCACGCGCCTCGTGCGCGCGCTGTCTTGACCCCGCGCGCGCCCTTCGCTCTGCATGGCCGAGCCACATGCTCGGCCTTGATCCTCCCGGCACCGCCCCCGACCGCCGCATTGCCGCCGGGACCTCCGTGCTCGGCCGGACCCTCGCCGGACCACCGCCCGTCGCTGGCATGGGCTCGGCCGCCCAGGCCCCATCGCTAAGTGCCGCCCGCCAATGTCGGGCATGTGGTAGGGCCTCGTGCCCTGGCACACGCCTCGCGCTCAAGTCCTGAAGGTCTCGGGACGGGCCATCGTGCCGCGCGCGTTGAAGCTCGATGCCGCATGTACTGTCGCCAGTGTTGCGCGCGCGTGTGCCAGGCCATTCCCGATGCCGCGCGCCCGAGCTGCCCAATGCTGCCCCGTGCGCGCGCCCCATGTGAGGATGGTTAGGCCCCGTGTGTCCAAGTGTTGAACCGCTCCAACTCGTGCCCTTTGGACCGGGCATCATTGCTCGGGTTTGGCTTGGCAATGAACGAGCCGATGACATGGCAATCAAGGTTGTGACATTCTCCCCCCTGGAAAACGTCAACGTCCTCGTTGACGGAGTCCCGTAACTAGCACCCTGCTTCCAGTGCCAATATTCCGCCACAACGTCCTCGAATTACGCAATGTCCGTAAACTTCTCCCACGGAGTCTCGGACGCATCCTCGCCTTCCCACTGAACAAGGAACTCGTTCATACCGCCCCATTGCCGATGGTCGAGTATCCTCCAAATCTGCTTGTCGAACACCTTTGCCGCGGTGCTCGGTGGTACATGCCTCATTTGCTCCGTCGAAGTATCGCCTGGGTGGAACTTCTTCCGGAAGTTTACGTGAAAAACGGGATGTATCTTCATGTCCTCCCGCAACTTCAGTCGATAGGCCACACGCCCCACTCGAGACTCGATCTCGAACGGCCCATCGTACTTTGGCATGAGCCCACGCGCTAGCTGCTCTTTCTTGCGAACAGTTTCCGGTCTCCACATGTGCGGCCTAAGCTTCAAAAGCACCTTCTCGCCCACCTCAAACTCGACCTCCCGTTGGTCTTTGTCCACGTATGTCTTCATGCACTTCTGGCTATGGCCATGCTATCTCTAGCTGTAGTCCACAACTCATGTCTGTACCATGCGAACCTATACGCTGCTAGGTACTCCCCGATCATGCGCGTATACGCCACCGCTGGCTTATTCGGTTGAAAGCCATACACCATCTCGAATGGGCTGACATTGGTCGCTGAGGTACGGTGCAGGTTGTAGCTAAACTGCGCTGCGTCGAGCAAGTCAATCCAGTTCGTCTGGCTCGCCGTAATGAAATGCCTCAGGTACTCCTCAAGCGTTTGATTCGCTCGCTCCATTTGGCCATCCGTCTGCGAGTGAAATGACGTCGAGAACTTCAGCTTCGTTCCCAGAAGTCTGAATAGGAACGTCCAGAATCATCCCGTGAACCTCGCATCCCGATCACTCATGATCGACGTTGGAACACCGAAGTGTTTGACAACGTGCCTGAAGAATAACTCCGCCGAGTCCTTCACTGGGCACTACGCCGGTGCCGGTGCGAAGATTGCCATCTTCGAAAACCTGTCAACCACAACAAGAATCGAAGTACACCCCCGTGCTTTAGGCAATGTAGTGATAAAGTCCATCAAGATCGATTCCCACGGTCTCGATGGTATGGGCAACGGCTCCAGCAAGCCGGCCTGCTTTCAACGTTCCGCCTTATCCTGCTGGCATGTCACGCATGTTCGCACATAGGCTGTGACGTCGTCCTTCATCCTCGGCCAAATGAACTTGGAAGAAAGCAACACGTACATCATGTCCATCCCGGGATGTCCCGCCCATAGTGTGTCGTGGTGCTCGCGTAGCAACTCTTGCCTCAGTGCGCCTTCTGGAACGTAGACGCGCCCGCCTTTGGCCACCAGGATACCCTTCTCGAGCCAATATTGCCGCACCACTCCCTCATTGACCACCTCAACGAGCTTCCTGTACGCCTTGCTTGCCTCGGCTGCCTCACGCACCTTCCCCACGAAGTCTGAGGTAACCGCACTCAGCGCGCTGACAAATGCCTCAACGCTTTTGCAGCTCACGGCGTCGGCAACGTCGTTGTGCCGACCCGGCTTATGGATCCACTCGAAATCGAACTCCCTGAGGAATTCCTGCCATCTCGCCTGCTTCGGAGACAACTTCTTCTGGGTCTTGAAGTAAGTGTTGGCGACGTTGTCCCTGATGACTACGAACCTCGACCCAAGCAAGTAATGTCGCCACGTCTCCAAGCAGTGGATCACCGCCGTCATCTCCTTCTCGTGTGTCGAATATCGGCCCTTTGTCTCGTTGAACTTCCGGCTCTCGTATGCCACAGGGTGGCCCTCTTGCACGAAGCACGCCTCCAAGAGATTGTCCCGATGCATCTGTATGCACCTCGAATGGCTGGGTGTAGTCCGCGAGCCGCAAAACGGGCTCCGATGCTAGCGCCTTTTTCAACTCCTCGAAAGCCTCCACGGCTTTCTCCGACCAATGCCATCGAGCTCCCTTCTTCAGCATATCAGTTAAGGGACTAGCGATGTGTGAATAGCTCTTGATGAAACGCCGGTAGTAGTTCGCCATGCCAAGAAAAGAACGTAGTCCCGTAACGTTCTTCGGCCTCTCCCACTCGATCACCGAGTTCACCTTCGTCGGGTCCATCTGGATCTGACCCCTCGATATGATGTAGCCCAAGAAGGTGATCTTCCTCAGCCCGAAGTCACACTTCTCCCGCTTGAGGAAGAGTTGATGCTTTCGCAAAGCCTCGAACACCACCCGCAAATGTCCCGCATGCTCCGTCATGCTTTGCGAGTAGATAACTATGTCGTCGAGGTACACGACGACAAACTTGTCCATAAAGTCATAGAGTTCATTCATCTGGTTACAAAACGTGGCTGGTGCATTGGTGAGCTGAAAGGCATCACCAGAAACTCGTACGACCCGTAACGCGTCACGCAAGTCATCTTCGGCTCGTCGCCCTCCGCGATCCGCACCTGCCAATACCCCGATCTCAGGTCTACCTTTGGGAAGCACTCCGCCTAAGCTAGCTTATCGAACAAGTCTAGCGCGTTCGAAATGGGGTACTTGTTCTTTACAGTAAGGCGCCTTGGACGCTTGGATTAGCCCCGCTTGCAGGAGCTCGTCCAGTTGCCTCCTCAACTCGGCCAACTCTGGCGAGTTCATCCGATATGGTGCTTGCGCTGGCGCCCTGGCCCCTGGCTCCAGCTCGATGCGATGGTCTATGGCTCGTCGGGGCGGCAATTCCCGGGGACGTTCGGCTGGTATCAAATCCGTAAATTCGGACAGCACCCCCGCCAGCTTGCTCGGCACCGCTGCCTCACCTTCGCCCGCGATCAACGTAGCCACTACGTCGGCTCGCCCCTCCTTAGCCCATCGCGCAGTTGTAGTGCAGAAATGGTCTGGACTTCACCCGTCCTAGACTCAGCCCTCCTCGGCTCGCACTCGACTGCCCCCGCACTTCCCTGGCCAATGCGAATAAGGGTGCGCGAAGGATCCACCGTGACCCTCGCGACTTTCATGAAGTCTAGCCCCAGAATGAGATCGAAATCGTCCAACTCCGTTACCGTGAGATCGATCTGCTCTGACCAAGCCCCGATGCTAAGCGCCGCACGCGCCAAGCCCGTTGTCTTGGCTGGTCAGGAGTTAACGGCCTTCATTGTCCCTCCATGGTAGCGCACCTCCAGCTTGAGGTCTTCGATCACCCGACTCGACACGAAAGTGTGAGTCGCGCCAGTGTCAACGAGCCCGAATATCTCCGTGCCACTGAGCGCACACCGAATGATCATGAGGTCCCTCGTCGCTGGTCCTCGTCTAATGGCTCCCAATATCCGAAGCGGGTTCATCCGAGAGAGCTCGGAATCGTCCGAGTCATCGTCCACTATTACAGCCGACACCTTGGCTCTTTTCGGGCACGCCCGGGTAATGTGCCCGGCTGCGCCGCAAACATAGCACTCACGCCCGTCTGCGTTGGCCCCTTGCCCTTAGAATCAGCCTTCTTGGCATTCTCGCCGCCGTGTCTCCTCCTGGTCTTTTTCTCCTTCGCCCTTATGGAAGTGTTGGCCGCGGTTCTGCCCGCCGCGGCCTACGATTCGGTCGGCTTGTACTCCACAAGCCTCTCGGCCGCCGCATATGCCGATGTGAGGTCTTGAACCCCTTGTCGGGTAAGCTCCGCCTGAGCCAACCCCTTTAGCCCCGACATGAAGTTGAATAGCCGATCTGCCTCCGACATCTCCCTGATGTCCAGGATCAGGGAGGCGAATTGCTTCACGTAGTCGCTCGCTGATCCAGTCTGGTGCAATCTCCGAACCGCCTCGCGTGCTTGCCACGCCGAGTTGCCAGGCATGAATTGTGCATGCAACTCGCGCTTTAGCTCCTCCCATGTGGCCAACCTCGGCCGGTTGAGTTGAGCATCCAGCGTGAGTCTCGTCCGCCACCACAGCTTTGCATCTCCGTCAAAGTATGACACCACCGTGCCCACCTTGTCCTCATCAGCTACTCTCGCCCCCTCGAAATAGGACTCCACGTCGAAAAAGAAGTTCTCTAACTCCTTTGTGTCACGAACTCCCAAGAAAACCTCGCGTGCCCGCCACGCCGAGTTGCCAGGCATGAATTGTGCCTGCAACTCGTACTTTAGCTCTTCCATGTGGCCAACCTCGGCCGGTTGAGTTGAGCATCCAGTGTGAGTCTCGTCCGCCACCACAGCTTCGCATCTCCGTCAAAGTATGACACCACCGTGCCCACCTTGTCCTCATCAGCTACTCTCGCCCCCTCGAAATAGGACTCCACGTCGAAAAAGAAGTTCTCTAACTCCTTTGCGTCACGAACTCCCAAGAAAACCCGCGGCTCACGAGTGGGTCTCCTTGCCGCCGCCCGCCACCAAAACCTGAAGGGCCGCAGTCTCGGCCTCGAGCTGCGCAACTCGCACCTCGACCGCTGCCCGCGCCTCCATGAGTGTCGCGACATCCGCTGCCCATTGCTCGACGTTCGGCATCACGTCGAGCATGTGCTGGAAGGTAGTCGCTCTAGCTTCCAAGTCCGCCAAACGTGCTCCCGTCGTTCGGCTTCCATCGGGCCTTACGTGGAAACGATGGCTCTGATACCAACTTTGTTGCAAAGTCCGAGACTTAGAATTGTAAATTTGAAATTTCTTAATCCCGCGCGCTTCACAACCGGCATGCGTCAAACCCCTCCTCGCTCGCCCGATTCGTGACTTTGCCGCGATAAGCCTCTCCCACGTCCGTCCCTGTTATGATTATGCGGAAACGTAAAAATACGGCTCGGAAAAATTCGGGGACAACCTGGTTCGCCTACCCGGCTTGTCGTAATCTTTATTTCACGTAACGTTTACAGTCGTAGGAAAACACTCAAACTCGTGTGTCCGAACAAGTGTCAGCCTCACTCGCCTAATCTACCCAAACTCACGGTTGTCTCCTACGTCCCCTCGGGATCTTAATCACTCGATCACCTCGCTCGTGAAACCCTCGTCGGGACCCCGTCCAAGTTCGATGTCGAACTCGGAGTGTGTGTGTGGCGCGATCGCTCGAGTCGTCGCGCGCCCCGATTCTCTCTTCTCTCTCGAACGTGTGTGTCGCTCGTATAAGTGATCGATCACTCTCTCGTATGTGTGGTGGATATGAGATGTCGTTTATGAGCTCGGCCGCCCCCTCCTTTATATAGGAGTCGGGAAAATTTGGCTCGGAGAGCTTTTCTCAACAACCTCGTTCAAATTCGAATTCGGTTGTTGCGTTAATCTCTCTCGGAGATTTTCTCCCATTTGAATTCGGCGTCCCGAATTCTCTGAACAGCCCGAGCTCGTTCAAACTCTCACGCGGATCGAAGACTGGGTCTCGACCTCGTCGAACAGCTTCCCGAGAAACTCTCCTGCCAGCTGCCGCGCCCGCGCGCGCCCTTCGTTCCGCATGGCCGAGCCACATTCTCGGCCTTGATCCTCCCAGCACTGCCGCTGCCGTTCGCCGCCGTCCGCCGGAGCCACCACCGCCGGACTGCCGCCGTGCGCCATCGAGCATCGCCGTGCTCGGCCGAACCCTCGCCGGACCACCGCGCGTCGCTAGCCTGGGCTCGGCCGCCCAGGCCCCATCGCCAAGTGCCGCCTGCCAATGTCGGGCATGTGGCAGGGCCTCGCGCCCTACCTCGGCACGCCTCGCGCTCAAGTCCCGAAGGTCTCGGGGCGAGCCCTCGCGCGGCGCGCGCGCACGCTATCGCGTGATGCCGCGCGAGTTGAAGCGCAATGCTGCGCACGCTGTCGCCAGTGTTGCGCGCCCGTGTGCCTGGCCTGTCCCGATGCCGTGCGCCCGATGTTGCCACGATGCTGCCCCGTGCGCGCGCCCCATGTGACGATGTTTAGGCCCTGTGTGTCCAAGTGTTGAACCGCTCCAACTCGTGCCCTTTGGACCGGACATCATTTCTCGGGTTTGGCTCGGCAATGAGCAAACCGATGACGTGGCAATCAAGGTTGTGACAACATATATGCATAAATTGCGATAAACAATCTGCTATTGCGATGTGAGAAGTTATCTATGTTAAGGAGAGTAGCGGCTACGAAGGAGAACTGAAAGACTAAGTTCTTGAGATACATTCGCAGAATTAAGACGTAGTCATGGCCAAAACTAGCAAACCATGAAAACTTAAGAAAGAGAAATGGTTTATGTGTATTGTATGTGGTTCATTAACACAAGAAGGACAGTTCTAGGGCATCGGTCTACTGGACAACTAATAAATTTAACATACTTTACAAAGAGGAAGTTCAAACAGTAACATATACTATCCCTCTAGTAGTGTGGTCGTCGGAAGGCTTACCGATATGATAGGGGTAGTCGACAACCGGTCGGTATCGTCGACTAAGGACGACTAATACTTTGTAAATTGTAACTGGTGACTACCAATGACTAGAAACATAATTGTTAGAGCTTTAAGTCTCACGGGTAGTAAGAAAAGCTGTTGGACTACCGTAAAGACTACACCTTGTAGTCAGTAGACTATTTATTTTTTATTATTTTCTGATTTTCTGATTTTATATTTTATTTACATATACTATTATTATTAATTACTTAAAAACAGGAAATGAAAAAAATTAAAAAGTCAATATATATATAAAATATTAAATCGTCTAGTCATACATAAAAAGAAGTCTTCAAATATATGAAAATAAAAAAATCGTTTCAACAAAGACCAGAAAAGCTAACAACATTAAAAACCACCCCAAACGGTACCCCAAGCTACGATGGGCTCAGTCATTAAGCACGTGGATCTCCACCATGGTCAAACCGGTATAAGAACTCATCGGACTTCCTCTTTACCTTTGCTAGTTTTGCCTCCGTGCTCTCCGACCGCTCTTGCACGCTCTGCAACTGCTCCTGCAGTGTTGGAACACCCCATTGAAACTCGATTGTGATGGCTGCAAATGTGCCTCGTAATTCATCTCCGATGCCTCCGGGAATGTTTTGGAACCTCGCCCTACCTCCCACGTCTTTCGTACAATGCTTGGGCATATGAAAGAGATGGATACCATGTCTTACAAGCATCAAAATCCTTCTTTTAACACAACTTTGAAAAATTGCATCATATTCCCTTTAAAATGACCGTTCCCAAAATTTTAAATAACAAATCCTGTATTACAATATTTCCAATATCTCCACGACATCAAAAACAATTACGACAAATCATTCCCGATTCCAATAGCAACATGTTTTCGACACGTTTTTTGTGGCATGCAACCTATGCAATCTTGAAGTTAAAGGAAAATAAATTAACCTTTTCTTCGATACTCTAGTTCCACGACGGGTTAACAATATCTAGGCTCTTGAAAATACTTACATGAATTGTCATTTTCGCGATCCTTACAATATAGCATGCACCCGTTACTGACCATGCATTCGAAAATCCTTCAATAGTTTGTTGGTCCCATAGAAATTGCCAACATAACATTATTAGTCGGTAGTACATTCTTCATCAGTGAGATCCATGAATCAACAACCTTAAGTGACATGTACTCACGCTTGTGTTGAGAACTCTAAAAGCAACAACGAATGGAGTCATTTTACAAACATCATAGATGGGTCATTCGACAGATTTTACCATCTTAAAAAAATCTCTCGTCTTGGTGTAGGTTCTTCTTACTACGTTACATTATAGAAACCAATACATTTCATAATTTAATTTGTGGTGTTGACGACCATAAAAGTAACATCGATGATTTCCACCAAATCCATCTACTTTATATCTGACGAGGTACCAACATGTAATCCACCGAAGAAAAAATAGAAATAATACGTTACGTTGGACGACATAATTAAAGTGAAAATTGTCTCTTTGGGCCAATCCTAATCAAATAGATGTTTGTATAAAATATGACAAGTGATTGAAAACTTCAATATCAATATACAAGGAAAAAGGTCCTTTAAGAAGATGGTTCAAGATTAGAAGGAAAGATATACTGCTATCGTAATCGACAGATAAAAATGTTAATTATAATACTGGTAAGTTACTATTAAAAAATAAATATTAATTATGAGATACTTTATTGAGTAGAACGGGCTTTAATACCGAGTTTATTACACGGATTATGCCTAGTGCTTCTTTACTATGGTACTCATTTATACATAGGGAACCAATTTGATCGTAAAGAAACGTAGAAATTGTGTTTTGTTTATTAATTATCCTAGTAATTAGGGGTATAACTTGTATTTTTGTTAGTGTATAACTAGTTAGTAAATATACCATGTATAGAGGTATATATACAATGTACACAACAAAATCAATACACAAGAATTTCAGAAAATTTACAAAGCAAAGAATTCACATTCTAGAGAGAGAAATACAATCGAGAACTTCCTCACTCTAAACATTTTCTCTTTCCCGATCTTCATCCGAGATATTCGACCGAAGGTAACTTTCGAGAATTCATATTCGGATATCTAGAATTCATGCGTAGATCGATCGTTAGTAGATTAATTACGACCTAAAATTGGTATCAGAGCGGATCGTGATCGTGTTTTGATTGAATTCGTTATTATTAGATCAAAATTATTTTTCAGATTTTTCGATCGAAAGCGCGAAATATATTTTGATTTACGTGCTTAATTTTGCGAATCTTGTTGATGATTCTGCTCCTAAAGTGATAGATTATATGTTAGAAATGAATTACGTACTGATTTCAATCGCTTAGAACATCGGATTATTTCATATTTTCGATTTCGGTCCATATTTGTGTTTGCGATTGAGTTTTGAATACGGTTTGATTTTCGTCATGATCGATATATTTTGCTGTAAAACGTGGTTAATCTTGTGTTTGTTCATATTCAGAACTCATATTCGAGTGATTATACAGAATCTCAGCGTCTAATTTGAGTTTTTCAGTTGAATCTGGATTTTTACTGTTCCATTGAACTCGAGTTGTGTTCTTCGATCATTTTTCGATCGAAAAACTTGGCTCGAAAATCTTTTTCGAATAAGTTTGCTGGCGAAAAGTTTTTCGATACTCATACGGTTTTCGCGTGTTTCACTCAAATATAAGACTCGAAAAACTTTATTTTCGATAAATAGTTTTTCGATTCACAACCAAAATATCTTCTTCGAGCGTAACTAAGCGAAATTTTCTTCGACGAATACTGTTTTCGATAGATAAATATCTACTTTTGACACGAAAAACTTGTTTTACTATTACAAGTTTTCGATCTCAAGTTTTTCGATCATCTAAATTTACGAGTCAAAATTTAGCAAAAACGTATTTCGATCGAATATTTCACACTCGAATAAGTTTAGTCAACAATTTGAGTCAAACTTAACGAAATTTTCGATCACTTTAATTTGTCGATTACAAATATTTCGATAATAGTTTTTGCGATTAACAAAATTTTTCGATAGGATACTTTTGCAAAAAAAATTCGCTCGAAAAATAATTCTCGATAAACATATCTCGAAAAACTTATACTATCGAAAATCATTTTCGATTATAAGGATCAAAATTTTTCCAATCGAAAATCTTACTGCTCGAAAACTTTTTTAATTATTGAAATTTCAAACACATACACATTTTACACTGATTTGAATTTTTTTTAAGGAATCAAAATCATAATTTTCAAAAGTTACGAAAAATATTTTTTCTTCGAATAATCATTTTCGACACTAAAAATTTTCGATCAAAATCATAAATTCAAATTTCGTCAACAAAATTTTGAAGTGTCAATTTTTATACTAAATATTTTTCATACTCAAAAACTATTTCTTTTCGACCGAAGAAAAATAGGTGCGAAAAGGAAATTGCTTAAAGTACGAACAAAACATTACTAACAACTTTGTCACTTGTGACGCACTTTTACCATCTCCAAACATTCACGAGATCCTACAAATCAACTACTACAATGGATGTTTACTCACTTGGACATGATGTCCGCCCTCCAATTCTACGAAGAGGCGAATACACCGTATGGAGAAGCCCATTTATGAACTTCTTGGAGACAAAAGATCAAGCTACAAATTTGATAGCTTCTCTCCAAGAAGGTCCCGCACAATTCTGGCTTATCCAAGAAGGAGATGCCACAAATAATCCTCTCATCCCTTCCACTAGAAGACTCAAAATTCCTAAGTGAATACTCTGAGGGGAAGAGGTTAAGAGTTAAAGCTAATCTCGGAGCCAAAACCTTCTTGATGCAAGGCATTCCAAATGACATCCATATGCAAATAGATAGTCTATCAAGTACTAAGGCTATGTGGGACGAACTCCACAAAATGATGCAACTGACCGAAGTCGAAGTCAAGGCTAAGAAAGCGAACATACTCACAGCTTACGACTCATTCAAAGCTAAGCTATCAACGCTATTTGACTATTCTTAACGAGATGAGGAAAATAGAAATCTTCAAGACTAACATGGAGATAAATATCCGATTTCTTTCTTCTCTTCAACCGGAGTGGAAGAAAATATCCATGCAAATTCGTGAAAACAAAGATTTGGACGAAATGGATATCCACGCCGTATGACAATCTCGCTCAACATGAGGAAGATATTAGCGAGATTAAAAAAGAACAAAGGGGCAAACAGATCGAAGGTGCAATAGCTCTAGTTTCGGAAAGAAAAACTAGTCGATCTCGTAAAGATAAAAACATCAAACTGTCGAGTTCTTCTGAAGATGAAGATGAATTAGAATCGAATTTTGAGCCCGTTATGGAAGATTTTAAGAAACAATTGTCTCTCATTACTAAATTAATGAGCAAAATGTTCTATAAAAAGAAATCCTCCTCCTCGGCTAATAAACTTCGGACCTCAAGCTCTAAGCACTAGTAAAGACCGTCCAAGTCGTCAGAATCCATTACACTGATTCTCAAAGTGCTATTGCCATAACTTGCAATCCTGTTCACCATTCACGCACGAAACTCACAGATATTTGCTATCATTTTATAAAAGATCATGTATAAAAAGGCAATATAAATATGTATTTTGTAAAAACGGAGCTTCAACTTGCTGACCTATTCACTAAGGCATTGGATGAAAAACGATTCCAATTCCTTATTGCTAAGTTATGTATGTTGAATCTAAATCTTACTTGAAATGTGTTTTACATGCTCTATTATGCTTCTATATGATATTCTATGTGCTTCTTGATATTCCTTGATTATCTTGCGTGACTCTATCTTTCAGTTTTTTTTATATATACAAAAACACAAATAAAAATAAAATAGTATATATAAATAATATTAAGAAAAATTGGGGGATGACGATAATTTTGCCTATTTCGAAATATTCACAAAAATATTTCTTTGATATATGATTAAATACTTTGTCTAAAAATTCACGTGACATTCTTTTATTCAAAGAATTTCGTTTGTTTCGTTTGAGAGATGCACATCGCATTTCTCAATCATTATAGAAGAGAAACACTGATCTCACTGTGAACTTCTCCTAAATAATCTCGTATACTCCTAGAAGTGAAGCACCTCGAAGTGAACTTCTCCAATGATAATCTAGATCTTATGTAGAGAAAACGAGAAGAGAAGCACAGTCTTGGATTCGAACTTCATAACTGTGAAACTTTCTAAAGGAACACAGTCTCGACCCAAAATCAAAGAAGATCTCATCTCTCAAAGCCCTGAAAAGAAATTACTATAAAAAGGAAAACAAAAGGATCAGAGTCGAATCTCATAAAAAAGGACCCAGGGAAGAGAAGAATTTTTAAGCTCACTAACCCAAAATTTCTACCCCTTAGTCAGAGCCTAAAAATAATCCCTTAAAAGTCCATTTGATTCAAAATGACGACCTCTCACTTGGTAAGTTGATTAAAAATACTACGATAACAAATTAATTGATATAATTTTGTTGTGATGATAAGAGTGATATATCTACTAAAAATCTCCTTGATAAAAATAAATTGAGTGATATGAGCGAAACTTGCGAGAGTTGTCAAAGTGATTCATACTATGCTCTTAGATTACTAGTTTAGTTACATGATTTTATGGCAAATTAATGTTATATATATGTCTTGAAATTTTTTTTTATAATATTCAAAATAAATAAATCTGACCCCGAAACAAAAATATTTTTTTTCTTTTCGCACATCTTAAATGCATTAATACATGCATTGGTTTAGACTTGATAAAATGCGAAATTATTCTTGAAAAACGCAATATTTTCATAAACTATGCTGAATTGCTTAGTTAGCGGTAATTGTACGTCAATCGGAAATTTTCATATGTACCGAAAATATGTGTAGGTACTGAAAAGTTAATTCATGCAATTGTTGAGGGGGAGCTTTTATATGAGAATTTGTTATTATCTTCTACATTTGTAGAAACTTGAATTCTAACAATTTATTAAGCCTCGCAGAAAATTTAGAGCTCATCCGAGGAGTCAAATGTTGAATTTCATCAACATCAGGAGATAATTTCCTCTCTTGCGGAAATACAGGGAGTATTATACAAATTATGTTTGGGTTAATTCATAAATTTTATTTCCGACATGACTTTATCTAAAGCCCAAGAATATTTTTTTTTCGGCCCAAAGGAATTTTACTTTACCCGATCGTAAAGTATTAATATCACTTTATCACTCGAAAAACTCTCTGACACGCTACAAATTCCCAATCGAAAAACTTTTCATCTTCTAAGAACATCTTCGAACCGACTTCGGCATTTCAATCCGAATTCCACATTTCTCAGAAATTTTAGATTAAACGTGCGAATTTCGAAGGTAGAAACGTGTTCCGATTCATTTTCTGTTCAAAAACATCCGATTATCAAGCATTTTAACGAAATTTTTTGAAGAAAGTTCATGTTTATTTTTTCGACGAAAACTGATTTTTCGAGCTTCAAATCAAAGTGTTTACACTCAATCTTTTGGGTTAAAATCATGATATTCGGATTCGCCACTGTTCTCTGAACATTTCCAACCCAGATAAACCCATGATTTACCCAGAAATCGAAGATTATGTTTTACGTATTTACTGTTTGATTTGAAAATTTTCGATCGAAAAAGTTTGTGTCGCAAACAGTGTCATCGAAGAACTTTAGTTTTCGTTAAAATTTTAATCGATCGCAAAACTCATCGTCGAAAATCTTTTGTTTTTGACATATTTTTATTCGATCGCAAAACTCAGCGTCGAAAATCTTTTGTTTTTGACATATTTTTAATCGATCGCAAAACTACGCGGCGAAAAACTTATTTTTTTCGATTTTATTTTATTCGATCGCAAAACTAAGCGACGAAAAACTTAAGTTTTTCGACAATTTTTTATTCGATCGTCTGATGGACCGAATGCTCCATGCTCTCGAGACTTCCCGAAGAGACACCGGGAAAACACCAGACTCAGAAGCTGCTCCCACCGACACACAAACCACACCCGTCTCCTCACCACTTCCTACCACCACTCTACACACCCCACTACAACCAATCCTCACCACCCCAACTCCCTCACCCTCACTTATCAACCCATACACCATTCCGATCATTCAGCTTCACGATATCCTCATCTCGCGCCTTCTCGCACTAGAGACAAGAACTCCCGCACAAGAAAGTCTCTACAACAGATTAATAGGTGAACCAGAGCTGCCAGCACAAACACCGTGCCGTGAAGAAAGCTCCCGCCCCAAACGTAGACATGACGATCCCGATGATCCGGATCGTCATGACGGGGAGAAACGGCAACGAACAACAAGGAGTAGCCGTGGATTGAGTCAGACAAAGACTCAAGAAGCTGGAGGATCGTCCTCACACCCACCAACCACACAACCTCAAAGCCGCCAACAAACAACCACACCTCCCACCATATCCCAAACACTAACCCTCTCTCCTACAAATCCAAATCTTATCCCAACCTCAAACCTTCCCCAAGTTCATCAAGAAGTAGTTGCCTACGATCCACATCTGATCGTAGATGACTACATACTAAACGAGAAGTGGACGATGTAATGGGAACCAGAGGAAGCTGCTCAAGCTCGACTCTCCAACGTCAGATACTTCCCACAACAAGCTTTAGTGGACTTGGTACTGCTTGAAGAAGAAGAACTTCAAGAAGGTGAGAACTACAGTTCTGCCCTCCCAAAGCTACCCGAAATGATAAGGCTTAGAGTCGACTCTCCTCCTCGTCTATCAAAAGGGACAGTTAGAGTTGAGACGCCATGGGAGAATGTCAGAATTGAAGTCCCCTTCATTGAAGACATAAGAAAGCAGATTTGGAGGGCTCCAAAAAAGATCAAGAAGCTCAACGAACTTAATTTGAGGGTCATCTCACACTGGGAAGATAGGAAGAAAATGGAGCATATCTTCATGCTCAACTATCTCGAACCCGATCGTAGTGGCATTCCAGCTGATTAACTGAAGGAAAACTTCAAGAACAAGCCACCGATTCTCCAACTCATCGGAGTCTCTCATATGATCGAAAGATATCCAACTCCTAACTACGTAATTGAGCAAGCGGATAGCAACCGCACTCGAGAAGAGATAGATGAAAGCTATCTCTCATTCCTTCAACCGGATGAAGTCTACCAAATATATCAAATGTACAAGAGAAAGTACAAGACACATCCTGGATATATCAAGATTGAAGGACTCGAGGGGCTGAAAAGATTCATGGTGTGGCAGATCAAATATCACACCGCTCACGACCTTCAAATTGCAATAGAGAACAACATGAAGAAGGTCAACATGGAATCTCCGCTCATGAAGGGCTTCCCACTCAACAACTTTCCCGAGAACTACATTTTCAAGACCCCTGGCCTCGCCATAACCTATCTAAATCCAGTCATTGGAAAGACAAGGGCTATGATGAAGTCAGAAGTTCATAAATTCTGCGACGGGACGCTTAAGTTAGTGACGAAGTGTTGGGAAAGGTACCCGATTTGTACCCGAGACGCAACGCCCCGGGATACGGTGCGGAAAATTTTTTTTTTCCGGGTTCCTTCGCAGCTCGGATCGAAAACTCTAATCACGTTGACACGTAATATAGGGCGGGTCATACCCGTGAGAGATTACCTTTGAAGCGAGTGGCAGCTCCTCGTCGATTGCGTCGTCGGCCGCGGTCGTGTTGGGTATCGTCTAGATCGTCACGCCGACCTCGCAGTGTACCACGGTTTCGATTATCCGAAGATGGCTAGAGAGAATTGATCCGTCGCTCGGGAGAGTAGTTTGCGTTTGTGTGTTCGTGTTTGATTCTCGGGTCGAGAAATTTCGCGTCGATTCTCTTCCTGTGTCCTTCTTTGACGAGGGTCTCACCCTTATTTATAGTAGGGGAGGACGAAATTTTCAGCCCTAAACAAGGCTAAAATCTCGAAATATTTGTTCCTAAATATGAGAGATATTCTTGCCAAAATATCTCTCCTAATTGAATTCAAAATTCTATTAAAGGAACATACTATAAATAGAAAACTAACTAAGATATTAAAATATCTTCAAATATGGTAAATAAATTTCGAAATTTATATAAAATATAAATTCGAATTTTAGTTAATAAATAATATTCCAAATATTTTATTACCATATTTGTAAATTACGAAAATACCCTTTAGGCATTTTTCGAATTTCTCGGCTTGGGTTGAATTCCAATTCTTCCCTCAAGTCTTTCCAAGCACTTAGTCAAGCCTAACTCTTAAAGTTAGTTTCATATGAAGTCCAACTTCGGTCCACTTAATGACCCCGAGGCCCAATAAGGCGTGGCATAACGACCCGAGGCCCGTTAGGCCCAAAACACAATCTCTCCTTCTCGGTACACATTGATGATCCTTTTTAAGCCCGACTCTCTAGGTTCGACTCAATCGGCAAGGGAGGAATCCAAGAGTCCGGTAGGTGCCTAGCCAATCCCGCAGTACCGGACAGATCCCGACTTGAGCACGAATTTCGAACTAGTCTCATTCCAGAACCTAACTATAGATTATAGTACTACGTACAAACCCTTCAGCTGTGTCCCGATCGAGTGAGAGCCATGGTATTTGTCAAACTCACTAAACTCGATACTATGATAAAATGACACGAGGCAAATTACCAAACTACCCTCCATGTCTAACATGAGTTAGTTTAATACCTTGGCCAAGGATTTTGTAATTTCCCGTCGTCATTCTCATAGGACACTTGTCTCGATTACTTGCGAGACTGTGAATCCGTACTCGGCGGTCTAAGCCCGGCAATCACAAATATCCATCAAGACCGCATCTGTCCCGCTGACCCATGCAATAGCAAATCGGATCTAGCGAAACAGTGATAGTCAAGACTTCAAAGTCAACTCCGTCAAAGCCCCTTTCGGTCTAAGGTTCAAGCAGACTACTATAGTTTTGTGTCGATCATTGACACTCCTTGAGTAATAAGCCATGTTTGATCGTACGACCTGCGAGTCAGTGTCCATGAAACGATTCAATCCCTTGATTCGACTCGTATCACAAGTCATGACTTCCGCTTCCAAGCGGTATATCGGCACACGGTAAGTCATCGACAAATAAGCCATGATTGGTTTTCCAGCACCCAACTGAAACCTAAGGCTTATGGACATTTTATGTTCGAGGTTAAGAGTCCACTGGTGCCTTCCTCTCTCGTACCCATCGAGAACAGTGACTCAACTCGACACATTGGGATTTATTCATTTATTCCTTTACCCGATGCTAAGTAAAGAACTCATATAACCAATAAACGAATAATGCCTTTATTAATACGCAAAACAATGTTTGATTACATTGGCAATCGAATAATAAATAAGCTAATGCCCTATACATATCCAATCCTCGTATAGCATTCGAGGGCATATCCCTAACAATCTCCCACTTGCACTCAATGCCATGCGCTGTTGTATCTAATACCCATCTTCTCGAGATGATTGTTCAGCACTGCCTGAGATAAAGGCTTGGTGAATGGGTCGGCCACGTTGTCCGCAGTCGCAATCTTCTGGACGGCTATGTAGCCACTCTCAACGAATCCACGTAACACGTGGTATTTTCTTTCTATGTGTTTGGATTACTGTGAGATCTTGGTTCCTTCGCTTGTGCGATTGCACCACTATTGTCGCACCATAGTGGCAGTGGTTTTTCGGCAATCGGAACCACTTGCAGTTCTTCCAAGAACTTTCTCATCCAAACTCCTTCTTTAGCTGCCTCTGAGGCGGCTATGTACTCAGCCTCGCAGGTGGAATCAGCAGTTGTGCTCTGCTTGGAACTTTTCCAAGATACTGCTCCACCGTTGAGTGTAAAGACGAAACCTGAAGTGGATTTTCGGTCGTCCACGTCTGACTGGAAATCCGAATCCGTATATCCTTCCACTTCTAATTCTCCATTTCCATAGACCAGCATCATATCCTTTGTTCTTCTAAGATACTTGAGGATATTCTTGACTGCTGTCCAGTGTTCTTTACCCGGGTTGGCTTGAAATCGATTGACTACGCTCACAGCGTATGCTATGTCCGGTCGCGTGCAAAGCATCGCGTACATTAAGCTACCCACTGCGGATGCATAGGGGATTCCATTCATCTCTTTTCTATCTGCCTCACTTTGAGGACACATAGCTTTGGAGAGATTCACATGCCCCATAGGTAAGAACCATTTCTTAGAATTGTCCATGTTATATCGTTTCAGGACCTTTTCTAAGTACAGGGCTTGGGAGAGCCCTAACATCTTATTCGTTCTATCCCTATAGACACGAATTCCTAGGATGTAGGTCGCTTCTCCCAAGTCTTTCATGGAGAATTCGGTCGAAAGCCATGCTTTCACCATCGAGAGCATCCCAATATCGTTTCCTATCAAAAGGATGTCATCGACGTACAATACGAGGAACGATATCTTGCTCCCACTGCTTTTTCTGTAGACGCATGGTTCATCTTCGTTCTTTATGAATCTGTAGCTCTTAACTACTTCATCAAACCGAAGATTCCAGCTCCTAGAGGCTTGTTTAAGTCCGTAAATTGACTTATTCAATTTGCATACTTTATGAGCATCCTTTTGTGATGTAAAACCCTTTGGATGTTCCATATATATTTCCTCCTTGAGGTATCCATTTAGGAACGCGGTTTTCACATCCATCTGCCAGATCTCATAATCGTTATACGCTGCTATCGCAAGTAATATCCGAATGGACTTCATCATCGCAACGGGCGAAAAGGTTTCCTCATAGTCAATTCCTTCTTTTTTACTATAACCTTTCGCTACAAGCCTAGCTTTGTATGTATCCACCAGTCCGTCTGATCCAATCTTTTTCTTGAAGATCCACTTACACCCAATGGGTCTAAAACCATCGGGGAGATCAACAAGTGTCCAGACCTGATTTTCGTGCATTGAATCCATTTCGACTTGCATAGCTTCAAGCCATCTTACGGAGTCTATATCCGTCATTGCCTGGTCATAGGTAGCGGGGTCGTCCCCGACGTTACCCCCCGTCGCAGCATCCCCGTGCTCGACGTGTACCATTCCATATCTCTCAGGCTGGCGAGATACTCTACCAGACCTGCGCAACTCTGATTGCGTCTTGGACTGCTCTACGGTGTCTTCTAACACTGGAGTTTGTGAAATCGTTTCTGTCGTTTCTCCAAGAGTTACTTCACGACCCACTCCACCTTCTCGAACGAACTCTTCTTCGAGAAAGTGAGCCTGAAGGGCTACAACGATTTTCTGATCGTCGTGGAAGTAAAATTGGTATCCCATGGAATCCTCAGGATACCCGACAAAACGTCCTTTCACAGCTCTCGATTCCAATTTTTCTGTCTTGAGCTTTTTCACAAAAGCGGGGCAACCCCATATTCTTATGTGGTTCAAGCTCGGCTTTCTACCAGTCCATATTTCATAAGGGATCTGGTCGACAGAACTAGAAGGGATTCGGTTTAAAACGTGCGTTGCGGTTAATAACGCATGACCCCACAGCGACAGTGCAGGTCTGTGTAACTTAGCATTGATCGAACCTTGTCCAACAGCGTTCGATTTCTGCGTTCGGACACACCATTTAATTGTGGTGTTCCCGGCGGTGTCATCTGTGAAATGATCCCGTTCTCTTTCAAGAACTCGTCAAACTCGAGACTCATGTACTCGCCACCTCGATCAGATCGAATGGCCTTTATATGATTCCAGTTTGTTTTTTACTAAAGCCTTATATTCCTTGAACTTATCAAGGGCTTCAGACTTGTATCTCATAAGATATACCTTCCCAAATCTTGAATGATCGTCGGTGAAGGTAATAAAGTAGTGGAAATTACCTCGAGCCGCTTCCCCGAATGGCCCACAAACGTCTGTATGAATCAAAGTGAGAAGTTCTGTGGCTTTTTGGAAAGTCCCGGTAAAGGGAGACTTAGTCATCTTTCCAAGGATACACGATTCGCAAGTCGATAAGGGTCCGAACCCAACGGCTTAATCATGCCATTTTTCTCCAACTCACGAATCTTTGATCTCCTGCATGACCAAGTCGAAGATGCCACAATTGTCTCATATTGGTCTCTAATTTTCGTTTGTTGGTAATTGTGTTCACAGATTCAGTTTTATCTTTGACATTTAGATAATATAATCCGTTAAGTAAAGTTGCACTTCCGACGCATTTATTTCCAAAATAAATATCGCAAATATTATTACTAAAGCGGAACTCATATCCGTTTCCGCTCAAAACGGGAATAGAAATAATATTCTTAAGCCCTCTGGGCAATACTAAACAATCAGAAAGCAATAACTTATGTCTACTAGATAAAACAAGAGTTCTTGATCCAATGTGGGTCGCCGGCACACTATGTCCGCTTCCTACGTTGATCATGACCTCTGATCCGCCAACCTCCTACTTCGTTCCAGACCCTGGTTTGAAACACAAATGTGAGCGCTAGCTCCTGAGTCTAGGATCCATGAAGTGGAGTACACAGTCATAGAACAATTAGTTTCTAAAACATAAAGTTCTTTACCTGAGGCGGCTAGCTTCGGGCAATCGCGCTTCCAATGGCCGAGCTCATTGCACTGAAGGCATTTGCCCGTGGGCTTGGCGCCTTTAGACACGTTTTTCTTGGCCTTGCCTTTTGAAACGCCTCCCTTGGGCTTAATGGGCTTGTCCGACTTTTTCTTTCTAATCGACTTCCGAGTCTTATAAGTCGCAACAAGAGCCACTTCCTTTCCCTTTATCTTTTTCATCTGAGTTTGGGCCGTTGACGACTGGTTCATCAACTCAGTTAATGTCATCTCGACCCTATTTAGATTATAATTCACAATGAAGGGATTAAAGGAAGCCGGTAGTGACTGGAGCACGAGATCATTTTGGAGCTCATTGTCCATGAGAAAGTCGAGTGCATCGAGTCTCTCGATCAAACCGATCATTTTCAGCACATGTTCTCTAACGTCGCTGCCCTCATCCATTTTGCAATGAAACAATTGCTCTGTCAAAGAGTAGCGAGCACTCCTGGAGTGTTCACCAAAGAGCTCCTTCAAATGAAGCAAAATGGCGCCCACTTCCATTTCCGAGTGGCTTCGCTGCAACTCATTGCTCATGGATAGGAGTATATAGCCCTTGACCTTTGGCTCGTCTATTTGCCACTTGACATACGCAGCCCGGTCGTCGTCACTCGCATCAGTGCCTGGGACTTGCGGTGTAGGGAAATCGAGGACATAAGTCAAAGACTCCATACCTAGAACTATCCTTAGGTTACGGAGCCAGTCCACGTAGTTTGGTCCTACCAAACGGTTCTTTTCAAGCAGCATGTTTAAAAGATTCGTCATAGTAACTAGAAAGAATATAACTCCGCAGAAGATAAAGATCACATAGTTAGGTTTATTGTATCATTCATCAAGCGCAAACACGGACTTTTCGTTTCGCTTGATTCGTAGTAATTTTCTGGAAAATTCTATTCTCCCGATTTAAGAATTTCGGAAACTTCGTTGAGTAGTTTCATAGTGGAGTTGAGGTCCCCGACTCGATTAGACATGCCTCAGCCTTTAACGCAATATTTGGCCTGCCTAATCGATCGAAGTCGAGTTTCACTCGAACCCATCCTTTGAGTATTTCAACTATCTTTGTCTCAGTCAGTGACCCTCACGGCTAATCCTGCATTTTGGGTAAAACTGTCTAAGTGCAACCTAATCAACTTATGCTCTAACCGCACATTTGAATTCCGCCTTGATGCCTTACGCTTCGTGGGGCGGAATATGCTATGGTGAGCGTCGTCAAACGAACCCGAAACGCTAATGTTAGGGCTTGATGTACGGCGCCAACTTACTCGGAACAAACCGTACAAACTCCCTAACACCAGACATCTCAAGCATGATAGAAGACATGAACCCAATTCCTTTTCTCACTTAGTATTTATCAAACGGGAGAAAAAACCTTTTTCACATAAGAGCACATAAAGCATGCATATCATTTCACAAATCGACACGCACGTAAGTAGTAAATAAACCCTAGGAAAATAAACTACAAGGCAACACGAAAGGGTTATTTATATTCTAGCCCTATTACGTGAATTATGTGTATGTGGCTTCAAAAAATCATCGGTTCTCCGTATGGGCTTTGAAGTCGACAATCGCCCTTCATCATTCGAACGGCCTCCAAGTCGTCGATCGTCCACCAAGTCATCTTCTCCCGGGGAGTCGTCAACCGTCGAATAGCTTCGTGTATTCTAAACTAAGCCTAATCTAATAAAGACTTTGAAGTACAACACGGGGGGATCATCAGTCCCAAACAACCCTTAAAAGACAAATACAACCCGGGGGGACGAGGCCCTTAACAAATAACCCGGAAAACCAAATAGAAATCCTAAAACCGTAAGTGTGCCTTAAATCATAATCATAACGAGCACGTTGACAATTTCATGAATTCTAACCGAAACAGACAATTTGGGCCTTAAATGGGCCACGCCCGATAAAAAGGCCCGTTAGGGTTTTTGGGCGAAAAACCCTAGGCGGCCGTCGTGTCCCGGAAGCTGCAGTTTCGTGCGGGTACGCGGCTGTCCACGTGCCGCTGGCACTGCCGTCAGAGGTGGCACCACCATCGGACAGCGGTGTGCCATTGCCCGAGGCAGCGGCGCGGTGGTTCGGGTCTTCGTTGCCCGAACCCGCGGCAGCGGATATGCCGTCGCACGGCGCGGTTGCGCGTGCGGCTGTGCGGCTGTCTGCGTGTCGCAGCCTCTCGGCGGTGGTGCCTTCGACCCCGTCGAGCGGTATTGTGGTCGTGGGTTGGCATGCGACGCATCGAGCAGCCCCACGCGCCTAGTGCGTTGGCTTTTCGATCGTCTCCCACGAGCCTCGTTTCGATTTAATCATGTTATGATTCCGATCACGAGCCCTGGCTCTGATACCACTGTTGGGAAAGGTACCCGATTTGTACCCGAGACGCAACGCCCCGGGATACGGTGCGGAATAAAATTTTTTTCCGGGTTCCTTCGCAGCTCGGATCGAAAACTCTAATCACGTTGACACGTAATATAGGGCGGGTCATACCCGTGAGAGATTACCTTTGAAGCGAGTGGCAGCTCCTCGTCGATTGCGTCGTCGGTCGCGGTCGTGTTGGGTATCGTCTAGATCGTCACGCCGACCTCGCAGTGTACCACGGTTTCGATTATCCGAAGATGGCTAGAGAGAATTGATCCGTCGCTCGGGAGAGTGGTTTGCGTTTGTGTGTTCGTGTTTTGATTCTCGGGTCGAGAAATTTCGCGTCGATTCTCTTCCTGTGTCTCTTCTTTGACGAGGGTCTCACCCTTATTTATAGTAGGGGAGGACGAAATTTTCAGCCCTAAACAAGGCTAAAATCTCGAAATATTTGTTCCTAAATATGAGAGATATTCTTGCCAAAATATCTATCCTAATTGAATTCAAAATTCTATTAAAGGAACATACTATAAATAGAAAACTAACTAAGATATTAAAATATCTTCAAATATGGTAAATAAATTTCGAAATTTATATAAAATATAAATTCGAATTTTAGTTAATAAATAATATTCCAAATATATTTATTACCATATTTGTAAATTACGAAAATACCCTTTAAGGCATTTTTCGAATTTCTCGGCTTTGGGTTGAATTCCAATTCTTCCCTCAAGTCTTTCCAAGCACTTAGTCAAGCCCAACTCTTAAAGTTAGTTTCATATGAAGTCCAACTTCGGTCCACTTAATGAACCCGAGGCCCAATAAGGCGTGGCATAACGACCCGAGGCCCGTTACGGCCCAAAACACAATCTCTCCTTCTCGGTACACATTGATGATCCTTTTTAAGCCCGACTCTCTAGGTTCGACTCAATCGGCAAGGGAGGAATCCAAGAGTCCGGTAGGTGCCTAGCCAATCCCGTAGTACCGGACATATCCCGACTTGAGCACGAATTTCGAACTAGTCTCATTCCAGAACCTAACTATAGATTATAGTACTACGTACAAACCCTTCAGCTGTGTCCCGATCGAGTGAGAGCCATGATATTTGTCAAACTCACTAAACTCGATACTATGATAAAATGACACGAGGCAAATTACCAAACTACCCTCCATGTCTAACATGAGTTAGTTTAATACCTTGGCCAAGGATTTTGTAATTTCCCGTCGTCATTCTCATAGGACACTTGTCTCGATTACTTGCGAGACTGTGAATCCGTACTAGGCGGTCTAAGCCCGGCAATCACAAATATCCATCAAGACCGCATCTGTCCCGCTGACCCATGCAATAACAAATCGGATCTAGCGAAAAAAGTGATAGTCAAGACTTCAAAGTCAACTCCGTCAAAACCCCTTTCGGTCTAAGGTTCAAGCAGACTACTATAGTTTTGTCGTCGATCATTGACACTCCTTGAGTAATAAGCCATGTTTGATCGTACGACCTGCGAGTCAGTGTCCATGAAACGATTCAATCCCTTGATTCGACTCGTATCACAAGTCATGACTTCTGCTTCCAAGCGGTATATCGGCACACGGTAAGTCATCGACAATTAAGCCATGATTGGTTTTCCAGCACCCAACTGAAACCTAAGGCTTATGGACATTTTATGTTTGAGGTTAAGAGTCCACTGGTGCCTTCCTCTCTCGTACCCATCGAGAACAGTGACTCAACTCGACACATTTGGATTTATTCATTTATTGCTTTACCCGATGCTAAGTAACGAATAATGCCTTTATTAATACGTAAAACAATGTTTGATTACATTGACAATCGAATAATAAATAAGCTAATCCCCTATACATATCCAATCCTCGTATAGCATTCGAGGGCATATCCCTAACACGAAGAACATTCAGAAGAGATTGGGAGAGATCACCGAAGAGACAATCTTCGAAGATCTTTGTGAAGAAGAGGCCCCACTCCTGAACGAGCTTCTAGATGCCATAAATGAAAGATTGGAGTTGAGGAATGGTGTTCGACGCTACGAGACAGCATTGGGATTGAGGAAGTATTTTTACGCACGTCAAGGATAAAAGGAGCTGAAATGAAGACAAGCACAAAGGGGGAGATTGAAGGTTATATTAGAATTGTGCTTTATTATAGCATTATCCTTGTAATTAGGGGCGTAATTAGAAGTTTTGATAGTGTATGATTTAAGAGTAATTATACCTTAGATATAGGTATAAATATGATGTACACTATCAAAGTTAAAAAGAGTTTTCATTATTCAGAAAATAATAAGTTTCGAATTCATATTTTAAACGAGAGATCACGCTCGAGAAACTCGGAAACATCTAACAACCTCTCAAGATCTTCAAAGCGGATATTCGACCGATCGTATATAATAAGATTTCTTACTCGAATACCGAGAATTCGTGCTTAGATTGTTTATTGATTAATGAATCAGGACCTAACATATCTTCTTCATGTTGGGCGAGATTATCAAAGACGGCGTGGATATCCAATTCATCCAAATCCTTATTTTGTCGGATTTGAATGGATATTTTCTTCCACTCCGATTGAAGAGAAGCAAGAAATCTGATGTTGACCTCCATGTTGGTCTTGAATATATCTATCTTCCTCATTTCATTAAGAAGAGTTAGATATCTTTGATAGAGTTCATAAATTAATTCCTCTGTCTTGGCTTTGAAAGAGTCGTAAGCTGTTCGAATATTTGCTTTCTTTGCTTTGACTCCAACTTTGGTTCGTTGCATCATCTTGTGGAGCTCGTCCCACATGGCCTTTGCGCTCGATAGACTATCGATTTGCATATAGATGTCATTCGGTATTCCTTACATTAGGAAACTCTTGGCTCCCAAGTCTGCTTTGGCTTTTAAAGCTCCCCATCGGTGTATTCACCAGGAACTTTAACTCTTCTGGTTGTAGGAATAGGAGGATTGTTTGTAGCATCTCCTTCTTGAAGTCCCGTTCATTGAGGATGTAAGAAAGCAGATTTGGAGGGCTCCAAACAAAATCAAGATGCTCAATGAACTTAACCTAAGGGGCATCTCAACACTGGGAAGATAGGAAGAAAATGGAGCATATCTTCATGCTCAATTATCTCGGACCCGATCAAAGTGGCATTCCAGCTGATCAACTGAGGGAAAATTTCAAGAACAAGCCACCGATTCTCCAACTTATCGGAGTCTCGCATACGATCGGAAGATATCCAACCCCTATCACATCATTGAGCGAGCGGACAACAACCGCACTCGAGAAGACATAGATGAAAACTATCTCCCAATCCTTCCACCGGATGAGGTCTACCAATTGTACCAGATGTACAAGATAAAGTACAAGACGCATTTCGGATATATCAAGACTGAAGGACTCGAGGGACTGAAAAGATTCATGGTGCGGCAGATCAAGTATCACACCGCACACGACCTTCAAATTGCAATAGAGAACAACATGAAGAAGGTCAACATGGAATCTCCCCTCATGAAGGGCTTTCCACTCAACAACTTTCCCGAGAACTACATCTTCAAGAAACCTGGCCTCGCCATAACCTATCTAAATCCAGTCACTGGGAAGACCAGGGCTATGATGAAGTCAGAAGACCATAAGTTCTGCGACGGGACGCTAAAGTTAGTGAGGAAGAACATTCATAAGAGATTGGGAGAGATCACTGAAGAGACAATCTTCGAAGACCTTTGTGAAGAAGAGGCCCCACTCTTGAACGAGCTTCTAGATGCTATAATTGAGAGATTGGAGTTGAGGAATGTTGTTCGACGTTATGAGACAACATTGGGATTGCGGAAGTATTTTTACGCCCGACAAGGATAAAAGGAGCTGAAACAAAGACAAACACAAAGGGGGAGATTGAAGAGAACATTAGAATTGTGCTTTATTATTTCATTATCCTTGTAATTAGGGGCGTAATTAGAAGTTTTGATAATGTAGGACCTAATAGCAATTATACCTTGGATATAGGTATAAATATGATGTACACTATCAAAATTAATACAAGTTTTATTATTAAGAAAATAAACAAGCATTGAATTCATAATTTAAACGAGAGAATACGTTCGAGAAACTCGAGAAGCTAACAACCTCTCTCAAGATCTTCAGCGCGGATATTCGACCGAACGTAATCCGTAAGATTTCTTACTCGAATACCGAGAATTCGTGCTTAGATTGCTTGTTGATTGATGAATCATGACCTAACAATTGGTATCAGAGCTAATCGTGATTGATTTTGGACAGAATTCGCAATTTTCAGATCAAAATAATTTTCCAGATTTTTCGATGGAAAAACTCACGTGACTTATATTTTGATCAATATGCTTAATTGTGCGAATTTCGTTGTTGATTTTGCTGATTAAGTGATAGATTATATGTTAGGATTGATTTACGTACTGATTTCAATCGCTTAGAACGTTATAATAATTCAGATATTCGATGTAGATCGATTTTTGCGTTTGCGATCAAGTTTTGAGTCCGAACTGATCTTCTTAAATCTCGATATATTTTTCTATTAAACATGGTTGATTCCGTGTTTGTTCATATCTAGAACTGTTATACGAGTGATTATCCAGAATTTCAGCACCTAAATTGAACATCTCGGTTGAATTTGGAATTTTTACTCCTACATTGAACTTAGCTGTTTTTCGATCAGTTATTCGATCGAAAAACTTGGATCGAAAAATATTTTTCGACCAAGTTTGCAGTCGAGAAATTTTTCGACGACAAACACTATTTTCGAGTGTTTTACTCAAATTTAAGACTCGAAAATCATTATTTCAATAATTAGTTTTTCGGTTCATATATAAATATCTTTTCGAGCGAATAAATTTTTTGATCCAAAATTAGCTAAAACATATTTTCGATCGAAAAATATTCCATCGAAAAAATTTACAGTCAACAATTTGAGTCAAACTAAAAACAAAGTTTTTCGATCACTAGTAATTTTTTTATCACAAGTTTTTCGATCACTAGTAATTTTTTTATCACAAGAGTTTTTGTGATCATCATAGTTTTTCAACAAAATATTTTTCGATAAGATCATCTTTTCAACATTTTTTTCGAAAAATATTTTTCGATAAACATATAACTGGATCCTTAAATGATCGGAAAACATTTTCGATTAAAAATTTAACATTTTTATATCGAAAAACTTTACTGCTCGAAAATCATTTCGACCACTGCATTTAAAAGAAATAAAAAATTGTGAACTTCAAAACCTACGAAAAATATTTGTTTCCGAACTATCTATTTTGATACTCAATATTTTCGATCAATAATTCAAATTTCTTTAACAAATCTCGAAGTATCAATTTTTACTTACCAAATATTTTCGAAACCATAACAATTTCTCTTTCACAACCGGATCATAGGTTCAAAAAGGAAATTGTTTAAAGTACGAATCAAATATTTCTAAATAAGTTTGTCACTTGTGAAACATTTTTCATTACGATTCCAAACTTTCACGAAGATCCTACCAATCAACAAAAATGGATGCTTACTCACTCGGAAATGACGTCCGCCCTCCAATTCTTCGAAGAGGCGAATACACAGTATGGAGAAGCCGGTTCATAAACTTCTTGGAAACGAAAGATCAAGCCATAAATTTGATCGAGTCACTTCAAGAAGGTCCAGCTCAATTCTGGCCCATCCAAGAAGGAGATGCCACAAACAATCCTCCTATTCCTGCAACCAGAAGACTTAAAGTTCATGGTGAATACACCGAGGGGGAGCGTTTAAGAGCCAAAGCAGACTTGGGAGCCAAGACTTTCCTTATGCAAGGAATACCGAATGACATCTATATGCAAATAGATAGTCTATCGAGCGCAAAGGCCATGTGGGACGAGCTCCACAAGATGATGCAACGAACCAAAGTTGGAGTCAAAGCAAAGAAAGCAAATATTCTAACAGCTTACGACTGTTTCAAAGCCAAGACAGATGAATCGGTTTATGAACTCTATCAAAGATATTTAACCATTGCAATAGAGAACAACATGAAGAAGGTCAACATGGAATCTCCGCTTATGAACGGCTTCCCACTTAACAACTTTCCCGAGAAGTACATTTTCAAGCCCCTGGCCTCGCCATAACCTATCTTAATCCAGTCATTGGAAAGCCAAGGGCTATGATGATGTCAGAAGTTCATAAATTCTGCGACGGGACACTTAAGTTGGTGAAGAAGAACATTCTAAAGAAATTGGGAGAGATCACCGAAGAAACAATCTTCGAAGATCTTTGTGAAGTAGAGGTTCCACTTCTGAACGAGCTTTTAGATGCCATAAATGAAAGACTGGAGTTGAGGAATGCTGTTCGACGCTACGAGACAACATTGGGATTGAGGAAGTCTTTTTATGCCCGACAAGGATAAAAGGAGCTGAAACGATAATAAGCACAAAGGGGGAGATTGAAGAGTATATTAGAATTGTGCTTTATTATTTCATTATCCTTGTAATTAGGGGCGTACTTAGAAATATTGATAGTGTAGGACTTAAGAGTAATTATATCTTTGAGAATGGTTAAATATCTTTGATAGAGTTCATAAACCGATTCATCTGTCTTGGCTTTGAAAGAGTCGTAAGCTGTTAGAATATTTGCTTTCTTTGCTTTGACTCCAACTTTGGTTCGTTGCATCATCTTGTGGAGCTCGTCCCACATGGCCTTTGCGCTCGATAGACTATCTATTTGCATATAGATGTCATTCGGTATTCCTTGCATAAGGAAAGTCTTGGCTCCCAAGTCTGCTTAGGCTCTTAAACGCTCCCCCTCGGTATATTCACCAGGGACTTTAAGTCTTCTGGTTGCAGGAATAGGAGGATTGTTTGTGGCATCTCCTTCTTGGATGAGCCAGAATTGAGCTGGACCTTCTTGAAATGATGCGCTCAAATTTGAGGCTTGATCTTTCGTTTCCAAGAAGTTCAAGAACCGGCTTCTCCATACCGTGTATTCGCCTCTTCGAAGAATTGGAGGGCGGACGTCATTGCCATGTGAGTAGGCATCCATTTTTGTTGATTGGTAGGATCTTCGTGAAGGTTTGGAATAATAATGAAAAATGCTTCACAAGTGACAAACTTAGCTAGAAATATTTGATTCGCCCTTAAACAATTTTCTGTTTGAACCTATGATCGGGTCGTGAAAGAGAAACTGTTATGTTTATGAAAATATTTGGTAAATAAAAATAAATAAAAATTGATACTTCAGAATCGTTAAAGAAATTTGAATAAGTGATAAAAAATATTGAGTATAAAAATATTATGCTTTTTAATCGAAAAAGTTTTTCGAACGTTTAAAGATTTAGTTATTTGTTTATCGAAGAATATTTTTCGGGAATTGTTGAAAAGATGATCTTATCGAAAAATATTTTGTCGAAAAACTATGTTGATCGCAAAAACTCTTATCGAATAACTTGTGATCGAAAAAATTACTTGTGATCGAAAAATTACTTGTGATCGAAAAATTACTTGTGATCGAAAAATTACTAGTGATTGAGAGAAAAAAAAAACTTTGTTTTTAGTTTGAGTCAATTGGTTGACTGTAAAAATTTTTTGATGGAATATTTTTCGATCGAAAATATGTTATGGCTAAATATGGATCGAAAAACTTATTCGCTCGAAAAATATATTTATATATGAACCGAAAAACTAATTATTGAAATAATGTTTTTCGAGTCTTAAATTTGAGTAAAACACTCGAAAATAGTGTTTGTCGAAAACGTTTCTCGGCTGTAAACTTGGTCGAAAAAATATTTTTCAATTCAAGTTTTTTCGATCGAAGAACTTGATGGAAGAACAATTAAGTTCAATGTAACAGTGAAAATTCCATATTCAATCGAAATGTTTAATTTAGATGCGGAAATTCTGGATAATCACTGGTTTAACAGTTCTAATTATGATTAAACACAGTATCAACCACGTTTAATAGCAAAATATATCAAGATTTAAGAAAATCAGATTAGACTCAAAACTTGATTCGCAAACATAAAAATCAATATAGATCAAAAATTTGAATTATAATTACGTTCTAAGCGATTGAAATTAGTACGTAAATCAATCCTAACATATAATCTATCACTTAATCAGCAAAATCAATAGCAAAATTCGCACAATCAAGAATATCGATCAAAATATATGTCACGTTTGTTTTTCGATCGAAAAATCTGGAAAATTATTTTGATCTAAAAGTGCGAATTCTGTCCAAAATCAATCACGATTTGCTCTGATACCAATTGTTAGGTCCTGATTCATCAATCAACAAACAATCTAAGCGCGAATTGTAGGTATTCGAGTAAGAAATCTTACGATATACGATCGGTCGAATATCCGCTTTGAAGATCTTGAGAGGTTGTTAGATGTTTCCTTGTTTCTCGAGCGTTACCTCTCGTTTAAAATATAAATTCGAAACTTATTATTTTCACAATGACGAATTGTTATTTACATTGATAGTGTACATCATATTTATACCTATATTTAAGGTATAATTACTCTTAAGTCCTACACTATCAATATTTCTAATTATGCCCCTAATTACAAGGATAATGAAATAATAAAGCACAATTCTAATATACAATTCAAAGATTTTTACCAACTTTTTTTCTACTCCATCCACAGATAGAGTAGTAAAAGAGGTGAAGCATGCTAAAGAAAGAGTGACTAGAATAAAATTCAGAAGAAAAATGATTTTGTTAGGTCTTGATTCATCAATCAACAAGCAATCTAAGCACCAATTCTCGGTATTCGAGTAAGAAATATTACGGATTACGTTCGGTCAAATATCCGCGTTGAAGATCTTGAGAGAGGTTGTTAGCTTTTCGAGTTTCTCGAACGTAGTCTCTCGTTTAAATTAATTCAATGCTTGTTAATTTCCTGAATAATAAAACTTGTATTAATTTTGATAGTGTACATCATATGTATACCTATATCGAAGGTATAATTGCTATTAGGTCCTACACTATCAAAACTTCTAATTACGCCCCTAATTACAAGGAAATGAAATAATAAAGCACAATTCTAATGTTCTCTTCAATCTCCCCCTTTGTGCTTGTCTTTGTTTCAGCTCCTTTTATCCTTGTCCGGCGTAAAAAGACTTCCGCAATCCCAATGCTGTCTCGTAACGTCGAACAACATTCCTCAGCTCCAATCTCTCATTTATAGCATCTAGAAGCTCGTTCAAGATTGGGGCCTCTTCTTCACAAAGATCTTCGAAGATTGTCTCTTCGGTGATCTCTCCCAATCTCTTCTGAATGTTCTTCCTCGCTAACTTTAGCATCCCGTCGAAGAACTTATGGACTTCTGACTTCATCATAGCCCTTGTCTTCCCAATGACTGGATTTAGATAGGTTATGGCGAGGCCAAGTTTCTTGAAGATGTAGTTCTCGGGAAAGTTGTTGAGTGGGAAGCCCTTCATGAGCGGAGATTCCATGTTGACCTTCTTCATGTTGTTCTCTATTGCAATTTGAAGGTCGTGTGTGGTGTGATACTTGATCTGCCGCACCATGAATCTTTTCAGTCCCTCGAGTCCTTCAGTCTTGATATATCCGGAATGTCGTCTTGTACTTTCTCTTGTACATCTGGTACAATTGGTAGACCTCATCCGGTGGAAGGAATGGGAGATAGCTTTCATCAATCTCTTCTCGAGTGCGGTTGTTGTCCGCTCGCTCAATGATGTAGATAGGGGTTGGATATCTTCCAATCGTATGCGAGACTCCGATAAGTTGGAGAATCGGTGGCTTGTTCTTGAAATTTTCCGTCTGTTGATCAGCAGGAATGCCACTTTGATCGGGTCCGAGATAATTGAGCATGAAGATATGCTCCATTTTCTTCCTATCTTCCCAGTGTGAGATGCCCCTTAAGTTAAGTTCATTGAGCTTCTTGATTTTGTTTGGTGCCCTAAAAATCTGATTTCTTACGTCTTCAATGAACGGGACTTTAATTCTGACATTCTCCCACGGCGTCTCGACTCTAACTGTCCCTTTTGATAAACAGGGAGGAGAGTCGACTCTGAGCTTTATCATTTCGGGTAGCTCCGGGAGGGCAGAACTATAGTTCTCGCCTTCTTGAAGTTCTTCTTCTTCAAGCAGCACCAAGTCCACTGAAGCTTGTTGTAAGAAGTATCTGACGTTGGAGAGTCGAGCTTGAGCAGCTTCCTCTGGTTCCCATTGCGTCATCCACTTCTCGTTTAGGATGTAGTCATCTAGGATCAGATGTCGATCGTAGGCAACTGCTTCTGGTTGGACTTGGGGGAGGTTTGAGGTTGGGATTGGATTTGGATTTGTAGGAGAGAGGGTTAGTGTTTGAGATATGGTGGGAGGTGTGGTTGTTTGTTGGCGGGTTTGAGATTGTGTGGTTGGTTGGTGTGAGGACG
Organism: Linderniella brevidens; assembly: GCA_004919715.1. Lineage (NCBI taxonomy): Eukaryota > Viridiplantae > Streptophyta > Magnoliopsida > Lamiales > Linderniaceae > Linderniella > Linderniella brevidens. Next base: position 9,233,348 of record SWDC01000151.1, on the reverse strand, counting down.
ATCCTCCAGCTTCTTGAGTCTTTGTCTGTGCTTGACCCAATCCACAGCCGCTCCGTGTAGTTCGTTGCCTTTCTCCCCTTCATGACGATCCGGATCATCGGGATCGTCATGTCTACGCTTGGTGCAGGAGCTTTCTTCTCGGCATGTTGTTTATGCCGGCGGCTCTGGTTCATCTATCAACCGTTTGTAGAGACTCCCTCAGTGGGAGATCTGGTCTCTAAGGCGAGGAGGTGTGAGATGAGTATGTGAAGCTGGGTGATTGGGATGGTGTAGGGATTGATAAGTGATGGTGAGGGAGTTGGGGTGGAGAGGATTGGTTGTAGTGGGGTGTGTAGGGTGGTGGTAGGAAGTGGTGAGGATATGGGTGTGGTTTGTGTGTCGGTCGAAGCAGCTTCTGAGACTGGTGTTTTCCCGGTGTCTCTTCGGGAAGTCTCGAGAGCGTGGAGCATACGGTCCATCAGACGATCTTCTAGAGAAAATAGAGCTGTGGAGAGCGCTTCTTGTAGTCTTTGCTCCGTCACGAACATTGGTGGAGTGGAGCCAGGGAGGCGCTCCACTGTCACAACATCGGAGTAGATTTTCGATGTGCCGCCTTGAGTAGGTCTTGAAGTTCCGGAACATCCAAGGACATCCGTTATCAACCCTGAAGTCACCACTTCAATGGGTTGGCCTATTGTTTGCTCCGAAGATATCGGGGGTCCAATAGGGCTTCCACCCAATCCTTGAGATGATATGATAGGTATCACCTCAATGGGTGTTGAGACAAATTCAATTTGAATCTGATCGGTAGGCTTATCACTTGGTGGTGGATGTGTTGGCTCCGAAGCTGGTATGATTGAAGGCACTGCAGACGAGGCCGAGAGTTGTTGTCGGCAAGGGCCCCTTCGTTGGAGTCTGTGTGCTTCATCAGAATCGGTTGCCTCATGAGAGATATCTTGTGGAACACCTTCGGGCTCAATCTCCTGAGTCGTGGCTTCGGGCTCCGTTGTTGTCACCAAAGATTCCCTTTGAGAAGGTGCCGGAGCTGAATCCAAGGCACGTACCATCGCCTCCGTGATGGAGTTGTTCTGGCAGTAGTCCTGATATGCCTCTTCAGTTGGATCAGATAGTCAGAGCAACTCCAATGGGATCAGCATTGGTTGTAGTGCTAGATCGGCGGCCTTCGGGTTGTAAAAAAATCGAAGGCTTGGCGGAGTGTATTCCGCAATTGGTGGTAGTCTCGGTATCTCAGGATTGATGTCCATGAAGTGCGAGATCAGTACCGGGAACCATCGTACATAAGGAAGAGATTTGGCCTTCGACTTTGTCTCCCTTTGATGCATCTGGTCCGCTAGATCGTTCCAAATCAGCTGGGCCACATCATATCTTTTGGAAAAGATCACTCCGTGAAAAATGCGAAGGATGTTCCCGTTCACCTTGTCGAAGCCGGAGTGTTTTGGGGAGAGGCATTTGTTGATGATGCCGAACAATGTCTTCCACAGATGGGGAATCCCGCTATTTTGAAAGTTCGCCAGTTTGGTTAGCGGAGGTTTGTATCCCATCCGGAGCATATCTTCTACGATCTCCGCATTCGTTAGAAGTTGATCATATTCGTCGTAGTGCGGGAGATCGAGCACCATGGCCATCAGATTTTTCGTCAGGGCGATATGTCTTGTGTTGATCATCGTCATATATTCCATGCTATCGCCGTTGACGAAGCTCTTCATACTTCCCCAGAATTGCTGGAGATAGACCATTGGTACGGTGGACGTCATGGTCAAGGCCGGCCACAGAGGGTGTCCTTTGAGGATGGATATTATGACTTCATCCGTATATTGAAACGTCGTAAGGTCCAGTTGAAAGTTGTTATCTTGGACTGTAATATAACTTCCAGAGGGGTAGATGTGAGGGTAGTTGGGGGTTGTCATATCTGCAAAAATAACATAACGTTCATTAGTTGATAAATTTTCATATGCTAATTTGCGGGAATAACAATGAACTTAAGAAAAAAATTGGAATTGTTAAGGTTTAAATACGAAGGACTTAGTGAAAATTTTGAAAATTTGTAAGTTTGACAAAGTCTTATAAGTGTATTGTTATTCGATCGAGGAGTTATTCGAACATCAATTTAAGTTGTGAAAAATTTTCTAAGTCTTTTTCAGCGTGATTTTATTCGAGTGACAATTTATTCGATCGTTGTGCGATCGAATAAAATAGTGTCCAATAAAAAAAAATTTTTGCCGATGACTTTTACGATCGAATAAAATTTTACCGAAAACAAAAGTTTTTCGCTGAGTAATTTTGCGATCGAATAAAATGTTATCGGAAAACGTAAGTTTTTCGCCGCGTAGTTTTGCGATCGAATAAGAATGGTCGAAATACTTATGTTATTCGCCACGTAGTTTTGCGATCGAATAATAATGGTCGAAAAACTTAAGTTATTCGCCGCGTAGTTTAGCGATCGAATAAGAATGATCGAAAAACTTAAGTTATTCGCCGCGTAGTATTGCGATCGAATAAAAATATATCGAAAACACAAAGGTTTTCAACAATGAGTTTTTGCGGTCGAATAAAGTTCTTCGATGACACTGTTTGCGATACAAACTTTTGCGATCGAAAAACTTTCAAATCAAACTTTTAACGTTTATCGCGGAAATTTTGATTTATGGGTAAATCATGAGTTATTCTGGGTTCAGAATGTTCAGAAAACATTCGCGAAGCCAAATATCATGATTTTAGTCCAGCAAATCGAGTTTAAACACTTTGATTTGAGGGTCAAAAAACCAGTTTTCGTCGAAAACATATAAACATGAACTTTCTTCAAACATTTTTCGTGAAACTGCTTGCGAATCGGATGTTTTTGAAGAGAAAATGATTCAGAACAAGGTTCTACCTTCGAAATCGGCAAGTTTAATCTAAAAGATTCGAATATTACGGGATTTGGTTTGAATCGCCGAAGTCGGTTCCAAGAGTTCGTAGAAGTCGAAAAGTTTTTCGATTGGAAATGTGTAGCGTGTGAGAGAGTTTTTCGATCGATAAAGTGATATTAATACTTTACGATCGGGTAAAGTAAAAATTACATTAGGGCGTAAAAAAATTATTTTGGGCTTTAGATAAATTCAGGTCTGAAAAAAAAATTTATGAAATAACCCAAAAACAAATTGGATAATACTCCCTTATTTGAAAGAGATGAAATTATCTCCTAATGTTGATGAAATTCAACATTTTACTCCTCGGATAATGTCTAAATTTTCTGTGAGGCTTAAAAATGTTAGAATTCATGTTTTACGAGTGTAGAAGATAATGACAATTTCTCATATAAAACTCCCCCTCAACAATTGCATGAGTAAACTTTTCAGTACCGAATTATATTTTTAGTACAAATTGGCATATGAAAATTTCCCATTTAAGTACAACTAAAGCATTTTAAGCAATTCAGCATAGTTTCATTATAAATATTGCATTTTTCAAAATAGTTATTCGCATTTTATCAATTCTGAACCAATGCATGTATTAATGCATTTAAAATGTGTGAGTAAAAGAAAAAAAATTGTTTTGGGGTCAGGTTTATTTATTTTGCACATTATCACAAAGAATTTTAAGACATATAAAACATTAATTTGCCATAAAATCATGTAACTAAACTATTATTCTAAGAGCATAGTCTGAATCACTTCGACAACTCTCGTAAGTTTCGCTCATATCTCTCAATTTATTTTTAGCAAGGAGATTTTTTGGTAGATATATCACTCTTATCATCACAACAAAATTATATCATTTAATTTGTTATCGTAGTATTTTTAATTAACTTACCCAGTGAGAGTTCATCATTTTGAATCAAAGGGACTTTTAAGGATAGTCATTTGAAGTGTGGCACAAAAAAAATATTGAGGTTCAAATTCTCACATGTATGATGTGGCTTTGTGTCTAGTGAAACAAACAATGTTCTTTTGAATAAAAGAATGTGAGATGAATTTTTAGGCAAAGAACTTAATCATATATATCGAAGAAATATTTTTGTGAGTAAATTAAAAAATAGTCAAAATTATCGTCATCCCCAAAATTTTTTTTACTTTATTTATACTACTTATATATATATATTATTATATATATATATTTAATTTTCTTTTATGTAGAAAATTATTAAAAGATAGAGTCAAGAAAAATAACCAAGGAATATCAAGTAACACATATAATATCAAATTGAAGCATAGTAGAGCATGTAAAGCACATTTCAAGTAAGATTGAGATTCAACATGCCTAATTTAGCAATAAGGAATTGGAATTGTTTTTCATCCAATGCCTTAGTGTATAAGTCGGCAAGTCGAAGCTCCGTTTTAACAAAATACATATCTATCGTGCCTTTTTCTACATGATCTTTTATAAAATGATATCGAATATCTATGTGTTTCGTGCGTGAATGATGAACAGGATTGCAAGTAATGGCAATAGCACTTTGAGAATCACTGTAAATGGAAATGTTATTAAAATCAAACCCGTAATCGCGTAGTTGTGTCCGCATCCCTAGAATTTGCGAGCAATAGCTGGCAGCTACAATGTATTCCGCCTCGGCTGTCGATGTTGACACACAATTTTTTTTCTTTGAAGACCAACAGACTAATTTTTCGCCTAAAAATTGTGCTCCGCCAGACGTGCTTTTTCTGTCCATTCGACAACCTGCATAGTCAGCATCAGTATAGCCAATAAGTCGAAAGTCATAATTTTTAGGATACCAAAGCCCTAAGTTTGGAGTTCCTTTGAGATATCGTAGAATCTTCTTGACGGCATTCATGTGGGACTCATTTGGGTCGGCTTGAAAGCGGGCGCATAGGCAAGTTGCAAACATAATGTCGGGTCGGGTGGATGTCAAGTAGAGAAGTGATCCGATAATGCTCCGATAGGTGGTGATGTTGACAGCCTTTGTAGACGGATCAACATCCAGTTTGCAATTAGTAGACATAGGAGTATTCATCGGTGTGCTCTGGTCTTGATTAAATCTCTTCAGAATATCTTGGATATATAATGTCTGACTGATAAAGATGTCATCACCGAGTTGCTTGATTTGTAATCCAAGAAAGAATCAGAGTTCTCCCATTAAGCTCATCTGCAAAGAGATTACCAAATTTATGACAGAGACGTTCATTCGTCGATCCGAAAATGATGTCATCAACGTAAACTTGAACGATCATCAAGTGTTTGCGTTGCCTTTTGATGAAGAGGGTCGTATCGATTGTTCCTCTGATGAAGTTGGATTTGACCAAAAATTTGCTCAGACATCATACCAAGCACGAGGGGCTTGTTTTAGTCCATAGAGAGCTTTGTCCAATCGATAGACATGATCAGGATGGTTCTCGTGCATGAACCCTTCGGGTTGAGCGATGTAGACTTCTTCTTTTAATACACCATTGAGAAAGGCAATTTTGACGTCCATTTGATAGACTTTGAAGTCTTTGTGAGCCGCGTATGCTAGAAATAAGCGAATAGCTTCAATACGGGCTACCGGAGCATACGTCTCGTCGTAATCAATTCCTTCTTGTTGATTGTATCGCTTGCCACGAGCCGTGCTTTATTCTTGATTACTTCACCAATCTCATTTTTCTTGTTCTTGAAAACCCATTTAGTTCCAATTATAGTTTTGCCTTGTGGTCGAGGAACCAATCTCCAAACTTGTAGACGCTCGAACTGGTTGAGTTCATCTTGCATCGCAATTACCCAATCCGGGTCTTTAAGAGCTTCGACTACCTTATTTGGTTCGTTTTGGCTTAGGAAGCATGTGTATAAACCGTGTTGTGTAGACGACCTAGTGCGTACACCACTTGAAGGATCACCGATAATATAGTCAGTAGGATGAGCTCGAGTCCATTTGCGTTCGTGAGGAATAACCGAAGTAGATTCGTCATTGGATTGTTGATCGAGATATCCTGAATTAATGGGTTGATCATTCATAGTAGGGAAATTCAATTCAGAGGTTGAATCAATAGGAATTTTTTCATCTGCATTTATGGGAGCTGCAACACTAGATAAAGATTCTAAATTAGTAGACTCTCCACCATTTGTCGGATTTTGAAGAAAATGAGTCTCAAAATGAATTTCTTCCATTGAGGGAGATGGGGCATTGCTTGGTGTCGAGTGAGATGAAGCATGCATTTGAGACTTGTTTCGATAAAAGTGTTCGAATAGAGAATCTAAATCTTCATGGTCAACGGGAATTGCTTCACTTGACGTTGATGTAGAAGTTGCCGAAAGTTGTTGACCTTGTGCCAACACGCCTATAAGCTCGGGTTCTGAACTGTTTTGTTCAGAAGCCAATTCCATCATTTCTTGAAAGGTGACGTTGTAGCTTTCAAGAATTGTACGAGAAGACTTGAGGTAGACGCGATATGATTTTGAAGTAGAGGAATATCCGACAAAAATGGCTTCAAAGGCTTTGGGATCAAACTTGCTTTGATGCTCCCGATAGTTGGCCACAAAACACTTGCAACCAAATACTTTGTAGAATGAGATATTCGGGATTCTTTGATTAATTAACTCATATGGCGTCTTTTCGAAGCGTTTGTGAATAATTGTCCTATTTTGAGTAAAACATGCCGTACTCATTGCTTCAGCTCATAGAAAGTGAGGAAGACCGGAGTATATGAGCATTGTTCTTGCAGCTTCAACTAGAGTCCGGTTCTTTCTTTCTACGACACCATTTTGTTGAGGCGTTCTTGCGGCTGCGAATTGTTGAATAATTCCAAGTGACTGATAAAAATTGTGAAGACGCTTGTTCTTGAATTCAGTTCCATTATCAGTTCTGATTACTTGAATTTTCTTTTGCAGGAGATTTTGTGTGGTATTCACAAAGCTTTCTATCAAGTCTCCATTCTCATCTTTAGTTTTGAGAAATCTTGTCCTTGTGTAACGAGAAACATCGGCGACAAATACTAACACATATTTTCGACCGTTAATACTTTGTGGACTCATCGTTCCACAACGGTCCATGTGAAGTAACTCTAAGGGTCGAGATGTAGAAGCAACTTGCTTGATTTTATGTGAAGCTCGCTTCATTTTTCCCAGTTGACAAGCCGAACAGTGATGCTCTTGGATAAAAAAAATTGTTGGCAGACCGTTGACCAACTTTTTAACACTGAGTTTGTGAAGAGCATTTAAATTTAGATAAGATAGACGTTGATGCCATAAGCTATTCCTCTTGATTGTTGTCTGAGAGATGAGGCATACAGCTGTCGAAGGTCGAACTGTTGTCAGATTGATTGTGTATAGATTTGATCTTCGTGATCCTGTGAGAAGCTCTTGATTCTGACTATTCAAAACTCTGCACTGTTCAGCTAGAAATACTACTTGAAATCCTTTGGCACAGAATTGTCCTATGCTGAACAGATTGTGCTGGAGACCTTGGACGTAAGAGACATCTTTAATCGTCAAATTTGGCAGTAGAATGTCTCCAAATCCGAGTATGGGAGCTGAGTCATTGTTGCCAAATCGGACTTTTACATTGTAACGATCTTTGTAGTTGCTCAACAGTTCTTGTTTTCCCGTCATGTGTGTGGAGCAACCAGAATGTAAATACCACACATAATGAATCTGCATAGAAAGAAATTAGGGAGACTTAGGTACCCACTTTTGAATGGGTCCTCTCGGATTAGCAGATTTCATAAGTAAGGTTTGGTCATATTTGTTTCCTAAATTATTGGAATGCTTAGGTACCCAAACCAACTTAGAAGTAGTTGATTTAAGTGGTACTTCTTTAGGCAACTTGGCCTTATTGGCTTGTGTTGGCCTAGGTGGTGTTTTAGGAACCCAGTGAAGTTGAACCTTACATGGGAGGTTAATTTCAGCACGAGCAAATGTCTGATTTGTCTTATTGCTTGAGAAAATATTTTCTCAACCTAGTCTCCTAAGGTGTTTAGCTGAATGTACGTGGAATTAAGTACCTTAGGTGAGGACAAAAATGTATGGAGCTATAAGCTTTCTTAATAGCCGGATCTTGTTTTCTTTGAGACTTAAGACTTGCATTTATCTTAGAAAGATGAACATTGTTTTTAGAAGTACAGCCAATGTCAAAGTTAGTACTTTCAAAAATAATAGGCTTTAACGCATAAGTTGAAGTAATAATACTAGAAATGGCTGTCGTCGTACGAGTGTCCTTAGTTTTTGACATAGAAGAAATAGATAACAAATCATTTTTCTGCTAAAATTTTATTCTATGCACTCTTTCCTTAGCATGCTTCACCTCTTTTACTACTCTACATGTGGATGGAGCAGAAAAAGAGTTAGTAAAAATCTTTTTCCTTTTTGAAGCATTTAAGGATTCGTTTTCTCTCTCTACAATTTTTAAAGAATATTTATCTTCTTTTGAAATATTTTGAAAAATATTGGGAGAGTTTTTCTTAGATTTAATCTTGTCCTTCATTAAAGATTTTTCTTTTAAAATAAGATCAGGATAAGTTTTTAAAGTAGAGGAAGATTTGAGATAGGAAATCTCCAGTAAAAGTTCGTTCTATTCAGCTTTGAAATTCTTTCTTTCTGTTTCCAAGGAAGCGTGTAAATAGCTATTTTTCTAATAATAGCTGAAATATAACAGAAATTAGAATTTTGAGAATGATCAGTATTTTCTTCCTGATTTTTAAAAAAATCTTCTAGGGGATATAATGAAGTATAGTCACTAGACAAGTTGAGATCGCTTGTCTTGTAACTATTATTCAAGTCGGTGTAGTCAAAAGGAATGTCAGTCCTATCAGTGGCTTGTCGTTTAGATTCTTCTAAAGCATTTATTTCGAGAGAATTAGTAAATGCCATTAAAGAAGTTAATCCCAATCCCATATACTTGATATCGTAAAATTGTCTAACATTGACTTTTTTTAAGTTACAGGGAATGTTAAAGCCTAAGCCCTCTTTAGGATTATAAAATTCTGTATCAAGAGGTTGATTTACAAATATAGTTTGATCCGTTTGACCCCTTTTTATTAAAAGATCATATAACGTTTTAATTCTTGAATAAAGTTTCTTACGTTCGTCAGAAATTTCTTTGAAATTATTTTTAGAAATCTCTAAGTCTCTCTGACAATCAATAAGAATCGTATTAAGTTCAGTAATTTTAGTCTCAGAGGTAGCTACGGTTAATTCAAGACTAGAGATCTTTTCCTTAGCGTTAGATAAGAGAATTTTGAGATGAATTTTCTTATCTAATTTCTTTTAGAAATTGCTTTCGCTAAGAGCTAGTTTCTCTTCTAATTCCTTTGTTCGTTTCCGCTCAATTTTCATGTTAGTGTACTTAAGCTATAACGATTCTAACATGTTTAATAACGTGGAATTAGACAATTGTATCTCTTGTGACGAAGAGAATGCTTTGTCATCGTCGTCGTTGTCAGGTCTCCTAGATGGGTCATCATTTGAAGCGTTGTCTAGGTATGCCATTAGTGCAAGATTTTCGTCTTCAGAATCTGTGGTGTCTTCTAGCAATGCTCTTGTTCTGCCATCAGTGCTACTCCAGCCTCTTTCTGTTTAGTGAGTTGGAATTTTTTGGAGTAGTAGTTGGCGTCCTTTTTCTTGGGTTGTTTGCATTCCCTGGAGAAGTGTCCGATCTTTCCACAATTGTAACCTTTTTGTGGTTCTTTGACACTTTTTGATTCTGAGGACTCGGCCAGTCTTTCCCTTTGCTTGGAGCTAGATGTCCGAAGTCTATTGGCCGAAGACGAGGATTTATTTTTGTAAAACTTTTTACTCATCATTTTAGAAATGAGAGCTAACTGTTTCTTGAACTCCTTCATATCATGTTCGGAGTCCGAGTCAGATTTTCCTTCATCTTCTGAAGAACTTGGCAGCTTGATACTTTTATCCTTTCGAGATCGGCTTTGCTTTCTTTCAGAGACAAGTTCTATAGAATCGTCGATCCGCTTGCCCTTTAGTTATTTTTGGATCTCGCTTATATATTCTTCATGTTGGGCGAGATTATCAAAGACGGCATGGATATCCATTTCATCCAAATCTTTATTTTGTCGGATTTGAATGGATATTTTCTTCCACTCCGGTTGAAGAGAAGAAAGAAATCTGATGTTGACCTCCATGTTGGTCTTGAATATATCTATCTTCCTCATTTCATTAAGAAGAGTTAGATATCTTTGATAGAGTTCATAAATTGATTCCTCTATCTTGGCTTTTAAAGAGTCGTAAGTTGTTATAATATTTGCTTTCTTTGCTTTGACTCCAACTTCGGTTCGTTGCATCATCTTGTAGAGCTCGTCCCAAATGGTGTTTGCGCTCGATAGACTATCTATTTGCATATAGATGTCATTCGTTATTCCTTGCATTAGGAAAGTCTTGGCTCCCAATTATGCGTTGGCTCTTAAACGCTCCCCTCGGTGTATTCACCAAGAACTTTAAGTCTTCTGGTTGCAGGAATAGGACGATTGTTTGTGGCATCTCCTTCTTGGATGAGCCAGAATTGAGCTGGACCTTCTTGAAGTAATGCGATCAAATTTAGGGCTTGATCTTTCGTTTCCAAGAAGTTCATGAACCGGCTTTTCCATACCGTGTATTCGCCTCTTCGAAAAATTGGAGGGCGAACGTCATTTCCGAGAGTACGCGTCCATTTTTGTTGATTGGTAGGATCTTCGTGAATGTTTGGAATCGTAATGAAAAATGCTTCACAAGTGACAAACTTAGTTAGAAATATTTGATTCGTATTTTAAACAATTTTCTTTTTGAACCTATGATCCGGTCGTGAAAGAGAAATTGTTATGGTTTCGAAAATATTTGGTAAGTAAAAATTGATACTTCAAGATTTGTTAAAGAAATTTGAATTATTGATAAAAAATATTGAGTATCAAAATAGATAGTTCGGAAACAAATATTTTTTGTAAGTTTAGAAGTTCACAATTTTTTATTTCTTTTAAATGCAGTGGTTGAAATGTTTTTCGAGCAGTAAAGTTTTTCTATTTAAAAATGTTAAACTTTTTAATCGAAAAAGTTTTTCGAACGTTTAAGGATTTAGTTATATGTTTATCGAAAAATATTTTTCGAAAAAAATGTTGAAAAGATGATCTTATCGAAAAATATTTTGTTGAAAACTATGTGGATCACAAAAACTCTTATCGAATAACTTGTGATCGAAAAATTACTAGTGATCGAAAAACTTTGTTTTTAGTTTGACTCAAATTGTTGACTGTAAAATTTTTCGATGGAATATTTTTTGATCGAAAATATGTTTTAGCTAATTTTGGATCGAAAAATTTATTCGCTCGAAAAAGATATTTATATATGAACCGAAAAACTAATTATTGAAATAATGTTTTTCGAGTCTTAAATTTGAGTAAAACACTCAAAAATAGTGTTTGTCGGCGAAAAATTTATCGGCTGCAAACTTGGTTTAAAAATATTTATCGATCCAAGTTTTTCGATCGAAGAACAACTACGTTCAATGTAACAGTGAAAATTCCATATTCAACAGAGATGTTCAATTTTGGTGCTAAGATTCTGGATAATCACTCGTTTAACAGTTGTAGATATGAACAAACACAGAATCAACCATGTTTAATAGCAAAATATATCGAGATTTAAGAAGATCGGTTCGGACTCAAAACTTGATTGCAAACGCAAAAATCGATCTAAATCAAAAATCTGAACTATTATGACGTTCTAAGCGATTGAAATCAGTACGTAAATCAATCCTAACATATAATCTATCACTTAATCAGCAAAATCAACAACAAAATTCGCACAATTAAGCATATAGATCAAAATAATATAAGTCACGTGAGTTTTTCGATCGAAAAATCTGGAAAATTATTTTGATCTAAAAATTGCAAATCCCGCCCAAAATCAATCACGATTTGCTCTGATACCAATTGTTAGGTCCTGATTCATTAATCAACAAGCAATCTAAGCACGAATTCTCCGTATTAGAGTAAGAAATCTTACGGTTTACGTTCGGTCGAATATCCGCGTTGATGTTGAGGTTGTTAGCTTTCCGAGTTTCTCGAACGTATTCTCTCGTTTAAATTATGAATTCGATGCTTGTTATTTTTCTGAATAATAAAACATGTATTAATTTTGATAGTTTACATCATATTTATACCTATATCCAAGGTATAATTGCTATTAGGTCCTACACTATCAAAACTTTTAATTACGCCCCTATAATTACAAGGATAATCTCCATACATTCTTGTCCACACCTAAGGTACCCAGTCCACGTACATTCACTTAAACACTTTAGGAGACTAGCTAGAGAAAATATTTTCTCAACTAATAAGACAAATCAGACATTTGCTCGTGCTGAAATTAACCTGCCATGTAAGGTTCAACCTCACTGGGTTCCTACAACACCACCTAGGCCAACACAAGCCAATAAGACCAAGTTGCCTAAAGAAGTACCACTTAAATCAACTATTTCTAAGTTGGTTTGGGTACCTAAGCATTCCAATAATTTAGGAAACAAATATGACCAAACCTTACTTATCAAGTCTGCTAATCCGAGAGGACCCATTCAAAACTGGGTACCTAAATATCTCTAACCTTTTTCTATCCAGATTCATCATGTGTGGTATTTAGATTCTGGTTTCTCCACACACATGACGGGAAAACAAGAACTGTTGAGCAACTACCAAGATAGTTACAATGGCAAAGTCCGATTTGGCAACAATGACTCAGCTCCCATTCTCGGATTTGGAGACATTCTACTGCCAAATTTGACGATTAAAGATGTCTCTTACGTCCAAGGTCTCCAGCACAATCTGTTCAGCATAGGACAATTCTGTTACAAAGGATTTCAAGTAGTATTTCTAGCTGAACAATGCAGAGTTTTGAATAGTCAGAATCAAGAGCTTCTCACATGATCACGAAGATCAAATCTATACACAATCAATCTGACAACAGTTCGACCTTCGACAGCTGTATGCCTCATCTCTCAGACAACAATCAAGAGGAATAGCTTATGGCATCAACGTCTATCTTATCTAAATTTAAATGCTCTTCACAAACTCAGTGTTAAAAAGTTGGTCAACGGTCTGCCAACAATTTTTTTTAACCAAGAGCATCACTGTTCGGCTTGCCAACTGGGAAAAATGAAGCGAGCTTCACATAAAATCAAGCAAGTTGCTTCTACATCTTGACCCTTAGAGTTACTTCACATGGACCGTTGTGGAACGATTAGTACACAAAGTATTAACGGTCGAAAATATGTGTTAGTAATTGTCGCCGATTTTTCTCGCTACACAAGGACAAGATTTCTCAAAACTAAAGATGAGACTGGAGACTTGATAGAAAGCTTTGTGAATACCACACAAAATATCCTGCAAAAGAAAATTCAAGTAATCAGAACTGATAATGGAACTGAATTCAAGAACAAGCGTCTTCACAATTTTTATCAGTTACTTGGAATTATTCAACAATTCCCAGCCGCAAGAACGCCTCAACAAAATGGCGTCGTAGAAAGAAAGAACCGGACTCTAGTTGAAGCTGGAAGAACAATGCTCATGTACTCCGGTCTTTCACTTTCTATGTGCTGAAGCAGTGAGTACGGCATGTTTTACTCAAAATAGGACAATTATTCACAAACGATTCAAAAAGACGCCATATGAGTTAATTAATCAAAGAATCCCGAATATCTTATTCTTCAAAGTATTTGGTTGCAAGTTCGATCCCAAAGCCTTTGAAGCCATTTTTGTCGGATATTCCTCTACTTCAAAATCATATCGCGTCTACCTCAAGTCTTCTCGTACGATTCTTGAAAGCTACAATGTCACCTTTTAAGAAATGACGGAATTGGCTTCTGAACAAAACAGTTCAGAACCCGAGCTTATAGGCGTGTTGGCACAAGGTCAACAACTTTCGGCAACTTCTACATCAACGTCAAGTGAAGCAATTCCCGCTGACCATGAAGATTTAGATTCTCTATTCGAACACTTTTATCGGAACAAATCTCAAATTCCTGCTTCGTCTCACTCGACACCAAGCAGTGCCCCACTCGATAAATGTTGGAGAGTAATAATTAAGAATCATCGTCTAGTGCTGCAGCTCCTATAAATGCAGATGAAGAAATTCCTATCGATTCAACCTCTGAATTGAATTTCCCTACTATGAATGATCAACTCATTAATTCAAGATATCTCGATCTACAATCCAATGACGAATCTACTTCGGTTATTCCTCACGAACGCAAATGGACTCGAGCTCATCCTACTGACCAGATTATCGGTGATTCTTCAAGTGGTGTATGCACTAGGACGTCTACACAACGCGGTTTATACACATGCTTCCTAAGCCAAAACGAACCAAATAAGGTAGCCGAAGCTCTTAAAGTCCAGGATTGGGTAATTGCGATGCAAGATGAACTCAACCAGTTCGAGCGTCTACAAGTTTGGACATTGGTTCCTCGACCACAAGCCAAAACTATAATTGGAACTAAATGGGTATTCAAGAACAAGAAAATTGAGAACGGTGAAGTAATCAGGAATAAAGCACGGCTCGTGGCTAAGGGATACAATCAACAAGAAGGAATTGATTACGACGAGACGTATGCTCCGGTCGCCCGTATTAAAGCTATTCGCTTATTTCTAGCATACGCAGCTCACAAAGACTTCAAAGTCTATCAAATGGACGTCAAAATTACCTTTCTCAACGGCGTATTCAGAGAAGAAGTCTACGTCGCTCAACCCGAAGGGTTCATGCACGAGAACCATCATGATCATGTCTATCGATTGGACAAAGCTCCTATGGACTAAAACAAGCCCCTCGTGCGTGGTATGATGCTCCGAGCAAAATTTTGGTCAAATCCAACTTCATCAGAGGAACAATCGATACGACCCTCTTCATCAAAAGGCAAGGCAAATACTTGATGATCGTTCAAGTTTACGTTGATGACATCATTTTCGGATCGACGAATGAACGTCTCTGTCAGAAATTTGGTAATCTCATGAAGACCAAATTCGAGATGAGCTTAATGGGAGAACTCCAATTCTTTCTTCGATTAGGAGCCAAGCAACTCGGTGATGGCATCTTCATCAGTCAGAGATATTTTGAAGAGATTTAATCAAGACAAGAGCACACCGACGAATACTCCAATGTCTACTAATTGCAAACTGGATACTGATCCGTCTAGAAAGGCTGTCAACATCACCACCTATCGGAGCATTGTCGGATCTCTTCTCTACTTGACATCCAACCGACCCGACATTATGTTTGCAACTTGCCTATGGCCCGCTTTCAAGCCGACCCAAAGGAGTCCCACCTGAATGCCGTCAAGAGGATTCTACGATATCTCAAAGGTACTCCAAACTTAGGGCTTTGGTATCCTAAAAATTCTGACTTTCGACTTATTGGCTATACTGATGCTGACTATGCAGGTTGTCGAATGGACAGAAAAAACACGTCTGGCGGAGCACAATTTTTAGGCAAAAAATTAGTCTGCTGGTCTTCAAAGAAATAAAATTGTGTGTCAACATCGACGACTGAGGCGGAATACGTTGTGGCTGCCAGCTATTGCTCGCAAATTCTATGGATGCGGACACAACTACGCGATTACGGGTTTGATTTTAATAATATTCCCATTTACAGCGATTCTCAAAGTGCTATTTCCATTACATGCAATCATGTTCATCATTCACGCACGAAACACATAGATATTCGATATCATTTTATAAAAGATCATGTAGAAAAAGGCACGATAGATATGTATTTTGTTAAAACGGAGCTTCAACTTGCCGACTTATTCACCAAGGCATTGGATGAAAAACGATTCCAATTCCTTATTGCTAAATTAGGCATGTTGAATCTCAATCTTACTTGAAATGTGCTTTACATGCTCTACTATGCTTCAATTTCATATTCTATGTACTTCTTGATATTCCGTGATTATTTTGCGTAACTCTATCTTTTAATATTTTTCTACATAAAAGAAAATTAAATATATATATATATAATACTATATATAAATAGTATAAATAAAGTAAAATATTTTTTGGGATGACGATAATTTGGACTATTTTTGAAATTACTCACAAAAATATTTCTTCGATATATATGATTAAGTTCTTTGCCTAAAAATTAATATGACATTCTTTTATTCAAAAGAACTTTGTTTGTTTCACTAGACACAAAGCCACATCATCCATGTGAGAATTTGAACCTCAATATATTTTTTGTGCCACACTTCAAATGACTATCTTTTGGTTTGTACTTTGTAGCTTCAATCTTGCTTTTGTGATTAGTTTGTCATGAAAATGATAAGGGCAAATTAGGAAATTCCTCACGTGGCCCAAATTATAAATCCTTTACTTTTTCCTCTAGAAATCCCCTTTGAGCCTTCTCCGACATTCTTTTTCTTTATAAACACCCAATTAAGCCGTCAACATTATTCAAATGATTCGGGGTTACTCAATCAAGAAAAAGAGGGGGAGAGCAAAAGTGATGTACCTTATGCATTTCTCAATCATTATAGAAGAGAAACATTGATCTCACTGCGAACTTCTCCTAGATAATCTCGTATACTCGTAGAAGAGAAACACCTTGAAGTGAACTTCTCCAATGATAATCTAGATCTTATGTAGAGAAAACGAGAAGAGAAGCACAGTCTTGGGTTCGAACTCCATAACTGTGAAACTTTCTAAAGGAACACAGTCTCGACCCAAAATCAAAGATCTCATCTCTCAAAGCCTTGAAAAGAAATTACTAAAGAAAGGAAAAGCAAAAGGATCATAACATAATTTCACAAAAAGGGCCCCTGGAAGAGAAGAATTTTTAAGCTCACTAACCCAAATTTCCTACCCCTTTAGTCAAAGCCTAAAAATAATCCCTTAAAAGTCCCTTTATTTCAAAATGATGATCTCTCACTTGGTAAGTTGCTACGATAACAAATTAAATGATATAATTTTGTTGTGATGATAAGAGTGATATATCTACCAAAAAATCTCCTTGATAAAAATAAATTGAGTGATATGAGCGAAACTTGCGAGAGTTGTCGAAGTGATTAAGACTATCCTCTTAGAATACTAGTTTAGTTACATGATTTTATGGCCAATTAATGTTTTATATGTCTTAAAATTCGTTGTGAATAATGTTCAAGATAAATAAATCTGACCCCAAAACAATTTTTTTTTCTTTTACTCGCACATTTTAAATGTATTAATACATGCATTGGTTCAGAATTGATAAAATGCGAATAACTATTTTGAATTTCATCAACATTAGGAGATAATTTCTTCTCTTTCAAAAATACAGGGAGTATTATGCAATTTATTTTTGGGTTAATTCATAAAAAAAATTTTCAGACCTGAATTTATCCAAAGGCCAAAATATTTTTTTTACGGCCCAATGTAATTTTTACTTTACCCGATCGTAAAGTATTAATATCACTTTATCGATCGAAAAAATCTCTCACACGCTACACATTTCCAATCGAAAAACTTTTCGACTTCTACGAACTCTTCGAACCGACTTCGGCGATTCAAACCAAATCCTGCGAAATTCGAATTTTTTAGATTAAACTTGCCGATTTCGAAGGTAGAAACTTGTTCTGAATCATTTTCTGTTCAAAAACATCCGATTCACAAGCAGTTTCACGAAGAATGTTTGAAGAAAGTTCATGTTTATATTTTTTCGACGAAAACTGATTTTTCGACCCTCAAATCAAAGTGTTTAAACTCGACTTGCCGGATTAAAATCATGATATTTGGCTTCGCGAATGTTTTCTGAACATTCTGAACCCAGAATAACTCATAATTTACCTAGAAATTAAAATTTCAGCGTTAAACGTTAAAAGTTTGATTTGAATGTTTTCCGATCGCAAAAGTCCGTATTGCAAACACTGTCATCGAAGAACTTTATTCGACAGCAAAAACTCAATGTTGAAAACCTTTGTGTTTTCGATATATTTTTATTCGATCGCAAAACTACGCGGCGAATAACTTAAGTTTTTCGACCATTCTTATTCGGTCGCAAAACTACGCGGCGAATAACTTAAGTTTTTCGACCATTCTTATTCGATCGCAAAACTACGCGGCGAATAAATTGTTTTATTGGACACTATTTTATTCGATCGCAAAACGATCGAATAAATTGTCACTCGAATAAAATCACGCTGAAAAAGACTTAGAAAATTTTTCACAACTTAAATTGATGTTCGAATAACTCCTCGATCGAATAACAATACACTTATAAGACTTCAATCATACCAGCTTCGGAGCCAACACATCCACCACCAAGTGATCAGCCTATCCAACAGATTCAAATTGAATCTGCCTCAATACCCATAGAGGTGATACCTATCGTATCATCTCAAGGATTGGGTGGAAGCCCTATTGGACCCCCGATATCTTCGGAGCAAATAATAGGCTAACCCATTGAAGTGGTGACTTTAGGGTTGCGGATGTCCTTGGACGTTTCGGAACATCAAGACCTACTCAAGGCGGCACATCGGAAATCTACTCCGATGTTGTGACAGTGGAGCACCTCCCTGGCCCCACTCCACCAATGTTCGTGACGGAGCAAAGACTACTAGAAGCGATCTCCACAGCTCTATCTTCTCTATAAGATCGTCTGATGGACCGTATGCTCCACGCTCTCGAGACTTCCCGAAGAGACACCGGGAAAACACCAGTCTCAGAAGTTGCTCCGACAGACACACAAACCACACACATATCCTCACCACTCTACACACCCCACTACAACCAATCCTCACCACCCCAACTCCCTCACCATCACTTATCAATCCCTACACCATCCCGATCACTCAACTTTACGATATACTCATCTCACGCCTCCTCGCCTTAGAGACCAGATCTCCCGCTGAGGAGAGTCTCTACAAACGGTTGATAGATGAACCAGAGCCGCCATCACAAACAACATGCCGAGAAGAAAGCTCTCGCACCAAGCGTAGACATGACGATCCCGATGATCCGAATCGTCATGAGGGGGAGAAACGACAACGAACTACACAGAGCGGCCGTGGATTGAGTCAAGCACAGACAAAGACTCAAGAAGCTGGAGGATCGTCCTCACGCCCACCAACCACACAATCTCAAACCCGCCAAAAAACAACCGCACCTCCCACCATATCTCAAACACTAACCCTCTCTCCTACAAATCCAAATCCGATCCCAATCTCAAACCTCCCAAAAGTCCAACCAGAACTTGTTGCCTACGATCCACATCTGATCGTAGATGACTACATCCTAAACGAGAAGTGGATGATGACGCAATGGGAACCAGAGGAAGCTGTAATGCTCGATGCTCCAATGTCAGATACTTCTTACAATTAGCTTCAGTAGACTTGGTGCTGCTTTGAGAAGAAGAACTTCAAGAAGGCGAGAACTACAGTTCTGCCCTCCCAGAGCTACCCGAAATGATAAGGCTCAGAGTCGACTCTCCTCCCCATTTATCAAAAGGGACAGTTAGAGTCGAGACGCCATGGGAGAACGTCAGAATTGAAGTCCCGTTCATTGAAGATGTAAGAAAGCTGATTTGGAGGGCTCCAAACAAAATCAAGAAGCTCAATGAACTTAACCTAAGGGGCATGTCACACTGGGAAGATAGGAAGAAAATGGAGCATATCTTCATGCTCAATTATCTCGGACCCGATCAAAGTGGCATTCCTGCTGATCAACTGAAGGAAATTTTCAAGAACAAGCCACCGATTCTTCAACTTGTCGGAGTCTCGCATACGATCGGAAGATATCCAACCCCTATCTACATCATTGAGCGAGCGGACAACAACCGCACTCGATAAGAGATAGATGAAAGCTATCTCCCATTCCTTCCACCGGATGAGGTCTACAAATTGTACCAGATGTACAAGAGAAAGTACAAGACGAATTCCGGATATATCAAGACTGAAGGACTCGAGGGACTGAAAAGATTCATGGTGCGGCAGATCAAGTATCACACCGCACACGACCTTCAAATTGCAATAGAGAACAACATGAAGAAGGTCAACATGGAATCTCCGCTCGTGAAGGGCTTCCCACTCAACAACTTTCCCGAGAACTACATCTTCAAGAAACCAGGTCTCGTCATAACCTATCTAAATTCAGTCATTGGGAAGACAAGGGCTATGATGAAGTCAAAAGTCCATAAGTTATGCGACGGGACGCTAAAGTTAGTGAGGAAGAACATTCAGAAGAGATTGGGAGAGATCGCCGAAGATACAATCTTCGAAGATCTTTGTGAAGAAGAGGCCCCACTCTTGAACGAGCTTCTAGATGCTATAAATGAGAGATTGGAGCTGAGGAATGGTGTTCGACGTTACAAGATAACATTGGGATTACGGAAGTCTTTTTACGCCCGACAATGATAAAAGAAGCTGAAACAAAGACAAGCACAAATGGGGAGATTGAAGAGAACATTAGAATTGTGCTTTATTATTTCATTATCCTTGTAATTAGGGGCATAATTATATGTTTTGATAGTGTAGGACATAATAGCAATTATACCTTGGATATAGTTATAAATATGATGTACACTATCAAAATTAATACAAGTTTTATTATTCAGAAAAATAACAAGCATCGAATTCATAATTTAAACGAGAGAATACGTTCGAGAAACTCGGAAAGCTAACAACCTCTCTCAAGCTCTTCAACGCGGATATCGAGTATCGAGAATTCGTGCTTAGATTTCTTACTCGAATATCGAGAATTCGTGCTTAGATTTCTTGTTGATTGATGAATCAGGACCTAACAATATCCTTTGCATCTTCCATGGAGTGGTTTTCTCAAAGAAATACGACATGGCCCAACTGATATGGAATGATCTAGCGGATCAGATACGTCAAAGGGAGACAGAGTCAAAGGCGAAGTACCTCCCATACGTACGGTGGTTACCGGTGCTGATCTCACATTTTATGGACGTTCATCCAGAGATCCCGAGGCTACCACCGGCCGGAGGATACATCCCACCTCGCCTTCGCTTCTTTCACAACACGAAGGCAGCCGACCTAGAGCTCCAACCGCTGGTGATCCCATTGGAGCTGCTCACCCTAGCTGATCCAACGGACGAGGCCTACCAGGACTACTGTCAGAATACTCCATCACGGAGGAGATGGTACGGGCCGTGGATCAAGCTCTGGCGCCTTCTCAAAGGAAATCTCTGGTGAAAATAACCGAGCCCGAAGCCACGGCTCGGGAGATAGAGACACCGGCCATCGAGCCCGAAGGTGTTCCTCACGATGTATCTCCCGAGGCCACAGAATCGGATGAAGAATACAGACTTTAAAGAAGGGGCTCTCGCCGACAACAAATCTCGGCCCCGTCTGTGTCCCCTTCAGTATTACTGGCTTCGGTGACAACTCCTCCACTACCAACGGATCAGCCAACTGGACAGATTCAACCTGAATCTGTTTCAACACCCATAGAGGTGATACCTACCGTATCATCTCAAGGATTGGGTGGAAGCCCTATTGGACCCCGGATATCTTCGGAGCAAACGATAGGCCAACCAATTGAACTGGTGACATCAGGGTTAAAGGATGTCCCCGGACGTTCCGGAATCTCAAGACCTGTCCCAGACGGCACGTCGGAAATCTTTTCCGATGTTGTGACAGTGGAGCGCCTCCCTGGCCCCACTCCACCGATGATTGTGTCGGAGCAACGCTTACAAGAAGCACTTTCCACAGCCATCTCTTCTCTAGAAGATCGTCTGATGGACAGAATGCTCCAGGGCATTGAGAATTCCCGAAGAGATACCGGGAAAACACTAGTCTCCAAGGCCACTCCTCGGAAGCTCAAACCACCCCCGTCTCCTCACCACCTCTAACCACCACCATACACACCCCCATACAACCCACCCTTACCACCCCAACTCCATCACCTTCACTCATCAACCCCTATACCATCCCGAGCACCCAGCTTCATCACATACTCATCTCCCGACTCATTGCCTTAGAGACCAGGACCCCAGCTGAGGAGAGTCTCTACAAAAGGCTGATCGATGAACCCGAGCCGCCCGCCCAAACAAGGTGCCGAGAAAAAAGCTCCCGCACTAAAAGAAAACATGACGATCCCGATGATCCGGATCGTCATGAGGGGGAGAAAAGGCAATGAACCACACGTAGCGGCCGTGGTTTGAGTCGATAGAAACCAACAAAGACTCAAGAAGTTGGAGGATCATCCTCAAACCCACCAACCACACCAACCCACAACCCGCCAACAAACTACATCTCCCACCACATCCTCTACACTACCTCCCTCTCCTACAAATCCAAATCCAATCCCGACCTCTAACCTCCTCCAAGCCTAACCAGAAGCAGCCGTCTACGATCCACATCTGATCATAGACAATTATATCTTAAACAAGAAATGGATGACGCCATGGGAACCAGAGGAAGCTGCTCAAGCGCGACTCTCCAACGTTAGATACTTCTTACAACAACCTTCGGTGGACTTGGTGCTTCTTGAAGATGAAGAACTTCAAGAAGGCGAAAACTACAATTTTGCTCTCCCAAAACTACCAGAAATGATCAGGCACAGAGTCGACTCTCCTCCCCGTTTATCAAAAGGGACACAGTCAGAGTCGAGACACCGTGGGAGAATATCAGAATTGAAGTCTTGTTCATTGAAGATGTTAGAAAGCAGATATGGAGGGCTCCTAACCGGATAAAGAAGCTCAGCGAACTAAACCTACGGGGTATCTCACATTGGGAAGATATGAAGAAAATGGAGCACATCTTCATGCTCAACTTTCTTGGTCCAGATCGAAGCGGCATCCCAACGGATCAACTGAAGAAAAACATCAGGGACAAGCCACCGATCCTCCATATCGTGGGGGTTTTGCATTCGATTGGAAGCTTCCCTACCCCAATCTACCACATTGAGCGAGCGGACAGCAACCGCACTCGAGAATAGATAGATGAGAACTACTCCCCTTCCTTCCACCGGATGAGGTCTATCGTCTATATCAGATGTACAAAAGAAAATATCAGACGCCCTTCGGATACATCAAGAGTGAAGGACTCAAGGGATTGAAAAGATTCATGGTGCAGCAGATCAAGTATCACACCGCACACGACCTTCAAATTGCTATAGAGAACAATATGTAGAAGGTCAACATGGAGTCTCCGCTCATGAAGGGCTTCCCACTCAACGATTTTCCCGAGAACTACATATTCAAGAAACCTGAACTAGGCATAACTTATCGGAATCCAGTCATTGGAAAGACGAGAGCTATGATGAAGTCAGAAATCCAAAAGTTCTGTGACGGGACGTTGAAGCTAGTGAGGAAGAACATCCAGAAAAGATTGGGAGGGATCACTGAAGAGATGATCTTCGAAGATCTTGGTGAAGAAGAGTCATCACTCTTAAATGAGCTTCAGGATGCAATCAGTGAGAGGTTGGAGCTAGGGAATTCTGTCAGACATTACGAGACAGCATTGAGATTACGGAAATCATTCTACGCCCGACAAGGATAAATAGAGCTGAAACGAAGACAAGCACAAAGGGGGAGATTGAAGAGACTTTAGAATTGTACTTTGTTTGTTATCCTTGTAATTAGGGGTGTAATCAGTAGTTTTGATAGTGGAGGACTAAATAGTAAATATACCATGTAAATAGGTATAAATACACACTATCAAAATCAATACAAGTTCATTTTCGGAAAAACACAAGCATTGAATTCACATTCAAAGAGAGAGAATAGCAATCGAGAAACACTCTCTCTCAAGATCTTCAAAGAAGATATTTGACCGAAGGTATTTTTTAAGATTTATCATTCGAATATGTAAAATTCCTGCTTAGATCGATTGATAGTTGATATAAGAGGACCTAACAAAGTTTGTCGACAAAAAAAATGTGCCGAGAAAGTCTTGCGAGAAAATTTCTCGAGAAAGTATAGAAAATTTATCGGTAAACTTTGTCGATAGAATTTTCAAAAATTCAATATTTGAAAACTGTCTATATTTTTATTTCTCCCAATCAAATATTGCTTCCGAAAATAAAGTTTCTTCCCCTAGAAAGTTGCGTGGTAAGATTAAAAAAAATATTACGAATCTCTTTCCCTTAATTATGTCATTTAAAGTTTTAACTCCCCCTCAAAAATTAAAAATGTTGCTCCCTCTTGAAAGAAATAAGAACCGCTCCTCTTTAAAATAAAAGACTAGCTCCATCAAATTAAGCTCATTTAAAAATGTTATATTGAAAAAAATGGTATTTATCATTTCGTGTGTAATATGCATTTAGAATTTAAAATCTCTTAAAGTTTTGAAAATGCGTATTTAAAATGTACCATTTTGAAAAATAATAGGTATTTTTCAATGTAGCTCGTATGTGTATGCAAATTTAAAATATTGAAAGTTCGTTGAACATACGCATAATTAGAATGTACCTCGTTGAAGTGTAGTTGTAGTAGCTCACGCCTCTTCCCTTTATCATGTATGTGGAGCCGCTACGTCAAGGCCATACATGAGGGAATCTACAAAATATTATCGGGACTTTGGTACCCATTGTAAAGTGAGTCCTCCCTTAGTAGCAGAAAACGGGTTAAGCATAGATGGAGTCAAATTTAATTTCGGTCCTAAATCATCCATTAATGTGCGTTTAGGTACCCAAATTTTTGTGAAATTTCCTAACTTAATAGTAGACATAGGAACCCATGTGGGAGTGATTTGACATGGAAAAGAAATTTCAGCTCGGGTGAAAGTGTGTTTCGGAGAAGATTTAAATATTTTCTCCGAAGCCAGTTGCATAAGATGCTTCTTAGAATGAATTTGGACTGGATACTTCATGTAGGAATACGAGCATATAGAATTATAAGCATCACTAGCATATAAGTCGTGTATCCTATGTTGAGAATTCACGCAATTCACATTAGAATGATGAGAAGAATAAGGAAAATTATTTCCAAGTCTAGGCTTCCTAAATAGAGGATTATTAAAATCATTTGAAGCACACGATGAAGTTTGTTTGCTAGAACTTGGAGCCTTTGCGTTAAAACTTTTCTTTATAGGAATAGGAGAGGAAAATTTTTGTTCTTAATTTTTGTTTCTTTAAATTTCCGTTCCGTAACTTACATCACGACTGACTATTCAGGACTGTACTCCACTTCTACAGCGCATTGACCAATGCTTAGGCTCTTGGCTCAATCGCTTTCCATATGCTGGGAGGGTACAGTTGATCCGTTCAGTCCTTGCTGCGCTGCACGGGTATTGGTCCGGGGTGTTCATCCTGCCCAAAGGCGTTATTAGAGTGATTGAGCAACGATTCATATCGTTCATCTGGGCGGGTTCTGCTGCCAAGGTTGCTTGGGATGATGTATGTATCCCGATGGATGAGGGTGGTTTGGGCATTCGCTCGCTTGTGGACGATAACAAGGCCCTTCTTCTTAAGCACCTATGGAGTATTCTGACCAAGGATCCCAATTCTATTTGGGTATCGTGGCTTCTCCAGACGCAGCTACAAAATCGCTCGTTGTGGACTATATCGGGAACCGCCCAATCGGCGTGGAGTTGGAGGAAACTCTTACAACTACGCCATATGCTTCGGTCGAAGGTTAGTATCCGTATTGGTAATGGCGAAACTATTTGGTTGTGGCAACCATGGATCGATGATAGGCCGCTTCTGGAGCGATTTCCAAGGGGACCAATTATTATGGGTCTTTCTGATGATTCACGTTTGAGTCGAGTCATTGCTAGTGGCGGTTGGAGGTGACTGACGACTTCCTCGACGGAATTTCTGATGATTGAACCCATGCTCCCGGAGGTTCACCCATTGGAAGCTGACTCTTACCGATGGCTACCGTCTCTCACAGACCTTTTCACCATGGCTTCTGCTCGGGATGCATTTCGGCAGAAACGCTCGCCGGTTGCCCTCAAGGCCGCGTCGAGTGCTTGCTTATTGTGTGACGCGAATGAGATGGAGACGATTAATCACTTTTTCTTTGATTTTCCATACACATCTCGATGCTTATGACTTCTTTGGCGGCAGTTCGGTTTCTCTGGCCTTACCGCGATTGGCAGCAGGGGATTAGGTGGGCTGCTCTGCGGTGGAAAGGTATGCACCTCCAACATCTGGCATTTCGACATGTTCTGGCTTCGACGATTCACCACATTGGGACTGAGCAAAACCACCATTGGACTGATGACAGACAACAGCATCCCCAGCAGCTCGTTGAGGATATTGTGAGGGTATTGCTTATGCACCTGTCATTACTACCGTGTCTATATGAGCTACATTATTGTGCCCTACGTCGCCTGTGGCACATTGCTTGGTAGATGTATCATCGTTATTTACGGTAGTTTGTTTGGTGGATCCATCTTTTACACGGTGGCATGTCACTGGTCTATGCGACATGAATCCTATCATTTGCGCTTTACTGTCCCTTATTTCATTTATTTAGTGAACGTTCCCAAAAAAAAAAAACTTTGGAAAATAATGTAGATTTTCTTTTCTCCTTCATAAGTTGTATTTGTTCCTTAGCAATTTGAAGCTCTTGGCTTTTACTTGGAATTTCACTTTCTGTCAAAATTGACGGAGAAGTATTAGTAAAATTCTTTCTGATTTTAGGAACAAAAGTGTTTGTTTGTGTTGCTTTATCCTGTTTAAGAGATGATTTTTCTTTAGAAATATCGTTTAAAACAGGTAAAGGAGAGCAATTTTTTAGATTTCATATCTCCAATAAAAGCGCATTCTTTGCCACTTCAAAATTCTTTCTTTCTGATTCTAAGGAGGAGTTTAAATCGGCTATTTTCTTAACAATAGCAGGAATATAACAGAAAGTATAATTTTTAGAATGATCATGATTTTCTTCCTGAACTTTAGGAAGATCTTCTAAAGTAGTCACTAGACAGGTTAATTTAACGTGTCTTGTAACTATTATTCAATTCGGTGTAGTCAAAGGGGATATCGGTCCTATTAGTGGCTTTTCGTTTAGATTCTTCTAAGGCATTTATTTCAGAAGAATTAGTAAAGGCCATTAGAGAGGTGAATCCTAATCGCATATACTTGATATCATATAACTGTTTGACATTGAGCTTTTTCAAGTTACATGGATTGTTAAAACCTAAGCCTTCTTTAGGATTATAAAATTCTATATCAAGAGGTTGATTTAGAAATATAGTCTTATCCGTTTGCCCCCTTTTTGTAAGAAGATCGTCTAAAGTTTTAATCCTAGAGTAAGGCTCCTTATGTTCATCAGAGATTTCCTTAAAATTATTTCTAGAAATTTCTAAATCTCTCTGACAATCGCTAAGAGTCTT
The DNA here is from genome assembly GCA_004919715.1 of Linderniella brevidens. Classification (NCBI taxonomy): domain Eukaryota; kingdom Viridiplantae; phylum Streptophyta; class Magnoliopsida; order Lamiales; family Linderniaceae; genus Linderniella; species Linderniella brevidens. The sequence goes on along the minus strand of SWDC01000151.1, from coordinate 9,206,194 downwards.
ACTAAGGTCATTTATTTTTATTTCAGAGGTAGTTATCCTAGATTCAAAACTAGTTATGGTTTCTTTAGCATTAGATAAGAGAATATCTAAGTGAATCGTTCAATCTAATTGCTTTTGAAAATTATTTTCACTAAGTGATAGTCGTTCTTCTAGTTCCTTTTTACTTTTCCGCTCATTCTTCATGTTAGAATACTTACTTTGTAAAGATTCTAACATGTTTTAATAATGTGGAATTAGGCATCATTACCTCTTGTGATGATATGGATGCTTTTTCTTCATCATCTGACCTCCTTGACGAGTTATCGTTTGAGGCATCGTCAAGGTATGCCATTAGAGTAAGATTTTCATCTTCAGAATCTGTGGTGTCTTCCAGCCAATGCTCTTGTTCCGCCATCAGAGCTACTCCAGCCTCTTTTTATTTAGTTAGTTGGAATTTTCTGGAGTAGTAGTATGCGTCCTTTTTCTTGGGAAGTTTGCATTCTCTGGCGAAGTGCCCTATCTTTCCACAATTGTAGCACTTTTGTGGCTCTTTGGCGTTTTTAGATTCTGATGACTCGGCCGGGCTTTCCTTGTGCTTGGAGCTTGGTGTCCGAAGTTTATTTGCCGAAGAGGAGGATTTTTTTTTATAAAACTTTCTCTCATCATTTTAGTAATGAGAGCCAATTGTTTCTTGAACACTTTCATGTCTGACTCAGAGTCCGATTCGGAATCGTCTTCATCTTCTGGAGAACTTGGCAACTTGATTCTTTTATCCTTGCGAGGTCGACTAGTTTTTCTTTCAGAGACTAGAGCTATAGAGTCTTCGATATGCTTTCCTTTAAGTTCTTTTTGTATCTCGCTTATATCTTCTTTGTGTTGAGCGAGCTTATCAAAGACGGCGTGGATATCCTTTTCGTCCAAATCCTTGTTTTGACGGATTTGCATGGATATTTTCTTCCACTCCGGTTGAAGAGAAGAGAGAAATCGGATGTTGACCTCCATGTTGGTCTTGAAAATTTCTATCTTCCTCATTTCATTGAGAAGAGTTAGATAGTGTTGGTAGAGTTCATAAACATTTTCCTCCGACTTTGCTTTGAATGAGTCGTAAGCCGTGAGAATATTGGCTTTCTTGGCTTTGACTCCGACTTCTGTTCTTTGCATCATTTGTGGAGTTCATCCCATATAGCTTTTGCACTAGATAGGCTATCTATTTGTATATAGATGTCGTTAGGAATTCCTTGCATTAGGAAAGTTTTGGCTCCTAAATCAGCTTTTGCTCTTAATCGCTTCCCCTCGGTGTATTCACTAGGAATTTTGAGTCTTGTAGTGGCTGGAATGGGATGATTATTGGTGGCATCACCTTCTTGGATCAGGCAAAATTGAGTGGGACCTTCTTGAAGAGAAGCTATCAAATTGGTAGCTTGATCTTTAGTTTTCAAGAAGTTCAAGAATCGGCTTCTCCAAACGGTGTATTCGCCTCTTCGTAGAATTGGAAGTCGTTTCCGAGTGAGTAAGCATCCATTTGTCGTTGATTGGTAGGATCTTCGTGAAAGTTTGGAATCGAAATGGTAAAAATGCTTCACAAGTGAAAAACTTCGTTAGTAATGTTTGACTCGTACTTTAAGCAATTTTCCTTTCGAACCTATGTTTCGGTTGTTGAAGAGAAATTGTTTTGATTTCGAAAAATATTTTAAATGAGAAATTTAGCTAAAGAATATTGAATTTAAAAACGAAAATTTTGAGTATCGTAGAAGATAAGTCGGAGACAAATATTTTTCGTAAGTTTTAAAAATTACGAATTTTGATTTCTTTCAAAATAGTGTAAAATGTGTGCGTGTTTGAACAGTGATCGAAATTCGTTGTATTTATCATAATTATTTTTCGAATGTAAGAGTTTTGCAGAGTAACTATCCTGTCGAAAAATAGTTTGTCGAATAAATGTTGATCGCAAAAACATTTATTGGAAAATTTGTAATCGAAAAATTAAGAGTGATCGAAAAAAATTTCATGAAGTTTGACTCATATTGTTAACTAAGAGTTTTTCCAGTGTGAATTATTCGATCGAAATATGTTCGCTAAATTTTGACTCGAAAAATTAAATGATCGAAAATTTTGTGATAGAAAAACTTCTTTTACTATTACAAGTTTTCAAGTCAAAATTAGATATTTATTTAGCGAGAACAATATCCGTCGAAAAAAATACGTTTTATTACGTTCGAAAAAGATATTTATATATGAATAGAAAAACTAATTCTCGAAATAATGGTTTTTGAGTCTTATATTTGAGTAAAACACACGAGAATATTCTTTTTCATCGAAAACTTTCTCGGCTGCAAACTTATTCGAAAAAATAATTTTTGAGTCAAGTTTTTCGATCGAAGAACAGCCAAATTCAATGTAATAGTGAAAATTTCAGATTCGACCGAGATGTTCAAGTTAGGTCCTGAAATTCTATCACTCATTTCTTAGTTCTTAATATGAACAAACACAAGATTAACCACGTTTTACAGCAAAATATATCGAATATTAAGAAAATCAAATCCGAATCAAAACTTGATCGCAAACGCAAATATCGATCTAAATCGGAAATCTGAATTAATATGACGTTCTATGCGATTGAATCAGTACGTAAATCATTTTTAACATATAATCTATCACTTAATCAGCAAGATCATCAACAAAATTCGCAAACATTAAGCGCATTGATCAAAATATATCTCACTTGAGTTTTTCGATCGAAAAATCTGGAAAATTATTTTGATCTTAGATTCGCGAATTCAATCCAAAAACGATCACAATCTGCTCTGATACCAAATGTTATGTCCTATTATATCCAACACGATTATGTTCGGTGAAGAATTCGATAGAAAATGTAAAACTTACGAAGAACAATTTTTTATTTTGGCGCGGAAGCTTGAGAGCGTTATTCACGTTGTAAAGCTTGGTTTTCTGTTAACATGAATTCTTAACCCCAATACATCACATTAGGGTTCCTTATATACCGAATAAGTTGGGTATATTTGCTAAGTAGTCCTAATATATGGCTTAGTTATAATTAAGCCCAAACTACTACTTATACTACAAGACTAAGATAACATATACATTTGAACACAATTAAAATGTCTTAACAAAAACTTTTCGTATTCTCAAACGCTTCAAATTTCAAAACTTTCTTAATCCTCAACGATTTTCTGTCAAAAACTCGCCGAATTTGAAGGTAGAATCCAGTTTTGGTTCTTATTTCTTTTCCGAAACACACTCGCGACAGTTTTTCAAAATCATTCGAAGATATTTTTCAACTTGGCGACTTTTTTCAACTGAAACCTCTTAAGAACTCAAAATTAATGTGTTTAGATTCGACCATTTTGATTAAAGGCATGATATTTGGATTCGCAACTTATTTCTAATCATTATGAGTCAAGTTTAACTCATGATTTACCCAGAATCGTCACTTGCGTTTTTACGCATTTACTGTTTGATTTCAAATTTTTTTCGATCGAAAATAGTCTTATCGTAAACAGTGTCATCGAAGAACTTTAGTTTTATTCGATCGCAAAACTCAGCGGCGAAAACCTTATGTTTTCGATATGTTTTTATTCGATCGTAAAACATAGCGACAAAAACGTTAGTTTTCGATAAAATTTTATTCGACGTCAAAAATAAGCGGCGAAAACTTTAAGTTTTTCGATGCATTTATTCGATGGCAAAACTACGCGGCGAAAAACTTAAGTTTTTCGACAACATTTTATTTGATCGCAAAATTACTCAGCGAAAAACTTTAGTTTTTGATAAATTTTATTCGATCGCAAAACTCAGCGGCGAAAATCCTTAATTTTTGCTAAGTTTTTTATTCGATCGCAAAACTAAGCGTTTGAATAAATTTTCACTCGAATAAAATCACGCTGTAAACACTTAGAAAATTTTTCAAATTTTTTTTCTAAGTCTTGGAAACACTTGGAACACTTGGACACTTAAACACATAAATACTGTTTGCGCCTTAACAAAAATTGAAATAGAAAATTTTTCTAAGTCATTTTTCTAAGTCATTTTAAACACTTGGAAACAAATTTCAAAAATTTTTCTAAGTCTATACACATAAATACTGTTTGCGCCTTAACAACAATTGAAATAGAAAATTTTAAAATTTTTCCACATTCACAATTGCTTAATACAATTTGCATATGATTATTTTAATCTAATGAATTTTATACATTTTTTTTGCAGAAATGGGTCATCAAGAGTACTCTTTCATCTACCCTTCCGATGGTTGGCTGACCGTCCACGACAACAACTACCAACTGGACCTCGCCACCTTTCGGTGCGCTGATGAAGTCATAATTACCATACTCAAAGGACATTCCTTGTGGCCAGCTCTGACCATGGCTGCCTCATTTCAAATGGTCTATCTCCAGCAGTTCTGGGGATACATGAAGTGTTATGTCGTAGGTGATGGCGTGTCTTACACAACAAAGATAAACCAGACGCACGTCATCATCAACAAAAATCTACTGGCCATGGTGCTTGATCTACCGCATCACGAAGTTTACGACCCACTTCCAACAGATGTGGTAATCATAGAAGACATGCTTCGGATGGGATATAAGCCACCGCTGACGAAATTGGCAAACTTCCAGAACACCGGGATCCCACATCCATGGAGGACATTATTCGGAATCATCAACAAATGTCTCTCCCCGAAGCACTCCAAATTCGACAAAGCGAACGGGAACATTCTCATAATCTTCCATGGAGTTGTCTTCTCGAAGAACTACGTCAAAGGGAAACAAAGTCAAAGGCAAGCCTTACGTGCGGTGGTCCCGGTGCTGATTTCCCACCTGGAGGAAGTACATCAGGAGATCCCTCGATTGCCACCCATCGGAGGATACATACCGCCGAGGCTGCGGTTCTTCCACAACCCCAAGGCGTCGGATCTGGCGCTCCAACCGATGTTGATACCGTTGGAGCTGCTACGCCTAGCCGATCCCACCGACGTGGCCTACCAAGACTATTGCCAAAACAGACCGATCACGGAGGCAATGATACGATCCGTCGATCTGGCTCTGATGTCTTCCCGACGTGAATCCCCGATGGAGACTCATGAGCCCGTAAGTTGCGGCTCAGGAGATAGAAACACCGGTCATTGGCCCAAAGGTGTCACTCGTCAACCCACACCTCAAGGCGAATCTCCTAAAGCCACTGAATCGTATGAGGAGTGTAGATTACAACGAAGGGGCTCCCGCAGACAACAAATCTCTGCCCCATCTCCATCTACCTCTACACCAACGGCTTCGATATTATCTCCTCCACCGCCATCGATTCAGACGACCACACAGGTTCCCATTGAACCTGTTCCAACATCCATCGATATCATCTCAAGGATTGGATGGAAGTCCCGTTGGACCCCCGACATCTTCGGAGCCAACAACGGGCCAACCCACCAAAGTGGTGACTTCTGGGTTGTTAACGGATGTCTTTGGACGTTCCGGAATCACAAGTCCTATCATAGACGTCAGATATATTGTTTGACATAGTGACATTGGAGCGCCATCTAGGCTCCGGCGGCACCCATGATCGTGATGGAGCAGAGTTGCAAGAAGTCCTTTCCACAGTCATCAACTCCCTCGAAGACCGGCTAATGGAACGGGTGTTACACGCCATCGAGACTTCCCGACGGGATACCGAGAAAACACCAGTCTCCGAGGCAGTTCCCTCCGAAACCCACTCTTAACCCATCTCCTTCACCACTAACCACTACCATACACACTCTCATCCAACCTATCTTTACCACCCCAACCCAATCCCTTCCCCTCAGCAACCCATACACCATACCAATAACCCAGCTTCATGACATACTTATATCTCGCCTACTAGCACTTGAGACAAGAAACCCTGCTGAGGAGAGTCTCTATCGTAGGCTAGTAGATGAACCTGAGCTGCCTGCTCAAACGTGTTGCCGCGAGAAGACGTTCTCAACTTGTGAAGCTGGAGGTTCATCAACTAACCCACCAACCACACAACCCTCTAACACCCGCCAACAACAACCACCATATCCACCACATCCCACACACAAACACTACCTCGAAGACATAAGGAAGCAGATTTGGAGAGCTCCAAACCGGATCAAGAAGCTTAATGAGCTTAACGTATGGGGCATCTCTCACTGGGAAGAAAGAAAGAAGATGGAGCACATCTTCATGCTGACCTACCTCGGTCCGGATCGAAGTGGCATCCCAACGGATCAGCTTAGCAGAAATTTCAGGGACAAGCCACTGATCCTCCAAATCGTCGGTGTATTCGATTGGAAGCTATCCAATCTCGATATACCATATCGAGCTAGCGGACAACAACCACACACGAGAGGAGATAGACGAAAGCTATCTGTCGCTCCTTCTACCAGACGAAGTATGTCTGTTCCAGATGTACAAGAAAACATAACAGCCACCTACTGGTTACATCAAGAAGGAAGGACTTGAGGGGTTGAAGAGATACATGGTGCGGCAGATCAAGTTCTACACCGCACACAACCTTCAAATCGCCGTGGAAAACTACATGAAGAAGGTCAACTTGGAATCGCCGCTCATGAAAGGCTTCCCACTCAACGACTTCCCAGAGAATTATATCTTCCAGAATCCAGGCCTCGCCATCACATATCGAAATCCAATCATTGGAATGACGAGAGCGATGATGAAGTCTGAGGTACACAAGTTCTGTGACGGGACGTTAAAGCTCGTAACGACGAATATAGAGAAGAGGTTGGCGGAGATCGATGAAGAAACAATCTTCAAGGACCTTGAAGAAGAAGAGGCCCCGCTACTAAATGAGCTTATGGATGCCATCAATGAAAGACTGGAGCTAAAGAATGTTGTCCGACACTACGAGAGAACATTGCGATTGAGGAGGTCCTTCTACACCCGACAAGGATAAATTGAGCTGAAGAGCAAACAATGATTGCGATCAAAGGACAATTGTTGACTAGACATACCACGGGTCAACATGACACCTCCTTTCATCACACCTACGTGCGCGCCTAAGGAGGACGGGATTGGACTTAGCTAGCCATCATTGAGTCACTCAGTATAAACTCTATCTCTTGCGGTTTAAGGCCGTTAAAAGTCATATGTGTTCTATGTGCATTCTAGTGATCCTTGCACTTTGGATCGTCGAAAATTTTTTAAACTCCACACATTCTAGGGGAACATGGATTCCCGAAAGATACCAAGCAATTTCCAACAATGGTATCGAAGCATAGGTTTGTATCACGAGCGTGGCATGAAAAATCTTTGCTCGAGCAGCGCAAGCGGCAAAGCGGGCTGGTCTGGTGGCAACCTGATGCACGTCTTGCTCATGACCTCGATTGGCGTGCTTTCTCGTATGGGATGAGAATTGTTTTTGAAAAACTAGATTATATGCATGTTAGTGCATACCATTGCATGTTTATCTAGGCTGAATGCATTTTAGTTCTCATACGTGACAACGTACTCGTGTTTCTGTGAGAAGTCTCTCAGTCAATTAAATACCAACTGAGTAATATAACGTGATTTTATCGAGCTCAAAATTATTATATAAGGAGAGTCAATGTTGTTTGTTCAGGGTTATCGACGCCAATCACTCGCCTCTGTTGTGAGTAGATGTGAATTTTGGTGAAGGCACCGTTGTCAATAACACACTACGCCCTACAAAGCGTACAACCTATAGGTGGAGTTTCAAAGTGTGGCGATTGAGCAAGTTGTTGATATTTGCACTTTAGCAGCAATAACAATAAAGCAGCGTATACCGTGCGGATTTCTGATTGTAGACAAAGTTGTTGAATCATTTATTTGATCCTGAGGGACACGTCTCCGATTGATTAGGCAGACCAATAAGCCTTTAGGTTTTAAATCGGTGCGAGGACCTCTACACCACTATGAGACAATTAACGAGGTTTTCTAAAATCTGATTAGGAGAATGAATTTTTAGAAATAGTTGGAATTAAGAAAATTTTATGAAGTCCTTAGTTTTATTTGATCGAACATTATCTGATCCTGAAATGCATTTATATTTTCTATAGTTTATATTTTCTTTCACAGATTTTAGAGCTTAAAAAATCACTTCGATCAAATGGAGGTGGTGTGAAAACACGAGTTTCGAGTTTGATGAGTTTCTTTGCCATTTCAATATGGAATTTTGCCTCGGATCTGTCGAAGAGATACCTTACGAGATTTAGGATGGTCGCAAGACAAGCATGAATCGAATTAAGGTTTCAGGTTGTCCCGCTTTTGTGAAACTACAGTCAGACAAGCTATAAACGAGGTCACCGAAAGGAGGTTTCGTAGGTTACCTTAAGGATTTCATGTGTTACTACATTTACTTCAACGATAATCATATGATAGTAATAGTGTAGGTCGAGAGGTAACTCTTAGAGGGGATACGAGACACCTTCAGACACTCTGGTATCGATAGTCAACAACGGTAGTCATAGACGTAGCTGAAATTGTGCAAGTCGGGTAGGGTATCTCGTTTTCCTAAGAGATAAATATGATACATATAGATTATGGGATGGTGCGGAGGGCATCATCGGTGGCAATCCCGCGACCTTCAAATCAGCATTTTTTATATTGACCCTATCAAATGATTTGAGGCTATGAAAGCATAAATAGACTCAATATACGCAAACATGGTTTGTACATATGTATATTTTCCTAATGGTTTTAGATGACAATGTTCAAGTGGATCGATAAGAAAAAAATTGGATATGGCGAAATGGTACAACACGTATAAGGCTAGGGCTTGTAGCGAAAGACTATAATCATGAAAGGGAAACTATGAGGAGGCATTTCACTAGTTGTGATGATCAAGTTCGTACGAATTCTGCTCGCCATAGCAATATACCACGATTATGAGATCTAAAAGATGTACATTAAAATCATTTTACTCATTGGATTTCTTCACATGAAACATGTAAGGAACATCCCAAGGGTTTTACGTATTAAAGAGATGCTTATAAGGTATGTTAGTCAGTCCATATATGGACTAAAGTAAGCCTCGAGGAGTTGGAATATTCGATTCGGGGAACTGGTTAAGAACTAAACAGAGATGAGCCATGCGTCTAGAGAAAGAGTGGTGGGAGTATACTTTCGTTTTCAGTATTGTAGGTATATGATATCCTTATAAACGACATTGGGATGTTTTCCGATGTGAATCACCGGCAAAAGCAGGAAATCATTGGAAGAGGGCAAAAAGCCCTCGAAAGTGGGAAAAGCTGATAAGCTGGGCAAAGACCTCATGAGAGGCTAATGTCCTTAACTTAGGCAAAAGCCCTTGCAATATACAAAAGCCCTCAATTAAACGAGAAGATCACCTGCAGAAGCAGGAAACCATTGGAAGAAGGTAAAAAGCTCTCGAAAGAGGCAAAAACCCGTAGCTTATGTAATAACCTTCAAGAGAGGGAAAAACCCCTAAATAAATAGAAGAGCAGCCACTTTAGGTCTCAAAACACCTAACGATCAACGAAAATGGTGGTGGAATCGATTGAGAATTGTATGAATACCTTTGAGTGTGTGTTAGTGGGGGTTTTAGCGCTAAAGGTTTTTACTATAGCGGCGTATTCTCGATAATGATTCACTTGAATAAGGTTGAGGTTTTAATATTTATACCCTTAAAACATGTATAAGATACTTGGGCTCTTCATTAGCCCATTACGACGTATATATTACTAGACTCTACTAAATAAAATTCACTTCACAAAATGAAACTACAAGACAAAAACTACTAAAATACAGGACACTATTTAAGATGCAACATTATTCAATTCATACATTGAGGTCTTTGTCTTGTCTTTTTCTTCCTTGAGCGAGGAGGTGGAGGACGAGGTTCCCAATGGAAAAAAAAATAATGGCTCAATCCAAAAGCGTCTCGTAGTGTCTTATGCTATTTCTGAGATCCACCCGTTCTTGGATTGCATCGATGATCGTCTCAAGCATTTGAGCCTCTTTGACCCTTTGATCTTCAAGAGTGTCTCGAGAGGAAGTGTCTCGAGTCGTTTCCTCAGCTTGTCTCGGCTTATCTTCAAAGTTATATCACATAACTTAGCAACTTTCGACACCATGAGAGCTTGCGTCCGACGCTATCTTTAAGTACGTGACCGCAAGCTTCTGGTCCATGAAGACGTAATTTTCTCAGATATTTGCTAAGGTTCACCGCTGTTGAGTGGCTTTGAAAGGTTGACTTTCTTCATATTTCTCTCCAAAGCCAGTTGAAATTATACTACGACGTAGTACTTGAATTATCTCAGCATATACCGTTTGAGCCCGTTGGACCCTGCTTTGTGTTTAAATGTGTTGAGGGACAACTTTCTGTACATGTTGAACATCTGATACCCTTCATCCAAGGGGAGGTAGGGAAGGTCGGCCTCCCTTATCTTTCTCTAGCCTTGTTCGTCCTCTCGATAACGTACATAGCACTAGGGATGTGTCCAATCGTGTTCTACCTCTACGATACCGAAGATGGGGTCCTTATGCTTATGTTGTGTCTTGTACTGTTCTTGGTTAGATGGCATGTGTTCGGCATCTCCATGAGCATGTACGCGTGCTGGAAACCCTCGTATGTTCCCTTGAGTTGTGATAAGTCTCGAAGATGGAGCTCGTCGACCTTCCTTATATTTGTCTCGTCTCGCCAGATCCTTGAGTAGTACTCTTCAAGGTACGGGGTCTTTATCTTTTTATTATCCCAAGGTGTATCCTTCTTCTATATACTAATTGCCTTTTTCTCAGGAAATTGGTAGGAGAGATGATCTGGGAGTTTTCGGGAGATCCTCGTCGTGGTCTACGCCTTCATCCTCCTCTTCTTGCTCGGTTAGATACATGTCGGTCGTCGCCTTGTTTAAGAAGTACCGAACGTGCTCTAAGAAACGATGGGACTCTTCTTCTATATACGTTATGTTCATCCACTCCTCCTCCAAGATATACATATCGATGTAGGGATGATGGTTGAAATACCCGGAGGAGGGCTATTGGGAAGTGGTGGTAGTTTTAACTGTTTGTGAAGCAATTTATTGTGGTGTTCGGGGTTGAGTGGTTGTTTATGTTTGGGTGGTTGTTTAGTGAGGTTGTGGTTGTTTGGTGGAAGATGATGGTGGTGGGTTTGATAACAACGTGCCCTTTGACAGACCGGAGCAAGGTCTCCTTCATGACGAACGGCGGCAATAACCTACCAGAGCCACTTAGGCATTTCGTTGTTCTGATGTCGGAGTAGATAACCAATGCGTGGCCAACACTTACTGTGGCAGGACTTTCAGTCGATCCTTATGACAAATATGGGGAAGTCTGACTATGGCTGTTGAGACAGGTGCATAGAGACCTGCCGAGGTAATCATCGTACTGGAGCCACTAAGTCTTTCCGTTGACATCACACTCGTTGGGGGTTTAAATGGATGACCCGTTACCATTGTTGTCGTTGATATCAAACGGTGAGACTTACTAAGACCTGGGGAGAAAGGTGTACGTGTGCTAATGGGTGGGAAAAATAATGGTAAGGTGGGCACATGACCTATCGTGATGAAGGAAGGGGCGGAGGTCAGGGGCTGTGAACCTCTTTTTTCAATATCAAGGGTCCTGAGCAAGGCGGTGATAGCATACCTGGGTCCCCTTGTGTCATTGTTGAAACCTCTATCTATTGGGAGATAGAGGAGTGGTCGGGGATGGTTCGTGTGTGCCGGTGGACTAGATGCAGCAACTTATACTCGGGAGTCGAACAGATCGACTCTTGAACCTATCAGTCTGTCCGGTTTGTAGTGGGTATGGTGGCAACCGTGGAGGGCACCGACGAGGAAGCAGGTTGGTCGATGCTCTGCTTTTGACGTTCCTCGCGGCAGGTGCCAGATGTGTCGTATAGACGTCCTTCATCCTCTGACTCAATGGTTTCGGAGGACTCTACGGTTGGTGACAACTCAGGACCCTCACGTTTGCTCGAGTCTACTCAGGGGTTGGGCTCGATTGGGTCTGCCTGAGCCACGGGAGTGGAAAGGTTGTGCTCCAGATGGTAAGCGATCACTACTTTGTCCATCTAGTCAGCGCGGCGCCGGAGAGCTTTCGGTATCACCATCACCGTTGACTAAGGTCCTCAGGGGTCGTCCTTTGCCTCGTGGAAAAATTTTAGAAGAGGTTTCGGGTAGCTCTTGGCATTGGGTAGCCTCGAAATTTCTTGGTGGTCCGTCATGTAATAGTCAATCAGGAGCGGGAGCCACCATACTTAGGGAACGACTTTAGTCTTCTTTGGGTTGTCTCTCATTTGTATTTGGTCAAGAAGATTGTTTCAAATCAGTTGCGTGTAGTCAATCTTCTTGTAGTAGATGATGTTTGGGTACATGCTGAAAATGTTAACGTTGCCTCTGTCGAGGAATGTTTGGGCGACAGACATTTGTTGATGAGCCCAAAGAGGGACTTCCAAGGATGAGGAATCCCGCCCAGCTGATAGCTTCAGGTCTGATGCATAGCCCAGGCATTTGAGATCTTGTAGTAGTTTTGCGTCGGTGGGCAGGGGATCGTATGATTGGAGCATGGGTAGCTTGAGTACTATCCGAATTATCTTCTTCTCCAACACCATTGTGGTATTGTTGATTGTGGCCTTCAAAAGATAAACTTTTTATCAGTTTTGCCGTCTTTAGTGTGCCTCAGAATTGTTGGAGGTATTCTTTGGGGACTTGCTTCGTTAAGGTGATGGCGGACCAAAGAGGGTGACCCCGGAGAATGGCGATCACGACTTCATCCTTGCACTTAAACGTGGTCATGTCAAGGCCGGAATTGTTCTCTTTTATTTGTAGCCAATTCTCTTATGGGTAGACGTTGTTCGAAGAGGATGCCATTTTTTCGTTTTGAATTTGTACGAAAGAAAGGATGATTAGTCAATGAGCGAAGTCAAATGTCCAATTTTGCATTTTTACATTGAAGGGGACTTAGTGATTTGAGATGTATTCGTAAGAGAAATTTTCCAAGTCCCGAGTTTTCTTTGCGTTGTCTTGCGGGTTATTAATTAATATTTGCTAAGTAGTGGTGACTAGATGTTTCAGTTGTGTTAATATGATTTTTGAAGCTTGAGGTGCGAAGATGATGCTACGTGCGGATTTTCGAAAAAAAGTGAGTTGCAAAAATTTTTGAAGCATGATTTCGAAAATCGGGTTGTCGAAAGCGTTAGGTGCGAAAAATTTTCGAAGGGGCGGAATCAAAAATTGGATTTCGAAAAAAAAATTCACATTCGAAAAATTTTCTAAGTGTTGGTTTCGAAATCGGGTTTTCAAAAGCGTTGAGTGCAAAATTTTTTATAAAGGCTTATATCGAAAATCGAGTTTTGAAAGTCATTCGTGTTTGAAAACATTTCTTTGTGTTGTTTGCGAAGATATGATTTTCGAAATGGTTACGTTCGAAAATTATTCAAAAGTTGGTTTCGAAAATTGAATTTTTGAAAGTGTTTGCATGTGAAAAAGTTTCTACGTACGGGTTTCGAAAATCAAATTTGCGAAAGGACGGAGTCCGAAAATTATTTTTCAAATGCAGGTTGTGAAAAATACGAAAAATAATTTTCAAAAGTAGGTTTGTGAAAAATATTTTCGCAGTCTCGTGATGCGAAAATAATTTTCGAAAGATTTTCTATGCATGACAGCAAAAATTGGAGATTTTCGAATCATCATTTTTCGAAAGACCGAAACCTAACTTACGATGCAAAAATCACATTAACAATAATTAGCGAAAAAATTTCCAAAATCATTAACACAAAACGTCGATTAAGCATAAACCGAAGCTTGAGAACACAATTAAATATCTAAGCCCTAGATCGAAAATTTTGAAGGGCAATATTTGCGACAAAATATGTTTCGAAAATCGACTTTTCATGTTGAAAAACGTGTGAAATCGGGGTCGATTCGGAGTGTAACCGATGCGAAAACATAAAAAACGTAAGTAAATCGAGGTAACTTTCTTTTAATCCCCGATTGTGAAGGATATTTAAGAATTAATATTTTTCGGCGTCAGGGATTTTCGCGAGAGTTTTTCGCAATTGAGTTTTGCACAACGGCTAATTTTCGAAGTGAGGTATTTTCGATACCTTTTTCCATATAGGGTTGCCAAAATCCCATTTTTGCGAAAATAAAGTCGTGCGAAAATCTTGTCAGCGACGATTTTTCAAAGTGTTTAAATGAAGAGTAGAAAATTTTTTAAAATATTATAAAGTGAAATTAATATTGAAATTTAATAGAATAAAATACTTATATTATTTGAATATTGAAAATAATATAATAAAATAAGTATTTTATATAAGTATTTATAATAAAATACTTATATTATATGAACATGAATTCTTTAAAAATAAGAAAACAAATATTAATATCTTAGTAATACCCTACTCCCCCTTAAAAATTCAATAAGTGCTCCCCTTAAACATATAAAGGTAGTTCCCCTTCAATTGAATAATTATTACTTCCCTTAATTTGATAGAAGTTACTCCCCCTAAATATATGCATATATTGTATAAGATTTACAATATAAAAGATTCGTGAGGCACAATCGATCAAGAGTTGAGGTTCGGCATATCTAACTTATAAACAAAGAATCGAAAGCATTTTTCATCCAAACCTTTGTAAATAAGAAAGCTAACTGTAACTCGGTGCAAATAAAGTACATATCAATTGTGCCTTTTTTCCACGTGATCTTTTATAAAGTGATACCTAATGTCTATGAGTTTGGTGCGTGAATGTTGTACACAATTGCATGTAATAGCTATTGCACTCTTAGAGTCACTAAAAAATATGTACGTTATTTAGATCAAACTCAGAGTCCCGTAGTTGCGTTCGCATCCACATGATTTGGGAGCAGCATCTAGCAGTGGAGACATTATCCGCCTCGGAAGCGGAGGTTGACACACAATTTTGTTTCTTAGATGACCAACTTACCAGTTTTTCACCTAAGAATTGCGCGCTCCAGAGGTGCTTTTCTTGTCCATTCTACACCGTACATAATCTGCGACAGTCTAGCCAATTAAATTGAAGCAGAGTTTTTAGGGTACCATAGTCCGAGTGTTGGTGTTCCTTTGAGATATTTCATGATTCTCTTGACGGCTACCATGTTAGAAAGCAGACACAGACACATGGAGAACATGATGTAAGGCATACTAGTGGTGAGGTAAAGCAACGAGCCAATGATCCCTCTATACGTTGGTGAGTTGACTGGCTTCCTGACGGGATCGGAATCAAGTTTGCAAGTAGTGGACATCTCCAAGATGTCATTAATATATTTGGATTGGCTTATCAAGATTCCATCTGAAAGTTCTTGATTTGTAATACGAGGAAGAAGTTAAGCTCCTCCATCATGCTCTTCTCGAACTTAATCTTCATAAGGTCGTCGAATTGCTTGCACAACCTTAGATTTTTTAGACCCGAATATAATATCGTCGACGTACACTTGGATTAGGAGAATATTTGTTCCATCTCGCCGAATGAAGAGAGTAGTGTCGATCTTCCCTTTTGTGAAGCCTGACTTTACCAAAAAGTCAGATAGCATGTCTTGCCCTCATGGAGCTTGTTTTAGTCCGTGAGTGCCTTGTCTAAATAGTAGGCATAGTCAAGGTGAGCTTCACTCACGAACCCTTCAGAGTGAGCCACATAGACTTTTTCTTTCAAGACGTTGTTCAAGAAAGCCGTTTTGACAGCCGTGGGCACCATAGGCAAGGAAGAGTTTGATGGTGGCGATTCGGACATCAGGTGCAATGGTCTCGTCGTAGTCGATCCCTTTATGTTGGTTGTAGCCCTTAGCTACTAATGGAGACTTGTTTCTGATGATTACATCCTCTTCATCCATCTTGTTTTTAAGCCCATAACGGTGCGAGAGCACAACCTCACTTCGCTGAATTACACGCCGATAAGTCTAGGACCTCAAGATTCAGCATCACGGAGATGCTCTTCAACACGGAGCTCAATGAATGAGCAGATGTTGGAGCTTGCGCACAAAAGCTCATTGGATTCGTCGAGAGGCTATAGGCTCTCGAATTTGACATGCACCCCGAGATCATTATCATCTACTCCATGCCTCCATGTTCAACCAATTTTTGGTGAATCGCAACCTAAGCAATTGCATGTATGGTTTTGCTGATTTGATGAATCAGTTGGTCGTTGCCTGGGAGCAGATGAAAAAAACCAAAGCCAAGCTTGTGGCACTCGTAGTGACGAATTCTCGATTGAGAAGGTCTTAGTCAAGGAAATCGAGCATATGAACTAAGCCTGAAGGAGGGATTGCCAAAAAAATGCAAGGCGACAAAGAAAACCGCCAAACTCCGAAACCTTCGGACAAATGTCTCCACTGCCATGAGATGGGCCATTGGAAGAGGGACTGCCTCTTACTGAAGGCATCAAGTGCGTCAGGTATGAAATAAGTTTCTGAAATTGTATGTTCATTAACTGTGTATTCTACTTCTCGGATTATTGACTCATGAGATAGCGCTCACATTTGTGTTACGAACCATGGTCCAGAACGAAGTAGAAAGCTGGCAAAATCAAGAGATCCATATCAAGGTTGGCAGCGGGCATAGTGTTTTGGCTAGTCATGCAGGGTCTGGATCCATTGTTTTGTCTTCTGGTCATGTTTTATTAGTTTTTTATGTTTGGTTTTGCCAAAGAGGCTTAAGAATATAATTTCGATTTGCTGTTTGTAGCATACTCAGTTCTGAGTTTCGATTTAGCAATAATACTTGCAATATCTATTTTGGAAATATTTGTGTCCAAAATGCTCATATTATAAATGGTTTATATTATTTAAATCAAGAACACAAAGTTAAAAATGTGAATAAATTTACCACAAACTAGATCGGATCGAACAAACGACTTATGTGGCACCTACGAATGGTCACGCGAACAACCGAAAGGTAGAGCAGTTAGAAAAAGACGGCATGATTAAGCTGTTCGGATCAGATCTACATCAAACTTGTGAATCATGTACTATGGGGAAAATGACCAGATCACCCTTCACCGGGACTTTCACTAGGGCCAAATTATTGGATGTAATCCATACAGACACTTGTGGACCGTTTAGTATAACGACTTGTGGTAATTTCGCTACTTGATAACTTCTACGGATGATCACTCCCGTTACGGGAAGGTCTATTTAATGAGACAAAAGTCAAAAGCTCTTGAATTTTTCAAAGAGTACAAGCACATAGTGGAGAAACAAATTGGGAAATTGTTAAAAGTGTTCGATCATATCGAGGTAGTGAATACATGAGTTTCGAGATCGATGATTTTCTTAGAGAGAACAACGTCGTAAAACAATTCATGTCACTCGGGATACCCCAATTGAACGGTGTCGCCAAACGCCGAAATAGAATGCTTTTGGAAATGGTTCGATCCATGCTAAGCTACACAAACCTCCCCATATATTACAAACCGCTGCTTATATTTTGAATAGAATTTCCTTCTTACATGTCGATAAAATACCTTACGAAATTTGGAATGGTCATAAAGCAAGCTTAAATTACATTAGAATCTGAGGTTGCCCCGCATCTGTGAAAAAGATGAATAAAGATAAACTACAATCGATGTCACTGTAAGCACATTTTGTGGCATATCCCGAGGACTCCATGAGGTACCACCATCGTAACGCAAGCTTGAATCACATTAGAATTTGAGGTTGCCCCGTTCCATGTCCATTTTCTCGAGGATGAGTTCGTTCGAGAGAGCGGTGCAAGCGAAGAAGTAACCCTTAGAAAATGAGTTGAGTTGCCTTCAGATATTCCAGACACAATAATCATTAATGAGCATTCAGAAACTCATCCTAAACTGCGCAGGTAATGTATGGAATGCCTACGAGATATGGTATGGTACACGTCGAGCATGGAGATGTTGCGACGGATGGAATTGTCGATGAGGATCCCACTTCAGTTAAAGGATTTACAAGAATGAAAAAATGGCTTGGTGCTATGAAAGGAAACATGGACTCAATATGAAGGTTTGGACATTGGTATACCATCCTGACGGTTTTAGATTATCGGTTGTAAGTGGATCTACAAGAAAAAGATTAGATCTGACGGACTGATAGTCACGTACAACATTATGCTTGTAGCAAAAAAGGTTATAGTCAAAAGGAGGACATAGATTATGACGAAACCTTTTTGCCGATAATGATAAAGCTCATACGAATCCTGCTAGCAATAGCAGCATATCACAATGAGATATCTAGTAGATGGATGTTAAAATAGTTTTCCTGGACGAAATCCTAAAAGAGGATAACTATATGGAACAACCTAAGGGTTTTGCGTCTCAAAGAGATGCTCAGAAGTTATGTTCGATTAACCGGCCCATTTATGGACTGAAGCAAGCCTTGAGGAGTTGGGTTAATCGATTCGACCAAGTGGTCCCGGAGTGGGAGTATGGTGTAGTTTCTAGTATTGTACGTAGATATATATTTTATTGGGAAGAACATGGGATGCTCTCTGAGGTCAAGCATGGCTTTCGACCAAATTCTCCATGAAAGACTTGGGGGAAACAACCTATATTCTTGTAATCGACTGTTTAGAGACATGGCTAACCGGATGATAGGTTTGTCCCAGACCTTTTATGTATGCAAGGTCCTTAAACGGTTTAAAATGGACAAGTCTAAGAAATGGTTCCGAACTAGGTGACATGGGATACATCTCTCAAAATCTATGTCACATCATAGTGAGTAAGAATGAAAAGAGGTGTTTGGAGTCCCCTACGCTTCAGAATTCGGTAGCCTGATGTACGCAACCTGACTTAGCATACCCTGTAAACGTAGTGAACGAATTCCAAGGTAACCCGGGTTAGAAACATTGGGAAGCAGTACAAAGCATTTTGAAATATCGTACGCAAACTAAGGACATGGTGATTGTTTACGGAGTCGAAGAATTAGAAGCGGATGGGTATACATAGTCGGATATCCAGTCAGACGTACATGACGGAATGTTTACCTTAGGTTTCTTCTATATGCTGAATAGTGGAGCAGTTACTAGGAAAGTTCTAAGCAGAGTACGGCTACTGACTCCACCTTAGAAGGTGAGTATATAGATGCCATTGCCCAAGGTATTTTGATTAAAAACTTCTTGGAAGAACTCGAGGTCGTCCCTGACATAGTGGATTGCCCGCTTCCATTGTGATGCGACAATAGTGGGGCAATTGCACAAGCCAAAAAGCCTAAAGCACAAAGTAAATCTAAACACATAGAATGGAAATACCATATATTGCATGGATTCGTTGAGAACGGCTCGATGACCGTGCATAAACTACCTTCTGCGAAGAACGTGGCAGATTCATTTACCAAACCCTTGTCACATGCAATGCTTTATAGACACATCGACAAAATGTGGTTGAAATATCATAGTACGTGTTAGGAATTAATTGTAGTGTCCTTAGTTAGTATTTGAGTTTTGGGTCAATATTAGTTAATTTATTGTATTTGGGGTCAAATTGTAAATATTTTATTGTTTGAGTCCCAAGCCTTAATATACCAACTCATGTGGTATATAAGGCATCCCATTAACCCTAATTAGGGTTGGTCAAAGTATTTCTTAAAAGTAAGTTCTTAATTTCGGCACACACACAAACACACACTGAAGGTGTTTTAAGAACTTTATCATTTTTAAGCCTTTGATCCTCTCTTGAGTGCGTAATCGGACTAACAAGTGGTATCAGAGCAAGACACGGATCGATCTGTGCAAATCTATACCAATTTCGTTTGATTTCGTCAAGATCGAAAGAGTTTACTAAGCAAATTTTATTTTCGATTTTTTTTCAAGTATTTTGGGTTAGATCTTGCTGTTATTGATGTTTTTAAACCTTTAAATGCTTGATTATCAGTCTTGGCTTGTTTAGGAACTCGTTTAGATTAATTTTCGTCAAGTTTGAGAAATTTCTGGGGAGAAATCGATTGAAATTGGTGTGTTTTAAAGTTGCTGGAAAAATTTCGGGCGTTTCTCTGTTTATTCGCTCGAAGTTCGTTCTTGAACCCGAAAATTAACTCATATTGCCGAATTTCAATTGAAATTCGCCGAAATTGAGAAAATTTTCGATCAGAAAATTGACCGAATTTGAGTAAGCTAAGTTTATTCGCCGAATTTGCTTTCTACTGTTTAAAATTAACGGCGAATTTGGTCGAATTTTAAAATTAAGATTGCCCGAATTTCAACTTAAAATTTTCGGCGAAGTTTTGATTTAAGTCACCCGAATTTCTTAATTCTCGGCGAACTTTTATCAGAAAGTCACCCGAATTTTGATTTTTTTTAATTCTCGACTGAATTTAGTTTACCCGAATTTTGAAAGTAATTTTCGATAAAATTTTTCCTACCTTAATTTAATCCTGAACTTCGGCGAACTTATTTTTGTCACCCGAATTTTGATTTCCTTTGATTTCAAAATTCTCGACAAAGTCTTTTCATCCGAATTTCAGAATTCAAATTTCGGCAACAACTCTACAAGTGCCCGAATTTTATTCTTTAAAATTAAAATAAAAAGTCGAACACTTAAACACAATTTCTTTCCACCAAAATTTACTCAAACTTAACGTTATTCTTAGACGTTATTTTTCGAAACTGACCATTGAGGATTGCAGATCACGACCGTGAACGATCATTAAAAAGCACTCAACTACATCCATGGATTTCATAGCAATCGGAAGCGATAACAGACCCCCAATTCTAACAATGAAAAGGGGGGAGTTCACAGCATGGAGAAATCGATTTGTAAATTTCGTTAGCTCCAAGGACATAGGAAACGAAATCCTAGAGTCCCTCTCGGAAGGACCCATAACATATTGGGTTAATATAGAGGGTGATTCCACAACAAATCCTCCCACCTTACCATCCATTCAGAAAAAATCTCCCACATGCTACACAATGGAAGAAAAGAACAGGGTCAAGGCAGATCGACTTGCACTCAACTATCTCATCCAGGGTATTCACAACGATATCTACATGCAAGTAGATAGCCTCACCACTGCTAAGGAAATGTGGGACGAGATCCATAAGCTGATGCAAGGGACGGAAATGGGAATCAAAGCACGTAAGGCAAACACCCTCGCGGCCTACGATACCTTCAAAGCAAAGCAAGGGGAGGACATAGAGGACACGTATAGACGGTTTATGACTCAAGTCAACGAGATGCGAAAGGTGAACGTTCATCGCTCCAATATGGAATTGAACGTGAGATTCCTTAACTCACTGCAGCCAGAGTGGAGGAAAATAGCCACTCAAATCAGGCAGAACAAAGACCTTGATGAAATCGACATCCACTGCGTTTTCGAGAGCCTCTCTCAACATGCAGACTACGTACATCAAAAATCTGCGGAATCAAAAGGAAAATCAGCAGCAGATCCTCTAGCCTTAGTAACTGATAATAGAGCTAAGAAACCTTCCCGCGCCACAAAGGATAAGGCCGTAAAACTTGAAATCTCATCTGAGGAAGACAACTCAGACTCTTCATCGGATTCCGATCTAAAGGAATTCGAGAAACAAATGGCCCTCATCACTAAGATGATGGGCAGAAAATTCTTTAAGAAGTCTTCCTCCTCTTCCAACAAACAACGAGTTTCATCTTCTCATCAACCTCAACAAACTCCGCATCGGCCCGAACAAAAATCCCTACCTGAGCCTCCAAAATGCTATAATTGTGGGAAGGCAGGACATTGGGCCAGGGACTGTTTCCTTCCCAAGAAGAAGAACGAAGACTACTACGCCAAAAAGCTCAAACTGTCCAAAATGAAGAAAGCTGGCGTAGCCCTGCTGGCGGAGCAAGCTGAATGGTACGATGACACTTCTGAGGATGAACCCGAGAACATGGCTCTAATGGCGTTTGTGGAAGAAGAAGCTGGTGATGCAGAAGGAGCCGAGACGGAGAGCAATGACGAAACTGAATCATCCGAGGACATTGAGGTAGAAAATATAGACTTCTACAGACATAAAATTAAGAATAAGAACAGCTTCCGAAAGGAACGCTAAGTAGGAAGTCTACATATAAAATATGGCCACGAATGACATCATCTTGGCCAAAACACAAAATTTGGTCATTGACTAGAAAATAAACTAGCTACTTCAGAAAAATCACTAGAATTAGCTGAAGCTAATCTAGTAAAATCTGAAGAAAAAGTAGTTTCCCTGACATCAAAACTGACCGTGCTTGAGCATATCCAGAATTCTCCATTAGAACACTTGCAAAAACTAGAAGCTCTGGAAAAGAAAAACGCAACAAATTATCAATGTGTGCTCAAACACTTAGGTGAAAAAGCAACTCTCAGATGTCATTTAGAAAATGCATCTGAGAAAATCTCGAAGCTTGAATCCGAGACTAATATGCTGAATGCAAATATTAGTCAATTAACCACTAGCCTGCGAATTAGTGAAGAAGAGCGTATTGGTAAAACAGATCAATACAATCTTCTAATGGAGGAACGTAAGAAGCTTTACTCCAAAATCAAAAGTCTGGAGGACCTCCTTACGAAAAGGGGACAAACCGACAAAACGATTTTCTTGAATCAGCCTAAGGACACGAGATTTTACAATCCACGTGAGGGCTTAGGCTTTAAGCCAAACCAACAAACCACTGATAAACGGCCGCTTGCTCTTTACAATGCTGCATACCTAGGACTAGGAATACCTAGCTTGTTAGCCTTTCTCAGATCATCTGAAGAAGAAGATAACCTAGAACAGGAAAAGCGCAAGACCAAAAGCAAGGCCGAAATATCCTTGGATTACAAGGAAATCAACGATAGTTATGGAACTAGGGAAATTCCTCTTTCAAATGACTATCTACAAATGTTTCCCCATCCTCCCTCTGAATCTGATCAGCCCATGACAGAAATATCTAGCTCAAAGAACTCAGATCTTTGCAGAATTTACATTCCCCAAAAGATCAAGAATATTCAATCCACGATAGAGCTCGAACGGAAAATATTTCAAGCTGAAAAGGAGAAACTCCTTGAGAGAATTTCCTCACTTGAAAATCAATCATATGCTGATCTCGCTAAATCTTCTAAGTCGGAGTCTGTTATTATAACACCAATAGATTCCTCATCCATGAAGAATAGGCTAAATAAGAAGATTATCATTCAAGCAACAGCTAACATCCCTTCACCATCTATGACAGATCTGAGACGGACAGAGACTGCTGGGAAGAAAAATTCAGGAACGCAAGAGAAGGATGCCAAAATCTTTGATAAAAAGACGAAGCAAAATTTGACTAGTGTTTCTGATTTAAAATTATTTCCAAAAACATTTAGAAATCTTTCTTCATGTAGTTCGAACAATGCTTCCGCTTATTCCCGTATTTCTTCCAAAACCAGTTCTGTTAAGACTGTCAGTGATTATATTACCTACGATAGGTGTATAGCTATGAATGCTAAATTTATACGTCGTAGAAATATGATTTCAGGAACACACACGAAAACGGTTCTACCATCCAAAACGTCCAACCTAAAAGTTGACGAAAAGGTAGCTAGAACATTCAGAAGGCCAACTCTCACTGAAACAAAAACTAAAGCTCAAGCTTTAGAGAAAAAGGCCAAAAACGTGACCAAAACAGATCCAAAAATATCTGAGCAATCGAAAACCCGAGCTGAAGCTAAGGGAAAAGATTGCAAACAAATCTGGGTAGTTAAAACAGTGCTTGCTGCATGCACAAAGCTCTGTTTTCCATTAGGGGTAACAAAAATTTGGGTACCGAAAAACTCAGGAAAGATACAAGCCAACCCGGTACACAATTCACCCAATCTTGCATGCACCTCAACCTCTGCAAATGATAGAAGACCCGTAATAAACGGGATCTCTAACACTGCTTAATCTTATCTTGCAGATAAGTCATGTGTGGTACTTAGACTCGGGTTGCTCCACACACATGACCGGAAGAAAAGAACTGCTGAGCAACTACACAGAGAGATTTGGTGGAAATGTGCGATTCGGGAACAACCACTCAGCTCCCATCCTGGGTCACGGTGATATCATACATCAAAATCTCTTAATTAAGGATGTTTCATATGTTGATGGCTTAAGCCACAATCTTTTCAGTATAGGACAGTTCTGTGATCGTGGACTCACGGTCAACTTCCATACTGAAGGATGTAGTGTAAATGGTGGTAACGGTAAACCATTACTCACTGGAACTAGAAAATCCAATCTTTACACCATCAATCTTAGAACCGTTCATCAATCCCGAGCCATTTGCCTGTTGAGTAAAGCATCTCTTCAACAGAACAATTTATGGCATCAACGATTATCTCACCTAAATTTCAAGACTCTAAGTCAACTTCAAAGAGATAATCTTGTACAGGGATTGCCTGCCTTGAAATATCACAAAGAGCATCTCTGCTCAGCATGTGAGTTAGGAAAAATGCGAAAAGCATCCCACAAATCAAAACAAACTGCCTCAACCTCACGACCACTCGAGATTCTTCATATGGACCTCTGTGGACCAATGAGAATTGAGAGCATAAATGGACGACGTTACGTACTAGTAATAGTGGATGACTTTTCTAGGTTCACCTGGACCAAATTTTTAAGAACAAAGGCAGAAACTCCTGACTTCATAATTGCTTTTGTGAAAAAGACACAGAATTTGTCGGGCTTACAAATTCGTATAATTCGCTCAGATAATGGGACTGAATTTAAAAATCAGTTACTGAGCGAATTCTACCAATCCCTAGGGATCTCCCAACACTTCTCTGCTCCTAAAACTCCTCAACAAAACGGAGTCGTAGAAAGGAGGAATAGGACCCTAGTTGAAGCTGCTAGGACTATGCTTATTCACTCTAAACTTCCTCACTTTCTATGGGCTGAAGCAGTCAGTACTGCCTGCTTCACCCAAAATAGGACAATAATTCACAAACGCTTTGGAAAGACTCCATATGAAATATTGAATGGAAGAATCCCCAATATAGGATTTCTTCGCGTTTTCGGATGCATTTGCTACGTAGCAAATGACAGGGAAAACCGAGGAAAATTTGATGCTAAGGCATTAGAGGCAACTTTCATTGGGTATTCTCTAGAATCTAAAGCATATCGAGTCTACCTTAAGAAGCGGAGAACGGTCATGGAAAGCTCCAATGTGACCTTCAATGAAACACCCTTAATGGCTTCTGAACAAATCAGTCCAGAACCCGGACTTATTAGAGTGTTGACTGATGATCAACACATTCCCACACCTGTGGAAGAGACATCAGCCTCAAATTCCTCAAAAGACATGGAATTAAGTATCCTTTTTGAGAAAATTTACTCTAACCCATGTCAACAATTAGTCTCACGACAATCCATCCAAGATGGTGACACAAGCAGTCCACATATGGTAGAACCAATAGTGAACTGTGAAACTTCACAAGAACCAGAATTAGATGTCACCAATGATTTAGGAATCGAAGTGTCTGTTGAAAACGACTCTTCCGAAGAGACCTTAGAAAATGAGACAAACCCTCCCGTTGAGGTCTCCATTTCTACGGAAAATGAAATCGCGTCCACAATAAACGAGACAACCTCTCAACCACTTCCTCATGAAAGAAAGTGGACACGTGCTCATCCCGTAGAACAAATTATTGGAGACCCTCTCCAAGGAATAAGCACTAGATCCTCAACTACTCACGAAGGACTATTTACCTGCTTTTTGAGCCAAATAGAACCTAAAAGAGCCAAACAAGCATTGGAAGATCCTGATTGGATTATTGCAATGCAAGAAGAGATAAATCAGTTCGATAGATTACAGGTCTGGAGACTAATCCCGAAACCCCTTGGCAAAACCATTATTGGTACCAAATGGGTTTTCAAGAATAAGAAGGATGAAAATGGGATAGTAATAAGAAACAAAGCTCGACTCGTAGCTAAGGGGTATAATCAACAAGAAGGAATTGATTACGATGAAACCTTCGCCCCCGTAGCTCGACTCGAAGCCATTAGGTTATTCCTTGCTTATGCTGCCCATAAAAACTTCACCGTATTCCAAATGGATGTCAAGACTGCGTTTCTTAACGGAGTCTTGAAAGAAGAAGTTTATGTGGAACAGCCCGAAGGATTCGTGAGCTCAACTCACCCTGACTATGTCTACAAGCTAGATAAAGCCTTATACGGACTCAAACAAGCCCCTCGAGCTTGGTATGATGTTCTTTCTGACTTTTTGGTCAAGTCAGGCTTCGAAAAAGGAAAAATTGACACAACCCTTTTCATCCAACGCACACGTAAAGATATTCTCTTAGTCCAAATCTATGTAGATGATATTATTTTCGGATCTACTAATTTAAAGCTGTGTGACCAATTTGGAGAACTTATGAAAACTAAGTTCGAAATGAGCATGATGGGTGAACTCAACTTTTTCTTGGGTTTACAAGTCAAGCAACTTTCGGACGCAATTTTCATAAGTCAAACCAAATATATCCATGACATCTTGAAAAAGTTTGACATGGAAAATTGTACTACAAAAAGTACCCCTATGTCCCCCTCATGCCAACTTGACTCGGATCCTCTTGGGAAACCAGTCAATCCAACCCTTTATAGAGGAATTATAGGTTCATTACTTTACTGACAGCTAGTAGACCGGATATCATGTTCTCGACATGTCTATGTGCCCGATTCCAAGCTAATCCCAAAGAATCGCACCTCATAGCCGTGAAGAGAATCATGAAATATCTCAAAGGAACACCTAATCTCGGACTTTGGTATCCCAAAGGTTCCGGGTATAATCTCGTCGGATATTCTGATGCCGACTATGCAGGGTGCAAGATGGACAGAAAAAGCACCTCGGGTGGAGCACAATTTCTGGGAGACAAACTAATTAGTTGGTCATCTAAGAAACAAAATTGTGTCTCTACCTCAACTGCTGAAGCAGAATATGTAGCTGCAGCAAGCTGTTGCTCTCAAATCTTGTGGATGCGTACGCAACTACGAGATTATGGGTTCGATCTTAATCATATACCCATATATAGTGACTCAAAGAGCGCAATTGCTATCACATGTAACCCTGTCCATCACTCTCGCACTAAACACATAGATCTTCGTTATCACTTTATAAAAGATCATGTTGAAAAGGGCACTATCGATATGTATTTTGTAAGTACAGAACTTCAACTTGCAGATTAATTTACAAAGGCTCTGGATGAAAAACGATTCCATTTCCTAGTTTCTAAGTTGGGCATGTTGAATTTTCAACACTGACCTATAGTGCCTCATGACCTTTTATTTAGTAGACAAATTAATTCTACATGCAAATTTTAAAAGGGTAGTTTTTATTTCATATTTATTAAGGGGGAGCATATTTCATTTTCATTAAGGGGGAGTTCATATTTCATATTTATTAAGGGGGAGCATATTTCATTTTTATTAAGGGGGAGCTTATTTTTATTACGGGGGAGTATATATCATTTTATTGAGGGGGAGCTCTTTGACATAATATAAAATTTCGGAAGTCCAATTTTGGACTAACAGTGAAGAAATTCGGCCAATTTCAATTTCACTCGCCGAATTTCAAATTCGGGGTCACTTTTGGTCAATACTAATTTCGATCGCCGAATTTCATATAATTTTCACTTAATCAGAACGAATTTCGGCGAAACTCAATTTTAACATGCCGAATTTCATTCACCCGAACTTTTGCACAGTAACCCCTATTTATCTCACTACTCGCCCGAATTTCATTATTTACCCTAAATTTACAAGTTAACGCCCGAATTTCAGAAAATTTACTCTCGAATTTAAATTCGCGCAAACACAAAATCTTCAAATCAAATCTCTTCAACTTCGATTTTACTACAGAAGGTAATGGCGACCCCGAATCTGCAATTTATTTGCCAAAATTTCATCCAAATCCCGATGGAATCGACCTATTTTAATTTTTAGGTTTCGGGCGAAATTCGGGTAAAATTTAAATTTTCATCCGAATTTCTGCTTTTCAATCCAAAATTCGGCGAATTTCTACTGTTCACTCGAAATTCGGCGAATTTCTACTGTACCCCGACTCCTCACAGTCGAATTCCATCGCCCGAATTTGTCAATTTCGGCAAATTCAATTTTAAAGACAAGCACCCGAATTTGATGAATGATGATAACAAATTCGATTTAATTTTCACTTACCCGAACTTCATCAAATTCGGCGAACAAAACTTTTCAAATCCAAATTCGGCCAAATCAAACTTCGAGTTTTAAACTTTTCAATGTACTCTTAGCCGAATTTGTGAACTTCGCCGCTTGTATTTCAAAAGTATATCTTATTTACTTAAGCAAATTTCGGGCACTTTCATATAAAATTTTTCAAGTCCGAAATTTTTTCTAAGTAACATTTTTATCTACTCTGCCTAGTCTAACAATTTTCTGTGTTTCTTCTTAGCAGATTACATAAACATGTTGAGACAAATTGACGAAGTCTTTCCTCAAAGTCAATGGGCCACTAAACTACCCAACAACCCGGCCATTGACTTTGACAACATCACGGTCCCGCACCGATAATACTCGAAATCCTTCGTCACCATCCTCTACACACCGCCCTCACCATTACGGAATCGGCCCCAGAAGTATACGCACAACAGCTATGGGCCAACCTACAACCATCAACTTCAAAAACCCCTCCAACCTCACTTACCTCACAAATAGACCAAACACCCATAATCCTCACCCCATCCATACTACGCCGTATCTTAAACCTACCTCACAGCCTAATATATAACCCACCACCCACGGAGGAAGAATTGAAAACCGACTTCCTCCTAATGGGATATCGCCCAGACATCCATAAATCCCTACACCTACCCGATTTCTGCGCCAAGGACATTCCACAACCTTGGCGCACACTCTTTCTCATAATAAACAAATGCCTATCACCCAAGCACTCAGGCCCAGATCGCTGTAACCGCAACATTATGATCATCTTCCACGGTGTCATCTTTAATAAAAATTATGACATCGTGCAGTTGATCTGGGCCGATATCCTTGACCAACTCCGCCGAAGGGACTTATCCACCAAAAATAAAACCCGACAAGTCCTTCCCTACCTTCGGTGGTTTCCAGTGATAATAACCCACTTTCAAGACCTACACCCCGAGATAACCCGTCGACCGAGATCGGAGGGATACCAAATTCCCAAGCTAGCATCCCTCCATTCTTCCAAATCCAAATTTGATCTCGAGTCGATGCGGATCCCTGACCACCTCCTACAAATCGCTAATCCTTCCAACCCAATAGTAGCGAGGTACCTCCAATCCATCACCCTTGAAGACACTCCTATGGTTCGACAAAACCCAGTCGAACCTACCCCGGGAATTAGCCTACCCCAGCCTCAGTTAGGTCTAGGACGCCGCTTCCCCTCCTCGTTCCTCACGAAAAACAAAACGAGGGGAAGACGTAAGACGCATACAGGAGCGTCGCACCAAACAAAAACATGATCGACCTCCTCAGTCCTCTAACCCACTACAAAGCCGGGCCGAACCCGTAGGAACAGGAGACGACACGATCGTCTCCCGAGTAGCAGTCGTGCCATCAGGCCCAAGCACGCAAATAACCCTTCCAACCCATTCGGTCGTCTCCCAACAGACGACCGTCTCAATAGCACCGGAGGAGCCACGACAACCATCATTGCCTTATTCGGAGGCAATAGATGTTGAATTAAGCAGTTCACTTCCTCCGACTGCGCCCTCCTTGATCACAGGTCTAGTGTCCGCACCAACTAAAATTTTTTCCATTTCTAGGACACATACACTATTTTCCGCACCTCTAAGTCTTCCAGACTTAGACAGAACGCTCTCTGACGTCACTCTGGGGTTAATCTCCGAGGGACTGAGCGGAAGCCCCGAAACGATCAACATCCCACCAGTCGTCTCGGGCCAACGGTCTGAGTTTGTCTTAGCACCGTTGCCACCGGTGTGCCTTGGTGGCCCCGGAAGACCCACTACAGTGGGCGGCACGTCAGAAATCTACTCTGACGTCGCGACAACGGCACGCCTCAGTGGCTCCGTTTTATTTCCCGATCCGTTTGTGACGGAGTCTCGGCTACGATCTTTTGGCGACGAACTAGTGGAAAAAGTCCGGGCCATGATCGAAACATCAAGACAAGACAAAGGCAAGACTCCAGTCACACACGAGACAGCTGCTGCTGTTCCTTCACTCACACAACCAGAAGAAGGACCGTGGGACGTGCCCATTGAAGAACTCTTCAACATTCTTTTGGCACGTATCCGGTCGGCGCCACACCTGACACCGAAGGAGAAAGAAATCCAGAGGCTGATTGACCCCACCAGCTGCCGAACACAAGCCGGGGGCCTATCTGGATCGCGGGACGACCCTGAAGACGAGGACCGTCCCGAGGGGGAGAACCGACAGCGTGTAGTCGAATCCCTCACCAGCAGCAGCCAACAACCAAAACAGTCCAAACAGTCCAAGAATCCAACCCGCTGGATACCTCAAGCTCAAAAGGCAAAACAAAACAAGTCTCCAGCACCACAATAATATTCCCTACCATGGAGATCTCAACCACAACCGAACAAAATACACAAGAGATCTCCAATACACTTTCCCTTTCGACACCCACTCCAGTCACTATAAGCCTTAGCTCACCAAGAACCTTCTACCGACAAAGTCCACCTCAAGCCACATCTATTGACCTCCAAATCTCGGAAGAAATCAGCCAACTCTACAATCCACATGATGTGGTAGAGAAATATATATTTGAAGAAGGATGGCTGAAGCAACCGATGGACCTCCAGCTCGAAGCCAGATTTCGAGAAAACGCCAGACTATTCCTCGAAAAGGCGTCGATAAGCCTGGTGAAAGTCCATGAAGATGAGGAGCTGGAAGATCTGCAAAGTGACCTCCCCGATCTACCGGAACTACTCAAACATCAAGTCCAAAATGAGGATGCTCCACTTCTCATGTCAAAGATCGGGGCAACGGTCGATCTTCCGTGGCAAAACGTCAGAATCTTAGTTCCATACCAAGAAGAGATAAGGAAAAGAATCTGGCGTAAAGAGGATCAGCTCGTCAAATTGAACGAGCTGGAGCTACGTGGGATGACGCACCTGTCAGAGCGCAGAGCCAATCTCTACCTTCTTTCCCTAAGACGTCTTCATATGTTCTTAGGGAAAGGAAATGATCTGGCTGCTCTCAGGCGAGAGGAAAAGCAGAGGCCCCGAATACAAGCCGTAGAAAGAGTTGGAATAGATCGGCTCGGGACCTTCCTACTAAGCGTCTACCACGTAGTGAGGGAAGACGGTACAAGAGAGACCTTGACAGAGGCTGACTTCCCGTACATCAGAGCTGAAGACATCTCACAGATGATTGGAAGCTACCGATACGTGGGAACGCTGCAGGACCAGGACGTCAAATTAGGATACATGACGATCAAAAGGTTCATGCTCCGACAAATCAAGTACGGAGCGACGCACGACCTGCAGCTAGCACTGGAGTCAAATGTCAGAAAGGTCAACCTCACCAAACCATCATTCGAGCTCCCTGAACAAGTTGAATATGGTGAAGGCCACGTGTTCGAAAGTGAAGATCCAGCGGTGGTCTACATCAACTACAAGGGAGAAAAGCGAATATTGAAGACATCGGAGATACCAAAATTCTCCGACGGAACGCTCCTCATCATACGAGAGAAGTTGAGGAGCATACTGGATAAGATGGAAGGTGAAGGACCGGACACAAAAGCCAAGATACTGAATATGCTGAACAACATACAAGAAAGGCTTTCGTTCCGGAGGGAAATAAGGACGTACGAGCACAAGCTTGGACTACGGAAATCCGTGTACGCCCTGCAACGACCCAAAGGCTCAAAGAAACAGACAAAGACGAAGAAAGGACACTAAGGGGGAGAATGTTAGGAATTAATTGTAGTGTCCTTAGTTAGTATTTGAGTTTTGGGTCAATATTAGTTAATTTATTGTATTTGGGGTCAAATTGTAAATATTTTATTGTTTGAGTCCCAAGCCTTAATATACCAACTCATGTGGTATATAAGGCATCCCATTAACCCTAATTAGGGTTGGTCAAAGTATTTTTCTTAAAAGTAAGTTCTTAATTTCGGCACACACACACAAACACACACTGAAGGTGTTTTAAGAACTTTATCATTTTTAAGCCTTTGATCCTCTCTTGAGTGCGTAATCGGACTAACAGTACGTGGCTTTAAGTGCAAGTGAGAAACTGTTGGGAATGAGCCAATGAAATGTCATTTCGAGAATTAGAGAAATTAGAGTTACAACCTATGAATATTCCGATTCGTATTATTGTTATCGAATAAATATATTTCGATTTTTTTTCATTCTAAGTAAGAAAGTAATTTGTTTATCACACAATCTCTTATCTTAACATTCAATAAGAAAGATAAATAAATAAAAATCCTAACATTGTGGAAGTTTAGTCATCGATTCTGCTAGGCATAGAGGGGACACCGATGGTCTATTAGCCTCAAGTGTTGAATTAGTGCACAAGTGTCAATCCCCATTAGGATGACCAGATTGATTAGGGTGACCGGAATGTGTCATTCATTCACTTGGAAATGTGAGAGCTAGTGACATTGATACATGATTAATCAGGGGATTGTCTGTATTTGGACTCTGACTCATTGTCTTAACTCTTAATCGATCGAATTCAGGGAAAGTCAACTGATCGATCGACTGAGTATAATAGGTTGTGTGACCCTCAGACCGAGGAGGGTCAACACGGAGTTGACTTCGGGTCTTACTTGCCACTAGTTGGCTGGGCTCGATTTACATGTGTATGGATGGGCAACAATGCGGTCTTGACAACAAAGTGGGATTGCCGGCTTGAATTGCCGAGCACGATTCACTGCTTCAATTAAATCGATGTGTATGTCCTTTCGAGAATGCAAAATTACAGAAGTCTTCGACATAAGCATTAAAATAACTCATGTTGGGACAATGTGTGTTGTTTTATAATTTCACTAGTAGAAAATTATCGTAGCCGTGTTTAATGAGTTTGGCGAGGCATTTTTCTCACGGACTGGGACATCCAGTGAAAGGTTTGTACGTAGATACTATATTCTATAGTTCGTTCGTGAATTTAAACATAAGATCTAAAATTCGTACTCAACTCGGGAAAC
This sequence comes from Linderniella brevidens, assembly GCA_004919715.1. NCBI lineage: Eukaryota > Viridiplantae > Streptophyta > Magnoliopsida > Lamiales > Linderniaceae > Linderniella > Linderniella brevidens. The sequence continues at coordinate 9,173,175 of SWDC01000151.1, read as the reverse complement.
GGTTCGGTACCATTTGATAGGCGCGTACCAAACCCTAGGATTCCTCCAAGTGTCGAGTGAGACGAACCAAGAGGGTCGGGCTTAAAAAGGATAACCAATGTGTGTCAATTGATAGAGAGAATGAATTCAAAAGAGCTTTCCGGTTGGAACCGAAAATAATAAATTGATTTGGGACTTAGCCAAAATTAATAAATTAACTTTTGCTTGGCCGAAATTAAGAATTTTGGTGGAAGATTATTTTTATTTTATTATTAGATAATAAAAATATTCGGAGGGTAAAATTGGTATTGTGCCTACAAGAATAAAATGGTATTTTACCTTATAAGTTTCGAAAATCTTAATATCAGAGATATTATATATACATATAAATTGGAAGTTTATATTTATATTAGATATATTTTCTCGAAAATTATATATTTTGTTAAATATAATTTTTTTTAAAAGATTTGATTTGGAGAGAATATCGCAAGGAGATCATATCTCAACCACCTTCGTGCTTTAGGGTTTCGACAATCTAGAAATACCGTCATATGCATTTTCGAAAATAACATTTTATCTCTAGAGCAAAAATAAAAAAACACAAAGCTCGGGATTCTCTTGTTGGTCGAAATTTCTCTTGCCATCCAAAGAAAATTCCCGGATCGGACAGACCACGGGATCGCATGATTCTCTTGACATCCCTAGCGACACGCGCGTATCGAGCCGATGATGAAGTAAGCGAGCCATCAACCGTTGCTAGGTATCATGGCTTGTACCCAACTTATTTGTGGTTTAAGGGTGTTTAAGTGTTGTCAATGTCCGCGCACATCCGAGCGATCCTAGGGAACCGAGGTGGCCGAAAATATTTTAAATTCCACACGTTATAGGGGAACTTGAATTTCGGAAATCCTCCGGTCGATCCCCAACATCCTTGAGGATGGTGACTTGAACATTTATGGGAGGTCATCCAAAAGCATCAATGGAATTCTCGACTTCTCCTATCTCAAGTGCTCAAGACAAGCTAAACACCAATGGACTTGAGAATATGTTGGTCGAACTGGCAAAGAGAGGGAGGGCCAAATCGACAGAGACGGAACGAGGCCAAGCCGGCCGCGACGAATCAAGCCAATCTTGCCCTTACGTCAAGCCCTGATAGCCAAAATGGCCGACATGTACAAACGTCGTCCATCGCGTTACAGTGATAACTCTTGCTTGGAAAGAAAAACCAAGATAATCTATGAATAAGGGAACATGGAGGAAGCAGAAGAGATACTACAAAGGAAACGTATAATATCTAAGGCACGACCTCAATACAAAAACATCATCGCCACAACGTGAAATAAAGGTGTTTAACACACCCTCAAGTGACTAAATTGAAAGGAGAACCAACTAATAGGTTATCTGACTAAGAGTTGACGTCATCTCCCCTTGCCAGTCTCGTCTCGACCTCCTCACCTATCTCAGGCTCCAGTGGATTGGTCTCTTTGTGCTCCGACTCAGCCGCATTGTCTTCCCTATAGAAAGGAAGAACGTCAGGTGCCATCGCGGAAAGCCTAGTGGAGGTTCACGAAGGCAAATGGATGAGTCTCCACTGTCTAGCCCCAGTACGAATCTAGGTGAGACAACCATCTAACCACGATCAAACAAATGAAGAGAGACATAGGTAAGTTGCGCGCTAAGAACGTAATCTCGAGAAATAGCGACCTTCAAGGAGGTGTGCGCCTTCCTCTCTCGTAACAGCTCATCACGAAGATTGGTCATTTCCAGCTCCTTGGCGGCTAACTCATTCCTCTAAGACAATCACAGAACTGCTGGTTTCATCCACCTGTTGTTGTTTGGCTAATGAGTTATGAATGCTCGCCCATGCGAGCGAAAATGCACGCGGGATACGAAAATCAAAACATCATAAAATGAGAAATTTGAAGGAAAGAAAGCACAATGGAGATACTTGTGTGTGAGCTGTAGAAAACTTCTTGAGGAACTCCACGCCCTTGATACCATATAGGAACTTGTGATCCACCTTCATCATTAAGCTCCCCATGTACAAGTACGAAACGTCGTCCTCGACGCCCTCACCACGAAAAGAAGGACGAGGATATGCAGTCAACGGTAGAGTAGGGTGAGGAACCCGACCTTTGACCGTTGTCTTGGCCCTCTTGGTGGTTGGTTCCTCCGGAACTAGAGGAGCATCTCGCAACCCCTTCCAAACATGATGCCCCTTTCCGGGGAGCCTTAGCCGAGGGAGTGCTCAACTTCTCCCATCGCCATTAAAGCAGCCTTATATGTTCTATCATCTGCCAAACAACAAGGCATCAACACGAAACAATAAGGATTAAAGAGGAAGCAAACGAAACCCCGAAGGTATACCTAGGTCCATGATTGCCAGATGTCTCCTCGAGCTAAAGCGGAAGTAACACAACAAGGACTCTCTAAGATGATATGGTGCCGAGAAAGAGAAGAATATTGGAGGAGATAAGGTCGAAACCTTCACCCGATGTCACATGGGGCAGCCCACTGCGTGAACTTACTTATGCCAATAGGCCCTGGACGTGACATATCCCTCCAAGACTTTGGACTTTCCGTCTTTGGATGGTTCTTCTGGGGGCTCGAGCGGATCAGTTGAGAACCGAGGATTATCCCTCGTAGAATAACAACAATAAGCCAAATTTCTCTTGGACACTTTCTCGCACCTGTCAAAGGGGCTTCAATACACTACTTGCTCCATATATGGGGAACAAGGAACAACCCTAGGACATCCTTAATCATCCGAACCACTTCTACTACCAAGAGACTCGTTATAACCATCTCTCAAATGCGAGATCGAAGACAATGATATAACCGTTGAGAAGACGACTATATAAAAAGGGGAGACCAATAGAAGAAAGGGCGAGCTCAGTTAGACAGTGGACTATGGCGAAAACAGTCGATGGTCGGACGGTGGCGGGGGGAATAAATGTGGCAGCTCTTTTATGACTTGAAAATGAGAGCTAAAACACTCGGTTTGGATATTCTTCTGTTGTGATAAATCAATGCCCTTCAAAAATTTTCCTTGTAAATGGATTATAAAACGCCACTTCATCGATCCAAGTGAAGGAATACAGAGAGAGAAAAAAAGAGTTAAGGGCCCACATTAATGAAGGAAACAAAAAGTTGTTCTTGCATTGAGGAAGTCACTCCGAAATTCCTCGAGAATAATCACTCTAGATGAATCATTCAAAAGATGTCACTCGGGAATCACTTGGGGAAAAAACGCTCTCGGAAATAAGCACTCGAAAGAAGTTTATTGGAAAGTAATCATTTGGGAACCACTTGAGAAGTCGCGAAGATAATCCTAATGGATCACCTTGTGAATATATCTAATTGAAGGTAAAGGGCCCCGTGTCCTCACCAAAAAATCATACATTCGCTCATATGTGCCTTGAGTTTACTCGGAAGCTCTTCCAAGTAATCACCATGAGCTATATTGTTCTTCAGCTTGAAAATAAATCCTAGTATGCCACATTGGCTTTCATATTGTAAATATTTTATTGTTTGAGTCCCAAGCCTTAATATACCAACTCATGTGGTATATAAGGCATCCCATTAACCCTAATTAGGGTTGGTCAAAGTATTTTTCTTAAAAGTAAGTTCTTAATTTCGGCACACACACACAAACACACACTGAAGGTGTTTTAAGAACTTTATCATTTTTAAGTCTTTGATCCTCTCTTGAGTGCGTAATCGGACTAACACTAGGCCATCCATAATCTTCTTGGCATTTTCAATCTGCATCGGAGTTACCTCAAACCTCGGATTGTTTCTGAACTACAGACCCTTTGCTCAGTTCTAGCTGACTCTTCCTCTCTTCGACAAGAAGCTCAGTTTCGGACAAATCTTTTTTTTATCGTCCAACCTCGGCTTGATGGCGGTTCCGGCAGCAAGTACAATGGGAGTGCATGCTCCATTTGGATCTTGATGGACTCGGTTGTGGGTATATCTCTCACTCTGTTCTATTTCTCTGTTTGGATATATATTTTGTTAAATATAGTTTTTTAAAAAGATTTGATTTGGAGAGAATATCGCAAGGAGATAATATCTCAACAACCTTCGTGCTTTAAGGTTTCAACAATCTACAAATACTGTCATATGCATTTTCAAAAATAACATTTTATCTCTTGAGCAAAAAGAAAAAAACACAAAGCTCAGGATTGTCTTGTTGGTCGAAATTTCGCTAGCCATCCAAAGACATCTCGGATTGTACACACCACGGGATCGCGTGATTGTCTTGACATCCCTAGCCACACGTGCGTATCGAGCCGAGGATGAAGTAAGCGAGCCATCAACCGTTGATAGGTATCATGGCTTGTACCCAACTTAGTTGTGGTTTAAGGCTGTTTTTTAGTGTTGTCAATGTCCGCCCACATCTGAGCCATCCTAGGGAACCGGGGTCGCTGAAAATATTTTAAATTCCACACGTTACCGGGGAACTTGGATTTCGGAAATCTTCCGGTCGATCCCCAACATCCTTGAGGATGGTGACTTGAACATTTATAGGATGTCATCCAAAAGCATCAATGGAATTCTCGACTTCTCCTATCTCAAGTGCTCAAGACAAGCTAAACACCAATGGACTTGAGAATATGCTAGTCAAACTGGCGAAGACAGGTGAGGGCCAAATCGACAGAGGGAGAACGAGGTCAAGCCAGCCGCGACGAACTCAAGACAAGCTTGTCCTTGCGTCAAGCCATGATATCCAAAATGGCCGACCTGTATGAACGTCGTCCATCGCGTTACTGTGATAATCTCTTGCTTTGAAAGAAAAACAAAGATTATCTATGAATAAGGGAACATGGAGGAAGCAAAAGAGATACTACAAAGGAAACATATTGAGATCGTATAATATCTAAGGCACGGCCTCAATACAAAAACATCATCGCCCCAACGTGAGATAAAGGTGTTTAACACACCCTCAAGCGACGAAATTAAAAGGAGAACCAAATAATAGCAACATCTGACTAAGAGTTGGCGTCATCTCCCTGTGCCAGTCCCATCTCGACCTCCTCACCTATCTCAGGCTCCAGTGGATTGGTCTCTTTGTGCTCCGACTCAGCCGCATCTTCCCTATAGAAAAGAAGAACGTCAGACGCCATCGCGGAAAGCCTAGTGGAGGTTCAGGAAGGCAATGGGATGAGTCTCCACAGTATAGCCCCCAGTACGAATCTGGGTGAGACAACCATCTAACCACGATCAAGCAAATGAAGAGAGGCATAGGTAATTTGCGCCCGAGGAACGTAATCTCGAGAAATAGCGAGCTTCAAGGAGGTGTGCGCCTTCCTCTCTCGCAACAGCTCGTCACGAAGATTGGCCATTTCCAGCTCCTTGGCAGCTAACACATTCCTCTAAGACAATCACAAAACTGGTGGTTTCATCCACCTATTGTTGTTTGGCTAATGAGTGATGAATGCTCGCACATGCGAGCGAAAATGCACGCGGGATACGAATATCAAAAGATCAGAAATAATACATTTGAAGGAAATGAAGCACAATGGAGATACTTGTGTGTGAGCTGCAGCAGACTTCTAGAGGAAATCCACGCCCTTGATACCATATAGGAACTTGTGATCCACCTTCATCAGAAGCTCCCTATGTACAAGTACGAAACGTGGTCCTCGACGCCCTCACCAAGAAAAGAAGGACGAGGATAAGCGGTCAGTGGTAGAGTAGGCTGCGGAACCCGACTTTAGACCATGGTCTTGGCCCTCGTGGTGGTTGGTTCCTCCGGAACTAGAGGAGCATCTCGCGACCCCTTCCAAACATGATGCCCCTTCGGGGGAGCCTTAGCCGAGGGAGTGCTTAATTTCTCCCATCGCCATTATAGCAGCCTTATCGGTTCTATCGTCTGCCAAAAAACAAGGCGTCAACACAAAACAAAAAGGATCAAAGGGGAAGTAAACAAAACTCCCAAGGTATACCTAGGTCCATGATCGCCAGATGTCTCCTCGAGCTAAAGCGGAAGTGGCACAACAAGGACTCTCTAAGATGATATGGTGCTGAGAAGCACCTCCCTCGAACTACATCAAGGAAATCCTCTACCAATGTCAGAGGATCGGGCGAGAAAAATATCTGGTGGATGGCTTGCTCCGCCCAAAGTAATGGGGAAACCTATCGTCGTGATACTTTGGGGAAGGCTTCACAAAGAAGTATGATAGGTTCTAAATTATCCAACCGAAATAATTTACGAAGAACCGATTAAGGATTACCCGGAGATTATGTAGCAGAAGCGATTAGGGTCCATTCAACTAGAGTGAGAAGTACAATGAAAAACACTTGAGTTACTAAAATCTTCTCTCTGACTTTCGATTCTTCTTTTCTCGAATGCCAACTATACACATTACATTCTTATGTGTACAAGTATATATACAATCTATATATGGTATATTTCTTTAAGTAGACCTAAACTACTGCAAATTACAAGTTATCCCAAGACCACTTTACATTGTAAGACAAAGATAACATTAGTAACACAATAAAATTGCCCCAACAAACTACTAAGTTATCTACCCCTTGTGAGTCTTTGGATAACCCACAACTAACTGAATAATGACGGCTAATGAAAAAAGGGGCTAAATGAATTTGAAGCCAATTGACTAGCATTAACTCGATTGTAATGGCAATCATCGAGGATGAAAGGAGGAATGAGAGAACTAAGGCCCATGTTGACTTGATCCTTAAAGAAAGTGTTAAAGCCCTCGGGAGGGGAAACTAATCCGACCCTTGGGATAGATGCTCAGACCTCATAGCCCTTAGCAATACCCGCTTAGACCCAAAGGAGAAGAATATCGGAGGAGGTAAGGTCGAAACCTTCACCAGATGTCACATGGGGCGGCCCACTACGTAAACTTACTTACGCCGATAGGCCCTGGACATGCCATATCCCTCCAAGACTTTGGACGTTCCGTCTTTGGATGGTTCTGCTGGGGGCTCGAGCAGATCAATTGAGAACTGAGGATTATCCCTCGTAGAATTAGAACAATAAGCCAAATTTCTCTTGGACATGTTCTCGCACCTGTAAAGGGGCTTCAATATACTAGTTGCTCTATATATGAATAACGCGGAACAACCTTAGGACATCCTCAATCATCCGAACCACTTCTACTACCAAGAGAATTGTCATAACCATCTCTCAAATGGGATCACGAAGACAATGATATGATCGTTGAGAAGCAAAGTGGCAGTCGGATCTTTTATGACTTAAAAATGAGAAACACTCGGTTTGGATATTTTTCTGTAGTGATAAATCAATGCCTTCAAATATGTCCTTCTAAATGGATTATAAAATGCCACCTCATCGATTCAAGTGAAGGAATACAGAGAAAAAAAAAAGAGTTACGGGGCTCACATTCATGAAGCAAAGAAAAAGTTGTTCATGCATTGAGGAAGTCACTCTGAAATTACTCGAGAATAATCACTCTAGATGAAGCACTCAGAAGAAGTCACTCGGGAATCACTTGGGGAAAAAACACACTCGGAAATAAGCACTCGGAAGAAGTTTATTGGAAAGCAATCATTTGGGAACCACTTGAGAAGTCGCGAAGATAATTCCAATGGATTGAGGACTAATATTTTACATTTTACTACACGCATAATACTTATTACAGTTCTTTTATACTAGGTAGGGAAGAGGGACTGTTGATAATGTAGGAATTTCTCCACGGTAAAATGCTTGGCAAAAAAGACTTAACTACCCATAGGAAACCAAACGAGGCCGCCAACCAATATCGACGAACATTGAATCTCGAAATCTCGGAGCGAGCAAGAATGGAAGAAGGCCTAGCTGGCCGAAGCTACCACATTTAAGGCCAAGCCAACACAGCAAGGTCGAAGCTACAGGGCTGAGGCTAAGCTCAAGGTCGAGCTGTCTGAACCTATGCAACCCGGCCAAGGTTAAAGCGACATGGTCGAGGCAACCACGTCCAAGGCCAAGCTGACCAAACAAATGCACCTTAGCCAAGGCTGAAGTCACATAGTCAAGGCAACCACGGCCGAGGCCGAGCTCCAGGCTAAGATGGTCGAACCAAAGCAACCACGGTCGAGCCCTCTGAAGCCGAGGCCAAGCCACTCTCTGCGAAGTCTTAACACAGTCTAAGTACGATACTCAAATTCGAAAGCCCAGCAGAAGAAACGATATTCTAGGGAAGATTTGAATCTCAACCAAAACGTTTAAAAGAAGAACGCGGATCCCCCCAAGCCGAACAGGCTAAGTCGACTCCTCCTTTAAATACTTCTGCTCATTCAACATTCATGGTATGTTAATTAACGCTCAAAACATGTCTCGACACCTACTTTACTCTTTGCATTCTCGTATTTTTTTATTACCTCGGAGAAAGAAACACCCTCCTGACTCTGGTAGGAGGAAAAACACCTTCACCCCTTTAATATCGGTGTTACAGAAAGCAACCCCATGTAGGATCCCCGCAATCCGACCTACAATCGAAGAACACAAGTTCAAAGAATACCTATATCGTGCGGAATTTAAGTTGGTGTTCTTCGTGGTTTATTGTAGAGAGATAAAATTACGTGTATGCCCTTGGACATCTCCCTTACTTCTCTCTAGAAGTTGACTCTCGAGAAAACTGTTGTATTACAAATGAATCGATGATTAAAATATCCTCAATTGTTAGTTACATGTAAAACCTATCTACATGTATACATATACCACAAGCTAAGTGGTATATTTTTTTAGTATCGCTATACTTAATGCTGAAATTAGCCCAAGGCTACTAGTATAAGAATAAAGACTAAAAATAACATAAATTTGAACACAACTTTATAGGTTCTAACACCCCCGAAGGTGAAAAAAGATCCTGAAGGCACGCAATGGATGGTTGAACGGATTTTTTCTAGCAGCATCATCACCTTGTTAATATATCTAATTGAAGGTAAAGGGCCCCATCTCCTCACCAGAAAATCATACATTCGCTCGATATGTGCCTTGAGATCACTCGCAAGCTCTTCCAAGTAATCACCATGAGCTCTATTGTTCTCCAGCTTGGAACTAAATCCTAGTACGCCACTTTGGCTTTCACATTACCAGAGCTAGGCCATCCATAATCTTCTTGGCATTTTCAATATGCATTTTCAACCCCAAGAAGGTCCAGGTCGTCCCATATCTCCGGTGTCAACCACTCTTCATCAACTACTTTCTCACAACCAACCCGGAGATCCCGACACTGTCGAATGTACGGAGTTACCCACCGCCAATCATCAAGTACTTCCAGAAGGCCAAGGCTAACTCTGGAGAGCCTCTATACCAACCATGACAATACCAGAGGATCTCCATTGACTTGCCAACAAGACGGATTCTTCGATCATCGCCTACCGTCTGGCACACCACGTCCATGATCCCACGGCATCGGCAGACCCAGCCGAGCCCAACCCCGGAGCACCCCCGAGTGAAGGTGAGGGTCCTGAGCGATTGTCAACTGTGGAGTCCTCTGAACCAACCAAATCGGAGGATGACCAATGTCCACTTACAAACGTATCGGGCATCCGACGAGAGAAAGACATAAGCAAACCCAAGATACACGTGCTTCCTTGCCAGTGCCCTCCATAGTTGACCCTGAACCCACCATCAGTCGGACTAGCCCCGTAGGATCAACAGTCGATGTAAGCGATTCCCGAGTAGTACGCCACATTTAGTCCAATGGCGCACTCCTCACCTTTACCCAACAATTCATCTGTCTCCCAACAGATGGATGTCTCAACATCCACACAAGGGGGCTCGCATCTACTATCAGCACCTCGCTCGGAAGTGTGAGATATTAAAATAGGTGGTTCACAGCCCCTGACCAGTGTCATGTCCTTGTTCACGATAGGTCATCAGTTCACTTTGCATGTATTTTTCCCACCCTTTAGGACACATATACCTATCACCTTAGATCTTCGTGACCTAACATTAACTTCCGTAGACGGATCCATTATGGATGTCGTTCGAGATTTAGAAGGAAGTCCAACCGCTGCAACGTCAGTTCCAACAGTGGTAATGAGCCATCCACTCGACCCTCTTACGAGCGAGATGTCAACGGGAAGCCTTAGTGGCCCCAGTCCGGTGATTGATCCTGCAGGTCTAGGTGAACCTGCTACAACAACCGTAGTGACACTTCCCCCGATTGTGTCACTAGGACGGTTGGAAGTCTTGCCAAAGTAAGTGCATGTCACGCATCGGTAACTTATTCCGATGTCGTCACAACAAAAGGTCTTTGTGGCTCCGGATGGTTATCTCTACCGTACGTCACTAAGGATACTTTGTCCCAAACCGTCCAAGAGACGGTCTAGAAAGCGATAGACGCAATTGTCCCTTCTCTCGAAGAGAGCCTCTTGGGACAAATGCGATCGATGATCGAAACAGCTTTAAGGGACAAGGGAAAAGCTCTATGAAGGACGTAACCCCACCACCATCTCCGCCACCATCACCACCACCTCCGCCATCATTACAACCACCACCATCATCCTCCGTTCCACCTTCATCATCCCAACCGCAACCTGACACTGCCCTCATCAACCCTTTCACAGTCCCCATCGGTTATCTCCACAACGTACTCCTCTCCCGACTCCTTTAACTCCCTACCCCCACCCCCGCCAAACAGCAGCTGTTCAAGTGCCTCGTCGACTGCCAGAAGATCTACTACCTCTGACCTGCCGTGAAGAATCCTCACGCTCCAAACGAAGACATTACGATCCTGACGATCAGGATCGTCTTGACGGGGAGAATCGTCAAAAGACAACGAGGGGCGGCCGAGGAAGAAGAAAGGGGAAGACACAATCGTGAAGAGCGGGATCTTCATCCACAGAACCACCACCTACCACACCGTCCAAACAACCACCACCACAAACTGCAACCGCCCAACCACAAATATCATCACAAACCACCACCCAAAAAGCCTCCTAAAAAGTCCAAACGACCACTACCTCCAAAAATCCCTCCAACCCCCAAGTGTGCATTGACAAGTACATCTTGGAGGATGAGTGGTTGCACCGAACGGAGACGGAAGAAGAAACCCGCCTATGCCCTCGACCACATCAGATACTTCCTACAAATAGTGACATCGGATTCCTTCTCAATTGATCCATAAGAGGAAGAGATGGGCAAAGACCACCAAATGGAGATGTCTGAGCTCCCATAATTGCTAACCAAGGGAGTCAAGGAAACACTGAACCTGACCAAAGGTACGGTGTTAGTCGAGACTCCCTGGGAGAACAAGAGGATCACCGCCCCCTTCCTCGGGGATATTGTCCCAATATTTGGAGGAGCCCCGATAAGATAAACCCTACTGACGAGCTGACCCTCCAAGGCCTTACGCAACATAAAACAATCGAGGCAAGGATTCAACCGTCTCTTTATGCTCTCACAGCTGACAACGAGAAGGTGACTTTCGTTGGCGCAACTGAAAGCAAGAGAAAAGGTGAATGCTCTCATTGCTGAACTCGAAGAAGTGGAGTACACCTACGACACATTTCCCGCTCCCGTATTTTTCGTGGTCAGAGTGGATGGGTTGAAGGACCGGATCTTAGAGGGCAAACTCCCCAACCTTCCTCCAAACGAAGTCACTAACCTCTACGGAATGTATAGAAAATTCATCATGAGGAACCATAAATATCGGGAGGGATTCAATGCCTTAAAGCGCTACATTTGGAGGCAAATCAACTACCATACCGCTGAAAATTTCCAGATTGCTTTGGAAAGCAACATGAAGAAAGTTAACATGACGGTGCTACAAACATGTGGACAAAAGATGCAGCATTACCCAGAGACTGAGAGTCACCTACTATCAACCAAAGGAGAAGAGGACTCGTGTGATGGTGATCTCCCAAATCTCGAAGTTCTCTGATGGGACGATGAAGATCATAAAAGAAAAGCTTCAAAAGCGACATGCCTCGTTGCGACCCAGGAAATACTCCAATGATCTTGGACTCGAAGAAGGATCAATAATCGAAACGATAATAGAGAAGATCAATGATCGAGTAAAGTTAAGACATAGCATCCGAAAGTACGAGCTCGCTCTAGGATTTTGCAAGGCATTCTTCACCCGGAATGAAAAGAGAATAAGAAAAAAGTTAAAACGAAGACCCAAGAGCACGACTTGAAGATAGGATACTAAGTGAGGAATTGTTAGATATTTTAATAGTGTCCAATGTATTTTTATGTTATTTTTTGTCTTGAACTTTAAATATATGTGAATTAATCTCTATATTGTGGAGATTAGTGATTTACTTGTTGAAATGGGCTTTTAGGGGTCTAAGTATCTTATACCCTAATCCAAGAGTATAAATACTAAAACCCTACACTTTATTAAGTAAGAATCATTTTATAAAAAAACATGCAGCTACAGTACCTTAAAGATATCGAAACACACACTTAAGGTTTTTAGTGTGTTCTTCATCGATTCTTCACCAATATTCTTGTTAGCTAGGTGATTCGACACGTACAAGAAACATATGTTAACCCACTAGAAATTGGCCATATAGCATGTCCATGTTAGCATCGTGAGTCAACAATGGGCCAGTAAAGATTCACGGGTCATCTCTACATCAAGCGGAAAACTATGCTACTAATATGGGGGTCGAACGGATCGAACGACCCTTGGGAAGACGAGCTTACGTGGCTGGCACTAACATTTTTGGAAAGAAGTCACATAAGGAAATGATTATGACACTATCCAATAATTCGCGGCTGGAATCTTGAAAGGACCGGAATAAAAAGATTGGACCTTCTGATATGGAAGGTGCGAATAATCAACCAAAATAAAAAATTCTCGTGATTAAAGATGCGAATAATCTGCCAAAGTATTATGAAATTATTACAAATAATAATATGTGGATGTTTATAATGTTGTAAAGGTTAGTTGATTGTTGATGAGATGAGATAAGATAAGATGTATTTAATGTTGTAAATGTTAGATGAAATAGTAGAAATTTTTCTACTATAAATAGAGCGATGTATTTGTATTGAATCATATCGAAAACATTAACAATATTCTCTCTCTACAATTTAAGTGTTTTATATTTCTGTTATTGTCCAGTTATAATAGTTTTATAACACGTCAGCACGAGCGCTCTCCGGCAACGATCAACCTCCGAACAAGATCTTATACAACTATAATCGAGGTACGATAATTTTATTTTGTGTATGGTGAGTTTATTTATAACACTCGTACACTTATGTTAAGAACTGTTAAATATATATAAATATAACATATATACCACTAACGCCTTAGCCCGAGTGGTTTCGCGGAATATCGTTACTACAAGTGATGTGAGGTCCAGATTTCGAATCCCAGTGGTGGTGAGTGAAATTTTGTTTTTGACGAGATTTTGAAAAGACCGATTTAAATAATATTATTTATTTTATTGATATCTCAAGTATATATCATATATATTTTGAATTAATTTTGGAGTATACGGATGGACAAATTTTATTACCACTGGGAGAAATTAAATTTATTTTATTAAAAAGAAATACATGTATTTTATCCATCTCAGACTATTATGATTTTCTTATTATAGAATCATGTCGATGAATCTTGCGCTTCTTACTTTATTTACCGTGATGCTTATTGAGTGGTGAATAATATTTTTACAGTTGTTTCTAAAATATAGTTATTAATCGTACTATTTTTCATTATTATGATTACCAAAATATAATTTATATTTTGAAGGATGTTGCTATATACGATGATTGATCTCCTGATTCTTGCTTTACTCACGACGATAATTATCTATATGTGGATTATGTTTTTACCAAGATTTTACGAGAGTGATTAATTACGACATCTTTTTTTAATGTTATCATATATGTTCTTATGAAATATATTTTGTGATAGAAAGATGTCGCTCTACTTGATGATTGATCTCTTGACTACTATTATTTTTACGATGGCACTCATCGAGATGTGGACTTTATTTTTCGTAAGGATTTTTACAAAAGAAGATTAATTGTAATTTTCTTTAAAGTGTTTTTTACGATAAACTGGTATTGATATTTAGATTGGAAATATTAATGTTATTCACATCATATATTTGTTTTATACTTTATGAATTGAGAATTAAAACGTGTTTTGTATTTTATGATCGTATGACGAATTTGCAAAGCCTCGAGTTTGTTGTCATTGACATATCAGGAAAGAATTATTTATCTTGGGCACAAGACGCAGAGATTCATCTGAAAGCAAAAGGTTTGGGTGACACTATTGTCGACCCAAAAACCACAACGGGTGCAGGTGACACCATTGATACTGTAAAAACCACAAGTGCTCGGGATAAGGCAAGAGCTTTGAAAGTTCTTCGCCACCACATTCATGTGGATATGAGAGATGAATATTTAAATGAACAAGATCCCGCTGAATTGTGGAAAATCTGAAAGATCGATTTGACCACCTGACAACTGTTATCCTCCCAAAGGCAATGTATGAATGGATGCATTTAAGATTACATGATTTTAAATCCGTAACTGAATATAACTCGGTTGTCATTCAGCAGTATGCTGGAGAAATTGTGTGGAGAAACAGTCACCGAAGACAGTATGCTGGAGAAAACATTCAGCACTTTTCATCCATCAAATATGATATTGCAACAGCAATATAGGGAGAGGAGATTTAAAAAGCATTCAAAGTTGATCTCTTATTTATTGTTGGCTGAACAAAACTATGAATTGTAGATGAAAAACCACGAATCCCGACCGACTGGTTCTACTGCAATCCCTGAAGCGAATGCAGTCAAAGGTAATAATGATAATAGTCGAAGCAATGATCGTGGACGTGGTCGTGGTGGACATCGCGGTCGTGGATGTGGCCGTGGTCAAGGTCGTGGTCAAGGCCGTGGACGTGGCCGAGGAAATTACGGTGGTGGTTATCAGCATTTTCGTGGTGGTTATCATAACAATTGTGGCGGTCATCAAAATTTTCCCCAGAAGAGGAAAAATTACGAAAATAATGATGAGAAGAGGCAAACTGAACAAAAGAATAACGATGAGCAATGCTATCGTTGCGGTGGTTCGGACCATTGGTCACGTAACTGTGGCACGCCCAAACATTTGGTTGAATTATATCAACAAAATAAGGGCAAAGAAAAGAGATTTGAAACTAATTTTGTTCAAAGTGAATTGGCCACTGCTTCTGGGACAAAAGATGAAAATACACATCTCGAAACTGCGGATTTCTTGTTTTTTCTGAAGAAAACTAATCTACTATGTATTATGATCGTGTGCTTTATTATTGTGTGTATTATATGCTTTATTATTGTGTGATTTACTATGTATCGTTTGGAGTGTTTTATTAAGTTATATGTTTTCTTGTGATATATTTGTTTATTTTAATAATGATTATTATGTGTTTGTTTATAAAGGAATTTCCATGATGGAAACGAACATGTGCAATGGAGAATTATGTCTTGCAGACTGTGCAACGACTCATACGATTCTGAAGAATAAGAAATATTTCGATCATCTTGAAATGAAATAAACAAGTGTTATTACAATATCGGGTAGCACAAATATAATTGAAGGCTCCGGCAGAGCAAACATTTTACTACCCAGAGGAACAAGGTTGATAATTGAAAACGCCTTATATTCTCCTAAGTCTCAAAGAAATTTGTTGAGCTTTAAAGCTATTCGACATAATGGATATCATGTTGAGACTACAGATAAAGCAGATGTTGAATATTTGCACATTACAAAGGGGTTTCTAATGATAAAAGAATTATGGAAACATTACCTTCCTTTGACTATGGGTTGTATTACACATATCTTAGAACGATCGAATCGTATGCTACCGTAAACCAGAAGTTTACTAATGACAGTACATTTAATGTTTGGCATGACCAGTTGGCCATCCCGATGCAATTATGATGCGGAAAATAATTGAGAATTCACGTGGGCATTTAATGAAAAACCAGGAGGATTCTTCAAAGTAATGACTTATCATGTGTCGCTTGCTCTATAGGAAAGTTATTTATTCGGCCATCACCAGCGAAAATAAAGAATGAATCCATAACATTTTTGGAGCGTATACATGGTGATATTTGCGGACCGATACATCCATCATGTGGACCATTTAGGTATTTCATGGTATTAATTGATGCATCGACTAGATGGTCTCATGTATGTTTGTTACCAACACGTAACATGGCGTTTGCGAGATTGCTTGCACAAATGATCCGACTAAGAGCACATTTTCCAGATTATCCGATAAAGAAAATACACCAACATTGATCGTGAGCGATTGGGGCGCGAGGTTCATGTGACGGTTCTAGACGTTCATATTCAAGCTTTTGGGGACAAAGCTGAAGTTCTCGACGTTATTTCACCCGCAAACAGATGGTCAAACGGAGCGGGCGAATTAGACGCTTGAAAAGTATCTGATGCATTTCATTACGGTGAGCTAGACGAATTTGATCAACTTGCTCGAAGTGATGTAACTACAACCTGCACCGAGTCTCAACAACGAAGTCAACCCATTCGAGATGGTGTATGATTTTCAACCGAACCATCCATCGGTGGCATATACGCGCATGATCGGGGAGTGTCCTGCGGAATTTAGGTTCGCGTGGTCCCGACACGAGTTGTGGACCACATCTAGAGATATCATGGCCAAAGCCTAGAAGCAGATAAAGAACTACGCGGACAAAGATCGGAGAGAGGTCGAGTTCTAAGTAGGCGAGAAGGTGCTTCTGAAGCTTAGGCCGCACATGTGAAGATCGGCGAACTGGGCAAGAAGGAGCAGCTAGCGCGGGGCTCGTGTTGAAGTACGATGAGCCGTTCGAGATTGAGGCTCGAGTGGGGCGTGTGGCCTATCGACTGAAGTTACCCGAGCACATGAACCTACGTTCAATTTTTCACGTGACTTTCCTGAAGAAGTTTCACCCGGCGATGGCGGAGCGAATGAGGCGTGTTCGGGCGAAGGTGTTCGAAAAGCGATTTTTTGGAGGATACTCGACCATTGACGATGTCTCGGTATGAACGAGTTCATAGTTTAGTGGGAAGGCAAGTTGGAAAGCAATGATGCATCCGAGACTTCATGGGAGAAGTTCACCGACATAATACAGTTCAGAACGTGGTGGCAGAATATTGGCACTGAAAGTAGGGTGCTGGTTGCGGGCCTCCGTCCACGATAACGTCGACATTCTTTGGGGGGAAGAATGTCACAACCTTGAGCGTTACGTCATCTGCTCGATCATTGCCGAGCCAAATCCGAGCAATGTTGCATGGCTCAAGGTGCACGAGTGGGGTGGTTCAACACTTGAAGAGACGGGACCTAATCATTGTCTTGTGGGGCGTGCGGCCTAGACATCATCAGGCAGCATGTGTGGCGCGAAGCAGCATCGGGCGCGTGCAGAGTCGAGGCAGCGCGCGCGGCATCGAGACATGTCAGGAACACGCGCGCATAACGCAGGCGACAACGCGCGCGAAATCAGGCGACAGCACGCGCGGCACGATGGCTCGCCCCAAGTGCACAACACTTGTGCGACACTTCGGCGCGCGGCATGCCGAGGCAGGGCGGGAGGCACTGCCACATGCCCGACACTAGCGGGTGGCACTTGGCGAGGTGGCCTAGGCAGCCAAGCCCAGGCTGGCGACAGGCGGTGGTCGGACAAGGGTCTGGCCGAGCACGACGGTCCTCGGCGGCGCAGGAGGCGCATGGCGGCGGTCCGGCAGTGGTGAACGGCGGCAACATCGGTGGCAGGGAAAAACTTAGGCCAAGTGGTGGCTCGGCGAAGACGGGATTGTGCGGTGTGCGCGCGAGAGAGGCTTCACGCAGGGCATTGGCAGCAAGCGGAGCAAGTCAAACGTGATCTTGACGCGGATCGAAGACTTCGTTAAGGAGAGAATTTAGGTGGCGAGAAAATCTCGACAACCGTATTTGATTTTGAACTCGTCTTAGGTTGTTAGAGAGTTTTGGAGGTGGCTCTTCAAAATTCGAAATGTCGCGTCTTCATTATAAATACGGAGGTCGAGATCGAGGTAAGAGCATCCACTATTGGACGATAGCACAATCCGAGAGAGAGAGAGAGAGAGAGAGAGAGGGAGGGAGGGAGGGAGGGAGGAGGGAGGGAGAGGGAGGGAGGGAGAGGGAGGGAGGGAGGAGAGAGAGGGGGGGGGAGAGAGAGAGAGAGAGAGAGAGAGAGAGAACATCAACTTCGAGCGAGCCACATCTTCGAGCTCGGCGCGCCGAGTTCGAGAGGGATCCCAAAAAGGTTTCGCGAGCGGTAGGGCGAGCTATTAATATCCCGATATGGGACGTTAGGAAGATAACCGTGTTAGGTCGTTTCGAGGTTAGGCGAGGCCGAGACTTGCTCGGACCCGTTAGTTTGAGTGTTCTTCAATCGTTTTAAACTTTGTACTGATTACGACAAGCCAGGTAGGCGAACCCGGTTGTTCCCGAACTTGATCGTGCCTTGTTTGTTTTACGTTTTCTCATAGAAAACAGGGTGAGCATTGGGAGAGGCTTATCGTGGCTAAATCGAGGATCGGGCAAGCGAGGATCGACTTAGACGCGAGCCAATTGCAAAGTGCGCGGGGCAGAGCAATTTCGAAAAACATTTCCAAGTCCCGAATTTGCAATAGCTACCTATGTTATATGCATCCACACAGTGAAATCAGATGCGTGTAACGTGTTAAATTCCCTCCAAACATATGATTAAGTTATTCGGGGGATAAAAAATGCCAAAATCGGTAACATTGAGGACTAAAAATATAACTCGGAAAAATGAAGACCCAGAAACTTCGATAGACCAATCATCGAGAACAAAAATTGTAGTCCCAAATTTCATGTGCCCAAACAAGCCACAACTATATCTATCCACTTTGGTACCCCAAATGTGTTAGAAATTCAACTGTGTTTAAACAAGCCGCAACTACATCGATGATATCCAATACACTCTCGTACCAAGTGAATTGTGATCGTGACATGTGTCCCATCGTAAAAATTGCGTAAAAATTGTGTACGATTAACACCACGAACGAGAAAATATGACACATATCACAATCTTAATCTAGTTTGTATAATCCAACTGCGTAGGATAGAATAACCCCGCAATTAGATCATCAAACCGGGATAACTATTTCAACCGGATTCACTATAACAATCAAGAAAGCTTCTAGACCAATTAGTAAATGGACATCATCATGATGAAGATGAACGAAGGCATACATAAATCATAGACACCCGACAAGGTTGCGCAAATCACAAACAATAAACAAATCGATGTACTTATTTTATCAACTAGTAACAAAGTTTCAGCACCCTTACATAAAAACCAGAAGGGGTCTTTGATACAAGTATACGATGATAACCTGAAGCAAAACGGTTGAATTCTTGTGCTCAGGAGATACCATCCAAAATAAAACTGGAAAAAAAAAGAGTACGAGACCTGTTCCTATGGGTTTCTATTGTCTTCGATCAAAGAAGTTAAACCACCAGTCACAGGTTTCACTCCCTTATGCATACTAGTTGTAGGCCTAGCAATGACCTCCGGTGGCTCCCATTTCTTCACCATTGTGGGCATATATGGTCTCTTCTGGTTAGTACCGTTGCCTTCACCGTCAGCTGCTACAAATGGAGGAATGTCAAGCTCCTCACCATCGCACGAACGGTGGTTATTGATGATCTCTACGTCACCATTTGGAGATGTTGTCTTCATCAGAATCGAACCATTTGGCTTTCCCATGCTTACCACTGCGATTTCTTTAGTGTTGTTGGAACTAAGCTTCATCTGAGGGGACAGCCACTTGGCCTTGACGTACTCTGCTTTCCGCCATGGAGGAATAGGCATCCCTTTCTTATTAAGGCTCTGTTTGGCCGCTTCAGACGCTACATCAACGATCTTCTCAAGACGATCTGATGTTCCCACGAACATTCCCGGGAGAGCTTGCAGGATTGTTTTGTATGCCTTTGTGGGTCGTGCAATCTCGAACTGGGATCTGAAATCTATGTCAACTATGAGCCTTTCACTGCCGCCTTCAGTGATCACTTCCACATACTCGTACTCCCCTTCATATCAAGAATCAGTCATTAGGTTTAGGAAGGCATTGATAGAGATGTTTCAACTGAAACTACTGACAAAACCATATTATCTCTCAACTCAACCTCTCAATGTACGCCATTGGGAAATGAGAAGAAACTTTTAAAAAACACAGCTCAATGGACTTTCACGAACAAATGTTAAACACGGACAGCAACCACAAACCTCAAGAGAGACTATTCCCAACAGATACATACATAGTCAATTATACAGAAGCTTCTGAAAGAAAGAACAAACAAATCAAATAAATTGTACGTACCAGCTGGAAACGCGGGCGATTTCTCCCATTTAGATTTGCATGTAGAAGCATTATATCCATTGGCTACAAGTCCATTAATAACGCCTTCCTTGCAAGCGTTGTCTTTTCGCTTGTTCTTCTCGACTATCTTTGAAACATCAGCTAATATATTTCTCTCCGAAACGTCCGCACATGGTGCCAAAATCTGGCCCAAGCCAAGAAAATAATTATACACAAATACTCAATCGATGTCGAATCTCAAAACTCCTTCTGTTCCCGATAAAGTTCGAGATTAAATCAATCATTATCAACTGCTTGGTAGAAAACAGATTGGGTTTACGGTAATGTAATCAAATGATGTTCGCTATAAACATAAGAATTGATCTCAGTCAACGAAGGGAAAAGAAAAGGACCTCTCACCTTCAGAGCCTCACAGGCCGACTCCAATGAACTGGATGGCGAATCGTAGTAGAATTCCCATTCATCTTCGTCTGAACTGGCCGAGGCGGTTCCATTAAAGCAGTTGCACTTGTTTCTCCCGCACCTCTGTTTCTCGGTGGTGTTGCTTTCTTCGATATAATTCTGAACCATCTTAGCCAAACAAAGAGTGCTCGGGTCGAACTCCTGGTCCGACCCTGACCCATGCTTGTTAGGTACTGACGTCAACGCTTGTTTGAACTGCTGAGCCGATGGCGTCCTCCGGTGTCGATCAAAAAGCCGCCTGACCCGAGACCTGAAGACCGGCTTTCTGACCACCTGATCGGAGGTGAAGTCCACCGGTTGGATTTTCATCGTATTAGGCATAACAGTTGAGAACTGTTTCTACTTTTTTTTTCTTTATTTTCTCAGTTACTAGACCTCATCTGTAGTCGATTGCAGTCAACTTTCTCTATTGGATGTTTCCAAGCTATCTATCCAACGAAATTTCATGGAAATCTAAGAAGGCGACTCAAGAAAAAGTAAAAGCCAAAATTGATCAGTCCTTTTTACAATTCATCGACGAAAAATTGACTGACGACCCAAAGCAAAGGAAAATCACTGAATCAAACCGATCTGCAGAGGGGGGAAAAAACTCGAGACCTCATCAGCGACGAGCTTGCTTTAGTTTGTGATGATCTATAGCCTTACGAAAACTGATCAAAGCATGGAATAGCTTCTAAAACCTGCTACGCACAATTTAAAAAAAAAAAAAAAAAAGAAAAGCCCTTGCTTATGCTTAAAGCTTTCAAACACGCGCATCATTTCCCTGATCAGAGATGCATCAAAGGCATACGAAGAGAGAGACGAAGACATCAGCATCGCGTCACCTCCGCTCCTACAGTCCGACAAAGTACGACTACGACGATGAACACGGAAACCTCATTTGATTTGAGAACAAAACAACACGAGAGAAGGTGAAAAAGAAAAGCAAAAAAAGCGAAAAGCTAAAACATAGGACAGAAGTATAATCCACAGGACACGTTAAGTATGTGAAGTGTGAACGTTTAAATGTAGACTCGAGTGGGGGGACACGTTTGTAGATGGATGAGCGAGGGGTAGTGTCGAGAACTAAGGATTTTATTGCCACGTCGTTTCATACGTGGCTGTGGTTTGATGTTACAAGTGGCTAGGGGCTTGTAAGATGCGGTCACGTGCCGTCACGTATGTTTGGGAACACGCGCTTGGTGTGTGTCGGAATGCTAAGCTGTCTATAATAATTAATAGCCCTAGGGTTTGAGGTTTAAATCCCATTGCTTGCGAACCTGCTTCGTGCGAGTGTGAGCACCAAATTTAACTAACCCCACTAAGCTAACTTTATCCTAATTGACAGAATTACCCTTGGGTTCATTCGATAAAAGGGAAAAGGAAAATAGATTGGACACAACTCGATTCATTTTTCGCAGTGAAAACGTTGTTTGGGTTCCACCGCTTCAATTTGGATGGACGAACGGCACGCGCCACGCGTCAACGAGATAACAGGAAATCTGTGTGTGAAGCAAATCGGATATGATATTCACCGTTATTTGCGTTAGTCCCTATTATTTAATAATAATGAAAATAATAAATAAGTTTGTTGAAATATTCGATGGCACGATGAAATCCGAAACCATTTACATTATTTATTGATATTTTGATAATTTTTGGTTAAAGATCATTTGGATATTTACTATGCTTTTTCTTCTTTTGATAGAACTTTTTTTTTTCCAGCGAAAACTTACAACAGTACTCAAAATAGTGATTACAGAGGCTAAAGAGTCCACCAGATTTCTTTACAATGATTTACCAATAGAAACGAAGGCTTACACAACGAGCACACAATAAAAGAATAAACACCGAAAGATCACAATCTAAACATACGACACCAAAAGACAAAAGGAGGTCAACAACACAAGTGAAAGAACATATGAATTGTTGTTTGATACAGGTATGACATCGATCAACAAAATTTTGGTCCGAGAAACGAACTACTGAGGAGCCAAAGTGGACTCGAGTTGTTGAAATATGAAGAAAGGACAAAAAGTGGGACAACGATTTACGTTGTTCGGATTCGCGAAAATCCTACGTCCACGGGCCACCAAACGATGTTTTTCATTTGTAGAGAAAGATTACACACTCAAGCTCACCTTCTCTCATATTTACATGTGGTTATGTGTGTGTGTTCTTGGTGTGTTAGTCGGTGTAGAATGGGTAGAGTACGTGTAAAATGACTAGGGTTTCTCCTTTTATAGTGTGTCTCTCTAACTTGCCCTTGCAAATGACATTCCTCTCATTCTTTATGACATGTGACCCCCGAGGGTGTAGCTTTTTTCTTAACGTTCCTAGCGGATGTCCTCGGGCCAGATTTGCAGGGAGAGATAGGTATGCTCTACCCGACGTATCTCTTTCAGCTCTGCTTCCGCTCTGGTAGACCTCGTCTTCTTGGTCGGAATGTAGGGAAGATTCAACTCTACTAAACTTGTTTTTCTTTTTGGAGGTTGCTCCTTAGCTCTGCCAGACTTGCCTTACCTCCTCGTGTGTCAAACTTATATGTGGTCATGCCTCAGCCCTGCACCTTATCTGGGTTGTTCCTCTTCTCTTAAGAAGGATCTTTAGAGGTCCAGGCCTCCGGAGGATCATGTACAAATGTTTCCATTATCTAGCCGGGAGAAAGAGCATTGGTGGTAAAATTCACTCGCGTCAAACACTCCCCTTACTCTGAATCGTGTTCAACGTAGTAACACATTAAGAATATTTTAATAACACATTATTCTCTTCTCTTTCTCCATTTTATGGCCAAGTCTTTATTTCTGCCGCCTTTCCACCGTGACGGCGATACTCTTATCTTTTCCTTCAACTGTAGTAGGGTGTTCAGAGGGTCACATAGAATACCATCCCGCTCTCTGAACAACTCCTCCAACATCTGTTGGTCATAATGTTGCGGACATGCTATCATCAGGTAGGTCAGGTCTTCATCTACCAGCATTATACTTAGAAATCCTCATCGGAGAGATCAGGTCTTCGTCTGCCATCAAACAACTTGACTTAGGTATCTCGATCGGAGAGATCAGGTCTTGGTTGGCCAGCACTTGGCTGAACTTACATATCCTGATCGGAGAGATCAAGTCTTTGTTCACCAGTCTTGGGTTGGACTTAGATATCCTGATCAGAGAGATAATGTCTGTGTTGGCCAGCTCTCGATTGGACTTAGATATCTTGATAGAGAGATAACGTCTTCATTGGCTAGCTCTGGACTGGACTTACATATCATGATCAGAGAGATCAGGTCTTTGTTCGCCAGCCCTTGGCTGGACTTAGATATCATGATATGAGAGATCATGTCCTCGTTTGTTAGCATTGGGCTAGACTTAGATATCATGATTAGAGAGATCGGATCTTCGTTGGGAATCCTGACAATATAGGTCAAGTCTTCAATTGGAAATCCGAACAAAATAAGTCAGGTTTTCGTTCGCCAGCACTGGGATGGACTTAGCTATCCTCATCAGAGAGATCAGGTCTTTGTTGGCCAGCTATGGGCTGGACTTAGATATCCTGATCAGAGAGATCAGGTCTTGGTTGGCCAGCGCTCGGCTGGACTTAAATATCCTGATCAGAAAGATAAAGTCTTTATTTGGGAATCCTGACCATATAGGCCATGTCTTCCTTTGGAATTCCTAACAAGATATGCCAACTCTTTATTCGCCAAAAAATATCCTGATCAAAGAGATCAGGTCTTCATTGGCTAGCTCTGGGCTAGACTTGGACATCCTGATCAGAGAGATTAGGTCTTAGTTGGCCAGCACTGGGCTGAACTTGCATATCCGGATCAGATAGATCATGTCTTTGTTCGCAGCCCTGGGCTAGACTTAGATATCTTGATCGAAGAGATCAGGTCTTCCCGTTGACAAGCTCTGGGCTGGACCCATACATCCCGATCGGAGAGATCAGGTCTTTGTTTGAGAATCCTAACTAGATATGTCAAGTCTTCAATTGGAATTCCTGACCAGATAGATCATGTCTTTGTTCGCCAGCACTAGCGTCGACTTAGATATCCTGATCAGAGAGATCAAGTCTTCGTTGGCCAGCACTAGTTTTGACTTAGATATCATGATCGGAGAGATCATATCTTGGTTGGCGAGCACTGTGCTTGACTTACATTTCATGACTAGAGAGATCAAGTTTTTGTTCGCGAGCCATGGGCTGGACTTAGATATCATGATCAGAGAGATCAAGTCTTCATTGGCCAGCTCTGGCCTGTACTTACATATCCTGATTAAAGATATCAAGTCTTTGTTCGCCAACCCTGGGTTGGACTTAGATATCTTGATCAGAGAGACGATGTCTTCGTTTGACATCACAAAGCTGGACTTATATATCATGATTAGAGAGAACATGTCTTCGTTTGGGAATCCTGACCAGATAGTTCCGGTCTTCACTGGGAATTCCTGGCCAGATAGGTCAGGTCTTCGTTTGCCAGCACTAGGCTGCACTTAGATACCCTGATCAGAGAGATCATGTCTACGTTTTCCAGCACTAGACTAGACTTAGATATCCTGATCAAATAGATCATGTCTTTGTTTGGAAATCTTGACCAAATAAGTCAGGTCTTCACTTGGAATTCCTGACCAGATGGGTCATGTCTTCGTTCGCCAGCACTGGGCTGGACTTAGATATCATGATCAGAGAGATCATGTCTTTGTTGGTCAGCACTAGACTGGACCTACATATCCTGATGGGAGAGATCATGTCTTTGTTTGTCAGCATAACTGAATTGAGATATGTCCGTCAGCAAAGCTGAATTAGGACTTGTCTGTCAGCATCTCTGATTAAGGATTAGTTTGTCAGCATATCTGAATTTATATGTGTTCGTCAGCATTGCTGAATTAAGACTTGTCCGTCAGCATAGCTGAATTAAAGACTTGTTTGTCAGCCTGGTTGAATTGAGATGTGTCCTTCACCAGAGCTGAATTAGGGACTTGTCCGTCACCATAGTTGCATTAAGGACTGTTTGTCAGCCTGGCTGAATTGAGATGTGTCCATCTGCATAGCTGAATTGTCCGTAGCTGAATTTATATTTGTCCGTCAGCAGAGCTGAATTAAGGACTTGTCCGTCAGCATAGCTGAATTAAGGACTTGTCCGTCAGCATAGATGAATTAATTACTTGTTTGTGAGCATAGCTGATTTGAGATATCCTGATTAGAGATATCATGTCTTTGTTTTTTTATTCCAAAGACTCCTATTATTGTCCAGAGACTTGTTAGGGTCCAAAAGACATGGTTATGGTTCTGAAACCATTTTTTGAGTCATGAGACCTATTTAGGGTCCGGAGAACTGTTAGTTGTCCTGAGACCTGTTTATGGTAAGGAGACTTGTTCGTGGTCTGGAGACCTATTTATGGCAGACATGTCGGTCTTGTGTGGTTTAAGCCGCAGATCTGTGATTTGGTTATGCGTCAGGAGAGGTATTTTCCGATTTCATTATCCATATCTACGTCACGAAAGGTATGTACGTGCTTGGAGCTATCTCGTATCAACCACCTCTACTCGGAATTGTGTTTAACGTAGTAACACATTCAGAGTATTTTAAAAGCACACTATTCTCTTCTCTTTAAGGCATGAATTTCAGTCTCTCTTCATCATGACGTAAAATGCCTATCTTCCTTTAATTATGGTATGTGTTCGAGTGCTCTAGAGAACACCTCTCATTCTTTAAATCTCTTCCACCGTATCTTTTGATCATACTATTGCGAACGACCGATTGCTTATGGAGCGCTAAGTTGGGTAAAGAAATGTTGACCTGAGCAGCTACATCGGGTCTTCTCGATAAGATTGTTGCGGTCTGTTTCTGCCAGCGCGGAGCTAAATGCCTTTGCTTGCCGGAATAGAGTGGGACACCTGATGGGGTAGAACTGGACCCCTACCAGCGTGGAGAAGTGCTTAGAAACCCGAATAGATATGTCGAGTCTCTGCATGCCGTCGTAGAGCTGGACATATAAATCCCGATCAGGTGCAGGTTTTTCTACATTCGTGAATGATAGAAATTTTGTCTCGAGGATTTGATTCTCCTGCCTTGTTTGATGGCTTACGTTTCGTGTTTCGTCTAAGGACTTGGAATTTCATGCCTGCTTTTAAGGGCTTGAGAAGTTTTGCCTTGTTCAGAGGCTTGAGAATTTATGCCTCGTTTTGAGGGCTTGAGAATGTTTGCCTTGTTCAGAGGCTTGAGAATTTGTGCCTCGTTCTGAGGGCTTGAGAATTGTGCGGCCCGAATACTCCCCATCCTCGGGGCTTATGCGAGATAGTGTCTGGGAGTGCTAGGGCTTAGTATGACACATCTGTTGTTGTGCTAGTGTTGGGGCCACAAACCTGCGGTCCTTGGCCTTTGAGGGGGGACCTGTGGGTCGTTGGTATTTTCGGCAGACCTGTTGGTCTGACGTAGTTTAGATCGCCAGTCTTTGGAATTTTTTGAAAACCTGATGGTCTGATATGGTTAGGACCTGTAGGTCCCTGGCATTTTACGCAGACCTGTTAATTTCCCTTTTCTAATCTTCTCCAATTTTCCAGCTCAACTGGTATTCTAAGAAATGTGGTGATGAAGAATATGTTGATAAATGGTAATGCCTTCTCAGCTGCCTTCCCAAATGATCCAGCCTTAGCAGTAGTACCGAGGGACATAGGTCAGGACATCTTGCTAATAAATTTCCGAATTGGGGATCAGTAGAGCTCGCACCTCCCCCCGTACTCAAAAGTGAGTATGCTGCCAGAACTATTGGCTACTCTGTGGTCGTACTACATCCATAGCCACATTATCGAAGGACGTATGTCAGGATATCATGCGAGCTTGCTACTGAGTTTCCAAATTGGAATTAGTAGAGATCGCACCTCCGCCCATACTCAGAAGTGAGGAAGTCGCAATGGCTACTGGTTGGGGCTCTATGGTCATAATACATCCTTAGCCACAATATCGAGGGATGTATGTCATGAGAGCTTGCCACTAAGTTTCCAAATTGGAAATCATTAGAGCTCGCACCTCCCCCATATTCAGAAGTGAGTATGTTGCCAGAACTACTGACTGGAGCTCTGTGGTTGTGATACATCCATAGCAGACCACTAATAATACCAGCAAAATTACCTCTAGCCCTCCGAATAATTTCAGCCTAACAGCACTATTTTCATCAGCCGATAATTTTTTATTCAACCAGCCTATAATATTTCAACTATTTTAGCCCAAGAATAATTAATTCCATTAGCCTAGAATAATTTACAGTAGCCATTTTAATATAATTTATCTGGCACAAATATGTTCCAAATCCCAACGGCAACAAACCCTAATAAAAATACTACAACAACCCAACATTTTCTATATTTTCAACCTAGCCTCAATATCTCAGATTTAAGATATTTGCTCCAAAACATAGTAATAAAATTAGTAGCATAATTTCAAAAATTCAAATTTGACCCCAAATTTAACAAAACTTACAACCGGGTCCCAAACGCAATCAACAGTTGAGCCGCCGCCGAAGATGGCAGGGGTGATCACGGTGAACGTCCTCGGGGGCACGGAGACTGTGGAGATGGCGGTTGGACCTCCTGAATTTGAGAGACCACGATTTGCCTCCTTTCGCGTCTGATCCAGTTTCACCGTCGCATCTCTCTCATGAATCGACGTCGATATGACTCCGACAACGAATGGTATGAACGGAAAGCGGATGGGACAGAGGGTCCAAACTGTGAGCACCTTTGATTTCGAGGAGTCGTTCTTGATTTTCCTGATTTTTAATGTTACACGGTTAGGGGTTTTCGGCACTGCCACGGATTTAACTCCCGATGGCGACGGCTACCAACAATCACAAGTCGCACCAGATATTCTGGTGGACAGAGAGCGCCTTAGCGAGTCCAGTGGTGGTCTCCGGTCGTGGCGGAAGTGTTTAGGTTGAGATACGCTGCACGGACTTGGATGCTTGATTCCGCCTTTTCTTCGATTCTTCCTCCGCAACCTTGCAATAATCATCCTCCGGTAGCTGTTGTGGCTGGTGGAGGTCATGCGGCTTCGCAGTTGCCACAGACCAAGGCTTCTCAGTCGCTGGTGAACGTAGGGCCAAGGTGGTCGATGGTTGTGGGGCTTTGGTTTACATAGTCGCCCTCGCTCAGTAGGTGTTCGACAAATCCCATCTCCAAAATCCATAAATGACAGCCCAAGAAATTCCCAAAAATGAACGAACAACTCGCGAAACTCACGCCTCAACTCCGATTTCCAACAGACGGTGCCATTTGATATGGGTATGACCCTGATCAACAAAATTTAGGTCCGAGAAACGTACTACGGAGGAGCCAAAGCAGACTCGAGTTATTGAAAAATAAAGAAAGGACAAAAAATAAAGAAGGACAATGTTTATGTGGTTCGAATTCGCGAGAATCCTACTTCCACGGGCCACCAAACGATGTTTTTCATTGATAGAGAAAGATTACACACACAAGATCACATTCTCTCATATTTAAATGTGGTTAGAGCTCTAAAAATTAAGAGGAGATGAAGAGAGGCTATGTGTGTGTGTTCTTGGTGTGTTAGTGTGTGTAGAATTAGTAGAGTTGGTGTAAAATGGCTAGGGTTTATCCTTTTATAGTGTGTCTCTCTAACTTGTCCTTGGAAATGACCTTCCTCTCCTTCCTTTATGACATGGGAGCCACGATCATGTAACCTTCTGCTTAACGTTCCTGGCGGATGTCCTCAGGGTAGATCTGCGAGGAGAGATAGGCATGATCTACCCGACGTGTCTCTTTCAACTCTGCTTCCGCTCTGGTAGACATTGTCTTCTTGGTCGGAATGTAGGGAAGATTCAGCTCTACTAGACTTGTTTCTTATTGGAGGTAGCTCCTCAGCTCTCTGCCAAAATTGCCTTACCTCCGAACCTCGTGTCATGTCAAACTTATCTGTGGTCATGCCTAGCCCTGCACCTTATCTGGGTTGTTCCTCTTCACTTAAGAAGGATCTTCAGAGGTCCAAGCTTCTGGAGGATCATGTACGGAGGTTTCCCTATCTAGTCAGGAGAAAGAACCTTGGTGGTAAAATTCACCGACATCATTGCTGATGCGGAACAAAAGCAAACTCTCTCGAAGACATATGCCAATCACCACAGGATAGCTGCACCCTTAGCTTCCTGCTTAATGTTCACTGCAGAACCAAGTAATTTTCACCCCAATATACTTAGTAATGTAACCCGATTTGAAGACAAAGCACGACAGAGGAGGCTCTCTCTTCACGAGCACTACTGAATCTGGAAATCTAGTGTACTAATGAGGCGAGGCAAAAATTTTGTCAATCCTTTTCTTCAACAAACTTTTCACCACTACGATTGTTTGCCAATATGAATTTGTTACTCGTGAATGGAAGCTCCATCATCCCCATATCCTCATTGAATGTGTTGAAGGCCTTGAAGCTTCCTACTGTTGTGTTGCGTCCCCTTTCTTTTTCCTCACTCTTTCTGATATCATTTTCCCCTAGAATCCCACAGTTGTTCCCACACTTATCCATAGCTTGCGTTAGGTACTCAAATTGTGGTCTCCTCTGTAGTTCGGTACTAAGATAGTAAAAAATAACACATACGTATAACTGATCATTCTATGTCTTACATTTCAATTCTAGACAAAAGCTAAAGCGAATGCTCTGTTTGATGACAATATGCTCGGACCATCTAGTCAACAAGCCACGACTTATGCCATTCGGATCCCTGCAGAACCATCTCTCTATCAGTGTCAGATCTTACAAATGGTACTAACGAGAGACTTTTTTTGTATAGTTTTAGTAATAAAAATTATTTTAAAGTTGTGGAATCGCATCGACTCCTTGAGTTGGGGAACTGTAGAGGGTCCTCCCAAATCTCGACAGCTCCACACACATACTCTCATTGTTCACCACAGGGCCACTCAAGGCTTGATACCCCCCTCCTCCCACCTTTTCTTCACTCTCCTTATTGGCGATTTTCCTCACTTTCTTATCAGGGCTGAGATTATGTTCTTTGAGTCTTAATGCCTCTTCTAGCCCCCTTTTGCCACACACAGTCCTCTCCGTGGTTGTTTCTGTTGGGCAAAACGCGCCAATAAAATAATTCGGGCCCTGCGGCGATTGTATTTGGACCCCGCGACAATTTATCGGAATATTATTTAAAGTCGAAATGACACCAAGAGAAAACACGAGATTTTACGTGGTTCGGCCAATACCGCCTACCTCCACGGAGAGCACCAGTTTTACTATATTGAGAATATTACACCGTACAAAATAACGCTCGTGTTTTAAACCCAAACCCGAGACCCCATACCCACCCGGGTAATGTTTTTGTACCACCTCTCACTATACCCTAGTAAAACTACACCCGCTCTCACCCTTATCCACCCGAAGGTGGATAAGTATTTTTACCTCTCACTATTTCTCTCTCACTGGATATCTTCACTTGATTTGGGATAATAATAGCTGAAGAATCCTCAGCCTATTTATAGATGTCTTCAGCTCTTCTGGACCGCTCAAAACCGGTGGACATGAATCCGCCGCGTTGCCCTTCAATACGAACCGTACATTAAAATAATATTATAATATAATATTATTTTCTTTTTATTTTTTTTCTTTGTTTGTGGGCGGCCGCATGTGGCTGGACCCAACAATTCTCCCCCTCCAGCCACACTCGACACCTTTCTGACCATCGTCTTCAGCACCGTCAAGCATCCATCCAGCGAGTCTGACTATAATGAGAGTTTCTCGCTCGTAAGTACCACGAACGTCCATTGGCCTTCCTTGTACCAGCTACACATAATCCGAATCAAGAATTTCGGTCCCACCTCACTTGATTCACTCAGCGGCCAATCCTATGTGCATCTGCCAGCCGACTATACCCGTCGACTCCCGAAGAGGGACTTCAATGCAACCCCTTCCCCAGCAGGATTTCCCTTCTCACCATCGTCTGCCCCACGCGCGCGCGATTTCTGTGAACCCATCGAAGTCTGAGTATTGTATACCATACTCACGTCCAGACGATACAAACTTCCTCGCTCTTCTCCCTTTGGTAGGATCATTTCCGCCATGTGTGATTTTTCCAGACTCCCCCTGCTATGAAACCCCATAGCCCTTGGAATCTGTCTGGCTCAAGGATATTAAATTCCACGCAACTTTGGGACAACGTCACACCACCAAAAATGCGCACCGCTCCTTCAACCATTTTGATCTTCACCGTTCCAACACCATGAACAACACAACGATATCCATCGGCCCATGGAGATCGAAAAAACCTGTTCGTATTCCCGGAACGCCTCAAAATATCCTCTTGGAGCAAACCCAGATATAATATCCTTCTTTCTGAGAACGAGCGCCATCATTAGAGACTGTGAGAACGTCTCCAAGATGAACCGTGTGCTACTTCTGTTGTGGAATTTTCCTAGCCGTCTGTCCTTCTTCCTCCAAGTCGGACCATTTCTCCTGATGTGTCCCGGCTCACCACCTTTGTAGCATCACATGCCCTTCCCGCCACCTGGATTTGAACCTGCTGCAGTCCTCAAATCCCCTGGCGTATCACCTTCCTCTACGATTCGCTCCGTGTATAGCCAACACCCGACTATCACCATAAATTTGGCCGTCTTCTCTTTTCACGCTTCAAAAGAGTTGACTCCACCATCTACCGCCTTCGCCGGCTCTTTTCCGTACCAGATGGTTGTGACCAAATTATCACCCGAATCAGGAAGCGAGGTAAGAAGTAAAAGAGCATTACTTCTTCCTCTCCGATACATCTTGACCCCAAATCCTCCCAATCATTTTCCTCGGCTTTCCCTCGTCTCCCTCCAAAGCTATTCGCCAAGCTTTGTTGAACGAGCACATCCTTCACTCTTCTCTGCCGCAGAGCGAAACCTCCCGTACCATCAAATTGTCGCCCTTTAGTGCTGTTATCCGTCGCTATTATCCTTGCAGAGATTCAACAGCCCCGGCCCAAATAGTACTGATCAGATAATTCCCAGGAAAGGCTAGCGACCTGCCTCCTAGACAGAATTACCCTTCTAAGTAAGTTCCCAGGAAGATCTGGTGGGGTCACATCGGTCCCACTTATGCACCAGTCACCTAGACAGAACTTGCTTACACAGTACTATTGCCACAACTTGCCAAAACTTCCACCGCCGCACAAGCTCCGCCCGACACCGAGCATCCCATCAACGATATCCCATCTTGTACCGCCGTTTCTCACGAACGGAACACGCCCCCGGCACAAGGCATCACCTCGTTGAACACTCGCTCTAATATTGGCTCCCCCGGACCGCTAAACCCTTTTGATATCTTTTCTGATGTGGAAAATAAGACACAGCTGCAACCACAGAGCATACTCAGAATACCAGCAGGGCAAGGCTCTGATACCACTTGTTGGGGAAAAACGCGCCAATAAAATAATTCGGGCCCTGCGGCGATTGTATTTGGACCCCGCGACAATTTATCGGAATATTATTAAAGTCGAAATGACACCGAGAGAAAACACGAGATTTTACGTGGTTCGGCCAATACCGCCTACCTCCACGGAGAGCACCAGTTTTACTATATTGAGAATATTACACCGTACAAAATAACGCTCGTGTTTTAAACCCAAACCCGAGACCCCTTACCCACCCGGGTAATGTTTTTGTACCACCTCTCACTATACCCTAGTAAAACTACACCCGCTCTCACCCTTATCCACACGAAGGTGGATAAGTATTTTTACCTCTCACTATTTCTCTCTCACTGGATATCTTCACTTGATTTGGGATAATAATAGCTGAAGAATCCTCAGCCTATTTATAGATGTCTTCAGCTCTTCTGGACCGCTCAAAACCGGTGGACAGGAATCCGCCGCGTCGCCCTTCAATACGAACCGTACATTAAAATAATATTATAATATAATATTATTTTCTTTTTATTTTTTTTCTTTGTTTGTGGGCGGCCGCATGTGGCTGGACCCAACAGTTTCCATCTCGCCAGAGGGAAAGTTTAATTATATTCATCCCGAATATATTCATCTGATTCATTAGGCTATATTCAGGATAACTATATTCATCTGTAATGAATGTTACCCTAAGCCTCGGACAGTTCATTAGGCCATTTCTAGTTTCTTCTTCTGATTCAACTTCCCCTGTTTTTTCGTGTACTCTCTTGTTAGACATATTGGTATTAGATAGGCATTTTAGAGGCTGCTCGTTGACTACCAAGTGAAGTTGAGCTGAGTTTCCTCTCTAATGTCCTTCGTATCTTGACCTACACCTGGTCCCATTTTTATCTCCATGGAGCGAATCTGTCCTGATTTGTTACCATTCTGCTCTATTGGTTGACCCCCTCTGTATTCCATTACAGTTTCCCTAGCCTTTATTTTTCCCTATCACAAGTTCTTTAATACCTTCCTCATTCTCTTGTCCTACACATTTCCTCATTTTCTTTCCACACTCCTCACTAACCTTTTGTCCCCCCCCCAAGCTGGTTCTAAACCTATTCTTGATTACCCTATGCTCTCAACCAGTCCCCAAATTGCTCACTATACAGTTCCTTGTAAAGCCGATCCACCCTTCTCTTCTTGCAACTCACATCATTATGTCCTACATGCCACAGTGAAAATAGAAGTTAAGGAGGTATTTCAGTCCAAATTTTGCAGCCTGACAAATTCACAAACGTCCCTATCAACCGTGGTTTTGAGCATCAATTTTGGCTTAAACTTTTAGGTGTTTTCCCTTACTACTCCCAGTTTCTTGTATTATAACATCCCCACACTGAACGAATATCTTCCCAATCTTGAAGTTCATTGAACAACCATTGAGGGTCATTCCACACTTGGACCCAAAGTTTGAATTGTTGTATTCTTCATCGGTGATTTTTAATGTTGGAGTCCACTCTTGCAGAATCAGGTATTGTTGATCGAAGGGTCACTGGAGTCCATTGAGAACCCTCAGTTTCTAAGACTGAGATTTGAAGACATAGTGAAAGAAATTTCTGCCCAATTCCCTTGTTGTGAATTGTTCTTTCATCTGCCAGATATGAGAAACTATGCTTCTGATACCATAGAAACTCGCTCTATTTGTCCCATGAATTTTACCAACCAAGCTTTTGAGACACTCCTCATTGCTAAATGTGACGTCTTGTTCCTCTAGTTCAATGTAATTTGCTTCATCATTCGAGAGTTTAAACCTAGCCAGCCGTTCGACTAGCTCCTCAGAACCATTAGGACCGGAACACCTTCCATATATTTCGTAATGAACCAGGACCTCACCTGCAGTGAAGAAGGAGAATGTTAGTTGGTTCGGGTTAAAAGTAGGGACAAATTTCTAAGATGACTTTTATCGAGCATGTTGAGGGTCAATAAAATGTTAAAGTGGTAACGAAAACTAAATTGGTTGACTTAAGGGTTGCGCTTAAACTATAGGGTTTGTATACGAAGTGCTACGCTTGGCTAGGTTTAACAACACCACTGGTCACGGATGTGGGGGTAATAAAAGTAAGAACTTAAGTGTTGGTGCAGTTTGGTATAGGTTTTCAAGGTAGTTGGGAGGCGAAACTATATCTATGGGGCAAGAATGTCATTATGAATGTCTATGGGTAATGGAGGTAATGGCTGGAGTAATTACTGAGATAATGTGCAACTAGGTCTTCAGCCTCGAAGGAGAAAGTGTCATGCAGGAGAACCAAACTTTGTTCGCCAATAGATGGTTTAGGTAGGTGGTAATCATCTAACTCCTATTCCTATAGAACCAAGGTGTTTGGCTAGATAATGGCGACATTATTATCCTATCTCTCTACTAACGAGTAACTAATATATTGAAAGTAAAGAGAGAGCTTAAAACTATCGTCAGGAACTCTCCCACACATAGCAGGTTCACACACGTGTTTCGGAGTTTGGTATAGACAGGCAATCCTCCTTCAATGGTAACCACTTTCCAATATTGTTGTCGAGCCACCATCACGGCCAAGAGTGGAGCCCTAGCTCTGATGACTTATGGGTCAAAACCCTTAAACATGTACATCCACCATCCTAAGCACTGACCCTTCGAAATCACGCACCACAACTCCAGTTGTTGTCACACCATGCCAATCATGTAGTGTGTCATCAAATTTTAGTTTGATGACATGGTCTACAACCGAACTTGCTAGTTCACTCATGGCTTCGATAGACTGAGCTCGGCCAGAATAATGATGGATTTACTCAACTTATTGGACATCCATGTCCATCCATATGGCGATATGTTACATTGTCCACTGGTTATGAACAAACCATAAAGCCTAACACAAACATAACACCCTATCAAACTTCTCAATAGGAAGCCTCAAATCTATGATCTGAACCCACTCCTCAGCCGCATCTCAGCATAGCTTCAAAACATTAGATGATATGGGTCTCCCACAAGACACAAACGCACGACGATCGCTCTCATCATCGAATTTACAGAAAATGCAGATCATGATTTCTTGCATTTAAGGTAGAACAGGTGAACTGTGTTCACGCAGTGTCTCCATGCAAAATCCTTCATGTCTGGGGTGTATTACTAAGCCAACTTCCATGAACACGTTCTGTTTGTAGAAGGATATTCACTCTCGAAATGCCCAAGCCCACCAATAAGCCGACTTATAAAAAATATTCCCTATTTTGTGTAGTGACATATCAACCGATCGTTTTCAACTATAGAGCACGACGGAATGCCTAGCACAACGGACTTGACCCTCTTACAAGCGACATGTCAATAGAAAGCCTAAGTCGCCCCGGCCCGGTGATTTCCCCTGCAAATCTAAGTGAACCTGCTACAACAACCGTAGTGACACTTTCCCCAATTGTGTCACTAGGATCGATAAGAAATACTGCCAGAGTAAGTGCAGACAACGCATCGATAACTTATTGATGTCGTGAAACCGAAACGCCTTAGTGGCTTCGGACGGTTATCTCCCCCGTAGGTCACTAAGGACACCTTTTCCCAAATTGTCCAAGAGACGGTCCAGAAGGCCATCGACGCAATTGTCCCTACTCTCGAAGAGAGCCTCTTGGGACAAATGCGATCGATTATCGAAAATACCTTAAGGGACAAATACAAAGTTCCTATGACGGACGCACCCCCACCACCACCTCCGCCACCATCTCCACCACCACCGCACTCACCAGAACCACCACCATCATCTTCCGCACCACCAGCATCTTAGCCACCATCAGCCCAACACCTCCCTCATCAACCCTTTCATTGTACCCATCGACTATCTCCACAACGTCCTCATCTCCTAACTCCTTGAACTCCCTAACCGCACCCCCGCCGAACAACGGTTGTTCGACCACCTCTCGATCGCCCAGAAGACCTACCTCCTCCAACCTTCCGCGAAGAATCCTCACGATCTAAACAAGGCATGGCAATCCTCACAATCGGGATCATCACGAAGGGGAGAAACGCCAAAGACAACGAGGGGCGGTCGTGAAAGAGGAAAGGCAAGACATGATCTCGAGGAGCGGGATCGTCATCTACGCAACCACCACCCACCACATCGCCCAAACAACCACCACAACACAAACAGCCACCACCCAACTACAAACCCCACCACAAGCTTCCCAAACCCAAAAATTCCAAATAACCACTACATCCGAACAGCCCTCCAATCCCCAAGTGTACATTGATAAGTAAATCTTGAAGGAGGAGTGGCTGCATCGAACGGAGACTGAAGAAGAAGTCCGTCTTGGCCTCGATCAAATCAGATTCTTCCTTCAAAGGCTGACAACAGACTCCTTCTCCATTAACCCGGAAGAGGAGGAGACGGGTGAACACCACAAAAGGGAGATACATGAGCTCCCATAATTGCTCAACCTTGGAGTCAAGGAAACAACGAACCTGACTAAAGACACGGTGTTATTCGAGACTCTAGGGGAGAACAAGAGGATCACCGCCTCCTTCCTCGAAGACTACTGTCCCAACATCTGGAGGTGCCCCGAGAAGATCAAGCCTACCAACGAGCTGACCCTCCGAGGCCTCACGCACCTGAAAAACACGAGGCAAGGGTTTAACCATTGCTTTATGCTCTCATAGATAACAACCAGAAGGGGACTATCGTTGGAGCAGCTGAAAGGAAGAGAAAAGGCGAAGGCGCCATTGCTGAACTCAAAAAAGTGGAGTATACCTACGACAGGTTTCCTGCTCCCGTCTACTTCATGGTGAGAGTGGATGGCTCGAAGGACCATATTTTTTAGGCTGAACTCTCGACCTTGCTCCGGGAAAAGTCACCAACCTATTCGGAATGTATAGGAATTTGTCCTGAGGAACCATAAATATTGGGAGGGAATCAACGCCTTGAAGCGCTATATGCTGAGGCAAATCAACTACCATATTACTGAAGACTTTCAGATTGCCATGGATAGAAATATGAAAATAGTTAACATGACGGTGCCTCAGACGTGCTCTAAAGATCTTCAAGACTATCCCGAGAATCACATATTCACCCACCGGAGTTGGGAGTTACCTACTACCATCCGAACGAAAAGAGAACACACATGATGGTGGTCTCCCAAATCCCAAAGTTCTCGGATGGGACTCTGAAGATAATCCGACAGAAGCTTCAAGTGCGTCTAGCCTCATTGGGACCAGGGAATTACTCCAAGGATCTTGGAGTCGAAGAAGGACCAGTACTTGAAACTATAATAGAGAAGATCAACGATCGAATTGAGGTAAGGAACAACATCCGAATCTACGAGGTCGTTGTAGGATTTCGCAAGTCCTTCTTCGCTCGGGAAGAAAAGAGAAAAAGAAGAAAGTCAAGACGAAGACCGCATAGCACGACTTGAAGATTGGACACCATGGGGAGATTGTAAGATATTTTAATAGTGTCAAATGTATTTTATTTATGTCTTAGTCTTGTACTTTAAATTTACGTGAACTAATCTCTAAATTGTATAGATTAGTGATATACTTGTTGTAATGGGCTTTCAGGGGTTCAAGTATCTTATATCCTAATCCAAGGGTATAAAAATCTAAAACCCTACAATTTTATCACAAAGAATCAATTTCATCAAAATCACGGCCGCTACAGTAAAAGCTTAAGAGTTAAACACGCACAAACATACACTTAAGGTTTTTAGTGTGTTCCTCATCAATTCTTCACCAATCTTGTTGTTAGCTAGGTGATTTGTGACCTACACGCACGCTCTTTAGGTTTTCGAATTAGGGCTTAATCTAGCATTTATTCGCGCTTTTACTCTTCGATTTATGATTAATCTTCGCTTTATTTTAATGAGATGCGATTTTTGAATTGCGGTTATTAGTTTTGGGATTTTCGAAATGATATCCAAAAAATTGCTTCGGAAAACCCTTATCTCGAAGAAAGTTCGAAAATCGCCACATCGAAGCACTCGTAATACGAAAAAAATAACAGTTTTTATTTGCATTAAATCTCGAAATTTTGCATTCCCACTTTGAAATACCATAGCTTCGAAAATTCAAATTTTCGCACTCGCATTTCGAAAATCTCATGCGAAAACACTGATTTTTGATACCTCAACCTAAGAAAAATTTTCGTAGCCAAACAACTTCTTTCGAAAATCCCATGCAAAATCCACTGACTTTCAGTACGTCGACTTAAGAAAATTTTCGACGCCGAACAACGTACATCGAAAACTCTCTTGCCAGAAATCTCGATTTTCAATACCAGCACTTAGTAATTTCAAATTTTCGATGCGTGACACTTAGGAACATTTTTGAAGTCTATGAAAACTTATAGTAAAAATCCTCCTGCCGAAAGTTCCCGATTTTCAATAACTACACTTAGCAAAATTTCACATATCGAAAATCACCTCAACATCGATAGTCACTAAATTCTCGACACTTAGCGAAATTTTTTTTCTCAAATTCTGCACATTCACAAGACAACACGAGACTTAGTTAACTATCCATTCTTCGTTGTCATCCGCTTTGGCCTACATTCATCCTACAATCAAAGTCCCTGAATACTATCTTCAAGAGTTCTGGGGTACCATGAAGCAGTCCAACCCGACAACGAAGATGTCTTCCAAAGACACGGTCCACAACACGACTGTGAAGCTGGCAATGACAATCATACGAAGAGTGTTGCGTCTTCCCATGAAGCTCTCATATGACTCAATGCCCTCTGAAGTAGAATTAATTCAAGACTGCAAAAGGATAGGCTATGAACCTCAACTGACGCACCTCTCAACCTACCAACTAGGCAGGATACTGCATCCCTTGAGGACACTATTCGGGCTCGTTAACAAGTGTGTGTTGCCCAAGAATGCGGAATTCGATAGATGCAACATCAATGTCCTTCGAATCTTCCAGAACATCGTCTTCAGTAAAGAGATCGATATGGCCCAGCTTATATGGAATGACCTTGTGGACCAACTCCACATAAGGGATAATACCAGCAAGCCCAAGGTCGTTACATTCCTTTGGTGGTTCTCGTTGTAAATTGAGTATTTCATGGAGGAATACCCGGAGATGCCGAGGCGGCCTAAAGCACCAAGCTACCCAACACCCAAGCTAAAATTATTTCACAAGGCCAAGCACAATACGAGAGGGCTACAACCAACACAAATGGTGATCTCAGAAGCTCTTCTACACCTTGCAAAACAAACAGACTCGGCCATAATCGCCTGCCATCGAGTCCACAGCGTGCCAGCTCCCACGGTTCAGCCCGACCCAGCTGAACCCAACCTAAGAGCAGACCCGAGTGAAAGTGAGGTTTGAGAGCCATCACCAACCACGAAGTCCTGCTAAGCTACAAAGTTGGAGGACGACGACCGTGACATTAATGATGTGTCTGGTATAAGGCGTGGGGACCGCCAAAAGGAGCACCATGATCAACCTGTTGTGTCCGCCATGGCATCCACAGTTTCCACTCCATCACTTACAGCCCGGAATGAGCCAATAGGTACATGAGTCGGTTCCTTCGACTCCCGTGTAGAAGTCGCCACATTGAGTCAAACGCCGTACGCCCAACCCAACCCCAACCACTTATCTATCTCCCAAAAGATAGATTTTTCAATAACATCAGAAGATGACCCTCATACGTTATTGCCGCCTCACTCGAAGGCGGGAGATATCGAAAAAGGTGGTTCAGAGCCCCTGCCCACCGCCCTTCTTTGATCACAATAGGTCAATTGTCCACCATGTCCATACTTTTTCCCCATTTTAGGACATATACACGTTTCTCTCTAGGTCTCAACGACCTATACAAAATCTCCATAGACACGTCCATTCGCAACGTACTTTGAAGATTGGAGGGAAGTCTCACCGCTGTAACATAAAGTACATCAGTGGTAATGGGCTATCCACTCGAACCCACATTGAGTGAGATTTCAATGGTAAGCCTAAGTGGCTCTGGATCGGTAATTCCCCACATCAGTGTCAGAAAGACCGATCGGAAGTCCTGTGCAAGTAAGTGAAGGCCACACATTGGTTACTTACTGCGTTGTCGTGACAACGAAATGCCTTCGTAGCTCCAGTAGGTTATCACCCACGTACGTCACGAGAAGAACCTGTCCCAAAGCATCAAAGCATCCATCGATGCATTTGCCCCATCATTCGAAGAAAATATACTTGGAAAAGTGCGTACGATTTTAGAAAATGCACTATGGGACAAGGGGAAGGCTCCCGTGATGGACGAACCACCACCACCTTCCGCACCTCCACCACCTCACCGTAACCCATACACCATGCCCGTGATCCAACTATATGATATACTGCTCTTCCGCCTTATCTCCGTCCAGAACCATACGGTGGAAGAGCAAGCCTTTCTCGAACGCATCCGAGACCCTTCGAAAACCCCCAACCACGACCTGCCGCGACGACTCCTCATGCCCAAAACAAAGCCATGACGACCCGGAAGATCCGAATCGTCCTGAGGGGGAGAAGAGACATAAGACAAATAAGGGTGAACGTCGACGAGGCAAAGGAGGGGGTCAAGGTACGTCTACATCACAAACACCCCCACCTACAATATCATCATCTAAACAACCACCACCACACAAATCAGCCACCGCTCAACCTACCACACCATCACCACAAGATTCTTAACCAAACATTGTTCAACCAATCGAGGCTCCGTAACAATCCACTTCATGGGATTCAACCCCCACCTCACCTCGAGGAGTACATCGTAGAGGAGAATGGAGAACAGAGTCTGACGTTGAGGATATCGTCCGCAAATGCCTATAGAATATCAAATTCTTCTTAAGGTAAGCGGCGGCGGACATTTTCCTCATAGAGCCTGAAGAGGAAGATGAAAGGGTAGACCACAGAAAAGATCTCCCAGAACTCCAGACTTGATCTCGCATCAACTACCCGAGCAAGAAGCAAGGAGTCTAAAGAAAGCATAGACTCCATGGGAGAATAAGAGAATCAAGGATCCTTATATAGAAGACGACTGTCGAAAGATCTGGAGAGCGGATCATAAAATAAGGAAGGTCGACGAACTTAATATATTGGGTCTATCACACCTTAAAAGAACAAATGAAGGCTTCCAACATATTTACATGCTCACCGAGTTGCCAAATGTCCCAAGTTGACTAACGAAGGAGCAGTAAAGGAAGCTACAGGAGAGAACGACCCCATCTTTGATATCTTAGAGGTGGACCACACGATCGGAAAATTTTCGAGTCCAATCTGCGTCATCAAAAGGACAAACAAGTCCCATGAAAGTCTTACAGAGGCCGGCCTTCCATATCTCTCGCTCGGCAAGGTCTACCAGATGTTTTG
Source organism: Linderniella brevidens (assembly GCA_004919715.1). Lineage (NCBI taxonomy): Eukaryota > Viridiplantae > Streptophyta > Magnoliopsida > Lamiales > Linderniaceae > Linderniella > Linderniella brevidens. The sequence goes on along the minus strand of SWDC01000151.1, from coordinate 9,130,730 downwards.
CATGTACCAAAAATTCACACACTCAAGCTCAGAGCAGGGTTCGACGGACTCAAGCGATACATGCTGAGGAAGATCAAGTTCTACACCGCTGAAGACTTTCAAATAGCGTTGGAAAACAATATAAAGAAAGTAAACTTGACAAAACCACTCAACAACGGTGAATAGATAGAATTTTTCGGAGAAAGCTACGTCTTCCTTGTGTCGGATCTTGTTGTCACCTACTTTCAACTCATAAAGCCTCAAATGCAAGTACTCATGCTGTCAGAAGTCTCAAAGTTCTGTGATGGAACTTTGAAGATAATCTGGGATTAATTGAAGAAAATCCTTGAAACACTGTGCTGGAACCCTCACCAAATATAGAAGAATAGCCAAAACTCCTCTAATCCTAGACAAAATCCAAGATCGACTGGATCTAAGGAACAACATCAGACTTTACGAGGCCAGACAATGATTTCGTCAATCTTTCTTTGCCCAACACAAGCCAACAAAGCTAAAAAAAAAGACTAATAAAAAAACGCTAAATCCAAGATCAGACACAAAGGAGGAGATTATTGGATATTATTTATTGTGTTCGATATTTATTATGTCTTACTCTTTGTTGTACATAGATTAGATTCTACTTTATATGGATGGTGTAAATGTGTTTTGGGCAAGTTGGGGTCTAAGTATAATATGCCAAAGTATGTGGTATATATACTAAACCCTAACACATTTATGGATTAGAGTCATTCTCGATATTTGGGTGGCTACTCCTTGATCCATTAAGCAAAACACACACTAACACACACACTTAAGGTGTCAATATCTCAAGGATTTCTTCACCAAAAATGCCGATCGTTAGGATTCTCGGAACCTACAGAAAGAGAAGAAGACATGAGAGCCAGATACCCCTATCTATTTCGTTAAATTTAATTTCGAGGACGAAATTCTTTAAAGGGAGGGAGGATGTGATCCCCGGGCTCTCGACGCCCTAGTTGGCCCATATAATTCATGTCGTGCATGTTCAATATTCTATGAAATACATGCCTAACATATACATACGTATTTGCATAAAAAGTGAATTCGTGATTTGCATATCAGATGCATATTACATATTATGGGTATTCTTATTTGTTGTACGTTATATAATTTTATTTTACTATGTTAGTATTAACTAGTTTTGACGCAATTTTAAGATAAATAAATTATGAGAATTATAATAAGATAAGATAGAAGTGATTATCTGGTTGGTTTAGCCGGGTGAGCCATTAGGTACGTGTTTACCGCGAAACGCGGTTAGTTACACGTGTTCATTAGAATTTTATTGCAATCAAAATATTGATAATACAAATAATAATAATAATAATAATAACACTAATAATAATAATAAAAAAGTGAAGGAATAATTATAAAGAGCTCACAATGTACATGAGGGTTTGAGTACACATGTATTACATATATGTAGCGAGTAATAGGACGCGTAACATGTGTGCTCATATGTCTATTACCCCCGTGATGTCTAAAATCTTAGTCTTGTATTGTACAAATCAACTGGATTGATTAATGACAATGAGTGTCTTATTAAATAAACTACGAGAGTGTTTTACGCAATTTACAAATCAACTGGATTTTGATGCTTAACGATTAAATCTTAGAAAATAAGAGCAGCAAGATTAAAAAAATAAAAATACAGAACGTGACAGGCATATCAAGCAAAATAGAATGTCTCTTTTGTTACTTGTTCACGACAGTGCCGAGGAAAGGTACGCAATAGTTTATTTGTATAATAATAATGGATATTGATGAACCAATCTATTAGATCATTATAGTGTGCAATGTAATTTATTTAAGTCTTTATCTTGTATTTTAATTTACGTGAACTACGCTTTAATTTGTAGGGGCTTTAGTATGGTCCCAAGTAATTTATACCTAATTCTAGTGTATAAATACTAAAACCATACACTTTATTTAATAAGAATCATTGTCGATATTTTCGCCGTAACAATACCTTAAAGAGAAAGAAACACACACTTAGGGGGTGTTTGTTTGAGGTGATCAAACATCACGGTGATGTGAGTATCATCGTGATGTAGATCAATGTGATAGATCATCATCATGTTTGTTTTGGGGTGATATTTCATTTTTCATATCAACGTGATATTTGAATATTGTGTTTGTTTATGAAAGTGATTAGTGGGGTGATGTTGTATAAATGTCATATTTACCCTTATGTATATTATGTATGTAAAGTGGGTTAATATGTTCATTATGAGGTGATATTTTACGTGATAATGATTAATATTTCAATATTAAGTATTAATTTTTTAAAGCATTATTTAGAAGTATTTTATATAATTCTTCAATACAATTCTTTTATTTTCTTAAGCTATAAGCATATATTCTTAAATTAAGTATTAATTATAATTTTTTCAATATATATATTTATTATTTTTTAAAGCATAAATATATTTTTAATATTTAAATATGTTGTGTAATTAAAAATATGAATAAGGATATATGAGGAATGAATGTTAAAATAAAAGGGTAATTTTGTCTAAAATGTTTTTGAAAATATTACCTACCGGAGGTGATGGAGGATCACCCTGCTTTTTGGGGGTGATCCAAAAGCTGTGATATCACCCAGTTTTGATCACCTAGGTGATCCTTCAGCACGGTGATGACTCATAACACCCGCTAAACAAACACGATGATGTCGGTGATGGGGGGATCACCGTGATGTTTTGGAGGATCACTCCCTTAAGGTATTTTAAGCGTTGTTCATCGCTTCTTCACCAATCTTGTTGTTGCTTAGGTAATTTGAAACCTACAAGTGGTATCAGAGCCTAGCATGACAGATTGAAAAGTGTTTTTACGTTTGGATTTGAGAGATTTTTCGGGTTTATCGCCATTTTTAAGTTCGTGAGTTCTTCGAAGTGTTCTTAAACATTTTCGAGGGATTTTTAGCCTATTTTGGTTATTTTTTAGCCCATTTAATGATTAGCACTCTTTACGATTCGAAACCTGTTTTCGCAACTGTCAGTGGCAGAATTTTAATTTACGATTCGAAAACCTTAGTTTTCGCAACACTCGTAAATTACGTTTCGAAAATCGCACTTTTCGCAAAGTTCGTAAGTTACGTTCCGAAAACCTCAGTTTTCGCAACATTCGAAACTTGCGTTCAGAAAACCTATGTTTTCGCAATTTACGTTTCGAAAACATCATTTTTGCAACCAAATGTGAAACCAATTTTCGCAATAACGTAAACTGTAAAGGGCATTTCTGTAATTTCATTGAGATTTTCGCAACACGATTTTCGTAACACGTTTTCGCCAACACTGTTTCGAAAACATAACTTTTCGTAACCCGATTTTCGCATAAGTGATTTTTGCACCCCAATTTTTACAAAAACAATTTTTGCACTTACAGTCTTTCGAAATCAAATTCTCGAACTTTCGAAAATCAAAACTCTTCTTATTCCAACCACCTTTGTTGTAATCACTTCATGACTGAACTATCAAATCCAAGATGGACACCATCGCCATGGGAAGCGACCTTAGGCCACCTGTGCTTCGACACGGTGAATTTCAGTGTGGCGGAACAAGTTCCTAAACTTCATTGAATCCAAGGACCCATGCAATTCTGGACGACCATCGGTTTTTCCAAGCCGAGTACTCAGGACACCATTGGAGTACACAAATGCTGAAGAGCTAAGAGCAAAAGATCTCCAAGCTATGAACTACTTGCTTCAAGCCATCCACACGACATCTATGCCCAGTTCGATGCTTTTTCCACCAGGAATAACATGTTGGATGTTCCCACAAAACGGTGCAGGGCACGGAGGTCGTAGCCATGGCCAAGATGACAAACACACTCGCAACCTATGATATGTTCAATGCTAAGCCCGTGGAAGATCTCAGGGACATATATCGGAGATTAGTCAATAAAATGCACAAATTGAAGAACATAAACGTCCATAGATAAAAAAATGGAGGTGAATATCCGATACTCACATCCCTACTGTCGAGTGGAAGAGAGTTGCTACCTTGATCCGACAGAACAAGTAGATACACATACTCGATATCCACAACGTCTACGAGAGTCTCTCATAACACGCTGATATCAGCGAGATCGAGAGCAGCTTGAAGGGAAAGGAAGTGGCAGACCCACTTGCCTTAGTAACCGTCGGCAGACCGAAGAGCAGCATGAGATCCTCCAAAGGCAAATCGGTGAAGCTCCCTAACTCTTCGGATGAGCATGACTCCGGATCTCACTCTGATCCTGAACTCATATACTTTGGTGAGTAGTGTCCAATATATCATATTTAAGTCTCAGTCTTTTACTTTAATTTACGTGAACTAATATCTAAGTTGTAGAGATTTGTGATTTACTTGTTGTAATGGGCTTTTACGTTCCAATGTATCTTATACCCTAATCAAAGAGTATAAATACTAAAACCCTACACTTTTGTCATTAAGAATAATTTTATTGAAATAGACATCGCTACAATACCTTAAAGATATCGAAACATACACTCACACACACACATAAGGTTTTTATCGCATTCTTCATCGATTTTTTACCAATCTTGTTGTGAGCTAGGTGATTTGAGACCTAGAAGTGGTATCAGAGCCTAGCATAACAGGTTAAAACCTGCTTTCACCTTTGGATTTGAGAAAATTTGTTGGTTTGTCGCGTTTTTCAATTCTTCAAAGTGTTCATCAACACTTTCAAGTGATTCTAAGCCCCTTTGGTTACTTTTTGATCTCGTTTAGTGTTAGAGGACTTTTTCGAGAATCTATGTGGAAAAACCCAGAAATTTTCATCAATTTTGAGTAGTTTTTGAGCTATTTAAATTCAAAAAAATTTCGCAAAAGTTTTCGCACTCACTTCAAAAACCATTGTGAAAACCGTTGCGAAAACTAGTTCGAAAACCTGTTTCGCCGTAACAGTACCTTTAAGAAAAAGAAACATACACTAACACACACTTAAGGTATTTCAACCGTTCTTCGCAAGTCACTCCGAAAATCTCGTTTTTGCACATCATTGCGTAAACTTCGTTTTCACAACTCGTTTTCATAACAGAAAACTTGGAAACTTTTTCCAACTTCGAAAACCTTGTTTTTGCAAGTCGCTGTGAAAACCTCAATTCCGCAATTCGTTTTCGCACGGGACGTTAGAAAATTTTTCCAACTTCAAAAACCTCATTTTGCACCGACCACGAAAACCTCATTTTCGACATACTATTTTCGCAACAGATACTTAGGAAATATTTTCCAACTTCGCGAACCTCAATACATTCGTTTTCTAACTAAAACACTTCGAAAACTTATGACTACGAAAACGATTGAACTTCTTCATTGCAAATACTACTTAGAAAACTTTTCTGACAAATTTTATCCGAAAACTTAAACAACAATCTGAAAAAACATATTATCCTGCACATATTACATACAAAAACCGCAAGCTACATATTAAATCCCCGGACTTTGGAAAATTTTCCCGAACAAATCTCTAACTTTTAAGTCCTCAATTAATATAAATCAAGAATTGGACATTTATTCTTGATCTTTGACTAATCATTTCTATTTTTGTCCACATTTCAGAACGATAACCTCATCTTCAATCTCCATATATCCTCAAAAAAAATGGATCCAAATCAAGGAGAACAACTTCGGCCTCGACCTTGCAACATTCAAATGCAAGGATGAGGTCGTAGTGGCCATTCTCAAAGGGCATCACCTCTGGCCGACATTCTCCCTCTTAACTCAAGTCCCCATAGTATTAAACTATTCTGGGGGACACTGATGCAGGCCAAGAAAAAGAACTCGCTAAAACTAAAGGCCACCCTTAACACAACAACACTGCTTCTTACAAAGACAATTCTTCGACGAGTTATGGGGCTTCCCATGAGTAAAGACTACGAGCCCTTGTCCACCAACGCAGAACTACTACAAGACATCAAACACGCGGATACGCAACGGAACTCAAAATACTCTCCAACTACCAACTGGATGGCATCCCTCACCCATGGAAAACCATTTACGGGCTCGTCAACAAGTGCTTGTCACCAAACCATACCGGGTTCGACAGAGGGAACGTCAACGTTGTGCGCATCTACCACGGAAGATCTTTAGCCAGAACGTTGACTACGCAAAAAAATTTGGAATGATCTCCTGGAGCAGATCCAAATGCAGGACAACCCAAAGAAGGTCCAAGTCATCCCATATCTCTGGTGGCTCCCGCTTCTAGTCAGCTACCTCATCACGGCCAATCCGGAGATCCCACCATTACAAGACGCACGGAGTTATCCACCGCTCACACTCAAATACTTCCAAAAGGCAAATGAGACATCTCGAGAGCCTTTCTACCCGTCGATACTGATTCTAGAAGCTTTTGTGCGTCATGTAAACCCGATGGAGTCTGCAATCATTGCCTACCGTTGGGCCCACAACATATTTGCTCCTACGGCTCCGGAAGACCATTCCGAGCACAACCCTGGAGCACCCCCAAGTGAAAGTTAGGGTCCTAAGCGATCGTCAGCTGTGAAATCCTCCGAAGCAACCAAATCAGAGGATGACCAACATCCCCTTACAAACGTATTCGACATCCAGCAAGAGAAAAGACACAAGCAAGCCCAAGATCCACCTCCTTCTTCGTCGGTGCCTTCCACAGCTGATACCGAACCCACTATAATTCAGACTTGCACCGTAGGATCAAGAGTCGATGTGTTCGACTCTCGATTAGAAGTCGCCACATCGAGTCAAATGACGCACTCCTCACCTTTACATGGCCATTCATCCGTCTCCCAACAAATGGATGTCTCACTATCTAAACAAGGGGACCCACATTTGCTATCACCACCTCGCTCGAAGGTGGGAAATATTGAAATAGGTTGTTCATAGCCCCAGAACATCGCCCTTTCGTTGTTCATGATAGGTCATGTGCCCACCTTGCCTTTATTTTTTCCACCCTTTAGGACACATATAACTATCACCTTAGGTCTTCGTGACCTAACATGAACCTCCATAGACGCATCCATTATGGATGTCGTTCGAGGATTGAAGAGGAGTCTTACCGCTGTAACATCACCTCCAACAGCGATAAGGAGCCATCCACTCGACCCTCTTATGAGCGAGATGTCAACGAGAAGCCTACGTGGCCCCGATACGATGATTGCCCCCGCAGGTCCTAGTGAACCTGCTACGATAACCGTGATACTTACCCCAATTGTGTCACTATGATCGGTTGGAAGTCCTGCCAGAGTAAATGCAGGCCATGCATCGGCAACTTATTCGATGTCGTTACAACGGAACGCCTAGTGGCTTCGGACGGTTATCTCCATCGTATGTCACTAAGTACACCTTGTCCCAAATCGTCCAAGAGACGGTCAAGAACGCTATCGACACAATTAAACCTTCTCTCGAAGAGAGCCTCTTGGGAAAAATGCGATCGATGATCGAACACACCTTAAGGGACAAGGGCAAAGGTCCTATGACGGACGCATTGCCACCACCACGTCCGCCACTATCGCCACCATCGCCACCACCTCCGCCATCATAACAACCACTACTATCGTCTTCCGCACCACCATCATCTTTCATCCCAGCTTCACATCCCAACCGCAACCCGACACCGTCACGATCAACCCTTTCACAGTCCCCATCGACTATCTCCACAATGTACTCCTCTCCCGACTTCTTGAACTACCTACACACACCCCCGCCGAGCAACGACTGTTCGAGCGCCTCATCGACCGCCCAAAAGATCTATAACCCCTAACCTACCGCGAAGAATCCTCAGGCTCCGAACGAAGACATGACGATCCTGACGATCGAGATCGTCCTGAGGGGGAGAAATAGCCAACGAGGGGCGCCCGAGAATGAGGAAAGGGTACCATCGCGCGGAGTGGGATCTTCCTCAACACAACCACCACCGACCACATCGTCCAAAAAATCACCACCAACACACCGCCCAACCACAAGCACCACCTCAAACCACCATCCACCAAGCCTCCCAAACACTCCAAACGACCACTAGCTCCGAACATCCCTCCAACCCTCAAGTGCAAATCGACAAGTACATCTTGGAGGAGGAGTGGATGCACCAAACGTAGACGGAAGAAGAAACCCGCCTGCGCTTCGACCACATCAGATACTTATTACAAAGCCTGATGGAAGATTCCTTCTCGTTTGACCCAGAAGATGAAGAGACGGGCGAAGATCACCAAAGAGAGATGCCCGAGCTCCCAGAACTACTAAAAAATGGAGTTAAAGAAATAACTAACCTGACCAAGTACACGGTTTTAGTCGAGACTCCCTGGAAGAACAAGATGATCAATGCCCCCTTTCTCGAAGACTATTGTCCTAACATCTGGAGGCACCCCGAGAAGATAAAGCCTCACGCACCTCAAAAACAGGCCAGAGTTCAACCATCTCTTTATGCTCTCACAGTTGACAACGAGAAGGGGACTTTCGTTGGAGCAGCTGGAAGCAAGAGAAAAGGAGAAGGCTCCCATTGCTGACTCGTAGAAGTGAAGTATACCTACAGAGGTTTCCTACTCCAGTCTTCTTCGTGGTCAAAGTGGACGGCTTGAAGGACCTGATCTTGGAGACCGAATGCCCCAACATTCCTCCGGATGAAGTAACCAACCTATTTGGGATGTATAGGAAATTCGTCCTGAGGAACTATAAATATCGGGAGGGATTCAACGCTTTGAAGCGCTGCATACAGACGAAAATCAACTACCATACCGCTGAAGACTTTTAGATTGCTTTGGAAAGCAACATGAAGAACGTAAACACGACAGTGCTTCAGACATGTGGACAAGAGATGCAACATTACCCAGAGAACCATGTTTTTACATACCCAGAGCTGGGAGTCACATACTACCAACCAAAAGAGCAGATGACTCATGTAATGGTGATCTCAAAAATCTCGAAGTTCTTTCACGGGACGCTGGATATCATAAGAGGAAAGCTTCAAAAGCGACTTGCCTCGTTGGGACCCGGGAAATACTCCAACGATCTTGGACTTGAAGAAGGACCTATTATCGAAACGATTATAGAAAAGATTAATGACAGACTTGAGCTGAGAAATAACATCCGAAAGTACGAGCTTCCTCTAGGATTTCAAAAGTCCTTCTTTTCCCGGAAACAAAAAAGAAAAAGAAGAAAGTCAAGACGAAGACCCCAGAGAACGACTAGAAAATTGGATAGGACACTAAGGGGAAGATTGTTAGATATAGAATGTATCTTATTTCAGTCTTAGTCGTGTACTTTAATTTACGTGAACTAATCTCTAAGTTGTTGAGATTAGTGATTTACTTGTTGTAATGGGCTTTTAGGGGCCAGAGTATCTTATACAATAATCCAAGGGTATAAATACTAAAACCCTACAATTTTCTCATTAATAATCATTTTATCGAAATAAGTGTCGCTACAATATCTTAAAGATACCGAAACACACAATCACACACACTTAAGGTTTTTAGCGCATTCTTCATCGATTCTTCACCAATCTTGTTGCTAGCTAGGTGATTTGAGACCTACATAAATTCTTCAAAAAGAAGTCCTTGTCATTTGCAATAAAGCAACAGACATCTTCCAGTTCCCGACAACTTCAACTATCTCCTCAACATGTCGAGCCCAACAATGCCACCTAACATGTAAAATGCTATAATGATGGCAAGCCAGGGTATTGAGCCAGGGACTGCGCCTCGCAAAGAAGATCGATGAGGACTACTACTCTAGGAAGCTGAAGTTAGTAAGGCAAAAGAAGGCTGGCGTAGTCCTGTTGGCTGAGTGCATGGAGCCCGAAGTCTCGGACAAGGAAGAGAGATCGTCCGCTGGGAAGGAGGTGGAATCTATTGACCGTAGCTTATTCTTGAACTTAAAAAGAAATATAAAGCGTTTCGTAAAGAAAGTAAATGCGTTAAGTCGTTAGAAAGCATGCTAACTAGAAATGAAACCATTTTAGCTACTGCATAAGAAAAGGTCACCACCTTAGATTCTAGTTTAGTTGAATCTGAGGCTAAGGTCACTGCTTTGACAAATGGTTCAATGTCTTTGAGCATGTTAATTTTTAGATCACAAAATGACTATGAAGGACCTAGAAACAAGATTAGAAAATAATCACCAAAGGTTGCTCAGTAAGAGAGAAGCATCCTCTTATTTGCTAGAAGTTGCACAAGAAAGATTGTCAAGTCGTGATACACAAATAGACAAGCTCAAAGCTCGAGTTCTCAAACTTACCACTAGTTTGAAAACCATCGAAGATAAGCTAATAACCGAGACCTGCGAGTATAACCTCATGAGTAAGGAACGTACGCAACTATACTCTAAGATTAAGATTCTAGAGGATACCTTACGAAAAGAGGACACGGACCACACCATCTTCTTGAACAAGCCTAAGGATACAAGATTTTATAATCCACGCGAAGGCTTGGGCCTTAAAGCATCTGACCAATTGGTTGAGAAGAAGCCCCTACCTCTTTACGACATTAGATACTTAGGCTTAAACCTGCCCAGTCTAATGCCTTCAATGAAGCATCAGATGTAGATGCCCTCGAGGAAGAGAAAGAGAAGTGTGAAACAAAAGTGAGGGCTGAAATCGCGTTTGAATACGCAGGATTGAATGATAGTTACAAGATTAGGAAAATCCCTTTGTCTATGGACTATCTACCGATCTGCTCACCCTCTAACGAAGCAACGCCCGTCAGAGAGTTTTCTGACACGGAAAAACCTAGCACTACGAGTGCATACATTCCAGCAATAATCCAAAAATTAACAGATTTATCCTCAACCCTAGAGTCAGAACGAAAGAACTTTCAAGCCGAAAAAGAGAAACTACTAAGTAGAATCTCTTCGCTTGAAAGATTCCCGACGTGAACAAAGCTTCAACTTCGCATTATGTGCTCTAGCTAAATCTTCAAAGGAAACCCCCACTGAAGCTAGAAACCAGAAAAGAAAGTAGTGACTCGCAAAAGCGACTTTACTAACTCATCTTTATGTGTTCCCACATGCAAGAACTTAAGTAGAAAGGGGGAGAGGAATGCCACAGGGACTCGGAAGGAGGATGCTGATCTCTTTTCTGAAAAGAAGAAGCTACCTTTATCTTGTGTTCCTATTTTTACGTCTATTTCAAAATCATGTAGAAGGACTTTGTCGTGTATTTCAGACCATGTTGATGTTTTCTCTACTCTATTTTCTAAATTTTGACATGTAAAGACTGTGAAGTATTCTAATTCCTATGATCGATGTTTTGATTCTAATGTTGCTAATTTTAGCCATAGGAATTCATCGCTTAAGAAGGACAAAAAATAAAGTACCTTCTCCTATTAAATCAAGTTTGAAACTTGACAAAAAGGTAGAGCATACTTCAAAAGTGTCAAAGCACACTAAGACTAAGGCTAAAGCTAAAGTGTTTAGATACTAGCTAGATATGGGTGACAAAAAGGAGCTTGCATAAAGCACTAAGCTTTGCTATCCCCAAGGCATTAAAAAGATATGGGTTCCTATGTCCGAAATTAAGTCAAACCATACGCCCGAAACCGACTTAGAACCCAAATCATCAAAACGTGCATGCAAAGCACCTTCTGCAAACAAAGGAGGATTCGTCCTTAACGAGGTATTTGAATCTCATTAATCTGTTTTGCAGATCCATCATATGTGGTACCTTGATTCTGGTTGCTCCACACACATGACTAGAAGAGAGCTGTTGAGCAAATACACTGAATGATTAGGTGGACAAGTGTGTCTCGGGAATAGTCCTTTCGCTTCCATTCTAGGACACGATGGTCTTATCCATAACAATCTCATAATCAAGGACGTCTCTTTCGTTGACGGGCTAAGCCACAACCTTTTTATCATTGGGCAATTATGCGATAGAAGACTAAATGTCAATTTCCATGCTGAAGAATGCAATATTAGTGATGAGAACAGAAAGAAGCTTCTCACCGGATCACCAGAGTTCCATCCTTACATTATCAACTAGAAGACCGTCTCACCTTCGACTGTAATTTACCTGTTATCAAAGGCTTCTCTACTTCAGATAAACCTTTGGCATCAATGCTTGTCCCACCACAACTTCAAAACACTGAATCAACTACACTCAGATAAGTTAGTCACAGGACTACCAGCATTAGAGTATCACAAGGAGCATCTATGCTCTGCATGTGAAATGGGGAAGATGGAGAACTCATCCCACAAGCCTAAAAAGTCACCTCAACCTCTCGTCCACTAGAACAACTACACATGGAAGACGCACAAAGACCGAGACACCTAGTTTCATCATAGTTTTTGTGAAGACGACTCATAATCTGTTGGGTTACAACACACGAGTGATCCGCACGGACAACGACACTTATTTCAAGAATAAGATGCTCAGTGATTCTACCAAAAACTCTGGATTTCCCAACAACTCTCAGCATCTAAGACTCCATAGCAAAATGGAGTAGTGGAGAGAAGGAATAGGACTTTAGTGGAAACAACTTGTACGATGCTAATCCACGCGAAACTTCCCCACTTCCTTTGGGCTGAAGCCGTCAACCTAGCTTGCTACACCCAAAACAGGACAAGCATTCACAAAAGATTTGAGAAGACTCCTTATGAATCAATCAACCACGAATACCGAACATAGGGTTCGTGTAAGTTTTCGGATGCAAGTGCTTCTTTGCCAATGATAGAGAAGACCGAAGAAAATTCGACCCTTGAACATTCAAAGCGGTATTCATAAGGTATTCTACAACATCTATGGTGTACAAATTCTATCTCAAACATAGAAGAACTGTCATGGCGAGCACCAACGTCACGTTCGACGAAACACCGAAAATGGCTTCTATATAAATAAGTCCCGAATCCGGACTTATTAGAGTGTTAACAGAAGATCAACATAGTTCTACACCCATGGACATGACATTCACACCAAAGACAAAAAAGACGAGGATATGGACATCTTATTCGAGAATTTCTACATCAATCTTGGAAAAATACAGTCCCTCCACAAACCATTCCTGGCAGTGATGCATCGGTACCACAAGTAGAACAAACAACCGTGGCCAATGAAACACCTCTAACTGAAGAAACTGAAGTCACTGCAAATGTAGAAACTGACATACACATCGGGCATGAAGTAAACGAAGATAATGAGGAAGAAGATGAAAACTCCATGATAGAGATCTCCACTACGAATAAGATGGTGTCATGGATCCACAAAATGAAGACAGTGTCGAAAAACCTCTCCATCATGAGAGAAAGTGGACTCGAGCTCATCCTACAACGCATATCAAATGAGATCCGAACCAAGTTGTAAGCACACGCTTTCCAATCACCCATGAAGGTCTATCAACATGTTTTCTGAGTCATAACGAACCAAGGAAAGTTGCAGAGGCATTGGCCGATCCCGATTGGATAATGGCAATGCAAGAGGAGATCCATCAGTTCGAATGACTGAAAGTTTGGAGATTAGTCCCAAGACCCAAAGGAAAGACCATTATTAATACCAAATGGGTCTTCAAAAACAAGAAGGACGAAGAGGGTCATCATCAAAATAAGGCTCGATTAGTGGCTAAGTGTTACAACCAACAAGAAGGCATCGACTACGATGAGACCTTTGCTCTTGTTGCCCGAATCGAAGCCATACGACTCTTCCTTGCCTACGCTGCACACAAAAATTCACCGTGTATCAAATGAATGTCAAGACGGCCTTTCTCAATGACGTCTTTAAAGAAGATGTCTACGTGGCTCAGCCCAAAGGGTTCATGAGTGAATCTCACCCTGACTATGTCTACTACCTTGACAAGGCACTCTACGAACTAAAACAAATTCCACGAGCTTGGTATGATGTCCTATATGACCTTTTGATCAAGTTAGGCTTCGTGAAAGGGAAGATATACAGCACTCTCTTCATCCAACGGAATGGATCAGACATTCTCCTCGTTCAAGTCTACGTCGATGATATTATCTCCGGGTCTACAAATCCTAGGTTGTGCGAGCAATCCGGAAACCATATGAAGACTAAGTTCGAGATGAGCATGATGGGAGATCTTAACTTCTTTCTCGGATTACAAGTCAAGCAACTCTCGGATGGTGGTCTAGTCCAGGTTTGTATGGTATTATCAAGTTTGGCGAGGTCATGTTTTTTAAAATAAGGTCGAGTCGAGTCAAATTCAGTCGTTTACATATGCATACGATGTTACGAAATAGTTTGTTTTATTATCAAGTTTTAAAATATTCGTGATTTTGATTTTTTATTTGACAAGTTCAAAGAGTTTAGAGGAGTTTTATAGAGTCACACAAAGTATTTAAAAAAATCATGTTGCTTAATTATTTATTTGTTTATTTCTACTGAGTGTTTGGGGATGAGTTTAGTGGGGTTCGACTAAACCGTAGGGACGGTGAATTTGTTCATCCAGCAAAACGTTTGAAGAGCCGCATCTTGTTGATCAGCAAGCCAGAGCAATTCCTTCGGGATAATCATTGGAAGTAGTCTTGATTCCGGCTTAGCCTTTTGGAAATATTTTAAACGTGGAGGCTCGTAATTCTCCGTTGAAGGCCGGCTAGGGATGTCGTCAGTGGTGTCCATAAAATGTTGAATGATGCGCTGGAACCACAAGAGATATGGTACTGAATTGGGCTTTTTAGTCTTGTCTCTTGTATGAATTTGGTTTGCCAATTCATTCCGTATCAGTTGGGCGTAGTCGTAATCTGTTGAGAAGATAATTCCGTGGAGGAGACGTCGATTGAAAGATTACACTATAGAACCCAGTGTGCTTCAGCGAGAGACACTTTTGACCAGGCTGAAAAGTGTCTTCCATGGGTGGGGGATCTTGTCTTGTTAGAATGATAACACTATCGAATGGGGGTTCATGGCCCATCTGAAGCATGTCTTGTAGGAGAATGCCTTTGGAGGGAAAATCTTCGTATTTGGGCCGTTGAGGTAAGTACAACACTCTTAGGTTTTGGTTATTTGTATGTAGGTGTCGTGAATGGTTGCCTCAATGTATTTTTGGTTGGTGGCCGTGACTTTCTTCATTATGCCACAAATTATTGTAAGTGGACTTGGGGGACTTAACCGCGAGGGTGAAGGCCGGCCACAAAAAATGTCCTTTGAGGATTGATATTATCACCACGTCGGGACATTTAAAGGCGGTGAGATCCAACCGGAAATTGTTGTCGGGGAGGACCATCCACTATTCTCTTGGACAGACTTCGTTAATAATTGCAACGACCATCTTTAAATCAAAAATTTAAGAATTTACTAGTCCGTAATCGTGTGTATGTAGTGGCTTTATGTTGTGTGAACTCTACTTTGAAAATTTTTCTTAGTGTGAGAGTTCATGGTTGTTAAATTTTTTACTTAAGTTATATCTTGTGTATAAGGTCGCGGCTGTTGACATTTAAAAAAAAATGCTAAGTGTAAGTTCGCGGGTCATGTGTTCACGGCTTTAAAATTGTTTTCGAGCTAAAAAGTTTCTAAGTGTGCGTTTTCGGGCAAAAGATATAGTTTGCGGCTTATTTAGTTTATGGGTCGCAATACGTTGCGATACACTGACTTGGCAATAATCCATTAGTTTATGACTTGGCATAAGTTTTCCATATAAAAGATTTATTTTTGGGTAAAGGAATATCTCTTACCACAATTTTAAATGTTCCATACATCACGTACAAAAAAACACCTATGTTCTATGACATCCACTTCAACAGCTAAAATATATAAAGTCATAATGAAATGCGATGCTGAAGTGTAATCTTCTTGACACTCATAGCTTTCACATGTTCCCTGATGTCTTTTTATACTTTTCACCATGTCACTCGCAATCCGTTCCGTAGCGCTATGTACTCGTAAGTTACATTCCCTCCAAATGTTGTAAGCCATTGTAGCCACACAAACAATTTGCAATTTGCAGACTATGTTTTTCCGCCTCCCTAACTTAGTAAGACACCTTTCCCATTGTTCCATAGTCTCGGGAATTCTCAGCTGCAACTAGTTCCCGATCTCTGCAATCACATTCCTGCTGTAGGCACAATTGAAAAATTAATGTCCCACACTTTCAGCACCTTGTAGGCACAACACACATCTATCATCAGCTTGCCATTTATAGCCAATTTATAAGTGACTGTGGAGATGCACTCCTTAAGCCACGCTGCGAATTTGACTTGGAATCTCAGCTTCTGTAAAAGGCTCATGAGAAACGGCCATTCAACCATGTCATAAGCCTTTCTGAGGTCGATCTTCATTAGGCATTGTGCAGACACTTTACCTCTTTTGTATAGTCTCAACAGCTCCTGGCTTAACATGATGTTATGAGCAATAGATCCGCCTGGTACAAACGCTCATTGGTTGTCATGTACCAACGTTGGTAGTACTCTCTTTAACCGTACATACATGAGCTCAGAGACCAACTTATAGATAGTGTTACAACATGATAAATGCATGTCGTCTCGGGCATTCACTAGCTGGTCTGTTTTAGGCACAAGGGTGACGGTAGTACAGTTCATAACCTCGAGTAATATGCCACTTTCGAAAAATTTCAGCACAACTTCTGTCATATCTTCTTCTACTATGGACCAAGCTGTCGAATAATCGCTATTACAGCCACCCAGACACGGGTCTTCCACTATGTATTGAGAGCATAACACTCTTTACTTCATCCCTACTAAAAGGAGCTATCAAATCAAGCTGCTCCTCTAGAGATAATGTAGCCCCTTGTTCAATGGTATGGTCATCAATCTCATCAAGGCATTGCTCAAAAGTTCCAAGGATTCCCTTGTAGTAGTTAACAAAGATGCTTAACTATAGCCTCAGGATATTCCAGCGCCTCCCTTGTCTCAGTTTCAATGGAAGAGATTCTATTAAGATATGTCCGCTGCTTGACTAAATCATGGAAATAATGTGTGTTCTTCTCCCCTTTATTCAACCACATAGTTTTAGCTTTCTGCGCCAGGAAATTAGTGTTTGCTTTGCACAAGAAATTGAATTCTTCCGCAACAACCTTTTCATTCTCAATCATTTCTGCATTTAATTTGTCCACACTTTGAGTTTCTTGGGCTGACAAGATATCTGGTAGGCTAATTCTGTTTTGCTACCAATATTAGCATATGGATTATTTAAGTAAATGGCCTTTGACTGGGTCAATTTTAAAAAAATGACCTCCATAATGTTTGAAGTCTATTCTACCCTTACTAACTCAGGGAAAAAGACGTCTTTACCCTTATTTAACCCATTCAACTACCCAAAGTAAAATTAATTAGGTTTAATCGATTCCCCCACTGTAGCGTCACGGGTCGTTTTCTTCTTCATAACCGAGTACAGTACAATAATTGACAGTTAAAAGTGAAGAAAAACACATAACGGAAACGAAGCAGTAAATTTCCAGATCCACGAAACAACCTCTAACCGAAGCAGAAAAATCTCCAAACCGACTACAATGGCAATGAGCGCGCGTCCCGAAAGAGTGCCGGTAAATTTCACTGTGACTTCGTCTTCCTCAGGAGCAGGTCTCGTGCGTCGAATTGATTGGGTCCGTCGCATGGTTTCCCAATTCTGCAATTTGGGACCTTGTTCGCAAGGGAACCGTGCGTCGAACCAATTGGGACCCAAACAGTCGCGCAAATCAGGGTACCCGTGATAGCAGGCTTGGGACCCGAGCACAGTCGCATGGTACCCATACGCACGGTACCCATACGGGCAGGTACCTTGCGATTGTGTGCGGGTACCATGCGATTGCGTGCGGGTACCATGCAATTGCGCGCGGGTACCATGCGATAGTGAGCGCGGGTACCATGCTCTTGTGTGCGGGTACCATGCTCTTGGGTGCGGGTACCTTGCGCGCATGCGCGGGTACCATGCTCGCAAGCGCGGGTACCATATGCGCATGCGCGGGTACCATGCTCGCAAGCGCGGGTATCATGCGCTTGTGCGCGGGTACCATGCTCGCAAGCGCGGGTACCATGCTTTCCTGTGCGGGTACCATGCTTGCCAGCGTGGGTACCATGCTTTCCTGTGCGGGTATCATGCTTTCATGTGCGGGTACCATGCACGTACTAACTGGTTATTTACTCTTATGATTCCCAGGTTGTGCTGAAGAAGCAATTGTCATCCCGAGACGACGACTTCGAGTTCCGATTGACAATGACCGGGATGTACACGGAGGCAAGCGCGAAGATCAGGAACAATCTAAATGGAAATGAGTGGGAGAGTTATAGGGCGGGGAGTCCATTTGGTAGACTCGTCGAGGCTGCCGCCGATTTCAATTTATCCGCCCAGCTCATTACATTTTTTTACGAGGAGGCAGACTACTCTTCACGACCGCGAGGAGCTGTGGATGGTCATAAACAACCGACCTCTCCGATTTTCTAAAGCGGAGTATTGCGTGATTACCGGGCTAAGGTTCTCCGATGATATCCCGGAAGTAGACCCCAATGGCGATTTCGCTGAGAGAAACTTCCCGGGAAGATCCACCATCCGTTTGTCGTACGTCGAGGATTGGCTGCGAGAGTTGGGAGCCAACGACGACGGAACCGTCAACTTTGATAAGTTGAAGTTGGCGGACATTCTCTTTGCCGCATCTGTGGTGCTTCCTCGACCGTCGAAGAAGGACACCGTTCTTCGGTCGTGGCTGCTTTCGTTGGTCGAAGACGAAGTCGCCTTCGCCAACTATCCTTGGGGCAGCGTAGCGTTCAAAGAGGTGATACGCTCGCTGAAGATAAACCTCAGGGAGAAGCGAGATTTTGTGCGCGAACGAGCCCGCAACGGGGGCAGCGAACACTGCGGGCTACTGATTAGTGGCTTCGTTCATCCGCTTCAGGTCGTTCATTATTTAAAATCCTTATAAATATATATTTAATCGTGATTATATTTTTGCTAAGTTGGTTTCTTTGCATTCTAGGTTTTGGCGTACGAGTGCATACCATGCATTCGGTACGCATTCGCCTATCGTAGAAACGAGGCGGATGTGGTGACCCCGCGGATATGCCGGTACGTCACCAATGATTGGTCGACGAAGGGAGCTCCGAAGATGGAGACCATCCTCCAAGCCGTAAAGGGGTCACCCGTCTCGGGGATGTTGAGCCCGACTGTATCGGAGATGAACGAGCCGTATTTCCGATATAGTCGGTTCGAAGTGGAGGAGCGGCACGAAGTCCTCGACCGTATAACGAGTCTCCTCGAGGATGGTGTAGAGCTTAAGTGCGTACGGCATCTGCCGGCCGCGGAGGACGTCGTAGCAACGCAGCCTTTGCCAATCATGCCTCAACTATCGCAGCGATCGTTCTACGAGGAAGAGGGGGACCAATTTCGTCCCCCCTCACCTCCACGGTTCACGAGCCCTCCTCCACATCATTACTCGGGCCCTTCTCACTCACGGTACCCGTCCCCTCCTCCACAGCATTATTTGGGCCCCACTTGGGAGCAATTCGATGAGTTCACAAGACGCGTGGACCAAAATTTTGAGACGGTGAATCATCGGTTCGACGATGTTTCTACGAGCATCTCGCAGTTACGGGACTCGTATGACGAACGATGGTCCACGGCTCAAGAGTGGGGCGCGAGTCTATTCGGGTTGCAGCAGTCGATGACTGAATTGCAACAGAACTTGCAACAGGGGTGGTACAGGCCCAATCGAGACTTTCCGGCACACGCGTCGCACGGTACGTCCCTATAAATAATTTGCTGCAATTTTGATAGTTTTTGACGTTGGAGTTTTATCTTGTTATATTATGAGGCCGGTGGATCCAACCAGGCGTTCTATCCGTCGGAACCTGAGGCAGCTCGAGAGGCCGAGTTCCCGTTTGAACCCGAGACCGCAGAGGAAGCCGCTGCCGCTGAGGAACCCGAGGCCGCGAAGGAACCCGAGCCCGCGGAGGAACCCGCGGCCGCGGAGGAACCCGAGCCCGCGAAGGAACCCGAGCCCGCGGTGGAGTCGACGCCGCCTCGGGAAACCAGGCCCTCCAAGACGTGGTTTCAGCAGCTCTACACCACTTCGTATTGGCTCGACGACGCGATAAGAAGGATTGATAACTTTAATACGTGTAAATGCATTAATACGTTTTATTAATTAACTTGTTTCCTTTTATTTTATAGCACATTGACGAATCCATTAGAGGGTTCATCGAGATGCAGAGGATTCATACCTTCTGTTCTCGTGCCATCTCCTTCATGAGCGTTGCGATGAAGGAGAGCATCGATCGGGACTGCATAGAGAACGGGAAATTTGTCAAGGGGATGCTGTCCTTTTTGGTCCACTTCGCAGAGGGACGGGATCAAGACTAGTCGTCCGTGTCGTGGCAAGTTGCGGACTATATCGTGGTCCCGGTGCAGACCATCGCGCATTGGGTTGTTGCAGTCCTCGACTGGAAGAACAAGACGATCCGAGTATTCGACTCGGATCCGTCTTGCGATGTGGACATGCGCAACATGCACGCAGCCCTCGCCGGTCTCCAATTAGCTGTCCCGATCGTGCTCAAAAAGCTAGGTCTGATCGCAAACGCTTTTAGGAAATGGAAGGTCGAGCGGATCCCCAACTTCAAGAAGCAAGAAAATTCGTAAGTGTATCATATTTCGATATTAAGTTGTCTCTACTACTTCATATCTCATTATTAAATATTTGGTTGTTTTCAGCGGCGATTGTGGGGTTCACGTGTTGCGGGCCGCATTTTCAATGTTATTCCGGGGCGATAGCGTCGGCGAGCTTACAGGGCGGCAAGTGACCCAATTTCGTGAATTTTTATGTATTACCATTCGCATGAACGATTGGGGTGCTTGGTATCAATAATTTATATGTACTTGAATAATTTTGTATTTGGATAAATTGTAAATATGGGTAAATTTTATGTCAAAATGGAATTTCGAGTTGTATATTCGGGAAATTGTATTATGTTATTAGTCTTTCGAGTTGTATAGGCAGGGTACCCGCGCACTGGCACAGGGTACCCGCGCACAAGCACAGGGTACCCGCGCACAAGCACAGGGCACCCGCGCACTGGCACAGGGTACCCGCGCACAAGCCCAGGGTACCGCGCATAAGCGCATGGTACCCGCGCACTGGCGCAGGGTACCCGCGCACAAGCACAGGGTACCCGCGCACAAGCCCAGGGTACCGCGCACAAGCGCATGGTACCCGCGCACAGGCGCAGGGTACCCGCGCACAGCCGCATGGTACCCGCGCACTGGCGCATGGTACCCGCGCAATGGCGCAGGTCGCGCACTGGCGCATGGTACCCGCACACTTGGCGCAGGATACCCGCACACTAGCGTAGGGTACCCGCACACTGGCGCCGTTATTTTGAAAACTAATTCTTTAATTTATGATTATCAGAATAATTGGTTAATGATTATATCGATATGATAAAAATAACGTACAGACATGCTGTAAAGCACTGACTTGATTGATATAACATATTTAATATAATAAAAAAATAAATTGATTGATGTATGATTTTCAGAATAATTGATTAATGATTACTGTAAATTTGGATAAATTATTATTTTATTATTTAACGTACAGACTAGACCTACCTACTGCGCTGACTTGATTGATGTAAAATATTTAATGTTGAAATCATTTGATAACTGTACTGCACCCGCACACAAGAGCAGGGTACCCGCACACATGGTGCACGGTACCCGCACACAAGAGCACGGTACCCGCACACAAGGGCTCGGTACCCGCACAAAGTTGACAACATAACGAATATACAATACAATTACACCATGTCTAACACATTACATTATACGATACCAAACATTACAACATTACAAACAAACTCATAGGATTTACCCCCTCCTACCGAATTCCCCGACGGATGGCATTCTATTTTTTTGTGCTCTTCCACGTTTTGGGTCAATGAGTGGTGGTAACATATTAACAATTCCTTCAACGCGCTCGGTCACAGGCCATATGGTACCCTCGTACGCTGATTTCCATGTCTCCAAGCCGTAATACGCATGGACTAGCGAATATACCCCTACATTAGCGTGTCCACAAGCCGCAATGGCGTGCGCACACGGGATACGATCGATATCAAACATCTTACAACTACATGACTTCGTCTCGATATCGACCACCTCGTTGACTCCATGCCCGTATACATTATACCGTTGAATGCCAATTTCCGAGATGTGTAGATTTTGAGAATTTATGTAGTGAGACCGTAGGATTGACTCGACCTTCGGCGTAAATGACGTAACATTGGCTGTCATCGAAGCTTCGCAAGTTCGTCGATGCTTACTAAACCAACTAGTTGTCAAACGTTGTATCGAATCCAACAATCCTATGAGGGGAAGCTCTCTATCCGCACGTAGAGCGGCATTTATCGATTCCGAGCCGTTTGTGGTCATGATGTTGTACCTCGTTCTCGGGCAATACGATCTCGTCCATTTTGCCTTCGTACCATCCTGAAGATACTTATGCACGTTTTCGTACCGTTCCTTTAGCGTTTCCAACAATCGATCGCAATCGCTCGTCTTGTAGGCGTACGCAATATTAAGGAATAACGCACACGCACCTTTCTCCTTCATACGGGTCTTTATATTTTGTTGAATATGCCACGCACAGAACCCGTGAAACGCATTTGGGAAAACTGCCGGTACAGCTGTCTTTATCCCGCCATGTCTGTCAGAAATTATGACGAGGTCATTTGAATCGGCCACGATCCGTTTCAATCTCGTTAAGAACCATGACCAAGATTCGGTAGATTCGGTGCTCGCAATACCCCGTGCGATAGGATATTGGTGGTAATCGCCGTCTTGCGCCGTAGCAACAAACATCACCCCTTTATATTTTCCCTTTAAAAAGGTGGCGTCGATAGAAATTACCTTACGCATGAAAGCAAATCCCGCTATGCATGCACCGTATGCCAAAAACAGATATTTAAATCTGTTTTCCTCGTCCATCTCCCAATCCGTGACACTTCCGGCGTTCATTTGCTTCACGGCCTCCAAATACGCCGGGATCAACGCGTAACAATCGTCCCCGTTACCGACCAACTCCTCCGTAGCGATATTCTTCCCCTTCCAAGCCTTGTAATAAGAAACATTCACCCCTCTATTTTGCATCATAGACATGATAGCCTTTGGCGCGGGAATGTCTTTAGGCCCGCTAAAATTGTCAAGAAGCATCCTAGACACAACCGATGAAGTTCCTTGACGATGACTTCGACGTCGATGAGACACGCCGCATGTGTGTGTGCCGCAATATGTCCGTACCGAGAAAAAAGGGGAATCTCTATCTTTTGCAGCTCGAAAGCGCCACGAACATTGCTCCATCGCACATCTTACTACATACAAAGTCTTGTTCGACTTTACTAATTTGCACTCGAACGACGCAGCCAACGCGATTTTAGATATTTCCTCGATAACTTCCGCCTTATCACGAAACTGCTGCCCAACGTGTAGGCTTGAACCGTCCGGAAATGCAAAAGTACCATCGGCAGCCTCTTCTACCGGGTTTCGATCTATATCGTCATTGTGATCACGGGCTATGAATTCCTCTTCCGACTCGTCAGTGTTTTCAATTGCCTCATCTTCATTTTCATTCGAATGCCAACCCGAGTAATCCCTACCCCCAGACGGTCCAGCGATATCTTCAAGACCCTCAAACGGTTCGATTTGCGCATTTTCATCGCAATCGGCTATGAGCCCGGTATTATTACTAGAAGAACCAGCAAATGCGTCCGACGGAGCCACAAGCGCACATTCCACCACCTCGACATGAATCATGGGTCTCGATTGAGGGCCACCAAAACCCAAGTACGCACGTAGAGCATAGTCGTTATCGATGTATATGGGCCTCGGATAACTATAGGGTACATTTGGCATATAGCTTAGTGTTAGCCTCGCATTGTCGTTGCGAAACGCTAACACGGATACAATTTGCTCCTTTACGTCTTCTAACGTGCATGCGTCCTCATCCACCAAAATTGAATGCCAGCTACAATTTGACGCAGGAGACCAAGTCGAGGTATTGTCCTCGCCGATTAACCACCGACCGTCGAATTGAAATACAATGTTGGTAATTTTCATTTTGAACACCTGCAATATTATGCAATGTTACTGTTTAGAAAACGATTATCGTCATATATCGTGCTTATATATGATCTTCAGCGCATGGATCCTGAACATGGGATCACGGTACCCGCACACAACGCAGGGGACCCGCGCACTGGCGCATGCTACCCGCACACTGGCGCAGGGTACCCGCACACTGGCGCAGGGTACCCGCACACTGGCGCAGGGTACCCGCACACTGGCGCAGGGTACCCTCACACAAGCGCATGGTACCCGCACACTGGGCGCATGGTACCCGCACACTGGCGCAGGGTACCCGCGCGCATGGTACCCGCACCTATATCTCACGGTACACGCACCTATATCGCATGGTACCCGCACGCAGGGGTCCCATGCACGAACAGTAGACCTCAGAATATGTATTTTTAGGTTCGATTTCTCGTAATAACCACTGAAACATCGCTACTCTGGCTAGTACACGTGATCTAATAAATAACCCATACATTTTAAGGGGTAATGGACTGGAAATTCACCATTTTCGACGTTAAAATTGCAGTTTTCATGTAATGAATGCTTACTGGTAAATATGCTGAAATGCTTGCTGTTTTCTTGGTTTGAAAAGTTGTTTTCCGGCACTAAACGAAGAGAACAGCTCGCGTCGCTTTAGGTTTGTGAGAGAGGTGTGTGTTGTTACCCTTTGTTCTTTAAAATGGAGAAGATAATGCATTCATATCGATTGTATGGTTATGGTTAAAGAGGGAGATGGACCCATGTTCTGTTCAGTCAGTTATTGCGGCCATTTTTTCGTTTTTCTTTTTATTTTTTTATTTTAATGAGTTAAGTATGAGAATTAGTTAATATGGTTAACGTTTAAACAAAGTGAGGGCTATTGACCAAAAAAAAATCGTCAACGAGGCCATTTTTTTAAAATTGACCCAGTCAAGGGCCATTTTTTTAAAAGGCCCTTAGCATTTTGGGTATTGTTAACCTCTCTTAGGGGACCTCTAATTTTTCGAAGTTGATGTATATTGTGCCTGCATCTATTCCCATAAAATGAACCCTTCTGCCATTTGTTCATTACCAATGGCAAGAACTTGGGGATATTCATCCACATATTAAAGAATTGAAAGCCTTTCCTAGCAGCCCACTGAGAGCCACTGTTAAGTAAGATGGGAGAGTGATCTGAAACACTTTCATGTAAAGAGTGTGCCTCCGTAGTTCTTTCAGTGTCCTCATGTTGTGCATAAACAGGGTCGCTTACAGACTCAAGGACTTACTTGGTTTGAAGTTCCTTCGGCCTCCACTCTTTCTTCCCCATGCCTTGTCCGCACACAATAGTCTCATGCCCAAATTTCCCGCAGCTGTTACATTTGATAGGTTTCCATTCATATGAAACCTCTTGTTCCAGTACTTTCCATGCTCATTAAAGGTGACTTTATCCTTCAATTCCTTTGTAAGATCCACCTCTATCAAAACTCGAGCATATTGTATTCATGGTAATCTTGTCCACCATTATTGGTGTACCTATGAGGCAAGAAATTTTGTTGAGCCCCTTTGCACCCCAATATTTCAGTTCGAGGTGCGAGAACTGAATCCAAATAGGGACCTTATCAACCTCACCTCTCTTAAACTGCGTGTTCACCGTCCAAGGAGCTAGAAGGACTAGCCTTTTGTCATATTGTAACACTTCAGATTGTGGATTTTGTCCCGCGGCTCCTCAGTTTCAAACTTCTCAAGAAATAATCTTGTACGTGCGTTAGTTCTTGTAGTCCATTCTTTTCATACCCTATTAAGAAAACCATTCATCACCGCAAATGGTAGGTTGGATCCAATTATATAGCAAATAATCGCCGGATTCCAGTATTGGACCTCCGCGGAGATGTCATCAAACTAGATTCGCCCAACTTTCTGTCTTTAAGGTACTGTAATGGCGATTTTCTTTCTTATAGAATAAAGTGTAGCGTGTAAGTATTTATACCCAATAATTAGGGTATAAGATACTTGGGCCTGTAAAAGCCCACTTCACGTAAATTTAAATACAAGACAAAGAATTAAATAAATTACATTGGGCACTAAATATCTAACAATCTCCTATAAGTGTTAATTTTTTTCAAGTTGTGCTCCTTGATCTTGGTCTCTTCCTTTTTCTCTTTTCTTTTCGGGCGAAGAAAGACTTGCGAAATCTTATAGAGACCTCATACATTTAGATGTTGTTCCCTAGATAAAGATGATCATTGATCTTCTCTATTATTGTTTCAAGTATTGGTCCTTCTTCAACTCCAAGATCCTTGGAGTAGTTTCTGGGTCCCAACGAGGCTCGTCGCGGTTGAAGCTTCTGTCGAATGATCTTTAGAGTCTCATATGAGAACTTGAAAATTTGGAAGACCACTATCACGTGTGTTCTCTTCTCTTTCGGGTGGTAGCAGGTGATTCCAACTCCGGGTGGGTGAAGATATGGTTCTCAGGATAGTCTTGAAGATCTATAGAACAAGAGTGAGGCAGCGTCATGTTGACTTTCTTCATATTACTTTCCATGAAATCTGAAAGTCTTCAGCGGTATGGTAGTTGATTTACCTCTGCATAAAGCGCTTTAAGGCGTTGAATCCCTCCCGATACTTTTGGTTCCTCAGGACAAACTTTCTATATATTCCAAATAGGTTGGTGATTTCATCCGGAGGAAGGTGGGGAGTTTAGCCTCCAAAATCTGGTCCTTCGAGCCATTCACTCTGACCACAAAGTAGACGAGAGAAGAAAATCTGTCGTAGGTGTAATCCACTTCTTCGAGGTCCGCGATGGGAGCCTTTGCCTTTTCTTGGTCTTTCAGCTGCTCCAGCGAAAGTACCCTTCTGGTTGTCAGCTGTGAATACATAAAGCAATGGTTGAAGCCCCGCCTCGTGTTTTTCAGGTGCGTGAGGCCTGGAGGGCAGCTCGTCGGTAGGCTTGATCTTTTAGGACGCCTCCAGGTGTTGGGATAGTAGTCTTCCAAGAAGTGAACTGTGATCCTTTTCTTTTCTCAAGGAGTCTCTACAGGCACCTTTCCTTTGGTCAGGTTCAGTATCTCTTTGACTCCTAGGTTGAGCAGCTCTGGAAGCTCAGGGATCTCTCTTTGATGATCTTCTCCTTCCTCTTCTTCTTCTGGCTCAAAAGAGAAGGAGTTTGTCGTCAGCCATTGTAGGAAGGCTATGATGTGGTCGAGGCATAGGCGTACTTCTTCTTCAGTCTTCGTTCGATGAAGCCACTCGTCCTCCAAGATGTGCTTGTCTATGTACAGATGGAGGAGGGCTGGTCGGAGGCAGTGATCGTTTGGACTTTTTGGGTAGAGGTTTTTGGTGGTGCTTGTGGGATTTTGGTGGCTGTTTGCGTGGGTGGTGGTTGTTTGGTTGATGAGGTGGAAGGTCATGGATTGGATGATGAGGTGTCTGCCGCTTCACGACTCAGAGTCTTCCCTCTTCCTCGTCTGCGACCGCCCTTAGGTATTTTCTTCCTCTTCTCCCCCTCAGGACGATCTTGATCGTAAAGATCATCATGTCGTCGCTTGGGGTAGGAGCTTTGTTCACGACATATAGTTGGTGGAGGCGAATTACGGCCATCGACTAGGCGTTCATATAATTTTTGTTCGGCTGGGGACCTAGTTTTGATGGCTAGTAGGTGGAAATTTAAGATGTCATGGAGTTGGTGAATAGGCATAGTGTATGGATCAAGTGGGTGGGTTGGTTGGGGTGGGGACGATGGTGGTGGTAGTGATGGTACGTCCGTTACTGGAGCTTTGATCTTGTGCCTTAAGGCTGACTCAATCATCGAACGCATTTGTCCCAAGAGATTCTCTTCGAGAGAAGGGACAAGCGTGTTGCTGGCCTTCTTAATTGTCTCTTGGATGGCTCGAGCCAAGGTCTCCGTTGTAACGTACGAAGGAGATAACCTACCGAAGCCACTAAGACATTCCATTGTTATAACGTCGGAGTAGGTGACCGACTCAAGGCATGCACTTTCTCTGGCAGGACTTCTGACCGGGCCTAGTGAAACTATTGGTGGATGTGTGATTATGGTTGTTGTGGCAGGTTCACTGAGACATGGTTGGGTAATCACCAGTACGGGGCTACTTAGGCTTCCCGTTGACATCACACTTGAGATGGGCTCAAGTGGATGGCATGTTACCGTTGTTGGATTTGACGTTGCAGCAGGGGGACTTCGTTCCAATCCGGGAAAAACATTCATAATGGATGCATCTGAAGAAACATAGAAGTTGTGCTTTGTTAATTAGTTATCCTTGTAATTAGGGGCGTAACTCGTATTTTTGTTAGTGTAGGACTAGATTGTAAATATACCATGTATAGAGGTATATATACCATGTACACAACAAAAATCAATACACAAGTAATTTTTAGAAAGTTTATAAGTATTGAATTCACATTCTAGAGAGAGAAAGGCAATCGAAAACTTCCACCCTCTAATCGCTTCTCTCTCCCGATCTTCAAACTCGATATTCGACCGAAGGTAATTCTCGAGATTTCTTATTCGAATATCTAGAATTCATACTTACATTAATTGTTAGTTGATGAAATAAGACCTAACAATTGGTATCAGAGCAGATCGTGATCGGGATTGAATTTGCTATACTATGATCAAAATAATTTTCCAGATTTTTCGATCGAAAAACTTACGTGAAATGTATTTTGATCAATGTGCTTAATTTTTGCGAGTTTTGTTGATGATCTTGCTGATTAAGTGATAGATTACATGTTAGGAATCAATTACGTACTGATTTCAATCGTTAAAACTTCAGACTATTTTAGATTTTCGATTTCGATCGATATTTGTGTTTGCGATAAAGCTTTGAATCCAATTTGATTTTCTTCATAATCGATATATTTTGCTGTAAAACGTGGTTAATCTTGTGTTTGTTAATATTCAGAACTTAGAATCGAGTGATTATCCAGAATCTCAGCACCTAACTTGAACTTTTTGGTTGAATCTGGATTTTCATTGTTCCATTGAACTTAAAGATTGTTCTTCGATCATTTTTCGATCAAAAAACTTGGCTCGAAAAATATTTTGCGAATAAGTTTTGAGCCGAAAATTTTCTCGATAACTCACACTGTTTTTGTGAGTTTCACTCAAATATCAGACTCGAAAAACTTTATTATCGATAAATAGTTTTTCGATTCATATATAAATATCTTTTCGAATATACCAAAGCGATTTTCTTTTGACGGATACTGTTTTCGCTAAATAAATATCTAATTTTGACACGAAAAACATGTTTTACGATTACAATTTTTTCGATCTCAAGATTTTCGATCTTCTAAATTTTCGAGTCAAAATTTAGCGAAAATATATTTCAATCGAATAATTCACACTCGAAAAACTTTTAGTCAACAATTTGAGTCAAACTTAACGAAAATTTTCGATCACTTTTAAATTTTTCGATTACAAATTTTTCGATAAAATTTTGGCAACGACAAACTATTTTTCGATAGGATATTTTCTTTGCAAAACCTTTTCGTTTGAAAATAATTTTCGATAAATATACCACGAAAAACATATACGATCGAAAATCTATTTCGATTATAAGGTTCGAAAAAATTTCAAATCAGAAAACTAACTGCTCGAAATTTTTTTTTTCGGCTACAGAACCTTCAAACACACACACACATTTTAAACTGATCTTAATTTTTTTTTATAATCAAAAATCGTAATTTCAAAACTTACGAAAAATATTTCTCTCCGATTAATCTTCTTCGATACTCAAAATTTTCAACATAAATTCAAATTTCTTTGCAAAATTTTGAAGTATCAATTCTTATATCAAATATTTTTCGGAATCAAAACAATTTTTTTTAAAACCGAAAAATAGGTTCGAAAATGAAATTGCTTAAAGTACGAGCTAAACATTACTAACGAAGTTTGTCACTTGTCAAGCACTTTTACCATTTAAGTTCCAAACTTTCACGAGATCCTACCAATCAACTATAAATGGATGCTTTACTCACTTGGAAACGACGTCCGCCCTCCAATTCTACGAAGAGGCGAATACACCGTTTGGAGAAGTCTATTCATGAACTTCTTGGAGACAAAAGATCAAGCTACAAATTTGATAGCTTCTCTTCGAGAAGGTCCTGCTCAACTTTGGCTTATCCAAGAAGGCGATGCCACTAATAATCCTCCCATTCCCGCCACTAAAAGACTCAAAATTCCTAGTGAATACACGGAAGGAGAGCGATTCAGAGCCAAATAAGATCTCGGAGCCAAAACTTTCCAAATGCAAGGCATCCGAATGACATCTATATGCAAATAGATAGTCTATCTAGTGCAAAGGCTATGTGGGACGAGCTCCACAAAATGATGCAACACACCGAAGTAGGAGTCAAGGCTAACATTCTCACCGCTTACGACTCCTTCAAAGCTAAGACGGAGGAAAATGTCTACGAACTCTATCAACGCTATTTAACTCTTCTTAACGAGATGACAAAAATAGACATTTTCAAGACCAATATGGAGGTCAACATCCGATTTCTCTCTTCGCTTCAACCGGAGTGGAAGAAAGTATCCATGCAAATCCGTCAAAGCAAGGATTTGGACGAAATGGATATCCACGCTGTCTCTGATAATCTCGCTCAACACGAGGAAGACATTAGCGAGATACAAAAAGAACTAAAGGGCAAACAAATCGAAGACTCTATAGCTCTAGTTTCGGAAAGAAAAACTAGTCGATCTCATAAAGATAAAAGCATCAAGTTGCCAAGTTCTTCAGAAGATGAAGACGAATCAGAATCGGATTCCGAACCTGATATGAAAGAGTTCAAGAAATAATTGGCTCTCATTATTAAAATGATGAGCAAAAAGTTCTATAAAACGAAATCCCGATCTTCGGCTAATAGTCTTCGGGCCTCAAGCTCTAAGAACAAGGAAACACCGGCCGAGTCGTCAGAATCCAAAAACGCCAAAGAACCACAAAAATGCTACAATTGTGGAAAGATAGGGCACTTCGCCAGAGAATGCAATCTTCCTAAGAAGAAAGACGCCAATTACTACTCCAAGAAATTTCAACTTACCAAACAAAAGGAAGCAGGAGTAGCTCTAATGGCCGAACAAGAGCACTGGCTAGAAGACACAATGGATTCTGACAACAATATCTAGCTCTCATGGCGTTTCTTGACGATGCAGACGATAACTCAATGAGGAGGTCCGACGACGATGACAAAGCATCGACCTCATCCCAAAGGTACCTACACCCGAATATACATTTATAATCATGTTAGAATCTTTACAAATTAAATATGCTAACATGAAAAATGAGCGGCAAAGTACAAAAGAATTAGAGGAGAGACAAGCCCTTAGTGAAATTAATTTCCAAAAGCAACTAGAGAAAGTTCACCTAGAAATTCTTTTATCTAATGCTAAGGAAACAATAAATATTTCCCAAAAAAAAAAAAGCAACAATAAATAGTCTTGAATCTATGTTAGCGATTTTAGTAAGACTCTTAGCGATTGTCAGAGAGATTTAGAAATTAAGGAAATCTCTGACGAACGTAAGAAGCTTTACTCTAGGATTAAGACTTTAGACGATCTTTTAACGAAAAGGGGGCAAACAGATCAGACTATCTTTTTTAATAAACCTCATGATATAGAATTTTATAATCCTACAGAAGGCTTAGGTTTTAACAATCCCTATAACTTGAAAAAGGTCAATGTCAAACAGTTATATGATATCATGTATATGGGTTTAGGATTAACTTCCTTAATGGCGTTTACTAACTCTTCCAAAATAAATGCCTTAGAGGAATCCAAAAGAAGAGCTACAAAGAGGACTGACATCCCATTTCACTGATTTGAATAATAGTTACAAGACACGGGAAATTTACATATCTAGTGATTATAATTCGTTATATCCTTTAGAAGATCTTCCTAAAGTTAAGGAAGAAAATATTGATCATTCTAAAAACTCTACTTGATGTTATATTCCCGCTATTATTAAGAAAATAGCTGATTTGAACGCTTCCTTAGAGACAGAAAGAAAGAATTACAAACCAGAAAATAATGAGCTTTTATTGGAGATTTCTAATCTAAAAAATTCCTTAATTTTAAAATCTTGTCCTTATTTTATTTTGAAAGAAAAATAATTAATTAAGGACAAGATCAAATCTAAGAAAACACCTCCCATTATTTTACAAAATATTTTAAAACAAGAAAGATCTTCTTTAGAAAGCGTAAAGGGAGGAAAAGAGTCCTTAAATGCTTCAAAGGTGAAAAAGATTTTTACTAACTGTTTTTCTACTCCATCCACAGGTAGAGTAGTAAAAGAGGTGAAGCATGCAAAGGAAAGAGTGCCTATGATAGAATTTCGGAAGAAAATTGATAGAAATGACTTATTTTCTAAACTTTCTTTTGTATCAAAAACTAAGGACACTCGTAAGAAGACATCTGTTTCTAATTTTCATGCTGTTGCTTCAACTTATGCTTTAAAGTCTATTAATTTTGAAAGCACAAATTTTGAAAATGACTCTACTTCTAAAAACAAAAACCATCATTCTAAGACGAATGCAAGTCTTAAGTCTCGTAGGAGACAAGATACGGCTATTAAGCAAGCTTATAGCTCAATACATTCTTGCCCCCATCTAAGGTACCCAGTCAAAGTACACTCAGCTAAATACGTTAAGAGACTAGCCAGAGAAAAGATTTTCTCATGCACTAAGACTGATTAGACATTTATCCGAACTGAAATTAACCTCCCATGTAAGGTTTACCCTAAATGGGTTCCCAAGACACCAATTAGGCCAATGCATGCCAACAAGGCCAATTTATCTAAATAGGTACCACTTAAACCAACTACTATTAAGTTGGTTTGGGTACCTAAGAGCTCCAATGGTTTAGGAACCATAAATGAACAAACCTTAACTACTAAATCTGCTAATCCGAGAGGACCCATTACTAAGTGGGTACCTAAGTCTCTCTAAAATATTTCTATGTAAATCCATCATGTGTGGTATCTAGATTTCAGTTGCTCCACACACATGACGGGAAATCAAGAAATGTTGAGCAACTATCAAGACCGTTACAACAGAAAAGTCAATTCGGTAACAACGATTCAGCTCCAATACTAGGCTTTGGAGATATTCTTCTGAAGAATCTGACAATCAAAGATGTCTCTTACGTCCAAGGTCTTAAACACAACCTGTTCAAAATAAGAAAATTCTGTGACAAAGGGTTTCAAGTGGAGTTTCTATCTAGTCAGTGCAGAATCTTAAATAGTCAGAATCAAGAACTTCTTACAGGATCTCGAAGATCTAATCTATACACCATTAATTTGACAACAGTAGGACCTTCGACAGCTGTTTGCCTCATATCACAGACTACAATCAAGAGGAACAATTTATGGCATTAACGTCTATCTCATCTAAATCTCAAAGCTCTTCACAAACTCTTTATCAAATAGTTGGCCAACGGTCTACCAACTATTTCCCTTCATCAGGAGCATCATTGTTCGGCTTGTCAAATGGGAAAAATGAAGTGAGCGTCACACAAACTCCAGCAAGTAGCTTCCACATCTCGACCGTTAAAATTATTAAACATGGACCTTTGTGGACCAATGAAAACACAAAGTATCAACGGGCGTACGTATGTGCTAGTAATTGTAGACGATTATTCTCGCTATACTTGGACAAGATATCTCCGAACTAAAGATGAAACGGGAGACTTGATAATAAGCTTTGTGAATACGACTCAGAATCTCCTGCAAAAGAAGATCGAAGTAATCAGCACTGACAATGGGACTGAATTCAAGAACCAACGTCTCCACAACTACTATCAGTCACTTGGAATTATTCAACAATTTTCAGCCGCTAAAACGCCTCAACAAACTGGCGTCGTAGAGCGGAAGAACCGGACTTTAGTTGAAGCTGCATTCCGGTCTCCCTCATTTTCTATGTGCTGAAGCAGTGAATACCGCGTGTTTTACGCAAAATCTGACGATTATTCACAAACGTTTTGAAAAGACACCGTACGAGATAATAAATAAAAGGATTCCGAAATTTCTTTCTTCAAAGTCTTTGGGTGCAAATGCTTTGTAGCCAACGATCGAGAGCATCGAAGCAAGTTCGACCCTAAAACATTTGAAGCCGTCTTTGTTGGATATTCATCCACTTTTAAAGCATACCGCGTCTATATCAAGTCTTCTCGTGCTATTTTAGAAAGCTACAACGTCACTTTTTAAGAAGTGACCGATTTGGCTTCTGAATAAAACAGTTCAGAACCTGGACTTATAGGCGTGTTGGCACAAAGTCAACAAATTCCGACAACATCTACCTTAACGTCAGAAGAAGCAATTCTCGCCGATTTGGAAGATTTAGATTTTTTATTTGAAGATTTTTATAGAAACGAGTCTCAATTGTTTGCTTCGTCCCATTCTATACCAAGCAGCGCACCTTCTCCTTCTACAGCTGAAATTACTATTGAGATTCCGAACCCTCAAACTCCAACAAATGTTCCAGAGTCTCCAAATTCTGAATCTTCAACTATACTGTAGCTCCTACCAATCCCGATACGGAAATTCCTTCCAATTCAACTTCTGAAATGAATTTCCCTATTACGAATGATCAACCTATCAATTCAGGATGTCTCGATCTACAAATCAACGATGGGTCTACTTCGGTTCTTCCTCATGAACGCAAGTGGACTCGAGCTCATCCTATCAACCAAATAATCGGTGATCCTTCAAGTGGAGTACGCACTAGGACATCTACACAAAGCGCACTATTCACGTGCTTCTTAAGCCAAAACGAACCACTTAAAGTAGCTGAAGCCCTTAAGACACGGATTGGGTGATTGCAATGCAAGATGAACTCAACCAATTCAACCGTCTACGAGTTTGGACACTAGTTCCTCGACCGCATGGCAAAACAATTATAGGAACTACATGGGTTTTCAAAAATAAGAAAAACGAGAACGGTGAAATTATTAGGAATAAAGCACGACTCGTAGCCAAGGGGTACAATCAACAAGAAGGGATTGACTAAAACGAGACTTATGCTCCGATTGCACGTATTGAAGCTATTCGATTATTTCTAGCATACGCGACTCATAAAGACTTCATAGTATATCAAATGGATGTCAAAACAACATTTCTCAACGACGTGTTAAAGGAAGAAGTCTACGTCGCTCAGCCCGAATGGTTCGTGCACGAAAATCATCCTGATTTGTCTATCGATTGGATAAAGCTCCCCACGGACTAAAACAAGCCCCTCGTGCTTCGTATGATGTTCTGAGCGAATTTCTAGTAAAGTCCAGCATTATTAGAGGAACAATCGATACGACACTTTTCAACAAAAAGCAATGCAAAGACTTGATGATTGTTCAAGTATACGTCGATGACATCATCTTCGGCTCGACTAATGAATGCCTCCGTCGGAAATTTGGTGATTTAATGAAGACCAAATTCGAGATGAGATTAATGGGGAGAACTCCAATTCTTTCTTGGATTACAAGTCAAGCAACTCGAAGATGGAACATTCACCAGTCAAACCAAGTATATCCGAGATATTCTGAAGAGATTTAATCAAGACATGAGCACACTTATGAATACTCCCATGTCCACAAATTGCAAATTTCTTTTGGCAAGGCACTCAACATCACAACCTATCGGAGTATTATCGGATCTCTTCTGTACTTGACGTCAAGCCGACCCGCATCATGTTTGCCACTGGCCTTTGTGCTCGTTTTCAAACTGACTCGAAGGAGTCTCACATGCACGCGGTCAAGCGAATTCTTCGCTATCTCAAAGGAACTCCCAACTTAGGGCTAACTGATTATCCAGGTTGTCGAATTGACAGAAAAAGCACGTCTTGCGGAGCAAAATTTTTAGGCGATAAGTTGGTCTGCTGGTCCTCAAAGAAACAGAATTGCATGCCAACATCGACGGCCGAGGCGGAGTACGTCGCGGCTGCCAGTTGTTGCTCACAAGTTCTATGGATGCGGACGCAACTACGCGACTACGTGTTTGAATTTACTAACATTTCCATTTATAGTGATTCTTAAAGTGCTATTGCCATTACTTACAATCCTGTTCATCATTCACGCACGAAACACATAGATATTCGCTATCATTTTATAAAAGATCATGTAGAAAAAGACACTATAGATATGTATTTTGTTAAAACAAAGCTTCAACTTCCCGACTTAATCACTAAGGTATTGGATGATAAACGATTTCAATTCCTTATTGCTAAGTTAGGCACGTTGAATCTCAATCTTACTTGAGATGTGCTTTACATGCTCTATTGTGCTTCTATATGATATTCTATGTGCTTCTTGATAGTTCTTGCTATATCTTGCGTGACTCTATCTTTCAAATTCTTTATATATACAAAAAGATAAATAAAAAAATAATAATAATAATAGAAAAAATAGAGGATGACGATATTTCTGCCTATTTTGAATTACTCACAAAAATAATTCTTTGATATATGTTTTGTTCTTTACTTAAAAATCCACGTAACATTCTTTTATTCAAAGAGCTTCGTCTGTTTCACGAGACACAAAGCCACATCATATATGTGAGAATTTGAGCCTCAGTATTTTTTTGAGTGGCACACTTCAAAAGCCTATCTCTTGATTTGCACTTCGTAGCCTCATTCTCAGTTGGCCCAAATTATCAATCCTTTACCTTTTCCTCTAGTAATCTCCTTTGAGCCTTCTCCAACATTCTTTTTTTTTTAAAACCCGACAAGCCTTCAACCTTATTTCTACGATTTGGGGTTACTCAATCAAGAAAAAGAGGGGGAGAAAAAGAAGATGCACATGATGAATTTCTTCCGATCATTTTAAAAGAGAAACAAGAATCTCACTGTGAACTTCTCCTAGATAATCTCGTAGACTCCTAGAAGAGAAGTACCTCGAAGTGAACTTCTCCAATGATAATCTAGTTCTTATATCGAGAAAACGAGAAGAGAAGCACAACCATGGGTTCAAATTCCATAATTGTGAAACCTTCGAAAGGAACACGGTCTCGGCCCAACAACAAAAGAAGAATCTCATCTCTCAAAGCTTCGTAAAGAAGAAGAGACTCATCTTGAGCAAGTGCAGAAAAAAAGAAAAGAAAAAGGAGCAGAAATGAATCTCAAAAGGGCCCCCGGAATTGAAGAATGTTTAAGCTCACTAATCCCAAAAATTTCCAACCCTTTTAGTCAGAGCCTAAAAATAATCCCTTCAAAGTCCCTTTGATTCAAATTGATGGACTTTCACTTTGTAAGTTGGTTAAATACGCTACGATAACAAATTGATCGATATAATTTTTGTTGTGATAGTGATATATCTACTAAATATTTCCATGATAATAATAAAGCGAGTGCTACGAGCGAAACTAGTGAGAGTTAACAAAATGATTCATACTATGATCTTAGAATATTAGTTTAGTTACATGATTTGACGGCAAATTATTTTTTTATATCTCATGAGAATTTTTTGCGTAATAATACTCAAAATGGACAATCTGACCCCAAAACAAAAATTTTATATATATTTTTTAAAATAATATTCACACATGTTAAATACATTAAATACATGCATTGGTTCAGACTTGATAAAATGCTTTTTTAAAAACGCAAAATTTCCATGAATCTATGTTGAATTGAATAAATGCGTTACTTGTGCTTATATAGTAAATTCTCATATGCAAAATTGTATTAACTATGTGCTACAATTACCGAAAAGTTAAAACGTGCATTTGTTAAGGGGGAGTTTTACATGCAAATTTGTTCTTATCTCCTAAATGATTTACTTGCAAGCACGACATATAATATATATTTTTTAAGTATCACAGATAATTTCGAGCTCATCCGAGGAGTCAAGTGTTGAATTTCATCAACATTGGGAGATAATTACATTTATTTCAGAAATACATGGAGCATTATGCAGTTTATTTTTGGGTTCACAAGTAAAAGATTAAATTTTTCGTTTAATCAGACCTGAATTTTAACAAAAGCCCAAAATATTTTTTGGCCCAAAGCCATTTAAACCTTACATGATCAAAAAGTATTAATATAAATTTTTCGATCAAAAAACTCATTCTCACGCAACATCATACAGTCGAAAAACTTTTCGGATCCCAAAATCCCTTCGGCGATTTCTTCAAAACTCTTCAATCTCCATTGATTTTCTCTCAAAACTCGCCGAATTCGAAGGTAGAAACCCGCCGGATCATCTTTCCGTTCAAAAACGAAAGATTCAAGACATTTTCTCAAAATCATTTGACGAAAATTTTACTTCGAATTTTTTTCGACTAAAACGTCTCAAACTGTCAAAATTAACGTGTTTAAACTCGACCATTAGGATTAAAAGCATGATATTTGGATTCGCAACTGATTTCTGGTCGTTCCGAGTCCAGATTAACTCATGATTTACCCATAAATCGTCATTTGTGTTTTTAACCGTTTACTGTTTGATTTAAAATTTTTTCGATCGAAAATGTTATTATCGCAAACAGTGTCATCGAAGAACTTTAGTTTTCGTTAAGTTTTATTCGATCGCAAAACTCAGCGGCGAAAACCTTATGTTTTCGATATGTTTTTTATTCGATCGAAAAACTTCGCGGCGCAAACTTTAATTTTCGATTAAATTTTATTCGATCGCAAAAATAAGCGGCGAAACCTTAAGTTTTTCGATATATTTTTATTCGATCGTAAAATTACGCGGCGAAAAACTTAAGTTTTTTGACAACATGTTATTCGATCGCAAAATTACTCAGCGAAAAACTTATGTTTTCGACTAATTTTTATTCGATCGTAAAAGTCGGCAAAAATCTTGAATTATTCGATAATTTTTATTCGATCGCGAAACTTAACGATTGAATAAATTCACGCCCGAATAAAAATACGCTGAAAAGACTTGCAAAATTTTCAATTTTTTTTTTCTAAGTCTTTTGATAATAAACTCTAACACTTAATAAATTTTTTAAGTCTTTTTCGCGATACACATTTACTTAGTAAAATTTCCATCTAATGAATTTCACTTCTTTGCAGAAATGGCACATCATGAGTACACTCACATCTACTCTTACGCCAGTTGGATGACGGTCCACGACAACAACTACCAATTGAACCTCGCCACCTTTCGGTGTCCGGATTAAGTGATAATCTCCATCCTCAAAGGACACCCTCTATGACCAGCTCTAACGATGACGGCTTCTGTTCAAATGGTCTACCTCCAGCAATTCTGGAGATGTATGACGAGCCACATCACTGGTGATGTCGTGCAATACACAACGAAGATCAATAAAAAACAAGTCATCTTGGACTAGAATTTACTGGCCATGGTGCTCGATCTACCGCATCATGAAGACTACGACCAACTACCAAAAAATGCGGTGATCGTCAAAGATATGCTCATGATTGGATA
Source organism: Linderniella brevidens (assembly GCA_004919715.1). NCBI lineage: Eukaryota > Viridiplantae > Streptophyta > Magnoliopsida > Lamiales > Linderniaceae > Linderniella > Linderniella brevidens. Next base: position 9,091,361 of record SWDC01000151.1, on the reverse strand, counting down.
TAAGCCACCGCTGACAAAATTGGCTAATTTTCAAAACAGCAGGATCCCACACCCATGGAGGACACTGTTCGGCATTATCAACAAATGCCTCTCCCCAAAACACTCCGGTTTTGACTAGGCGAACGGGAACATCCTTTGCATCTTCCATGGAGTCATTTTCTCGAAAAATATGACGTGGCCCAGCTAATATGGAATGACTTAGCGGACCAAATGCGTCAAAAGGGAGACAATCGAAGGCGAAGTTCCTTTCGTATGTCCGGTAGTTCCCGGTGCTGATCTCCTACTTCATGGGCGTACATCCGAAGATCCCGCGCCTACCACCCGTTGGAGGTTATATAACCCAAAGGCAACCGATTTAGCACTCTAAACGATGCTGATCCCACTGGAGTTGCTCAGCCTTGATGTTCCCACCGACGAGGCCAACCAGGATAATTGCCAAAATAATTCCATCACGGAGGCAATGGTACGGTCCGTGGATCAAGCTCCGGTGCCTTCCCAACGAGAAACTTTGGTGGTGACACGAGCCAGAAGCTGAGGCTCAGGAAACAGAAACACCGGCTGTTGAGCCCAAAGGTGTCCCTCAACAAGCGGAATCTCCTGAGGCCACCGAGTCTGATGAGGAATGCAGACTACAACGACGGGGATCGCGACGACAACAGATTTTTGCCCCTTCTGCATCTCTTTCAACCCAAATAGCTTCGCTGCCGTCTCCTCCACCACCATCGGTTCAGCCAACCACAAAGATTCACAATGAATCTGTTTTAATACCCATAGAGATGATACGTACCATATCATCTCAAGGATTAGGTAGAAGACCCGTTGGACCCCCGACATCTTCGGAGCAAACAATGGGCCAACCCATTGAAGTGGTGACTTCTGGGTTGTTAACATTGTCCTTGGACGTTCTTGTATTTCAAGTCCTCTCCCAGGCGGCAATCGGAAATCTTCTCCGATGTTGTGACAGTGGAGCGCCTCTCTGGCCCCACTCCACCCATGATCGTGACGGAGCAACGACTGCAAGAAGGCCTTCTCCACAGCCATCTCTTCTCTAGAAGACGGACTGATGGACAGGATGCTCCAAGCTATTGAGACTTCCCGACGGGATAGCGGGAAAGCACCAGTCTCAGCGGCAGTTCCGTCCGAAGCCCACACCACACCCATATCCTCACCACAACTAAATACCACCATATACACTCCCATACAATCCACCCTAACCACTCCAACCCAATCACCTTCCCTCATCAACCCGTACACCATTCCTATCACACAGCTTCACGACATCATCATCTCTCGACTACTAGCCCTAGAGACCAGGACCACAGCTGAGAAGAGTCTCTACAAATGGCTAATAGATGAACCTGAGCCGCCCACCCAAACACGGTGCCGTGAAGAAAGCTCACGCACGAAGCGAAGTCATGACGATCCCGATGATCCAGATCGTCATGAGGGGGTTAAATGATAAAGAACCACACGAAGCGGCCGTAGTCAGAGTCGAGAAAAACAAGCAACGACTCGAGAAGCTGGAGGATCATCCACCAACCCACTACCCGCCAACAAAGAACCACTACATCCACCACATCCATACACAAACACTACCCTCCCACTCCCATAAGTCCAAATCCAATCCCGACCTCCAACATGCGATCGTAGATGATTACATCTAACGAGAAGTGGTTGACGCAATGCGAACCAGAGGAAGTTGTTCAAGCCAGACTTTCCAATGTCAGATACTTCTTACAACAAGCTTCTGTAGATTTTGTGTTGCTTGAAGACGAAGAACTTCAAGAGGGCGAGAACTAGAACTCCACACTCCCCGAATTACCAGAGATGATCATGCATCGAGTAGACTCCCCTCCTCGCTTATCAAAGGGGACTCTCAGAGTCGAGATGCCTTGGGAGAATGTAAGGATTAAAGTCCCGTTCCTTGAAGACATAAGGAAGCAGATTTGGAGGGCTCCTAATCGAATCGAGAAACTTAATGAGCTGAATTTACGGGGCATCTCCCACTAGGAAGAAAGGAAGAAGATGGAGCACATCTTCTTACTAAACTACCTTGGTCCGGATCGAAGTGGCATCCAAACGGATCAACTTAGAAAAAATTTCAGGGACAAGCCACCGATCCTCCGATTTGTGGGCGTATCGCACACGATTGGAAGCTATCTAACCCCGATCTACCACATCGAGCGAGCGGACAACAACCATACTCGAGAGGAGATAGATGAAGCTATATGCAGTTCCTTCTACCAGACGAAGTGTATCGTCTGTTTCAGATGTACAAGAGAAAATACCAGACGCCCACTGGTTACATCAAGAAGGAAGGACTCGAGGTGTTAAAGAGATTCATGGTGCGGCAGATCAAGTTCTACACCACACACGACCTTCAAATTGCCGTAGAGAACAATATGAAGAAGGTCAACATGGAGTATCCGCTCATGAAAGTCTTCGCACTCAACGACTTCCCAGAGAATTACATATTCATGAAACCAGGCCTCGCCATCACATATCAGAATCCAATTATTGGAAAGACGGGAGCGATGATGATGTCTGAAGTTCATAAATTCTGCGACGGGACTTTGAAGCTTGTGAGGAAGAACATCGAGAAGAGGTTGGCGGAGATCACTGAAGAAACGATTTTCGAGGATCTTGGTGAAGAAGGCCCCGCACCTAAATGAGTTTCTGGATGCTATAAACGAGAGACTGGAGCTGAGGAATGCTGTCAGACACTACAAGACAACATTGGACTTGAGAAGATCATTCTACGCCCGACAAGGATAAATGGAGCTTAATGGAGAACAAGCACAAAGGGGGAGATTGAAGAAACACAGAAGTTGTGCTTTGTTAATTAGTTATCCTTGTAATTAGGGGCGTAGCTCGTATTTTTGTTAGTGTAGGACTAGTGTGTAAATATACCATGTATAGGGGTATATATACCATGTACACAACAAAAATCAATACACAAGTCATTTTCAGAAAATTCACAAGTATTGAATTCACATTCTAGAGAGAGAAAGACAATCGAAAACTTCCACCCTCTAATCGCTTCTCTCTCCCGATCTTCAAACTCGATATTCGACCGAAAGTAATTCTCGAGATTTCTTATTTGAATATCTAGAATTCATACTTAGATTGATTGTTAGTTGATGAAATAGGACCTAACAATCTAACAGCATCTATGGAAGTTCCTGTTAGGTCGTCGGGACCAAAGGTGAGAGGTGTATGTGTCCTAATGGGTGGAAAGAATAAAGGCAAAGTGGGCACATGACCTAAAATTAACAACGAAAGGGCGGTGGTTAGGGGCTGTGAAATACCTTATTTAATATATCTCGCCTCCAAGCAAGGCGGTGATAGTAGATGCAGGTCCCCTTGTGTTGATATTGAGACATCCATCTGTTGGGAGAGGGATGATGGGTATGAATAGGTGAGGAGTGCGCCATTGGACTCAATATGGCGGCTTCTACTCGGGAGTCTCGATTCCTGAACCTATGGGGCTAGTCCGGGCTATGGTGAGTTTGAGGCAACCGTGGAGGACACCGGCGAGGAAGCAGGTTGTCCGTGTCATTGGTTTTGTCTTCACTGGCGCCGGATGTCCGAGACGTAGGTGAGGAAATGTTGGTCATCCTCCAATTCAGTTGCTTCGGAGGACTCCACGGTTGTTGACCTTCATGGACTCTCACTTGCACTCGGGGGTGCTCCAGGATTGGGCTTGGTTGGGTCTGCCGGTGCCGCATGAGCGGTGAGTTGGTGTGTCAGACGGTAGGCGGTGACTGAAGGATCCATCTAGTCGAAGTGATAGAGGAGAGCCTCGCGAATCAGCATAGGCGGCTAGAGAGGCACTCAAGAGTTCTCCTTTTCCTTTTGAAAATATTTTAGGATTGATGGTGGATAACTCCTCGTGTCCGTTAGTGGTGGTATCTCCGGATTGGCTGTCAGGAAGTAGCTTATAAGAAGTGGGAGCCACCGGAGATATGGAATTTCCCGGACCTTCTTCGGAGATAATTCCATATTAGTTGGGCATAGCCAACGTTGCGCCTGAAGATGAGACTGCGGTAGATGCGCACAATGTTGACATTCCCTCTGTCGAACCCTGAATGATTGGGTGATGACATCTGTTGACGAGCCGAATAATGTTCTCCACGGGTGAGGGATGCCACCCAGCTGATAGTTTGAGAGCATCTTGAGTTCGGCTAAGTATCTGACGCGCTTTAGATCTTGTAATAGTTTGCGTCGCTAGGCCAGGGCTCGTAGGTTTGACTCATTGGCAGCCCTAGAACTCTTCAGAGTATTGTCTTCGTGAGGGTCACTGTTGTTGTGTTAAGCGTGGCCGTCAGCTTGAGTGAGTTCTTTTTCTTGGCCAAGCATAGTTTCCCCCAAAACTGTTGAAGATAGACTTCGGGGGCTTGAGCAGTGCGAGAGAATGCCGGCCAAAGGGGGTGCGCCCTTTGAGAATGGCCACGATGACCTTGTCCTTGCATTTGAATGTAGCATGGTCGAGACTGAAGTTATTCTCGTGGAGTTGGAGCCACTGCTCTTGAGGATATATGGTGTTCGAGGAAGAAGCCATTATTCTGAAATGTGGACAAAAGTGGGGATGATTAGTCAATTATCAAGAATAAATGTAAAATTTGTTGTTTTTATAGTGATTCGAGCTTAGATATTTAAGATTTATTTTGAGGCAAAGTTTACTAATTCTCGAGACTTATGTGTTGCATTTGATTTTTGGTATGTAATTTGTGCGAGATAATATGATTTTCGAAGTTGTCGAAGTGATATGTTATGCTAAGGATCAATTTTGAAAATAGGATAAGGTTTTTCTGGTTTTCTTTTTAAATTTCTAATGTTGGTTTTGAAACGGGTTTGAGCATTTTCACATTTGAAATTTTTTGAAGTGTTTAGTGCGAAAATCAGGTTTTCGAAATTGATGAAGTTAAAAAAATTTCTAACTGTTAGTGCAAAAGAATGAATTTCGCATTGACTTGCGAAAACATGTGGTTTTTTGGAAGTGATATAGGTAGAAATGTTTCTTTACTACGAAAAGAATGAGTTTTTGCACATTGTTTGCGAAATGTTGAAAACTTTCTAAGCATTGGTTGCGAAAAGTGATAGTTTTCGCAATCGCATGCGGAAATTGTGGATTTTCGAAGGGACTTGCGATAATCGAATTTTCTTTGACTTTGGATGATTTTAAGTTGTGAAAAATCCATGTTAAGAAATATTTTTAAAATATTTTGACTTGGACCACGAAAAATTTCCAAGTGTTTTTAAGATCGAGTAACTTAATTTTAAAATACTTTTATAAAATAAAAGAAATATTTAAGATGATTCATCAAAAATACGTAAAATATATATATCTATATATATAAGAAATTAATTATAATACTAATATCATATTAGATTTCCACTCCCTCTAAAAAATTCAATGGAAACTCTCCCTCAAACATATAAAGATAGCTCCCCCTCAATTACATTATTATTTATTCCCTATATTTTATGAAAATAATACTTCTCTTAGATAAATGCACTCATATATGATATTTGCAATAGAAAAGGTCAGTGCGACACAATCAACCAAATGTCGAAGTTCAACACACCTAACTTAGAAACAAGTAAATGGAAGCATTTTTCATCCAAAGCCTTGGTAAATTAGTCGGTTAGCTGAAGTTCGGTAAAAATCAAGTACATATCTATTGCGCCGTTTTCCACATGATCTTTTATAAAGTGTAATTAAGATCTATGTCCTTGGTGCGTGAATGGTGTACATAATTGCATGTGATAGCTATTACACTCTTAAGAGTCGCTATAAATAGGAATTTTATTTAGATCAAACCCATAATCTCATAGTTGTGTACGCATCCACATGATTTGAGAGCAGCAGCTAACGGCGGCAACGTACTCTGCCTCGGAAGTGGAGGTGGACATGCAATTTTGTTTTTTGGATGACCAACTACTAGTTTGTCACACAAGAATTGCGCTCCACCCGAGGTGCTTTTCCTGTTCATCTTACAAGATGTATAATCGGTGTCAGTATAACCAACAAAATTGAAGCAAGAGTTTTTAGGGTACCACAGTCCTAGATTTGGTATCCCTTTGAGATATTTCATGATCTCGTCGTGCCAAGCATGTGTGACTCCTCTGGATTAGCTTGAAAGCGGGCACACATGTACGTGGAGAACATGATGTCGGGCTTACTAGTTGTGAGGTAGAGAAGTGAGCCGATGATCCCCGATACGTGGTTGGGTTGACTGGTTTCCCGGAGGGGTCTGAGTGAAGGTGACACGTAAGGAACTTTGGCATGCTCTTCATCGTGCAATTCCCCATTACAAACTTTTTCAAGATGTCGTGGATGTATTTGGATTGGCTTATGAAGATTCCATCTGAGAGTTACTTGACTTGTAATCCTAGATAGAAGTTTAGCTCTCTCACCATGCTCATCTCGAACTTAGTCTTCATAAGGTCTCCAAATTGCTCGCACAACCTTTGATTTGTAGAGTCGAAGATAATATCATTGACGTAGACTTGAACGAGGAGTCCAATCCATTTCGTTGGATGAAGAGAGTGGTGTCTATCTTCCCTTTTGAGAAGCCTGACTTGACCAAGAAATCAAATAGGATGTTTTACCAAGCTTCTGGCGCTTGTTTTAGTCCGTAGAGAGACATGTCCAGGTAGTAGACATAGTTAGGGTGAGATTCACTCACGAACCTTTCGGGCTGAGCCAAATAGACTTTTTCTTTTAAGATGCCATTGAGGAAGGCCGTCTTGACATCCATTTGATACATGGTGAGGTTTTTGTGGGTAGCGTAGGCAAGGAAGAGTCGTATGGCTTAGATTCGGGCAACAAAAGCAATGGTGTCGTCATAGGTGATGTCTTCCTGTTAGTTGTAACCCTTGGCCACTAATCGAGCCTTATTTTTTAATGACACCCTCTTCGTCCTTCATTTTTTTAAGGCCCATTTGGTACCGATAATGGTCGTTCTTTGGGTATTGGGACTAATCTCGAAAATATCAGTCGTTCGAACTGATGGATCCCATCTTGCATTGACGTTATCTAATCGGGATCGACTAATGCCTCTACCACTTTCTTTAGTTTGTTCTGACTCAGAAAACACGTGCATAGACCTTCATGGGTCATTGAGGAGCGTTTTCTTACACCTTGATTCGGATCTCCGATAATATGAGTTGTAGGATGAACACAAGTCCACTTTTTCTCATGAGGGAGAGGTTGTTCGACATTGTCTTCATTTTGTGGATCCACGAACTCCATCTTATTCGTAGTGGAGATCTCTATCATGGAGTTTTCATCTTCTTCCTCATTATCTTCTTTACTTCATTCCCGATGTGTATGTCATTTTCTGCATTTGTAGTGACTTCAGTTTCTTCAGTTGGAGGAGCTTCATTGGCCACGGTTGTTTGTTCTACTTGTGATACCGATGCATTACTGTCGGGAATAGTTTGTGGAGGGACAATATGTAGGCGATGATCGATATAAAAGTTCTCCAACAAGATGTCCACATCCTCGTCGTTTTCTGTCTCTGATGTGAATCTCTCATCCACGGGTGTAACTGTGTTGATCTTCCGTCAACACTCTAGTAAGTTCGGGTTCTGAACATTTTCGGCGTTTCGTTGAATGTGACGTTGGTGCTCTCCATGACAGTTGTGTTATGTTTGAGATAGACTTACCTTAGATGTTGTATAATACCCGATGAATACCGCTTTGAACGCTTTAGGGTCAAATTTGCTTCGCTCTTCTCTATCATTTGCAACGAAACACTTGCATCTGAAAACTTGAAGGAACCCTTTGTTCGGTATTCGTTGGTTGATTAATACAGAAGGAGTCTTCCCAAGTATTTTGTGAATGCTTGTTCTATTTTGGGTGTAGCTGGTTGTGTTGACGACTTCAACCCAAAGGAATGAGGATGTTTTGCGTGAGCATTGTATGAGCTGCTTCCACTAAAGTCCTATTTCTTCTCTCCACTACTCCATTGTGTCTTAGTTGATGAGAACTGTTGGGAAATCCCGAGTTTTTTTTGTAGAATTTACTAAGCATCTTATTCTTGAACTCAATGTCGTTGTTTGTGTGGATCACTCGGATGTTGCAACCCAACAGATTCTGAGTTGTTTTCACAAGAGCTATGATGAAATCATGTGTTTCGTTCTCCGTGCGTAAGAATCTTGTCCACGTATAGCGTGAGAAGTCATCTATAATTAAGAGGACATACTTACGTCCACTAATGCTTTCAGTTTTCATTGGTCCACATAGATCCTTGTGTAGTAGTTCTAGTGACCGAGAGGTTGAAGCAACTTGTTTAGGCTTGTGGGATAACTTCTTTATCTTCCCCGTTTCACAAGCAGATCATAGTTGCTCCTTGTGATACTTCAACGCTGGTAGTCTTGTGACTAACTTATCTTAGTGTAGTTTATTCAATGTTTTGAAATTGAGGAAGGACAAGCGTTTTTGCCAAATGTTGCTATGAAGTAGAAAAGCCTTTCATAGTAGGCATATTGCAGTTGAAGGTCGGACGATCTTCAAGTTGATAGTGTAGAGATTGGACTCTCATGATCCGGTGAGAACCTCCTTTTCGTTCCCATCACTAATATTGCATCATTCAGCATTGAAATTGACATTCGGTCTTCTATCGCAGAATTGCCCAATGCAAAAACGGTTTTGGCTTAGACAATCAACGAAAGAAACATCCTTTATTATGACATTGTTACGGATAAGATCGCCCTGTCCTAGAATGAGACCGGAATGACTATTTCTGAAACACACTTGTCCACTGAATCGTTCAGTGTAGTTACTCAGCAACTCTCTTCTTTCACTCATGTGTGTGGAGATACCAGAATCAAGGTACCACACATGATGGATCTGCAAAACAGATTAATGAGATTTAGTTACCTCGTTAAGGATGGGTCCTCCCTATTTGGTGTTTTGCATGCACATTATGGTGATTTGAGTTCTAAGTCAGTTTCAGAGGTACGGATTGACTTAGTTTCGGATTTAGGAACCCCCATCTTTTTGAATTCCTAGGGGATAGAAAAGCTTAGTGCTTCATGCGAGGTCCTTTTTGGTCACTCATATTTGTCTAGTATCTAAAACTTTGGCTTTGACCTTAGTTTAAGTGTGGTTTAACTTAACTCTTTTGAACTTTTTGTGAAGTTTCGAACTTAGATTTAATAGGTGAAGGTACTTGCCTTTTGTCTTTCTTAAGAGATGAATCCTCATGGTTAGAATTAGCAACATTAGAATCAAAACACCGATCATATGAATTAGAATGCTTCATAGTCTTTACATGCCAAAATTTAGAAAATAGAGAAGAGAAAGCATTAACATGGTCTGAAATACACGAAGAAGTCTTTCCACATGATTTCGAAATAGACGTAAAACCAGGAACACAAGATAAGAGTAGCTTCTTCTTTTTAGAAAAGAGATCAATATCCTCCTTCTACGTCCATGTGGCTTTCCTCGATTTTTGGCGAAGTCCTCGATTTTAGCCTCTGTCACGAATGGGGAAAATAACGGGATGGAGCCACTAAGGCGTTACGTCGTCGCGATGTCAGTGGAGAGAACTGAGATGCCGCCTGTTTGCACAAGACTTGAGAAACCGGGGCTACTTAGGCTCACCGTTGGCATCGAAACTGGGACTCAGTTTGATGGCACAATGCAGCAACTGCAGAGATGTTGATTGTTGTGGGACTTACGCCAAGTCCCTGGCTGGTTTCCAACCAGGAGACATTGAAGAGCGTTCTGTCCAGGTCACTAAGACCTGGAGGTGCAAGAAAGTCTGTTTGTGTCCTAGTATGTGAAAATATTTGGGCATGAGGACACTATACTCGTGATCAATGAGGGTGCAGTCTGAGGCAGAGGGCTGCTGATTTCAACATCTACTGCCTCAGAGCGAGGCAGTGATGACATTCGTGGATCATCGTGTTTGTATGAAACAACCATTTGTTGGGAGATGGTTGAGTGACTACGTAGGGGTAATTGCGTGGCTGGAACAGATGTCGCGACTTCTACTCGGGAGACGACAATCTCGTCTCTTGTACCTATGGGTTCGCTCTGGTATATTAGTGAACGGAAGGGCGGAGGATTACAGTCGCTTCTTTGTTTTGTGCGTCGTTCATGTTCTCGTCTTACGACATCCCCCTTTGATTTTTTTTTTGCGAGCAGGGATGCTGCGCGTCCTAGTCCTAGACTTAAATTAGGGTCGATAAGTAGCCTTGTTCCCGGGGTAGGTCCAACTGGGATTTGTTGGACCATAGGAACCTCCCCAACCTCATTGTCCTGGAGATAAGCTCGGACGGTCGGGTTGGTTGGGTCGGCGAGCCTTAAAAGATCTTATGGTATTGACATCGCCTCCTGATCGAATTTTGTCTTTGATGAGTGGAGAGAGCCGAGCTTTGGTGGTTTGTATCCTTCGGATGGATCTCGACTCTCGATGTTTGGGACGATGTCCATGAAGTGCTTGACGAAGACGGGCAGCCACCTCAGGTAGGGCAGGACTTTCTTTGTAGTTGAGGGGAGGTATCGTCTTCCTAGTTGGTCTAGCTGGTCCGACCAGATGAGTTGAACGACATCGGACTTTTTGTTAAATACGATGTCGTGGAAGACGAGTATTATGTTTTTGTTGCATCTGTCGGGCCCGCTGTGTTTGGGGGATATGCATTTATTTATGATGAGGAATAGGGCCTGCCAAGGTGAAGGAATATCCTTGGCGGTGAAGTTAGGGAGATGTATGGATTTGTGGACTTCGGGTTTGTAGCCCATAAAGAGGAAGTCATTTTGAAGTTCCTCTTCAGTGGGTCGTAGTTAAGGGATGATGGTAGGCGGAAAAGGTAGCGTAATATGGATAGGTTGAGGACAGCGGGTGTTTGGTCGATTTGGGTGGTGAGGGTGTTAGGGTTAGGTGTTGTGGTAGGATTAGTAAGAGTGGCCCAGAATTTTTGGACATATACTTCTGGGACGCACTCGGATATAGTAAGGGCGGTGTATAGTGGGTGGTTCCGTAGAATTTGTAGGATTATGAGATCTGGGCATATGCAGTGTTCGAAATCAAGTTCGAGGTTATTTAGGATTCTTTGTACCCAGTTTTGTTGGGGAAAGATTTTTCGATCGTACGCACCATCTTTGTTCTGAAAAGGGATAAATAGTTAGTTAGCGTATATAACATATAATTGTGTAAATTATTTTTGATATTATTTCTAAGTCAAAGTTGTTTGGAGTAAAAGAAGGATTTTCGGGACTTAGAAACTTTTGTACCATTAAAAAAAATTCGTCCCGATATAGTGTTTATCCTGATACAATTTGGAATTAGAAAGACTTTCAAAGTAAAGACAGGTCAAAATTTTCGGGTAAGAAACTCATTCGGCGACTTCGAAATTTTCGTGTAATTCAATTCGAATTCGGGTAATGATTTTCGGGTCATATAAAGTCTGAATTTCGTTTAAAACATGTTGTGCGAATCGGGTAACCTGTAGTTTTCGGTTGAAAAATCGGGTGACATGTTGTGAATATCGGATATTAGAAAGTCGTGGCCGATTTTAATTAAAATTCGGGTGGATTTTTTCCTGTAAAATATTAACGTTTGCTACAGTAAAAAATCGCCGATTTTGAGGAATTCACGCAGACCAATTTCGGGTAATCAAAATTTGGGTGGACACAGAGCGTGTGACAATAGATTTTCGGGAAGAAATTCAAATTTCATCCGAAAATCGCCCGAAAGGAAAAACCCTAATTTGCGTAAAGTTGATAAATCAGTGAAAATAGGTTGACACGCAAACTCGAAGCCGTCCTTACCGTTTTCGGTTGAATTCATGCTTAAGTGGAAGAAAAATATTAATTTATGACGGAAACTGAAAAACATTCTGGAAGATCGAGAGGTTTTGTGTAATTTTTCGGGTGAGCTTTGAATAGTAAAAGGTGTAATGAGGATTTTCGGATAACCCAGTAAATATAGAGATTAATGTTGATTTTTCGGGTGACATGGATTATTCGGGTAGGTCAAATTTCGTCGAGATTTAATTTTTTATTATAAAATAATGATTAATAAAACCGAAAATTGATATTATCCGAAATTTTGAATTTAGATATTTTATTACCGAAAATCATAATTTTAACCAATTTTCAAAGGTATAGATTCGATAAATTTTATTGTGAAAAAAATTGTAAAGTATCTCGAACTCCCCCTAAATTTATGCATCTTTCAAAAACTCCCCCTAGATGGAGTGGTAAAAACTCCCCCTCGATTTGTGCTCACGAAAACAACATAGAAAAGAAGGGAAAAATATGTAAGACATATATTAACAATATAAGGTTCATGGAGGCACCATTGGATCATGTCTTGAGGTTAAACATGCCTAACTTAGACACGTGGAATTGGAGTCGTTTTTCATCCAATGCCTTAGTGAATAGGTCAGCAAGTTGAAGATAGGTGTTAACGAAATGCAATCGATGGTGTCTTGTTCCACATGTTCCTTAATAAAGTGATACCTAATGTCTATGTGTTTTATTCGTGAATGATGTACGGAATTACAAGTTATCGCGATTGCACTCTTAGAATCGCTAAATATGGGAATGTTATTGAGTAAAAGATCAAAGTCTCGTATCTGGGTTCTCATCCACAAAATTTGCGAGTAACAACTCACCGCGGCGACATATTATGCCTCCGTTGTTGAGGTTGAGATGCGGTTTTGTTCTCTAGAAGACCAGCTTACGAGTATACCCCCTAAAAATTGAGCGGCTCTGGATGTGTTTTTTCTGTCCAGCTTGCATCCCGCATAATCTGCATCCGTGTATCCAACAAGTCTGAAGTCTGAATCCATAGGGTACCATAGACTAAGATTTTGGGTGCCCTTGAGGTATTTGAAGATCCTCTTTACGGCTAGTAGATGAGATTCTTTCGGATCGGCTTGAAAGCGAGCACAAAGACATGTTGCGAACATGATGCGTGGTCGACTTGACGTGAGATAGAGCAATAACTCTGTCATGCCTCGATAAGTGGTTTGTTTGACGGATTTTCCTGAGGTATCCGCATCGAGTTGCATGAAGGAGACATCGGTGTCTTGGCAGGAGTGGAGTTGTCCAATTTGTACTTCTTGAGGACGTCGTGAATGTATTTGAACTGACTGATCAAAGTTCTGTCATGAAGCTGCTTGACTTGAAGACCTAAGAAGAAGCTTAGTTATCTCCCATCATACTCATTTCAAATTTCTGCTTCATCATGTCTCCAAATTTCCTGCAGAGTCTTGCATCCGTCGAGCCAAAGATGATATCGTCAACATATATTTGCACGAGCATTATACCGGATCCGCTTCTTTTGGTGAAGAGAGTCGTGTCAATCTTCCCTTTCGTGTATCCGGATGAGATGAGAAAATCCGTGAGGACTTCATACCATGATCGGGGAGCTTGTTTGAGTCCATAGAGGGCTTTCTCCAGCCGGTACACGTAGTCGGGATTTTCTTCCCTCACAAAGCCTTCAGGCTGAGATACAAAGACACCTTCCTTTAATACTCCGTCAACGAAAGCAGTCTTGACGTCCATCTGGTACACCCTGCAGTTTCTGTGGGTAGAAAAGCTAGGAAGATTCTAATCTCTTCAATTCTGGCAACAGGTGCATAGGTCTCGTCGTAGTCGATTCTTTCCTGTTGATTATATCCTTTTGGTACAAGCCTAGCTTTATTTCTAATCACAGCCCCTTGTTCATCTTTCTTGTTTTTTTAAGATCCACTTAGTGTCAATTATGGTTTTCCCTTGCGATCTAGCTACTAGTTTCCAGATGTTCACTCTCTCAAACAGGCTAATTTCTTCTTGCATAGCAATTATCCAGTCTGGATCGGTAAGAGCATCAGCTACTTTGGTCGGTTCCTTTTGACTGAGAAAATAGGAGTAGAGACTTTCATTGATCGTTGAAGCGAGAGTTGTAACACCACCAGAAGGATCTCCAATTATGTGTGAGTTTGGATGAGCGCAGGTCCATTTTCTTTCATGTGGGTGGGAAGGTTCACTGATATTATTTTCCACGTGAACTCCCTGATTTGGGATGATTTTTGATTCCGTAGGCTCATCCGGTTGGTGCTCTGACCTGCTGAAGATGCCTCTGGCGCATAGTCAGTGGTTTGAGTGGTGTCATCTTCTGAGCTTGCAATGACATCAGATTCGGTTGGAGGTATATCTTAGTCGGTTGGAGGTAGATTATCTTCGCCGATGTGGAAATTTTTCATCGTATGAGGCGAAGGGTCGTTGCTTGGGGCTGTAGAAGGGGTAGAAATAATGGGTGGCGGTGGTCTTGGATAGAGATGCTCGAATAGCAGATCAAGATCCACATCACATGGAGTAGAAATATTTGAAGGTATGCTCACCGTGGAGGTGCTTGGTTGATCTTTCGTCAACTCTCGTAGAAGTTTGGGTTCTGGACTGATTTGTGCAGAAGCCACTTCGTCTACTTCGTCGAATGTAACGTTGATGCTTTTCATGACCAACCTTCTTTCTTTTAGGTATACTCGATAGGCTTTAGAGTTTGTCGGGTATCCTACAAGTACGCCTTCGAAACCCTTGGGATCAAGTTTGCCCCGATCTTCGCAATCGTTGGCAATATAACACTAGCATCCGAAGACCCTAAGAAAAGTGACATCTGGCACTCTTCGGTTGATCATCTACGGAGTTCTCATAAATCTTCTGTGAAGAGAGGCACGATTCTGAGTGAAGCATGATGTATTTAGTGCTTCAGCACACAGGAAGTGTGGCAATCCAGAATGAATCAGGAGAGTCCTAGTTGTTTCACTAGGGTTATGTTTGTGCGTTCGACAACTCCATTCTGTTGGGGTGTCTTTGCAGCTGAGAACTGTTGGGTAATGCAAAGTGATCCATAGAAGTCACTGAGCATTCTGTTCTTGAAATCAGTGCCATTGTCAGTTCTGATTATTTGGACGCTTAGTTGATAAAGATTTTGTGCTGTCTTCACAAATTCGATGATGAGATCCGATGTTTCGTCTTTTGTTCGGAGAAACTTGGTCCATGTGAAGTGCGAGAAATTATCCACAATTACTAACACGTATCTTCGCCCATTGATTGTCTGAGTGCGCATGGGTTCACACAGATGCATGTGTATGAGCTCGAGAGGTTTGGAGGTTGATGCCGTGTGTTTGGTGTTGTGAGACGCTTTCCTCATCATCCCTATTTCGTACGCCGAGCAAAGATGATCTTTGTGGTATCTAAACGAGGGAAGCCCTTTGACCAAGTTGCCGTTTAGAGCTTGTTTAGATCCTTGAAGTTGAGATGTGAGAGACACTGGTGCCAAAGGTCGTTCTGATGTAGAGAGGCTCGAGAGATGAGGCACGTTGGTCGAGTGGTCTTCAGATCAATGGAGTCTTTCTGTGGCCAGTGAGTAGCTCCGTTCCTTTTTCATTCATGACGCTACACTTGTTGGATTCGAAGAGAACCTTAAAGCCTTTGTCACAGAAGCATCCAATGATGAATAGGTTGTAGCTTAAGCCTTCGATGTAAGAAACTCCTTTGATGGTGAGTCTATCATGGATGAGGTCGTATGTTCCTATCATAGTAGAAGAGTCATCGTTCCAGAAGTAGACCTTTTCGAGATATCCTCCGGAAAAGTTGCTCAACAACTCTTTATTTCCCGTCATGCATGAGGAGCAACCTGAGTCTAAGTACAACACATGACGAGCCTGCAAAACAAGTTAAGCAAGCTTAGGTACCCATATGAGAATGGGTCCTTCTTTAGTTGCAGGTGAGGGATTCACCCTTCTTGTGGATTTATTGAGTTCTAAGTCTTGTTTAACGACCGACTTAGGAACCCAGACTCGATTATATCTTATTGGGTGAAGTATGGATTTAGAATCCACATTTGTTTGTGTTTTAACAGTTTAGTTAGCATGTCTTTGTCCTGATTTTTGGGGTGAGGTGTATCTCTTTCTCTTTTCTCTTTGTTTTATGAGATTGCTTGTATTGCGTTCGAGATACACCATCAGGAGGAGGGGAAGAAAAATGTTTTCTTCTTTGCAAATTGGAAACATTTTTTCCGAGAGTATTGTTATGAGAACGTGGAAGTACATCATAGTTGTCATAACAATGCTTAATAGAAAATAATGAAACACGGTCTGCGATATTACAAGACGAGTTTTTTGAAAAGGTAAAACTATCAAAAACAGGAGTAATAAGAGTTGAAGGTAGCTTCTTTCTTTTAATTAAAGAGAGTTGTCTCCTTCACTCGACCCGACCTAACTCTCGTCATCTCTTTAGACCTTAGCCTTTGATCTGTAGGCATATGTAAAACGGAGTTAGTATGAGACAAAGAGGTTTTCTTATCTGTTTTCTTGCATTTACGTGTAAGTGTTTCGTAAACAGAATAAGAGGTCAAATGTTTGTATATATCATGAAAGTTTTGAAGGGTATATATTTTGCTTAAAAGAACAGTTCTTTCTTCCGACGAGGCTTTCCTTTCAGATTCCAGAGACGCGGTTAGATCACCTATTTTGCGAGTTATCTATGGAATATAAATGGAAGAATAAACGGGTTTGGCCTGTTCGGAAGTACTATTCTGATTTTCGGGTCCAAAAGGTGAAAGAAAGTCTGTAGTTAACAGAATGTTTCTAGTTTTATAACTATCGTTCAGCTCCGAATAACTAAATTCAATTTGGACCCATGTTTTGTTTCTCCATTTTCATTCTTCTAATTCGATCACCTCTGACGATTCCACAAAAGGCATAAGCTTTTCCAGGTTTAAGCCATGGTGTTTAATGTCGTATAGAGAAATAACTTCATCTTTCTAAGGGTTCATTTTACATTGGAATCCCAAACCTTCACGAGGATTGTAGAATTCTACATATTTTTGTTGGTTGAGAAAGATGGTTTGACCGGTTTGACCTCTTTTTGTAAGAAGGTCCTCCAACTGTTTGACCTTCTTATAAAGTCTAATACGTTCTTGAGTGATTAATTAATGTTGAGAAGATACATTTACACGTTTTTCTTCGCTTTCCTTTAAGTTTTTATTAATATCGCTAACATGTCGTTTGCTATTCTCTACCTTTTCAACTACGTTTTTCGTTTTAGATTCTGAAAATGCTAATGATTCCTTAAGAATAGCCACCTCTTCCTGTTCTTGGTTTAACAAGGCGTAATTATTGTCAAATTTTCTTTTTAAGTTATGTGTAATCCCTACGTTGCATGGACAACTTGTTTATTTTTTGTTTTAATTCAATAAAATCCTTAGGGGATGAAATGTATACCTCAACGTCGAATGTGGTACGATCGACTCTGTCCTAGCCGGGGTCCATCTCTTCTTCCTCGGAGTCATACCCTTTGCTTTTGACCATAAAAGCTTTTTCCTGCCTCTCTTTTTCCGACGTGTCCTCAAGCCACTCCTCTTCTTCGGCGACCAAACAATTCCCGCATCTTTGCACTGGGAAAGCTGAAACTTCTTCTTGTAATACTTGGTGTCGTTTGTTTAGGTATATAGCAGTCCTTGGCAATCGGTTTTCCGCAGTTGAGGTTTTCCGCAGTTGAAGCATTTCATTGGAGCTTCAGATTCTCTGTTTTCGGTTTCCTCAGGAGTGGTGGCCTTTTGCTTACTGCTCGATGTTCTCTGCCTGTTGTAGGAAGATGATCATTTCTTGGAGAATTTTTATTCATCATCTTAGAGAGGAAGGCCACTTGCTTCTTGAGGTCATTGAGTTCTTTGTCTGATTCGGAATTCGAGTCAGCATTGTATGACGAGTCGGAGAGGATGACTTGCTTCCCTTTTGCAGCCTTTGAGCTTTTGTTGGTAGACTTCTTGGTCACGAGCAATGGGTTCCACATAAGTATTGGACTTTCCTTCGTTCCTGGTTTCTGGCATAATCGATGTATTGAGAAAGACTATCATGCAGGGAATGACTATCCATGGCATCCATGTCTTTGTTTTGTTGTTTGCTCAAAACAGCAATCCTGCCCCACTCGGGTTCGAGTGTGGAGAGAAATTTGATGTGCTCGAAATTTGACCTTAGGATGTTGATCTTTCTCATCTCATTGATGATCGTCAGGAATCGAATGTATGTGTCTCGAAGAACTTCTCCTTCCTTAGCTCTGAAGGAATCGTAGGCCGTCGTGTGCTCAATTTCTTGGACAGGGTGTTTACGTCTGTCCTAACCATCATCATTGGGAGTGGACATGTTGTCCACCTGAATGTATACGTCGTTGAGAAGGGACTAGAGAACTTAATTTCTGGCAAGCTTGTCTTCTCTAGCTCGTGCCTTCTCTGTATCTGAGTAACGGTTGGGATGCTTGAGCGTTCTTCTTTCCAAGAGAGGAGGGACTGCGTTAGGCTGAGCTTCAACGACAGTCCAAATTGAGCGGGCCCTTCAAAGATAGACGAGAGCATGTCATCGGCAAGGTCACCATCCTTGATTTCTATGAAGTTGATGAAGCGATTCTTCCAAATGCCATCGCCTTATCTTAGCATTGGGGGACGAGTGTCAGATCCAATTGCAAATGCGTCCATGTTGTTGTTTGGTATTGATCGTAACGTGAAAGAGATCTGTGAAATGTTAGTTTCGAACAATTATATTCTAAGTATAGAAAAGTTTGAGTAGGAGATTTTGATCAAGCTGGATAAGAATTTCTCAAAGTCTTTATATTGAAAAACTGTTGTATTTTGGACTTAGAAATTTCTGAAAGATTGTTAAATAATTCTCCGGCAATGAGCAATTTCAAATGTTTAATCGACGAGAATTGTGAATTTTGCGTGATGACTTTTGGTCAACACTTGAGTCGAAATTCATTCAACACACTTTCTAAACCAGCTGAGTATGAAATTCGGGTTATACGTGCACTGTCAGGAAAATTTGTCCGAGAATTGATAATGAGAAAAACATTCGAGTATGATATTCGAATAATGAGCAAAACATTTGAGTAACTTAGGCGAATTTTAAATTCTGATAAGGTTGTCCGATTTTTGGAAATCCGGTTTTCATGTTCGAAATTTGAAAATCGGGTATTTCTGGGCGAAAGTTAAAAATGGGGAAATCCTAACCGAATATTCGAAAAATTAGGTAATCCTATTCGAGGGTAAGCCTAACCAAGTATTCAATTTCGTAGAAAAGTTTTTGAAAACCAGGCAAATTCCAGGTCTTAGTTGCCCGAAAATTAACTGAGTTAGACAAATTTTCGACGTGTTGAAAAATTTTCGGGGAGATGAACCGAATTTCTGGGCACTGTTACATTCATCTACTCGAAAATCAATACTGTGACGGAAAAGACGAGTTTTATATTCGATTTTGGCTCAAAACTTACTCAAATTTAACTGAAATTGATGCAAAAGAGTATAAAATCACCTATAAACGAAAGCTCTTAAAGATGACGACATTAAAAACTATTCAAAAATGCTCAAATGATCATGAAAAAATGAAAATGAAGTTTATTCAAAACTCTTCTAAATCATATTGAAATCGAACGAAACTAGATATTCAAATCGTTTTGATCCATCACGCTAGGCTCGTTGGTCCGTTTTTCTACCAAATATGGATCAAAAGATAGCTTTTAAGATTAGAAATCGATGAACACCTTGTACTGTGCGTTTCTGCGTGTTACCTTATTTGGAAAGTTCAAGGTGGCATGCAAATAAATTCTTTTGATAAAAACCTTAAAAGGGTAACGGGGGCCTTATATACCACATGAGTTGGTATGTTAAAGCCAATGACCTAATTTATATAATATTTACGTAGAGGCTCAAAACCAACTACAATCTAACTAAATACAAAATAAACCCAAAACTTATAATAATTAAGGACACTACAAAATATTCCTAACAAAACTTTCTGTGTTTTTCCACTGAGATTCTCGAAAAAATCCTATAACACTAAAGGATCTAAAAAATAACCAAAATAGGCTAAAAATCATTCCATAATGTTGAAGAACACTTTGAAGAACTCACGAACTTAAAAATGGTGATAAACCCAATACGATTTCTCAAATCCAAATGTAAAAACATGTTTCAATCTGTCATGCTTGGCTCTGATACCACTTGTATGTCTCAAAATACCTAACTAACAACAAGATTGATGAAGCATCGATGAAGAGCGCTTACAATATCTTAAGTATATGTTAGTGTGTGTTTTGTTCTCTTTAAGGTACTGAGCGGCGATTTTCTCGAGAATGATTCTTATTGAATAAAGTGTAGGGTTTAAGTATTTATACCCTAGAATTAGGGTATAACATACTTGGGCCCCTAAAAGCCCATTACATAAAGATATCAGTAAACTCTACAAAATAAAACCTAATTCACGTTAATTTAAATACAAGACAAAGACTTAAATAAATAACATTGGGAAGTATTTAATATCTAACATTTAGCCACGACATGTTTAATACCCGCTTAACGCAGCTTCGAGATATCAAATCTTTTGATTAGTCATGTGGGTTCCGTCAGGATTTCGGCTAGAGCCCCTATTTTGTTCTTCCCTATGTTCAAGGTCCTTTACAACCCTAGCAAGGGTCTCAGCGTCAACCGTATTCGCAGTATTGTTCGTTACAATTTATTGTTCCAATGTCGATGTTGGTGTGCTCGGAGTTGTGTGTGGATGTGGTTCTTTCTCATCTTGTCATGTAGGAGTCTTCATCACCTCTTTTGTCGGCAATGAATTCTCGTTCTCATCGATATCTTCTTCTTAGCTATCACCAGCGGAGATATCGCCGGGAGAGAAACAGATCGGCCAATGGAGTAGTGTCGCTCGAGAAAATAAAAGTTCGAGATACGCCTACGTTGCGGTACGAAAACTTTTCCATATGACTGCTTGCCATACGCTTGGTTTTCTGTTGCAATATCAAAAGTTTTCCGTATCAAAACGTTTTCGATAAACTAAGTTATCGATACACAAACTTCGCAATATCAAAATCGATGCTGAAAATCGAAAAATGTTTGGAAACTTTTGAAAATTTGGTTAGCAAACATCCCAACAAAATCAATTTAGGTTTAATCCTTTCACGAAATCACAAAGAAAAATTGTCGATTTAAACTTCTAAAGTTTGCGAATCGAAAACCCGTAAAGTTTGCGAATTGAAATTGATGCCAAAAACGGAATTTTTGTGCCGAAAACAAAAGAATGGAAGCGAAATCTAGGATTTTGAGACAGAAAACAAGAAATGTAGATCTCAATCGTCCATATATACCTTGATGGAATTGGAAGGGGAATTAAGAGAGTAGGGTTCGGAGATAATTTTGAATTTAGCGAGGAGGGACAGATTCCAAATTTGTGATAATAAAGTTTGCGATAAAAGGGGTTCTCAATAAGAAACTGTATTTAAAGTTTTCGGCATACCATAAAAATGCAAAAATTATATTTTTAAAATTTTTATCGTACTATTTTATACAAAAATAGAAATGATATTTTTCCCATCACATATTTAAACACATTGTCTCCCCCTTAGTAATTTTGCTCAGACAAAGAAAAATTTTTCCCCCTAAAAAATATAGGGGTTACTCCCCCTTAAACCATGATTGCAAAAAGTAGTTTTTCTCCCGTACAAATATAATTACTCCCTCAATCAGCGGCACACATAAAAATAAAAAGATTACTACAAATATAAAAGCAATCAGTGAGACAATCGATCATGGTTAGAGATTCAACATGCTAACTTAGATACAAGGAAATAGAATCGTTTTTCATCCAAAGTCTTGGTAAATAAATCGGCAAGTTGTAACTTTGTACATATAAAGTAAATCTCGATATCTAAGTGTTGTTTGTGCGTGAATGGTGAACAAGATTGCACATAATAGCTATTGGATCTTCGAGTCGCATAAATTGGAATATTATTTAAAGCAAACACATTGTCGCGAAGTTGCGTCAGCATCCATAATACTTGTGAGCAACAACTAGCGGTTGCAACATATTTTGCCTCAGCCGCAGAGGTTGACACACAGATCTGCTTTTTGGACGACCCACAAACTAGCTTATTGCCCACGAATTGAGCACCACTAGATGGTCAGCATGAGTATAACTAAAGAAAAATAAGACGTAGTTTTTCGGATATCCTAAACCAAGATTAGCAGTTCCTTTGAGATATCTCAAAATACATTTGACGGCAACCATGTGGGATTCCTTCGGCTTGGCTTGGAATAAAGCGCACAGACAATTGGGGAACATAATGTCCAGTCTACTTGAAGTCAAGTACAAGAGCGAGCTGATGATGCCTCTACAAGTTGTAACATTAAGTGATTTCCCGTGATTGGAGTCAAGCTTACAGTAAGTAGACATGGGTGTGGCAATTGGTGTGCAATTATCCGTGTTGTTTTCTTGAGAATGTCATGGATGTACTTGGATTGACCTATGAAGATTCCCATGTAGTTGTTTGACTTACAATCCGAGAAAGAAGCATAATTCTCACATCATGCTCATCTCGAATTTCATCTTCATTAAGTCGCTAAATTTTTTAAGCTTAGGATTTGCAGTCCAAAAAATAATATTGTCCACTTAGATATGAATTACCATGACATTTGATCCTTGCAGTTTGATGAAGAGAGTTGTGTCGATTTGCCATTTTTTGAATCTTGACTTAACTAAGAGCTTGGACAAGACATCATAACAAGCTCGAGGTGTTTGTTTTAGCCCGTAGAGTACCCTTTCAAGGCGATAAACATAGTCAAGGTGGAGATTAATAATGAATCTGTCAGGTTGAGCTACATAGACTTCTTCTTTCAAAACGATGTTGAGAAATGCAGTTTTAACGTCCATTTGATAAACGGTGAAGTCTTTATGTGCCCCATATGCTAGAAACAGTCTTATAGCCTCTATGCATGCAACAGGGCAAATGTTTCATGTAGTCGATGCATTCTTGGCTACTAAACGTACCTTATTCCTGAATATCACACAATCTTCATCCTTTTTATTTTTGAAGACCAATTTGGTTTGAATGATAGTTTTTCCGTTAGGTCTAGGGACAAGTTTCAAAACTTAAAGTCTTTTGAATTGATTAATTTCGTCTTGCATCACATTTATCCATTCGGGATCAGCGAAAGCCTCCAAAACTTTTGTAGGTTCAATTTGAATCAAGAAGCACGTATATAAGCAATTATTAGATGCAGATGCTCTCGTGCGTGCTCTGCTAGACGGATAACCTATGATAAGACTTGAAGGAACATCTTGAGTCCATCTTCTTTCATGAGGTACGGGTGGCACCGGATTGCATTACAAAGTATCAACAAATTCCATAGGTGAGGGATCTTCTTCTGACACAGGAGAGTCGACGTTGGGAATTTTCGGCGTGACACCAAGTGAAGCACTTGAATTTGTAGTTGTGTCAGTACTTGGAGTGTTTTCGACTCTAGATGGACTTGATTCATCATCGTTCACTTAAGGTTGTTCAATAGATGATGTAGAGGGAGCGCCGCTCGTTACCGAATGGGAAAGAGCATGTGTTTGACATGAACGAGGATAGAAATTGTAAATAAAGTGTCCATGTCCATGAGGTCGGGTGTCGTTGAGTTCGGATGCTTGTCTTTCTGGTGTAGAAATTTGTTGACGTCCCAACACGCCTATAATACCGAGTTCTGAACTATTATGTTAACAAGCAATATTCCCATTAACTGTGGGTTCGGAACTGATTTGATCAGAAACCAATTTTCCAATAAGTGCGGGCCCTAAACTAATATGTGCATAAGCCAATTTTCCATTATGACCGCGTTTTGAACAGATTTATTCAAAAGCCGAATCTTTCATTTTGTTAAAGGAGGCATTTATGCTTTCCAGTACTAAGCGGCTTGACTTGATGTAGACTAGGCTTTAGAGGTACAAGAGTAGCCGATGAATACCACTTCAAGTGCTTTGTGATCGAACTTGCGTCAATTGTCTCAATCATTCGCAATGAAGCATTTGCATCCAAGACTCGTAAGAATGAGATGTTCGGCATTCGATGGTTAATTAGCTCGTATGGAGCCTTTCCGAAGCGTTTGAAAATACTAGTTCAGTTTTTCATAAAACATGCTGTGCTTATGGTTTCGGCCCACAAGAAATGAGGATGCCTGGAATGAATGAGCCTCGTGCATGCGGCCTATACCAAAGTCATATTCTTGCGTTCTACTACACAATATTTTTTTGGTGTCTTTGTGCCAGTAAATTGTTGGGAGGTTTCTTGTGATTGATAGAAGGTATCACTAGATAGGATGCCACAACATGTTATGTGTAGTCTTAACAAAAGCTTCGCTCAAGTCAGGTGTCTCATCTTTCTTTAAAGAAATTCTCCCACGTATAACGAGAGTAGTTGTCCACGATCACAAGCACGTTGCTTCGACCTCTTATACTTTGAGTTCTCATCGGACCACACAAGTCCATGTGGAGGAGTTCCATGGTTTAGTAGGAGAGGCTGCTTGTTTAGTTTTATGAGACACTTGCTTCATCTTCCTAATTCGCAAGGCAAGTATTGATGCTCCTTGTGATACTTTGGAGTTGGTAATTCTTGGAATGCTTGCTTAGGTCCTTGAAATTAAGATTGGATAACCGTTGGTGCCATAGATTGTTCTATTGCATAGATGTCTTTGAGATTAGATAGACAACTGAGGAGGTTTGATTGTTTTCAAATTAGACATAATTAATATACCACATATGATGGATCTCCAAAATTGATTATAGAGATTTAGGTACCCATTTTACGATGAGTCCTACCTTTTTTGCAGAAGATAATGTAAGCACAGATAATAAACCTAAATTACTTGTCAAAGTAGGCTTAAAAGCATTATTTCATTTAGATATTGAATAAGACTCACTCTCGTGTAACCTTAGTTGAAGGTGTCTTAGGCACCCACACATGTTTATCCTTAGGAGGAGGTGTCTTACGGACCCATATTTGTTTAACCTTAGATGACATGCTAGCTCTAGTGGTTTTTTGGTTAGATTTTTCTAAAGAATCCATTTTTGTGTTCCTTAATGTGTCTTTTTCTTGATATTCAATAAGAGTTGGAAGAGTCATCTTACATTGTGAGGTGTTTCTCAATTTTCTTATTAGAAGAAAAAAATGTTAGTAATACGAGCAACATGCTGGCTTCTAGAATCATTAGATAAAAACTTAGTAGATTAGTCTTTAGCACAATTAGAAGACAGATTGCCCTTTTTCGAATTCTCAAGAATTTGTCTTTGGGACCCAAGTATTCTTTCTTCCATCTTCTACTTATGGCTTTGCCCATGGAAACATTTGACAGAAAGTTAGTAGAAGTGGGAGTCTAAGGAACTTCTTTCCTGATTTCCTATTTCGTCTAGGGGTGTCAGGAGAGGAGGTAGAAGGGTCGGAGATTATGTTCACGTATAAAAATTTCATCAAAAAGTTTTTCTTTCTCTGCGTGAAAACCTTTCTTTTATTTTCCAAAGAAGAGTGTAAATCTGCTATTTTACAAATGTTCTTTGGCTTAAAGAAAAAAATTAGCATTAGGTTTTTCGAATGGAATTTTCTTCTCTAAAAAGCACATTTTCATTTGATGAAGATATAATTGATTCGTAGTCCGTAGACAAGGGAATCCTCCTTTCAATTCCATGTAATTATAAGGAGTCTCAGCCAAGGCTTTTTCATTTTCAATTTCTCTTCTTCTAGAGAATTAATCTCTGATGCTCCAAACAAGGCCATTAGCTTGGTCAACCCTATACACATATATCTATTGTCGTACCATTGAAGTGAGGTCACTTTATTTAAGTAATGTTAGTTTTCGTAACCTTAG
Source organism: Linderniella brevidens (assembly GCA_004919715.1). NCBI lineage: Eukaryota > Viridiplantae > Streptophyta > Magnoliopsida > Lamiales > Linderniaceae > Linderniella > Linderniella brevidens. The sequence continues at coordinate 9,065,682 of SWDC01000151.1, read as the reverse complement.
CCTTATTTACGATTATAAAATTTTATATCCTTCGCTTGATTTAAAAATATTGTTCAGTCAGTTTGACCCCTCATTGCAAAAATATCTTCTAGATTTTTAATCTTGTAATATAGCTTCTTGCATTCATCTACTATAGAATCATAAAGGTGTAAACCTTTATTTCGTTCCACTTCTACGACATTTGGACTTCCAATTAGTTCACATACTTTTCCTTCTAGGTTTTCTACCTTAGATTATAGTTTCGTGACCTTGTCATGAGCCATCGTTAGTCGCACGTTTAGTTTCACATTTTCTTTCAATTGTGTTCATAAGACACATTTGTGTTAGCAAGCCTATCTTCTAGCTCCTTTATCGTCCTATATTTTTTACACATATATAAAAATGTTTCTTGTGAAGAACGCAAGTTTTTGGATAAATCATTGTTAGAAGTTGTTACCTCGGTTTTGAAGGACAATGCATTAGACTCGCTATACGTAAGTCCTCTTGTTAGTGCTCTTGCTCAGCCATGAAAGTTATGCCCGCTTCCTTTTGATTAGATAGTTGAAGCTTTTTGGCGTAGTAATTCGTCTTTCTTCTGGGATAGTAACAATCTTGGCCCTTTGCCCTATCTTTCTACAAATGTAGCATTTCATATCCTTTAATCTTGAGTTAGAAGGCGTTGTTTGTTTGCCGAAGACGATGACCTTTTCTTGAAAAATCTTTTGCACATCATCTTCATCATGAGCACCAGCTGTTTGCTAAACTACTTCATCGCCAGATCTGAGTTGGAGTCGTCTTCTTCAGAGGATTTCGACACTTTCTCTATCTTCTTCGACAACTTTTTTGTCCTCGTTTTGCTAACTAGAGCGAGAGCATCCGCCGTTGATTTCCCTTTCATCTTGCTCTGAATTTCCAAAATGTCTTTCATCTGTTGTGCGAGATTGTCGAAAACAGTGTGGATGTCCATTTCATCCAAGTCTTTCTTTATTCGGATTTGAGTGGCTAACTTCTTCCACTCAGGCAATAGAGATGATAGGAAATGAGTCAAAAAACATTGGTAGTGTCTTTGAGATCTTCTCCCTCCTTTGCATTGAATCCGTCGTAAGTCACGAGGATGTTCGCCTTCTTCGCTTCGACACGTACCTCCGTCTGCTGCATCATCTTGTAAATTTTATCTCACATCTCTTTCGTTGTTGACATGCTATCGCTTTGTATGTAGATGTCGTTTGGGATGCCCTGAATAAGATACGTTTGTGCCACTAAATTGGAACGTGCTTGGAGCTTCTCCTAATCGGTGCATTCTTCTGGTGAATTTGGTTGTCTCGAGTTTGAAACAGACGGAACGTTGTTGGGGGCTCCCGGAATGGTAATCCAAAATTGTGAGGGCCCCTCCACCATCGAGGATAGCATTCCCGAGGCCCTATCCTTGCTCTTGAGAAAATTTACGAATATGCTCCTCCAGGCTGCATATTCGCCTCTTCGGAGGATGGGTAGTCTCACATCTTTTGCCATCGAGTAGGCGTCTAGAGTAGTTTACTTGGCTGGAATTGGATCGTGTGCGTGTAGATTTAGATTTGAATAAAAAGAAATAGCTAATCGAGCAGAGAAGTCTTGTATCAAAGGTATATTCAAAAACTTTTTAGGATCTAAAAGTATTTAGCGAGCCTAATATTTGAGTATCCAAAAGTTTCTGTCGCAAGTTTGTTATCAAAAATTTGTTGGACCGAAAAGTATTTTTATCGAAAACTTGGGGTCAAAATGATTAGATAGCGAAAAGTTTGTTTTATCGAAAACTTTGATACCCAAAAGTTTTGGTAACAAAAACTGACATCGAATACTGATAACGAAACGATTAGGTATCAAAAACTAATATTGAAAAGTTTAATATCGCAAAGTTCGATATCAAAAAGTTTTTATCTATCCAAAAGTTTGTATATATCAAAAAGGTTGGCTATCAAAAACTTTTTATATCAAAACCTAATTTATTGAAATATTTGTATATTGTATCGAAAGCAATTTATACTGTATCGAAAACTTTTCTGTACCGAAAACTTAAGTTTGCGATACAATATTTTACGATATAGGTTTTGGGATATAAAGTTCTGTACGGAACACTTTTCTTCTGCCGAAAACTTTTCAGATGTCGACAAAAACAAGTAAACATAAAAACTAAGTACTAGTAGTCGACCGAAATGAGTAGATCTTCAACTAAAAATGCTCGACTAACCACACAATTAAGTAAAAACATTGGCGTGCAATTTTTAGTTTCAAATCGGAAATTTCGAACCAAAATCTTAAACCTGAATCCAAAATCAACTCGATTTGGCTCTAATACCAATTGAAAGATTCCAAATTATCTAAACAAGATGAAATTACGAAGAATCTTTCTGAGGATTGCCGATAGATTTAGTGAAATTAGTCTAGGGTTCCTTTGTTGATGTGTAGAGAGAGAAATGTGCTTTGCTTGAGTGCTTGATTACACAAATTTTCTCTCTAGAATGTTGATTATTCTTTTTTCAAATGAATTCACTATGTTGGATTGTTATATTGAAAGCTCTAGTTACATGTATATATATCCGCCTTTCTATGTGGTATATTTTTCTAAATAGTCCTAAACTATTGCTAATTACAATTAAGCTCAAACTACTTATTTACATGTCGATGATAAAGATAACAATTCATTTGAATACAATTACAAGATCTAACAATTTTAGTGACAAATAACTATGTTTTAGGAGTACAACCGAAGCTAAGAAATTTCAGACTTTGAAGCCCCCAAAGGCGATGGAACGAAGATCCTTCGAAGTCTCTTAAGTAACAAGGGCAAGATTAGCAAAAACCGCCAAGGTCATGAAGTCCGCAAGTAATCGCCAAAAGGGCACGGCAAGATTTTTCATGGCCTCTAAGGCCACATAATGTTTTGAGTCCCTTAAGTAACCACAAATTACAGGGCTTGGCAAGGCTGTGAAAGCCAAAGGTTAAGTCTCGTAAGTAACCTCAAATTGTAGGCAAGCAAATGCTGCGAAAGTAAAAATAAAAGTTTAAGTCATGTTAGTAAACTCAAATAGTAGGTTGAGAAAGGCCACGAAAGCCAAAATAAAGTCATATAAGTAACTGCTAAAAGGGCTAGGGCGTGGTCGCTAAAACCGAACATATTTCCAATAAGACGAGGATGAGTCATAAAAAATAAAGTACTACTTTCGCACTCTCAAATACTACGAGAATAAGAAAATGGGGGACTGGATGATGTGGGGGAAATTATACCACATTATTTGTTACCACCCTTGAACATAACAGATTTACAGCGTCTCAAATAGTATAATCAAATATCTTTCTACTCACAGCGAATGGGTACCAAACAAATGAAAAGAACCCTTCATGAAAGAGAGCCATAGTTTGATTGTACAAGAGTGGAATTCACAACGAAAATCAAACAAGACAAAACAGACAAATAAGAAAAATGCGCCCAATTATCGCGGATTAATTAAAGAGTCTTCGTCCTGATTATAGTGGCAATCTTAATCCATGAAACGTGTTCACATGCTTTCGCTATCAATAACAGAGAGTGCTTGAGTTTTGCCCGCTTCTAAAATCGAACAAGGGGAGTTATATGTAAGCATTTTAGGGTGATATGGATTTAAGTATAGTTGTCCCTAATATCTAATAGTAATAGTCATGCTGGTCCAAAGAGAATGTGCTGACGAATCTTAATGTCGTGATCCAACAGAAAGCCAATACCTGAACCACTTCGTATTACACTATGGAGTAACAGGTTTTTGGTATAGTTGTACCGTCGATCTTTTTTTTTCAAGTTGTTGATCGATTTTCAAACGATGATTCTAATGGTATATCAATTTGTAGAATTTAACATCACTGAACTTTGCAGTCCTTTGATAAATGTCTTTGTTCATTAATTTTCGAGCACTTTTTTTTTTTTGTTTTGAAGAAATTTACGAGCACTTTTTCGTTGCATTTTTATACAATTTGATCCTGTATATTCACTTGTATATCTCAAAATTTATTTTTGTAACACTTTTCCACTATATTTTTATAAAGTACATGTACACTCACATCTCCTAATTTAGGCCTTTTTAACAAAATAATTCGAAAAAAATTAATAATTATCAAAATAGGGCGTTTTTTGGACATATTACTAAAATAGAGCCAATTGCGGGCATTACCCGCGACGTCGCGGCCATTAGGCGCGACGTCGCACCCATTGGTCGCGATTTTCCATTTTCGCAAAATGTGGGCCATGGTACGGGACTGTTGTACTGGGCCAATAATTTTTTGGCCCAGTACGGAGCGTCGCGCCTAATAGGCGCGACGTCGCCGTTATTAGCCGCGACGTCGGGGAAATATAGATCTCAGATCCATTTCCCCGACCCTCACTCTCTCCCTCACTCTCTCTCTCTAAAACCAAACCCTAACACCTGCATCCGCCGCCGCCGCCGCCTTGTTCATCCCGCGCCGCCCGACCGGTCGGCCTCTCTCTCTCTCTCTCTCTCTCTATCTCTCTCACTCTCGGCCTCACTTCGCCTCCGTCCGCCGCTCAGCCCGCCACGCGCACCTCGCCTGGCCGCCCGCCCTGCTGCCCGCCCGCCCCCTCCCTCTCTCTCTCTCTCTCTCTCCCCATCTCTCTCGGTTTCTCATCGCCACCGCATCGGTCCGCCGTGTTCATCCCGCGCCTACCGCCCCGCCCGCCCGGCTGCCCTCTCTCTCTCTCTCTATCTCTCTCTCTCTCTCCGCCGCCCCGCTCCACTGCCGGGTCCAACGCCGTCGCCACCACCGTCTCCGTCCTCGTCGCCGCCGGCATCGCCGCCGCATCCGTCGCCGGCCCTCCGTACGTTTTATTAGGTATTTAGTTTGATTATAGTTTAATTGAGTTATTCGTCGTTTGGTTATAACATTAGACGGATTCGTATAGTCATTATCCCGATCTGTATTGTTTGATTGGTTATAACATTTTTTTGTTCGATTTAGGATGGACACGAACGAATTCTACGGTCCGATCAATCGTTCGCTGTTGATATTTCAGGATAGTCATCGTTGTAACGATGTGCTATCCAACACGGATGGTGCTATTGTCACCCCGTTGACGGTTAGGGGCTTAGAAAACGTAGTATGGGGTAAAATTTCACGACCGGTGCAATTACACGGTCGTGTTTTGGAGAAGTTACATACTATGTCGCTGTATGGCGTCTATAGTTGTGGATCTCAGAAAATAGATCCACACTTGATTACCGCACTCGTCGAACGGTGGAGAAAGGAGACACACACGTTTCACCTACCGGTGGGGGAGGCGACCGTCACATTAGAGGACGTGGGGTTGCTGTGGGCACTCCCCGTGGACGGTATTTCCGTCAGCGGTGTGATCCCCTGTAAGACGCAGGAGCAGTGGCTCGAATATTGCGAGGAGTTGACTGGGTACAGACCTCCCGAACGAGCGTACCACGGGACGAAGTTGTCTCTCCGCAAGTTTGCAATCTGGTTAGAAGAAAATCCAGTCGACGACATGACCGACGAGCTAATCGTCGATCAACATGCGCGCGCCTACGCATTGTTGCTGTTCGGGTCGGTGATGTTTCCCGACTCCAGTGGAAGTCACACGTCGATGACCTACCTTACGCTGCTCGAGGACATCGACGAAGTCCATCATTACGGCTGGGGCAGCGCCGTGTTAGCATTCCTCTACAGAGAGCTCTGCACGTCATGTCAATCGAGGAAGATGAACATAGGTGGAGCTTTACGGTTGCTGCAGGTACGAAAGATAGTTTAATGAAACAACTTGTAAAGCGTAAACGATACTTATGTATATAAATAATTAAAATATAGGTTTGGGCATGGATGCGTATATTACAAGTCCAGCCCATTATCGCCCAGCCTCGAGTGGTGATGCAGCCTATTGTAGTTGATGGCATTCAATTACCCATTCCACCGCATGCGGCGAGGTAATTGTTCTTCTTATTATTCGAACTTTCAAATAAAAAAATTTCAGCCTAATGAATATTTATTCATTTAGATGGAATGCATTGTTTGACCATAGGACCTCCGCAAATTCAAATTTGCGTACGATACGGGAGTCCATCGATAGTATGTCGATGGAACAATTTGTATGGACCCCGTACAACTATCACTATCCGGAGATTTTGGGGCTACCCCCGGAATGCCGTTCTCAGTCCTCTCGGTCGTCGTGCCCGCTGATATGTTACAATATCGTCGAGTGGCACTATCCAGATCGCGTGATGCGACAGTTCGGATTGATTCAGTCGGTGCCACAACCACCGGCATATCTTACTGTAGATCTCCACCGTTTTAGCACTCGGAATGTCCCCGGAAAAGATTGGAGATCGCAGCACGAACCGCACGAGGTGTTTTGGAGTCAAAGGCACTCGAGGGTTGTGAATGGACTGGACGTACCGCAGTGCACCAGTGACTATTATTGACTGGTACCGGTCCGTAACCCGTCGATATATCTCTCCGTCGTCTGTTCACATGTCGCGAGGATTTCAAATGGGAGATGGAGCATTCATCGACGTGATGGTTAGTTTATATATTAATTTTATTTATTATATTTAATTTCGATTTATTCGCGGCAAAATAATATTTGACTATTCTAAATAACAGGCACAGCATCTCAATGACGTGGAGACAAGACTACGTCGTCGTGAAGTGGATGGAGGATTAGACGTTGTACATCGTATGCAGCGTCTAATCATCGATAGGCGTCCGCGACGTGATACCCAGTTCACCGACGTTCCTCCTACGCAAGATCGTGGGGCTTCATCCTCGCACCATGTCACTCAAGGTGCTGGGCCGTCGTCATCGCGTATTCCGACGGATTTATACGGCGATGGTGGATATGGGACGTCGATGCCATCGGGGTACACTACGCCGATGCAGTACACCTACGAGGACGATGACGACGACGACACGCCACCTTACCATTCATCTACCCATCGTCGTCCATCCGAGCGTGAGGCCCCAGTTGACCGTCGCCATCTGCGTAGAGAGCAGCATCCTCGAAGATGCGGTACCGGAGGGCATTATATGCCATAGTTTTTTTGTTCAGACGATGTTTTTTTGTTCATACGATGTTTTTTATTGTATTTATTCAGACGATGTTTTTTTGTTATATGTTAGTACGACTTACGTTTTTATTTTCGCGATGTTATTATCTTATCATGCGTAACTTTGTGGTGGATAATTATAAAATACGAGTTATATAATTAGTAGAGCCGTAAAAAAGGCCCGAAGCCTGCGGGCCGCCCCGCCCAGGTCCGCCAAATGGATTTTTTAGGTTCTCGGGGAGTGAGCCTAAGTGGGCCGCGGGCTACAGGCGGGGCGGGGCGGGCTAGCCCGCGGGCTACCCGTCTTTTTTTAAAAAAATAATTATAATATATTTTTATTAATAAATATAATATATATGTATTAAATTATGTAAATGTACTAAAACTATTAAATTAAATATAATATATGTACTAAAAGTACTTCAAAATTAAAATAGATCAACGTTAATATATTTTTAAAAATAAAACAACTTTTATCATCCGCGTGCAGCTTTAATCAACGCTACCTGCAACTTCAGCAACTTTTATCATCCGCATGCAGCTTTAATCAAAGCTACCTGCAACTTCAGCAACTTTTATCATCCGCGTGCAGCTTTAATCAAAGCTACCTGCATACTATCTTCAATCTAACTGTACACAACAATATTGACATTAAAAAAAAATGATCCAGAACATCTATAAAAATCCCACAAATTAAGAAAATAACATACAACATTTGAGATACGATGCACCCGAAAGGTAGAGACCCGCGTCTTAATCGCTTCAATGGAAAAAAGATGAATGAGGGTCATCCAATATTCGGAAATTTAAAGGTCCTTGGTGATTACTTTTACGACGAACTGTGGACGTACGATATTGAAAGATGGTTCATTGGATCATTTTACGCAAAAGCATCTATGGCTGATATCACGAATGAGACATTGTCCGAATGTCTTCAATTCCTTGCACAACTATACAATCAACGTTACGGAATTCATTTCACCGTACCTTTTCTAACGGAGAAACTTGGTCATTTGAAGCGTCGCTACCTTTTATGGACAAAACTACGCGCCGAAATGGGAGATTGGGGAGAGTATGACAGAGGATGGATTCATGCAGATACCGAGCAATGACTTAAGTGGTTTAAGGTGGTTATTTTACTCAACGTTTTATTCGGCTGTAATAAAAATTTTTAATTATGCAATTTGTCATATTCTTGCAGGAGGATCCTCTTTCAACAATTTATTTCTATGAGCCCGAGCCACATGAATATTATCTGTATAAAATTTCGGTAGCTATATCAACCCAGACATTGTTCCAGACATTGACGTGCTTGCAATTCTTAACAACGAATGTCCAATAGTTCATACTCAGGCGGAAGAATCATCCAAAAGACAGTCGGTAAAACATGTCGGCTCGAGTTCGAGAGTCAAAGACGATACGGGTGACGACGACTTCGTCGACACGCCACCGAAAGGAAACCGATACAATATGTCGAGTAAGAGCGGCAACGCTGGCAAAAACCAAGGCGATGATGACTTCGTCAACCCACCTCCGAAAGGAAAGAAAAAAATGTATGAATAGAAAGACGCACAACAAAGGCAAACATCATGCAATGTCGAGTTCCAGAGTTGAAGAAGATAATAGTGACGATGACTTCGTTGACCCGCCCCCGAAGGGTTGGAGAAAAACTTTTCCAAAGTGATTGTTTGTAACTTCAGTAACCTTGTCATGCGTGTTTGCAACTAATATGAGGTAAATTCGGACGTAACTGAAAAATTGTAATAATTTACTTAAAGATTTAGTACAACATATGAATACTAAAACTATTTAAAGATTACAATAAATCAACGTTGACCACTGCCTCCGCCTCTTCGACCTTGTCTCCGCCTTGAACCACCACGATCCATTTCGTTTTGTATACGAGTTGTACGGATTCTCCCCGGCCCTCTTCGGGTACGCAGAGCGTCGTTATGTATAAGAGAGAATTCAGCAGGCTCCCAATAACATTCGTCATGTAGAGGATGAAAAAACCCCCCGTATGTTTTACGGTACGCTTGTTTGTTATAGAAATTAGCAATATGATGCATGCTATGAACTCCCCACATACGGCAAGCTGCTTGGGCATGAGAACATGGGATGAAATACGTGTCCCATTTTCCGCACGTGCACGTCTTTCCTAAGATGTTTACCACGTGCTTCCTTTGATTCACGGCCGAAGTATAAACTTCAGCTGTTTGCAAACGTGGGTCAAAATTAAATGCGACGTGACTCCAAGAACGACTTGTCCAGTCGTTGAACTTATTCCACGCATACGGAGACCAATCGCTTTCGGTGTTAGCCATCGCTGCAGAGCACTCCGTAAATCGATTGCGAAAATATTCAAAGCATCGATGAAAGATAAAGTCCACTATTGCTTTCGAGGCAAACACCTCGCCCCTTTGAAAACTCCGTTAAGGGCCTCGGAGATATTAGTGGTCATCACCCCGCATCGGAATCCACCATCGTAAGCAAACGTCCACTGCTCTTTGTCAATCTTATCTAACCACTTCCAGGCCGGTTCATTGAGAACTTTAATGTGTTCCATAATGCGATTGAACTTCTCCAACGTGTAGGCCATTCCAGCTCTATGGCATAACTGTTTTAGGTCATTGTTCTTGAATTCAGTGTTGAAGTTTGATACGACATGACGTAGACAAAACCGGTGTACACCATTCGGCGGCCTAAACGCTGCTAATTCGCTTACCGCCGCCAATATTCCTATAACAAATTACGATCAATCGATTAAAAGAGTGTCAAATTAATACAAGAATGTATGTAGGAAAATAAAAGTACCTCGATGACGATCAGAAATGAGGCATACACCTTGTTCACCCAACACGTGGATGTTAAGTAAGTTCAGGAACCAACTCCAAGAGTGTTTGCTTTCCGTTGAAACAATGGCAAAAGCAAGGGGGAGAATATTTTGATTTGCATCGAGCCCAGATGCAATTAATTTTATGCTCGTATTTGGAGTATAAGTGCGTACCGTCAACGCAAACACTCTACGACAATGCCTAAACCCATCAATACAAGGTTTGAAAGCCCAGAAAACATACCCCAATTTCTTCACACCGGGTGCTTCAGTTGGAAGATTCAACCACTTGACGACCGTGTCGGGGTTGTAACGTTTCAGAGCTTTCATGAAGATAGGAAGTTGTTGGACTGAAGTTTCCCAGGTACCGTAAACATTTTCTTTCGCCCTTTTGACGCCATGCCATGCTTGAATGTATGAGATGTCGTACCCGGTATTGTCCTTCACCAGCTGCTTTACGTTCTTTGGTAGAAATTGAGGGTCTGTTTTCACTATTCCAATCAACATTCTCGCAATTGTGTTTCGCGGAATGTTGCGGTGTTCTCGCCAACTCGTTCATGTAGCATGTGTGTGGCCCCCATATATCGTAATCTTCCAATAACATTTTTTCGGTTTGAAGCATGCTCGTAACCTCCAGTGACAGTCATGGCTATGGTTGCATTTCACGCCCCATACGGTTTTGTTACTTTCTGAGACGTGAAACTCACGTCTAGCCACCCTGTAAGAATAATCGCCAACAGCATCTTGTAAGTGAGCTTTGGTACTAAATGTCATACCGACTCTGAACCTGGGATTGTCCCTACTGTAAAAATCACCGCCGCCCTCGTTGGCTTCTGGAGGCGCCATTTGATATGTTGAATAAAAAGGCACGGGTTGGTAAGGCGCACGTGCATCATCCGCCGGCAATGGAATGGCATTCTCGGGACCAATATTGTTTCCATCATCGTCGCTATCGTCGTTATCATCTGCGGGATCCGGAAAATCGTCCAGCGCACCACCAACGTCATCAGCTTCAGAGTCGCTAGCGTCACTATTTTGCAAGTCTTCGGGCACAGGCTCAGGTTGTGACACATTCGACATATTAGGAACATCACGACTGCTCGAAGGAATGTCTGTATGAGGAGGGTGGAGTGAAAAGTCACACATTCCTTGAGTAATTGCCGTGAGATCAGGGAACGAGTGGCTGGAGGTGATGTTGGTGAGCACGTCGGGTGCCTCTTGAACGTTCTCGCTGGCCTCGACAAACACTTCAATTAGATTAAGTTCCGCATCAGCATCCAAGAAGTACGATAGTTCAGCGTCGTTTGAAATTTGAAAGAGCCGCTGATAGAGTCGAGAATGCTGATAGTATTCATTCTTAACATGAACGGTTAAGGAGGAAAAATTGTTGTTGAGGCGAATAACCTCATATAGCATGCCCAGAAATTGAGCAAAGCTAGTGTCGCGACGAATTCGTCTAAGAGAAATGGGTGGGATGCTGTAACGGATGGAGTTTGATTCAGTAATGATTTCGCCACCGTAGTAGATAGAGACTTGAATTTTGCGAGATGTCATAATTTGACGAGAAATTTAAATACTTCAAGTTGTTTTTTTATATATCCATGTATACGAAATTATAGTGCTTTATATAGGGAAAATCGTCGCATTTAATGGACGCGACGTCGCATCTATTGGACGCGACGATTCTTCTGCAAAACTCGTGCACGTTACGTCCACATCAGTTCTGCAAAAAGAAAAAAATAATTACAGACAACGCGTGATCGATTCGTCACATCATCGCGGCCATTGGTCGCGACGTCGCATCCATTAAACGCGACGCAGGGCCCAGATACGTTATCGGCCCGTTTTAGGTGTTTAAACGGGCCATAATTAACGTCGCGACTACTGGTTGCGACGTCGCGCCTAATGGCCGCGACGTCGCGGGTAATGCCCGCAAACGGCTCTATTTTAGTAATATGTCCAAAAAACGCCCTATTTTGATAATTAATCTTTTTTTTCGATTTATTTTGTTAAAAAAGCCCCTAATTTACCTTTATAACACTTTCTCGTTATTAAAGGACTGAAACACAAACGAAACATCGGACTGATGTGTTATTAGCTTAAACAATAGTCGTCGTGAACCCTTGTGACCATCATCTCTGCAGCCACTACAAAAACCACCAAGAAAAGGAATTATAAGACCCGCGAGCAATCATTAACGACCCAAGAAAAGGGAATTAAGAAGACCCACTAAATACTCGGCACGACTTTGGTCGAATCCCTCCCTCATTCACTACAATCTCCAAAATCCTGAAATTCATCCCCGGAAAACGACAATAAATATTGACGGACATGGACAAAATCCAACATAAAACGATCCCCACGAACGGGATAAACCTCCATGTGGCGGAGATCGGCGCGGGCCCCGCTGTTTTGTTCCTCCACGGGTTCCCGGAGCTATGGTACACGTGGCGCCACCAGATGCTCTACCTCTCGTCGCGCGGCTTTCGCTGCATCGCACCCGATCTCCGCGGGTACGGCGACTCCGACGCACCGGAGGGCTCGAGCAACTACACGGCTTTCCACGTTGTCGGGGATTTGGTGGGCCTTTTGGATAATTTAAGTCTGGACACTGTACTCCTCGTTGGCCACGATTGGGGTGCTTTGATAGCTTGGTCCTTTTGCTTGTTGAGGCCCGATAGGATCAAGGCGCTGGTGAACATGAGCGTGGTTTTTCAGCCGAGGAATCCACAGACGAAGCCGGTGGAGTCTATGCGTGCGAGGCTTGGAGATGATTACTATATTTGCAGGTTTCAGGTAGTGTATTGAAGTTTATCTTTTGAGCTTTTTTCTCTTTCAATTTCTCATTTGCAAGAACGATTTCATTCTTGTGAAATCTGAACGGGTTAACTTTGGATTGGTGGTTGATGAGATATCTGACTCCGTTTCGCCTTCCGTATCATGCAATAGTCTGTCCGTAATTGTCTTAACAAGTATCAGCTTAGCTTATGGAGTATCTTCAGTCAATGGAAAGAAAACCTGACAAAACATTCATCCCTACATTACAGTGGAGATGATGTAGAAGATTTTCTGTAAAATGTTACTTTTTTTCTTTGAAACGGTAAAATGTTACTTTTTGGTGGTCTGGGAAAACAACGCACTATTTTCTCCTCTGGAAACATAAAAGATGGATCAAGATTGACTTTACTAAAATTCTTTTTTTAAAAAAAAAAAAAAAAAAAAGACAATTTGCTTGCATTAACAACAAGCTTTTTGGTTGAGTCGTGCTGGCATGTTGTTAGAAGTTGCTACCCCACCAACCCAATGCGACGATTGATATTGATATGTATGTCCCAAAATTCTCTCTTTTTGTTTGTATTAATCTGATTCTTAGGAACCGGGATTAGCTGAGGAAGAGTTTGCTCGCCTCGATACTGCATTAGTCCTCAAGAAGATCTTAACATCAAGGAATCCGAACCCTCCCATAGTTCCCAAGGCAGTTGGATTTGGAGGCAGACCAGACCAGAAAACAACCATTGACATGCCCCGTTGGCTGTCGGAAGACGATGTCAAGTACTATGCAAGCAAATTCGCTCAGAGAGGCTTCACCGGTGGATTAAACTACTATCGAGCTATGGACCTGTGAGTCTTCTTACTATCAATCATTTATCAAACATTATACAATGAGTGATGATGTCATTGGTTGCTGCTGCAGGACGTGGGAGCTGACAGCACCATGGACGGGTGTTCAAATAAAAGTTCCGGTGAAGTTCATCGTTGGTGATTTGGACACGACTTATAACACTCCGGGGGTTAAGGAGTACATACACGACGGTGGCTTCAAAAGACACGTCCCCTTCCTACAAGAGGTTGTCGTCATGGAAGGAGTGGCTCACTTTCTCAACCAAGAAAAACCCGACGAGGTCAGCCAACATATTTATGACTTCATCCGCAAGTTCTCAGTACATGCCATCGCTCTCTTGTGAGTTTCGTCAATGTGTTGCCGCTTGCTTCCACACAAATTGATTGTGTTGGAGAATAAAATTGCCGCTTGCTCTCTTGTGAGTTCTGCCTGATTTTCTTCTTTAACCCCTGCCTATCCTTCTAATGTCTTATTGTGAATAACATTTGTTTTCTTCACTTTGTACGAAATGAATGGTATGCCTTAAATTAAATAACAAGTTTTTTCCTCTTAGCTTTTTCTTACTCCTTTTTTTTTTTTTAATGCCACGCTTCCATTTAATCGGCGCGGCCATTGCTTGTGTAGGCGGGGTACTACCTTCCCCGTTAAACCCAAGAGTTTTGGCCAAATAATAAGCGACACAATTACTTTCTCGTCGTGTAAAAAGATAAGACACATTATTTCTTGATAATCAAAAGCAAATGCAGCCGCTATTAAGGAGTTTGATTCTTCATTGGCAACTTCTTTATTGCTCCTTCACAGTCCCCTTCGATTAGAACGATATTTCATCCTTTCTGTCAAGTTGGTGGAAGCGCGTCATGTATGGCAATAGCTTCGATTACCTCCCATGGTATAGTCATGTATGCACAATTGTTCGCCACATAACACATTTTTCATCATCGTGCGACGCCACATTCCCAGTCGATTACAGACCTTTTGAATTATAAACAACACCATCCAGGTAGACCTTGACACAACCACTTGGAGGAGGTATCCAATTGTGGTCGCTTCCGCGGGGTAAGCGTTGGTTCGGGGAAGTGTCTGTGATGTTTGGGGTCAACATATTTCAAGCATCGTCAATTAGCTGGTTAGCGTTAACGTGCACACCCTCCATCACCTTCTTATTTAGACTTGGCAAAATCTACCAACAAAAGATAAGAAAGAGTTAAAGTCTTCGATATGCAGCAGATTACTCATACCACTCATCCAACTCTCTGTGTCATCTGGCAATGGTCGTAAGAGGACATACGCTATCGTTGTTTGCGGACGAAATGTTCTCAGTATCGGACATTCTACAACTATGCACCATGATCTCAACCTCTTCACCACACCTATACACATCGAGTTTGGTATGCAATGTCGTGGGAGTAACGCCTCAGCCGTGGGGACCGCGTTGCAGCACGCTCTCCACACAACTTCCATGAAGGTAGCGAGCAGTCTGATGCTTCTCCATAAGAACTTCCATGAAGGTAGCGAGCATTTTAATGCTTCTCTAAAAGTTCCATGCGGTACGCGGTGTTCGAACCCCGGGTGCTCTAGGTCGGGTTTTGGGGCGGTTCGAATTTTTTTTTTTGGAATTCCCGTGATTTAGCTTGGGATCGCTCGATAGAAAAAAATATATACATAATACATATAAAATTGTTGAGACAGTTATCCTTGAGACGAATGCTAGCGTTCGTCGATATCCTGGTATCGTAACCGCTTCTAGGTTGATGGTTGATGCACAAGATTCTTACGCTGACCCCGAGGCATACCCAAGGACACCTCCTCCTTAGGATGGCTAAAAATAAAGTGTAATTGTATAAGTGAGATATATATGTGTGTTTTTTATCACTCAAAGAACAACTCACACTTTGTTTTTCTCACTCTAAGTACGAAAAATGACTTAGCACCTTCTTCTTCATAATGAATAAATGAACCCCGAAAATCAATCATCTTAGCCATTTTCTAACCAATTGAAAATGACATTCCATCATGTTGAGATGTGAAATAAATGAGTATGACTAACTTTGAAAATCATGGCCAAAGTTGTCTCACTCATTCAATATGAAGATGACTTATCAAATGTCTTACCTATTAAACCATGCAGGGAACAGAGGTCGAACTAAGAGCGAAGAAAGCCAACACCCTCCTGCTTATGACTCCTTCAAGACTAGGCCTCGCGAAGAAAGCCAACACCCTCCTGCTTATGACTCCTTCAGGACTAGGCCTGGAGAACAAATTAGAGAAACTTATCGAAGGTTTATGATCCAAGTGAATGACATGAGGAAGATCAACCTCACAAGGACGAACATGGAGCTGAATGTCAAATTTCTCACTTTACTAATGCCGGAATGGAAGAAAATTGCCACCAACTTCAGGCTGAACAAGGACCTCTATGAGATTGATATCCATAGCATCTATGAGAGTCTTGAGCAGCACCACGATGATATCAACGAAGAAATTGGGAAACAACAGAGCAAGGCAGTGATACACCCACTCCCATCAGTAACAGACAACACGATCAAGAGGAGCAGGAAATCAGGAAAGAACAAGTGTGTGAAGTCTCCCAGTCCATCAGAAAGTGAAGACTCTGGATCAGACTCTGACTCCGAATTAAGAGATTTCGAGAAGCAGATGGCTCTTACGAAAACGATGATGGGCAAAAGTTTCTTTAAAACGTCATCGTCATCTGCAAACAAACAGAGAGTCTCATCCAGCTCCAGATAACTACTAAAAGCTCGTCATCAGTCGGAGACAAAGAATGTCACTTAACCAAACAAGTGCTACAACTGTGGCAAGCTCGGACACAGGGCGAAAGACTGTTTCCTTCCAAAGAAGAAGGACGAGGAAGTTCCAGCTCTTGAGGCAAAAGAAAATTGGTGTAACACTGATGGCAGAGCAGGACCACGGGCTCCAGGAAACCTCCGAAGTGAGCCAGAGAACGTAGCATTGAAAGCTTTGGTTGAAGGAGCAGAGTCGGGCGAAGAGGACAAGGAGCCAGAGCTCGGTGATGGTGAAGGGAAAGCATCGACGTCGGGAGGGGAGGTAGATTCTTTTGACCTTAGCATATTTTTAGAACTTCTAGAAAAATATAAAGTCTTTCGTAAGGAACGTAAAAATATCAGGTCAATTGAAAAGAAATTAGCTAAGACCGAAGTCACCTTAGCTATAACCCATGAAAACATTAGCAGATTAGAAACTAGTTTAGGCACCTCTGAGGAGTCTAGCTAATTCTGCAACAAAAATAGTGCTTTGACCAATAGCCTCTCTACTTACGAGCAAGCCAAAAGTACGTTTATAGATCACGAAAAGACTATAAAGGATTTGGAAGCTCGTTTATACAACAATCATAAATGTTTGCTTAAACAATTGAGAGAAAAAAGAACTCTCAATTGCCAGCTAGAAGCTACGCAATTGGGAGTCGAAAGTCGTGACTTAGAAATTGAAAAGCTAAAAGCACAGGTAAGCGAGCGATTAACCAAGACTAGCGAGTACTAAAAAATTAGAAATTGTGCTTTGTTTATTAGTTATCCTTGTAATTGGGGGCGTAACTTGTATTTTTGTCAGTGTGTGACTACTTAGTAAATATATCATGTATAGAGGTATATATACAATGTACACTACATAAATCAATACACAAGAATTTCAGAAAATTTAAAAGGCAAAGAATTCACATTCTAGAGAGAGAAATACAAACGAAAACTTCATCACTCTAAACATTTCTCTCTCGTAATCTTCGACCGAGATATCCGACCGAAGGTAACTTTCGATACTCTATATTCGAATATCTAGAGTTCATGCCTAAATCTCTCATTAGTTGATTAATTAGGACCTAACAATTGGTATCAGAGCAAATTGTGATTGTTCTGGATTGATTTTGCTATTTCTAGGTTAAATTTATTTTCCAGATTTTTCGATCGAAAAATACGCGCGAAATGCTATTTGATCTACGTGCTGAATTTTGCGAATTTGTTGATGATCCTGCTGCTAAAGTGATAAATTATATGTTAGGAATGAGTTACGTACTGATTTCAATTGCTTAGAACATCGGATTATTTCTTATTTTTGATTTAGATCGATATTATTGTTGCGATTAAGTTTTGATTTTCGTCATAATCGATATATTTTGCTGTAAAACGTGGTTAATATTGTGTTTGTTCATATTCAGAACTCATATTCGAGTGATTATCCAGAATCTCAGCGACTAACTTGAGTTTTTTAGTTGAATCTGCGTTTTACTGTTCCATTACTCGAGTTGTGTTTTTCGATCATTTTTCAATCGAAAAACTTGGCTCGGAATTTTTTTTTCCGAATAAGTTCTTTGGCGAAAAGTTTTTCGATACTTTCACTGTTTTCGCGAGTTTCACTCATAGATAAGACTCGAAAAACTTTATTTTCGATAAATAGTTTTTCGATTCACACATAAATATCTTTTTCAAGCGTAACTAAGCGTAAATTTTTTCGACGAATACTGTTTTTGCTAGATAAATATCTACTTTTGACACGAAAAACTTGTTTTCTATTACAAGTTTTTCGATCATCTAAATTCTCAAGTTAAACTTAGCGGAAACATATTCTGATCGAATATTTCACATTCGAATAAGTTTAGTCAACAATTTGAGTCAAACTTATCGAAAAATTTTTCAAGACATAGATTTTCGATTATTTTAAATTTTTCGATAACAAATATTTCGATATAAGTTTTTGCGATTGACAAATTTTTTCCGATAAACTATTTTTCGATAGAATTGCAAATCTTTTATCACTCGAAAAATAATTTTCGATAAACATACTTCGAAACTTATACTATCGAAAATCATTTTTGATTATAAGGATCGAAATTCTTCAAATCGAAAATCTTACTGCTCGAAAAAATTTTCGAGTACTGAACTTTCAAACACACACACAATTTACACTAATCTGAATTTTTTAAGGAATAAAAATAGTAATTTTCAAAACATACGGAAAATATTTTTCTTCGAATAATCTTTTTCGACAATCAAACATTTCGATCAAAATCATAAATTCAAATTTATTTAGTAAAATTTTGAATTTTCAATTATTATACTAAATTTTCCGTACTCAAAAACAATTTTTTTTACCAAAGCCTAGATCCGTAAAGGAAATTGCTTGTAACACGAACCAAACATTACTAACGTGTTTGTCACTTGTGAAGCACTTTTATCATCTCAACTCCAAACTTTCAGTAGAACCTACCAATCAACAACGACAATGGATGTTTACTTACTTGGAAACGATGCCCGTCCTCCAATTCTAAGAAGAGGCGAATACACTGTATGGAGAAGCCGATTTATGAACTTCTTGGAGACAAAATATCAAGCTACAAATTTGATAGCTTTTCTCCAAGAAGGACCCGCTCAATTTTGGCTTATACAAGAAGGCGATGCTGTAATACCCGTAAAATTAATACGGGAATAATGCGCAATTAGCGTGAAAATTATTCTGTAAGTTTCGGAAAATTATGAAGTTAATTTTCGGACAAAGCGAATTTTCGGGAAATTGAACCGAAAATAAGAAAAATACTCTTTGAGTAAAATAAATAGATATGGGCCCAAATTAATTTAAAGTAGGCCCAATAAGAGATTTCCTTAAGAGAAAGGAAACGTAACTTTCCTTTTAAAGGTTTATCTCAAAAGGTGATAAGGACAAACGAAAATATCAAACGAAAGAAAAAGAGAAAGAGAAAGAGGAGAAAACAAACGAAGAAAAGCAGAGAAGAACTAAGCAATTTCGGCTAACTTGGAAGTGAGGTAGGTGTTTTTTTTTAACCCCTACAAACATTTCTTATGTTGATTTTTATAGTTAAACGAATTTGGATGAAAGGTCATCCGAATTTATGAATTTCGGGTATTTTGATATGTTATTTGACGTTTTTGATGAATTATGTGAAGTTCGAACTCAATATGAGTTCTCTAAAGTTATTACATGTTTGATTTAAATTTCGCCGAATTTTAAAAGGTTAAATTCGGGCATTATATTTCGCCGAATTTAATATTTCAAATTCGGGCAGAATTTCGATATCTAAGCGAAATATTTAAAATTTTCGCCGAATTTAAAAGGTTAAATTCGGGCATTTTATTTCGCCGAATTTAATATTTCAAATTCGGGCAGAATTTCGATATCTAAGCGAAATATTTAAATTTCGCCGAATTTAAAAGGTTAAATTCGGGCATTATATTTCGCCGAATTTAATATTTCAAATTCGGGCAGAATTTCGATATCTAAGCGAAATATTTAAATTTCGCCGAATTTAAAAGGTTAAATTCGGGCATTATATTTCGCCGAATTTAATATTTCAAATTCGGGCAGAATTTCGATATCTAAGCGAAATATTTAAATTTCGCCGAATCTAAAAGGTTAAATTCGGGTAATAGCCCACATCTTTGAATAAAATTATTTTAAGTTCATTTTATCTTTAAATCAAAGTATATTCATACTTTGACTAGAACTTTCGGGTCAACCCTTATTTTAAGATACGAGAGTATTTTGGGGATATTATTTGAAGGAAATAATATGTGCTATATGTGATTTGATGTTTTACATAATCATGCCATGTGCATATTCACGATAGGGTGAGAGATGATGTGATCGATGATATTATCAATGTGAGAAGGGTAGAGTTGCCGATTTTGGCAGTCAGGTTCAGACTCGATTATGCACTTGGTGGGAGATGGGGTTTGCGACACCCATCTACTCGGGATTGAGCCACCCGAGGTGTAAACCACCGGATATTATTTGGCTCAGGGACGGCAGACAGATGTGAGATTCCTGTCTACCCGAACTTGTGGTATAACATTCGGGGAAAAAGCCGTCGGGTTGAGATTGTGTGCGGAAGGAGCGACCCGGCGCGGCCGGTGTGGGCTACCGCATGGTTGATGGTGTACTTTGCCATTGCGCGCGTGGGTGCCGAGTCTGACCTAGGGCCCTGTTGAGAATTGAGAATTGATAGATGAGATTTGTCGAGTGTGCATTATATTATATTGTGAGGAACCGGGATTGGGTGGAGTGCACGCACGTATTGCATGTTATAATCACCTACTGGGCAATAGCTCAGGGTTCTATCCTATTTTTGTTTGTAGGTAAGAATGAACCCGACACCGACTAGTGTCAGGGTTGAGATTCATGGCGAGCTGGCGGCGGTGACTCCACGGACTTTTGAGGGTGGCGCAGTACATGGGACGCGACCTGTGGAGTGGCATAGTGTTTGATATTGGGTTTGAAATTTTGGGGCTTCGGCCCAAAGTATTAATAGTAGATATTTTTGTAAACCCGATATAATACTATGTAGGTTATTTAAATTAAAAAAAAAAAAAGAAAATTTTATCGGGTCTTCCGCGTGTTCTGTTGCGGGGAAATCCGCCAATTAACTTAATTAGGAAGTAGGGTCGCCACAGGGTGGTATCAGAGCTTAGGCTTTAGATTCTGAAGACTGTCCATGTACTGCCACTCAAAAGCCGGGAGAACCAGCCTCGCCTGTAAGTTAAGTGTAATACTTTGTATGATTATGTGATCTCATGTATATTTGTTACATGAATTATCTAGTATTTGGAAAATGCCAAGAGGAAGACCGAGAAACGTGTTCGTTGGAGAGTCCAGTCGGAGGGGCGAATCTGAATCCCCACCCCCGACTCGTGAGCATGACACGATAAATAGGCTGACTGAACTTATCCAAAGACAGTCAGACCAAATTCATGATTTGATAAATCACCAGAGCTCATCTGAGCACCGTCCATCCCCACAGCCTGATCGCGTAGAGATCATAGGGGAGCGATTTCGTAAGTTAAATCCACCAGTTTTGCCGAAGCTACTAATCCTGCGGCAGCTGAGGACTGGATCGACACAATAGAAGACTTATTTATATACAGTCGTGTGCCGAACAATGAGAAGGTGTTGTGTGCCGTTTCCCTATTTCGGGGAAGCGCGCGTTTTTGGTGGAACACCATAAAGGTGTTAGAAGATCCGGCGACGATGACATGGGAACGCTTCAGGGAACTGTTTTATGATAAGTACTTCACTGCTCACGATCAGGAGCAGCGAATGTATGAATTCATGAACCTGAAACAAGGGCGAATGCCAGTTGCGGAATACATCCGCAAATTTGAAGAATTATCTCGTTTTGCACCTCATCTCGTGGCAACCAATACTCTAAAGGTGACGAGATTTCTTCGAGGGCTGAAGCCCGAATTTTATCGAGATTTAAGTGTGGCGGGAGTACGCCAATTAGAGTTCCGTCAGGCGACGGAGCGAGCGTTGATCGCAGAACAAGCGGAAGGAGTAGTAAGGGAAGCCCAAGAGGCAAGTAGGAAAAGAGAGAGTCAGCAACAGCAAGGAGGAAGCGGCCAAAAGCAACAATTCTTCGGCAAGGACCCGAAGAATAAAGGAAATCGACCGAGTCAACAGATGTGGCGCCCGAATGCTTATCAGAGACCGGCCAATGTTCCCAACCGACCCCCGGTACCAGCGCCCCAATGCCAACAGTGTGGACGAAATCACTTTGGCATATGCTACGGACCACGACCGGTGCAGACTCTGCAATGTTTCCGGTGCGGTGAGGCCGGACACATCGCACGGAATTGCCCGAGAGGTCAGCCTCCAGTGCAGACTCAACCGCGTAACCTCATTCGACCTCCACCTGTGCCTGCAAGAGTTTTTACTCTGACTAATGAGGAGGCGGAGGCAAACCCGAATGTAGTTACGGGTACGTTGAGTATATTTCACGTGCCCTCTTCGATCTTGATTGACTCGGGAGCCACACATTCGTTTGTATCGGCTAACTTTGTGGCCAGGGCAGGAATCTATCCCTCCCGTTCATTATGTGATTTCGTGGTATCTTTACCACATGGGGATCCAACTCGATCAAATTTGGTGGTTGAGAAATGTCCCGTAAGAATTGAGGGTAGAGAGTTAGATGTGAACCTAATAGTAATCCCGATGAATGATTACGATATTATATTCGGGATGGATTGGCTTTCGAAATACGGAGCCATTATTGATTGTTCAAAAAGGGTAGTTAGGTTTCGATCGCCAGAGGGAGAGGAGTTTGAATTTTCGGGAAGAAAGAATAGAAACTCAATCCCTCGGATTTCTGCTTTAAAAGCTCAGCGACTCGTAAATACGGGTTGCGAATCGTTCCTAGTTTTTGCGGTGAAGCTGAGGAATCTTCCCAGCTTAAACTTGAGGAGGTTCCGATAGTGAACGAATATTCCGATGTATTTCCCGAGGATCTTCCGGGATTACCCCCTGATCGGGAGATTAAATTTGCAATCGATCTTGTACCTGGAGCTGCCCCGATCTCTAAATCCCCGTATCGGTTAGCACCGAACGAATTACGAGAATTGAAGGAGCAATTGGAAGATTTGTTGCAGAAGGGTTTTATTCAACCCAGTTTCTCACCATGGGGAGCCCCGGTTTTATTTGTGAAGAAAAAGGACGGGTCGATGAGAATGTGTATCGATTATCGTGAACTCAACAAGATCACGATTAAGAATAAATACCCATTGCCAAGGATTGACGATTTATTCGATCAACTCCAAGGAGCAACAGTATTTTCTAAGATCGACCTGCGCTCCGGTTATCATCAGCTGAAGATCCGGGAAGCGGACATTCCAAAAACCGCATTCAGTACGAGGTACGGCCACTATGAATTTTTGGTCATGCCTTTCGGATTGACGAATGCTCCGGCAGCCTTCATGGATTTGATGAACCGAGTATTCAAAAAATTACTGGACCGATGTGTTATCGTCTTTATCGACGATATTCTCATTTATTCCAAGACAAAAGAAGAACATGAGGAACATTTGAGAGCGGTCCTAGGAATTCTTCGGGAGAAACAATTATTCGCCAAATTTAAAAAGTGCGAATTTTGGTTGGATCGAGTAATCTTTCTGGGGCATGTTATTTCGGGAAACGGAATTTCAGTAGATCCCAACAAGATAGAAGCTATAGAAAATTGGCCAAGACCAACCACTCCCACGGAGATAAGAAGTTTTCTCGGGCTAGCTGGGTATTATCGAAAGTTCATTAAGGACTTTTCCAGCATCGCCTCGACGCTCACCAATTTGACAAAGAAAAATGTTCCGTTCAAATGGACGGATGAATGTGAGCAAAGTTTCCAGGAATTAAAGAAAAGGCTAACAACTGCTCCAGTGTTAGCAATACCTTCGGGTACTGGAAATTTTTCTGTTTATAGTGATGCCTCTAAATATGGGTTGGGGTGTGTTTTAATGCAAAACGGGAAGGTGATCGCTTATGCCTCCCGACAATTAAAGCCATATGAGAAAAATTACCCCACTCATGATCTCGAACTCGCAGCCGTAGTGTTTGCTCTTAAAACATGGCGACACTATCTTTACGGAGAAAGATGCGAGATCTTCACGGATCACAAGAGTTTGAAGTACTTCTTCACCCAGAAGGAGTTAAATATGAGGCAAAGAAGATGGCTCGAGTTAGTCAAAGACTACGACTGTGTGATAAATTATCATCCAGGAAAAGCGAACGTAGTCGCAGATGCATTGAGCCGCAAAACTGTAAACACTGAATTACGCCAATTCGGAGTTGAAGTAATCAATTTCGGAGAGATTGAAGAAAAGTTGGCAGTGTTGACACTTAAGCCAACACTATTAGACCGAATCATTGAAGTACAAAAGAAAGATGAGTTGTACTTGAAGAAACAAAGAGAACAAGATAAAGAAGTCTCATCGGAATTTGAATTCCGAGAAGACGGGAGTTTACGATTTAAAAGTCGCTTATATGTGCCGGAAGATGAAGAGATTCGTCGAACTTTAATGACGGAGGCACATACGACAATATATTCGGTGCATCCCGGTGCAACGAAAATGTATCGTGATTTGCGACTAAATTATTGGTGGCCGGGAATGAAAAAGGATGTTGCTGCATTTGTACATAGATGCCTGACTTGTCAGCAGATCAAAGCAGAACATCAAAGACCGGCAGGAATGTTACAACCTTTGACGATTCCCGAGTGGAAGTGGGACCATATAACAATGGATTTTGTCGTCGGGTTGCCAAGAACGGTGAAAGGTTCTGATGCAATTTGGGTGATTGTTGACAGACTGACTAAGTCCGCCCATTTCTTGCCTATTCACCAGACCTATCCCATGGAGAAGTTCGCTGAACTCTACATTCAAGAGATAGTGAGACTCCATGGAATTCCGATATCGATCGTATCAGATCGAGATTCAAGATTTCTGTCCCAGTTCTGGAAAAGCTTACAGAAAGCTCTGGGAACTAAATTATCATTTAGTTCAGCTTATCATCCCCAGACTGACGGACAATCGGAAAGGACGATCCAGACACTTGAAGACATGTTGAGAGCATGTGTCTTGGATTTTCAAGGGAGTTGGAGTAAATATCTCCCGTTAATAGAATTTTCATATAACAACAGCTATCAAGCAACGATCGGAATGGCGCCTTACGAAGCCTTATACGGACGTAAATGTCGATCCCCAGTTCATTGGGATGAAATCGGCGAGAAGGCGCTATTAGGTCCCGAGATGGTACGCGAAATGACTGAAGTTGTTAAGAAAATTCGGGAGAAAATGCAAACGGCCCAAAGTCGCCAGAAGAGTTATGCAGACAAGAGGCGAAGGTCGTTAGAATTTGAAGAAGGTGATAAAGTATTTTTGAAAGTATCACCTATGAAGGGTGTCAAACGGTTCGGACAAAAAGGAAAGTTGAGTCCGAGATATATAGGACCTTTCAAAATTTTGAAAAGAGTCGGTGAAGTAGCATATCAGCTAGAATTACCGACGTCGTTAGCACAAGTCCATGACGTATTCCACGTGTCTACACTGCGAAAGTATGTGTTGGACCCGTATCATGTGCTAAGAGACAAAAGACTTCACCAACAATTGAAGCCAGACTTGAGTTACGAAGAAAAGCCGGTAGAGATTCTAATGTATGAGGTGAAGCAATTACGAAATAAGAATATTCCCCTCGTGAAGGTCTTATGGCGAAACCAGATATTGGAAGAAGCCACTTGGGAGCGAGAAGACGAAATGAAAGAGAAATACCCTGAGTTGTTTCAGACAACTTAAATTTCGGGGACCAAATTTCTTTTAGGGGGGGAGGATGTAATACCCGTAAAATTAATACGGGAATAATGCGCAATTAGCGTGAAAATTATTCTGTAAGTTTCGGAAAATTATGAAGTTAATTTTCGGACAAAGCGAATTTTCGGGAAATTGAACCGAAAATAAGAAAAATACTCTTTGAGTAAAATAAATAGATATGGGCCCAAATTAATTTAAAGTAGGCCCAATAAGAGATTTCCTTAAGAGAAAGGAAACGTAACTTTCCTTTTAAAGGTTTATCTCAAAAGGTGATAAGGACAAACGAAAATATCAAACGAAAGAAAAAGAGAAAGAGAAAGAGGAGAAAACAAACGAAGAAAAGCAGAGAAGAACTAAGCAATTTCGGTTAACTTGGAAGTGAGGTAGGTGTTTTTTTTAACCCCTACAAACATTTCTTATGTTGATTTTTATAGTTAAACGAATTTGGATGAAAGGTCATCCGAATTTATGAATTTCGGGTATTTTGATATGTTATTTGACGTTTTTGATGAATTATGTGAAGTTCGAACTCAATATGAGTTCTGTAAAGTTATTACATGTTTGATTTAAATTTCGCCGAATTTAAAAGGTTAAATTCGGGCATTATATTTCGCCGAATTTAATATTTCAAATTCGGGCAGAATTTCGATATCTAAGCGAAATATTTAAAATTTTCGCCGAATTTAAAAGGTTAAATTCGGGCATTTTATTTCGCCGAATTTAATATTTCAAATTCGGGCAGAATTTCGATATCTAAGCGAAATATTTAAATTTCGCCGAATTTAAAAGGTTAAATTCGGGCATTATATTTCGCCGAATTTAATATTTCAAATTCGGGCAGAATTTCGATATCTAAGCGAAATATTTAAATTTCGCCGAATTTAAAAGGTTAAATTCGGGCATTATATTTCGCCGAATTTAATATTTCAAATTCGGGCAGAATTTCGATATCTAAGCGAAATATTTAAATTTCGCCGAATTTAAAAGGTTAAATTCGGGTAATAGCCCACATCTTTGAATAAAATTATTTTAAGTTCATTTTATCTTTAAATCAAAGTATATTCATACTTTGACTAGAACTTTCGGGTCAACCCTTATTTTAAGATACGAGAGTATTTTGGGGATATTATTTGAAGGAAATAATATGTGCTATATGTGATTTGATGTTTTACATAATCATGCCATGTGCATATTCAGGATAGGGTGAGAGATGATGTGATCGATGATATTATCAATGTGAGAAGGGTAGAGTTGCCGATTTTGGCAGTCAGGTTCAGACTCGATTATGCACTTGGTGGGAGAGGGGGTTTGCGACACCCATCTACTCGGGATTGAGCCACCCGAGGTGTAAACCACCGGATATTATTTGGCTCAGGGACGGCAGACAGATGTGAGATTCCTGTCTACCCGAACTTGTGGTATAACATTCGGGGAAAAAGCCGTCGGGTTGAGATTGTGTGCGGAAGGAGCGACCCGGCGCGGCCGGTGTGGGCTACCGCATGGTTGATGGTGTACTTTGCCATTGCGCGCGTGGGTGCCGAGTCTGACCTAGGGCCCTGTTGAGAATTGAGAATTGATAGATGAGATTTGTCGAGTGTGCATTATATTATATTGTGAGGAACCGGGATTGGGTGGAGTGCACGCACGTATTGCATGTTATATAATCACCTACTGGGCAATAGCTCAGGGTTCTATCCTATTTTTGTTTGTAGGTAAGAATGAACCCGACACCGACTAGTGTCAGGGTTGAGATTCATGGCGAGCTGGCGGCGGTGACTCCACGGACTTTTGAGGGTGGCGCAGTACATGGGACGCGACCTGTGGAGTGGCATAGTGTTTGATATTGGGTTTGAAATTTTGGGGCTTCGGCCCAAAGTATTAATAGTAGATATTTTGTAAACCCGATATAATACTATGTAGGTTATTTAAATTAAAAAAAAAAAGAAAATTTTATCGGGTCTTCCGCGTGTTCTGTTGCGGGGAAATCCGCCAATTAACTTAATTAGGAAGTAGGGTCGCCACAGATGCCACAAATAATCCTCCAATTCCTGCCATTAGAAGACTCAAAATTCCTAGTGAATACTCTGAGGGAGAGAGATTAAGAGCTAAAGCAGATCTCGGAGCTAAAACTTTCCTGATGCAAGGCATCCCAAACTTTCCTGATGCAAATCGATGGTCTATCAAGTGATAAGGCTATGTGGGACGAGCTGAACAAAATAATGCAACGTACCGAAGTCGAAGTCAAGGCTAAGAAAGCGCACATTCTCACCGCTTACGATTCCTTCAAAGCTAAGACGGAGGAAAATCGCTACGAACTCTATCAAAAAATATTTGACTCTTCTTAACGAGATGAGGAAAATAGAAATTTTCAAGACAAATATGGAGGTAAATATCCGATTTCTTTCATCTCTTCAACCGGAGTGGAAGAAAATATCCATGCAAATCTGTCAAAACAAGGATTTGGACGAAATCGATATCCACGCTGTTTTCGACAATCTCGCTCAACACGAGGAAGATATAGCGAGATATAAAAAGAACAGAAGGGCAAACTGATCGAAGACTCAATAGCTCTAGTTTCGGAAAGAAAAACTAGTCGATCTCGTAAAGATAAAAGCATCAAATTGCCGAGTTCTCCAGATGAGGAAGACGAGTCAGAATCGGATTCCGAGCCCGATATGAAAGAGTTCAAGAAACAATTGGCTCTCATTACTAAAATGATGAGCAAAAAGTTCTACAGAAAGAATTCTTCCTCCTCGGCTAATCGACTTCGGACCTCTAGCTCTAGGCACAAGAAAAGACTGGCCGAGTCGTCAGAATCCAAATGCCAAAGAGCCACAAAAATGCTACAATTGTGGTAAAATAGGGCACTTCGCTAGAGAATGCAATCTTCCGAAGAAGAAAGACGCCAACTACTACTCCAAGAAATTTCAATTAACTAAACTAAATGAAGCTGGAGTAGCTCTAATAGGTGAACACGAGCACTTGCTAGAAGACACAACTGATTCTGACAACGACTATCTAGCTCTCATGGCATTTCTTGACGATGCCTCAGACGCAAGTTCAACGAGTAGGTTCGACGACGACAAAGCATCAACCTCATCTCAAGAGGTAGCTACACCTGAATCTACCTTATTAATCATGTTAGAATCTTTACAAATTAAAAATGCTATCATGAAAAATGAGCGGAAAAATACATAAGAGTAGATGAGAGACTAACACTTAGCGAAAATAATTTCCAAAAGCAAATAGATAAAACAGTTCACTTAGAAATTCTCTTATCTAATGCTAAGGAAACCATAAGTAGTCTTGAATCTAGGATAGCTACTTCTGAGACAAAAATTGACGACCTTAGTAAAACTCTTAGCGATAGTCAGAGAGATTTAGACATTTCTAGAAATAATTATAAGGAAATCTCTGACGAACGTAAGAAGCTTTACTCTAGGATTAAGACTTTAGGCGATCTTCTAACAAAAAAGGGACAAACAAATCAGACTATTCTTCTAACTCAGCCACATGATATAGAATTTTATAATCCTGTTGAAGGCTTAGGTTTTAACAATCCTTGTAATTTGAAAAAGGTAAATGTAAAACAATTATTTGATATCAAGTACATGGGTTTAGGATTAACTTCTTTAATGGTTTTTACTAACTCTTCAGAAATAAATGCCTTAGAAGAATCCAAACGAAAAGCAACAACTAGGACTGACATCCCTTGATTACACTGATTTGAATAATAGTTACAAGACACGGGAAATAAACCTGTCAGTGACTATAAGTCAATATATCCCTTAGAAGATATCCCTAAAGTTGAGGAAGAAAATTTTGATCATTCTGAAAATTATACTTTCTGTTATATTCCCGCTATTATTAAGAAAATAGCTGATTTGAACTCCTCCCTAGAAACAAAAAGAAAGAATTTTGAAGCAGAAAAGAATGCGCTTTTATTGGAGATTTGTAATCTAAAAAATTCCTCAGTTTTGACTAAAATTTTAAAATCTTGTCCTGATTATATTTCGAAAGATAAATCATTAATCGAGGAGAAGACTAATTTTAAGAAAACACCTCCCATTATCTTACAAAATATTTAAAAAGAAGAAAATTTTTCTTTAAAAAGCATAAAGGGAGGAAAAGAGTCCTTAAATGCTTCAAAGGCGAGTTTGTTTTTTACTAATTCTTTTTCTACTCCATCAACATGTAGAGTAGTTAAAGAGATGAAGCATGCAAAGGAGAGAATCTCTATAAAATTTAAGATGAAAATTGATAGAAATGTGTTAGGTCCTAATTAATCAACTAACGATAGATCTAGACAGGAATTCTAGATATTCGAATATGAATTATCGAAAGTTACCTTCGGTCGAATATCTCGGATGAAGATCAAGAGGGAGAAATGTTTAGAGTGATAAAGTTTCGATTGTGTTTCTCTCTCTAGAATGTGAATTGTTTGCCTTGTGAATTTTCTGAAATTCTTGTGTATTGATTTCTGTACTGTACATTGTATATATACCTCTATACATGGTATATTTACTAACTAGTCCTACACTAACAAAAATACAAGTTACGCCCCTAATTACAATGATAACTAATTAACAAAGCACAATTTCTACGTTTCTTCAATCCCCCCCTTTGTGCTTGTTTGCTCTTCTGATCCGTTTCTCCTTGTCGGGCGTAGAAGGACCTCCTCAATCCAAATGTTGTCTCGTAGTGTCGGGCGTAGAAGGCTCCAGTCTTTCATTGATGGCATCGAGAAGCTCATTTAGGAGCGGGACCTCTTCTTCACCAAGGTCCCTGAAGATCGTTTCTTCATCGATCTCCGCCAAAATCTTCTCGATATTCTTCCTTACGAGCTTCAACGTCCCGTCATAGAAATTATGAACTTCAGACTTCATCATCGCTCTCGTCTTTCCAATGACAAGATTCCGATATGTGATGGTGAGGCATGGCTTCTTGAAGATATAATTCTCTGGGAAGTCGTTGAGCGGGAAGCCTTTCATGAGCTGCGACTCCATGTTGACCTTCTTAATGTTGTTTTCCACTGCGATTTGAAGGTCGTGTGCGGTGTGACAGTTGATATGCCGCACCATGAATCTCTCCAGCCCCTCGAGTCATTCCTTTTTGATGTAACTAGTAGGTGTCTGGTATTTTTCTTGTACATCTGGAACAGACGATAGACTTCGTCTAGTGGAAGGAACGGTAGATAGCTTTCGTCTATCTCCTTTCGAGTGTGGTTGTCGTCTGCTCGCTCGACATGGTAGATCGGAGTTGGATAGCTTCCAATCGTTTGTGATACACCCACAAGTTGGAGGATCGGTGGCTTGTCGCTGAAATTTCTTCTAAGATGATCCGTTGGGATGCCACTTCGATCCGGACCGAGGTAGGTCAGCATGAAGATGTGCTCCATCTTATTTCTTCCCAGTGAGAGGCCCCGTAAGTTATGCTCGTTTAGCTTCTTGATCCGGTTTGGAGCCCTCCAAATATGCTTGCTTATGTCTTCAAGGAACGGAACTTCAATCTGTACGTTCTCCCATGGCATCTCGATTCGGACAATCCCCTTTGATAAGCGAGGAGGGGTGTCGATTCGGTGCCTAATAATCTCTGGCAGATCAGGGAGTTCGGAGTTGTAGTTCTTGCCTTCTTGAAGTTCTTGATCTTCAAGCAGTACCAAATCAAATGAAGCTTGTTGTAGAAAGTATCTGACGTTGGAGAGTCTGGCTTGAGCAGCTTCCTCTGGTTCCCAATGGGTCAGCCACTTCTCGTTCAGAATGTTTTCATCTACGATTGCATGTGGAACGTAGATGACTTCTTCAGGTTGATTTTGGAGGATGGAGATCGGGATTGGGTTTGGACTTTTGGGAGATGGAGGTAGTGTTTGTGTGTTGGATGTGGTGGTTGTTTGTTGGCCGGTGCTGGTGGGTTGTGTGGTTTGTGGTTTAGTGGATAATCCTCCAGCTTCATGAGTCGAGGATGTTTTCTTTCGACTTTGACCACAATCGCTTTTGGTGGTCTTTTGTCGTTTCTCCCCCTCATGGCGACCCGGATCATCGGGATTGTCATATCTTTGCTTCATGCGGGAGCTTTCTTCTCGGCAACGCGTTTGAGGAGGCGGCTCGGGGTCATCTACTAGCCGACAATAGAGACTCTCCTCAGCAGGGGTCCTTGTCTCAAGGGCTAGTAGGCGAGATATAAGGATGTCGTGAAACTGGGTTATTGGTATTGTGTATGGGTTGATGAGGAAAGGAGATTGGGTTGAGGTGGTTAATATAGGTTGGATGGGAGTGTATGGTAGTGGTTAGTGGTGGTGTAGAGATGGGTTTGGAGTGGGTTTCGGAAGGAGCTGCCTCTGAGACTGGTGCTTTCATGGTATCCCGTCGGGAAGTCTCTATGGTGTGTAGAACCCTTTTCATCAGCCGGTCTTCGAGGGAGTTAATGGCTGTGGAAAGAGCTTCTTGTAGTCTCTGCTCTGTCACTATGAGTGGTGCCGCTGAAGTGGTCAGGAAGGCGCCTGTGAGAGGACTTGGGATTCCGGAACGTCCAAGGACAGCCGTTAACAACACAGCAGTCACCACTTCGGTGGGTTGGCCCGTTGTTATCTCCGTAGTTGTCGGGGGAGCAACGGGACATCCATCCAATCCTTGAGATGATACCGATCTCTATGGATGTTGAAACAGGTTCAATGAGAACCTGTGTGGTCATTTGGACCGGTGGCGGTAGAGGAGGTAGCACGGAAGCCATTGTTTTAGAGGTAGATGCGGATGGGGCAAAGAGATATTCTCTGCGGGAGTCCCTTTGTTGTAATCTGCACTCCTCATTCCGATTCGGTGGCTTCACGAGATTTGGCCGTAGGAGGTGTGGGTTCTCGTGTGACACCTTCGGGCTCAACGACTGGTATATCAGTCTCCTGAGCCACAACTTTGGGCTCGTGTGTCTCCACCGGGGATTTGCGTCGGGTAGGCATCGGAGCCAGATCGACGGACCATACCATGGCACGTGCTTTCTCTGTCCATTCGACAACCTGCATAGTCGGCATCAGTATAGCCAATAAGTCGAAAGTCAGTATTTTTAGGATACCAAAGCCCTAAGTTTGGAGTTCCTTTGAGATATCGTAGAATTCTCTTGACGGCATTCATGTGGGACTCCTTTGGATCGGCTGCAAAAGCAACTTGCAATTCTCTTGACGGGCGCAAAGGCAAGTTGCAAACATAATGTCGGGTCGGCTGGATGTCAAGTAAAGAAGAGATCCGATAATGCTCCGATAGGTGGTGATGTTGACAGCCTTTCCAGACGGATCAGCATCCAGTTTGCAATTAGTAGACATTGGAGTATTCATCGGTGTGCTCTTGTTTTGATTAAATCTCTTCAGAATATCTCGGATATATTTGGTTTGACTGATGAATGTTCCATCATCGAGTTGCTTGACTTGTAATCCAAGAAAGAATTGGAGTTCTCCCATTAAGCTCATATCGAATTTGGTCTTCATGAGATTATCAAATTTCTGACAGAGACGTTCATTCGTCGATCCGAAAATGATGTCGTCAACGTAAACTTGAACGATCATCAAGTCTTTGCCTTGCCTTTTGATGAAGAGGGTCGTATCGATTGTTCCTGTGATGAATTTGGATTTGACCAAAAATTCGCTCAGAACATCATACCAAGCACGAGGGGCTCGTTTTAGTCCATAGAGAGCTTTGTCCCATCGATAGACATGATCAGAATGGTTCTCGTGCATGAACCCTTCGGGTTGAGCGACGTAGACTTCGTCTTTTAATACGCCGTTGAGGAAGGCAGTTTTGACGTCCATTTGATAGACGTTGAAGTCTTTGTGAGCCGCGTATGCTAGAAACAAGCGAATAGCTTCAATACGTGCAACCGGAGCATACGTCTCATCGTAATCAATTCCTTCTTGTTGATTGTATCCCTTAGTAATGAGTCGTGCTTTATTCCTGATTACTTCACCATTCTCAGTTTTCTTGTTCTTGAAAATCCATTTTGTTCCAATTATGGGTTTGCCTTGTTGTCGAGGAACCAATGTCCAAACTTGTAGACGCTCGAACTGGTTGAGTTCATCTTGCATCGCAATTACCCAATCCGGGTCTTTAAGAGCTTCGGCTACCTTATTTGGTTCGTTTTGGCTTAGGAAGCATGTGAATAAACCGCTTTGTGTAGACGTCCTAATACGTACACCACTTGAAGGATCACCGATAATCTGATCAGTAGGGTGAGCTCGAGTCCATTTGCGTTTGTGAGGAATAATTGAAGTAGATTCGTCATTGGATTGGAGATCGAGATATCCCGAATTAATTTGTTGATCATTCAGAGTAGGAAAATTCAATTCAGATGTTGATCGATAGGAATTTTCTCATTTGTATTTGTAGGAACTGCAGTCCTAGATGAAGATTTTGTATAAGTAGATTCTCCAACATTTTTCGGATTTGGAAGAAGAGTCTCATTATTAATTTCTTCGATTGAGAGAGATGAGGCGCTGCTTGGTGTTTAGTGAGACGAAGCAGGCATTTGAGACTTGTTCCGATAAAAGTGTTCGAATAGAGAATCTAAATCTTCATGGTCAGCGGGAATTGCTTCATTTGATGTTGATGTAGACGTTGCCGAGATCTGTTTTGTTCAGAAGCCAATTCCGTCATTTCTTGAAAGGTGACGTTGTAGCTTTCAAGAATTGTACGAGAAGACTTGAGGTAAACGCGATATGATTTGGAAGTAGAGGAATATCCGACAAAAATG
This sequence comes from Linderniella brevidens, assembly GCA_004919715.1. Lineage (NCBI taxonomy): Eukaryota > Viridiplantae > Streptophyta > Magnoliopsida > Lamiales > Linderniaceae > Linderniella > Linderniella brevidens. The sequence goes on along the minus strand of SWDC01000151.1, from coordinate 9,031,332 downwards.
GCTTCAAAGGCTTTGGTATCGAACTTGCTTCGATACTCCCGATCGTTGGCAACAAAACAGTTGCAACCAAATACTTTGAAGACTGAGATATTCGGAATTCTTGTATTAATTAGCTCATATGGCGTTTTCTCGAAGCGTTTGTGAATAATTGTCCTATTTTGAGTAAAACATGTTGTACTCATTGCTTCAGCCCATATAAAGTGTGGAAGACCGGAATAAATGAGCATAGTTCTTGCAGCTTCAACTAGAGTCCGGTTCTTTCTTTCTACGACACCATTTTCTTGTGGCGTTTTTGCGGCTGAGAATTGTTGAATAATTCCAAGTGATTGATAATAGTTGCTGAGACGCTGATTCTTGATTTCTCTCCCGTTGTCCGTTCTGATTACTTGGATTTTCTTTTGCAGGAGATTCTGAGTTGTATTCACAAAGCTCATTATCAAGTCTCCAGTCTCATCCTTAGTTCGGAGATATCTTGTCCATGTGTAGCGAGAATAATCGTCGACAATTACTAACACATATTTACGACCGTTGATGCTTTGTGTACACATTGGTCAGCAAAGATCCATGTGAAGTAACTCTAAGGGTCGAGATGTAGAAGCAACTTGCTTGACTTTGTGTGATGCTCGCTTCATTTTTCCCATTTGACAAGCCGGACAGTGATGCTATTGGTTAGATGAAATTGTTGGCGTCCAATTTTTTAACACTGAGTTTGTGAAGAGCTTTTAAGTTTAGATGAGACAAACGTTGATTCCATAAGCTGTTCCTCTTTATTTTTGTCTGAGAGATGAGGCAGACAGCTGTCGAAGGTCGAACTGTTGTCAGATTGATTGTGTATAGATTTGATCTTCGTGATCCTGTGAGAAGTTCTTGATTCCGACAATTCAAAACTCGGCACTGTTCAGCTAGAAATACTACTTGAAATCCTTTGTCACGGAATTGGCCTATGCTAAACAGATTGTGCTGGAGACCTTGGACGTAAGAGACATCTTTAATCGTCAAATTTGGCTGTAAAATGTCTCCAAATCCGAGTATGGGAGCTGAGTCATTGTTGCCAAATCGGACTTTGCCATTGTAACGATTTTGGTAGTTGCTCAACAGTTCTTGTTTTCCCTTCATCTGTGTGGAGCAACCAGAATCTAAATACCACACATGATGGATCTGCGTAGAAAGAAATTAGGGAGACTTAGGTACCCACTTTTGAATGGGTCCTCTCAGATTAGCAGATTTGATAAGTAGGGTTTGTTTATTTTTGGTTCATAACTAATGAGAATGCTTAGGTACCCAAACCAGCTTAGAAGTAGTTGGTATAAGTAGTACCTCTGTAGACAATTTAGCCTTATTGGCTTGTGTTTGCCTAGGTGGTGATTTAGGAGACCATTTGTGATTGAACCTTACATGGGAGGTTAATTTCAGTACGAACAAATATCTGATTTGTCTTATTGCTGGAGAAAATCTTTTCTCTGGTTAGTCTCTTAAGGTGTTTAGCTGAATGTACGTGTACTGGATACCTTAGATGAGAACAAGAATGGATGGAGCTATAAGCTGTCTTAATAGATGATTCTTGTTTCTGACGAGACTTAAGACTTGCATTTGTTTTAGAATGATGATAGTTTTTAAAAGTAGAGCCAATTTCAAAGTTTGTGCTTTCAAAAATAATAGGCTTTAACGCATAATTTGAATTAACAATACTAGAAATAGCTGTCTTCGTACGAGTGTCCATAGTTTTTGACATAGAAAAAATAGATAACAAATCATTTTTCTTCTGAAAATTTATTCTAGGCACTCTTTCCTTAGCATGTTTCACCTCTTTTACTACTCTACATGTGGATGGAGTAGAAAAAGAGTTAGTAAAAATCTTTTTCCTTTTTGAAGCATTTAAGGATATGTTTTCTCTCTTTACAATTTCTAAAGAAGATTTATCTTCTTTTGAAATATTTTGAAAAATAATAGGAGAGTTTTTCTTAGTTTTAATATTGTCCTTCATTAAAGATTTTTCTTTCAAAATAATATCAGGACAAGTTTTTAAAATAGAGGAAGTTTTGAGATTGAAAATCTCCAGTAAAAGTTCGTTCTTTTCAGCTTTAAAATTATTTCTTTCTGTTTCCAAGGAAGCGTTTAAATCAGCTATTTTTCTAATAATAGCTGTAATATAACAGAAATTGGAATTTTGAGAATGATCATTATTATCTTCCTTGTTGTTAGAGAAATCTTATAGGGGATATAATGAATTATAATCACTAGACAAGTTGAGATCTCTTGTCTTGTAACTATTATTCAAGTCAGTGTAGTCAAAAGGAATGTTAGTCCTATCAAAGGCTTGTCGTTTAGATTCTTCTAAAGCACTTATTTCGGAAGAATTAGTGAATGCCATTAGAGAAGTTAAACTTAATCCCATATACTTGATATCGTATAATTGTCTAACATTGGCTTTTTTCAAGTTACATGGATTGTTAAAACCTAAGCCCTCTTTAGGATTATAAAATTCTGTATCAAGAGGTTGATTTAGAAATATAGTTTGATCCGTTTGACCCCTTTTTATTCGAAGATCATCTAACTTTAATCCTTGAATAAAGTTTCTTACGTTCGTCAGAAATTTCTTCGAAATTATTTTTAGAAATTTCTAAGTCTCTCTGACAATCAATAAGAATCGTATTAAGTTCAGTAATTTTTGTCTCAGAGGTAGCTATGGTTAATTCAAGACTAGAGATTTTTTCTTTAGCATTAGATAAGAGACTTTCGAGATGAATTTTCTTATCTAACTGCTTTTAGAAATTGCTTTTGCTAAGAGCTAGTTTCTCTTCTAATTCCTTTGTTCGTTTCCGCTCAATTTTCATGTTAGTGTACTTAAGCTGTAACGATTCTAACATGTTTGATAATGTGGAATTAGACAATTGTACCTCTTGTGACGAAGAGGATGCTTTGTCGTCGTCGCGTCAGGCCTCCTGGATTGGTCATCATTTGAAGCGTCGTCGAGGTATGCCATAAGTGCAAGATTTTCATCTTCATAATCTGTGGTATCTTCCAGCCAATGCTCTTGTTCTGCCATCAGTGCTACTCCAGCGTCTTTCTGGTTAGTGAGTTGGAATTTTTTGGAGTAGTAGTTGGCATCCTTTTTCTTGGGTAGTTTGCATTCTCTGGAGAATTGTCCTACCTTTCCACAATTTTAGCATTTTTGTGGTTCTTTGACACTTTTAGATTCTGAGGACTCGGCCGGTCTTTCCCTTTGCTTGGAGCTAGATTTCCGAAGACTATTGGCCGAAGACGAGGATTTCTTTTTGTAAAACTTTTTACTAATCATTTTAGAAATGAGAGCTAAGTGTTTCTTGAACTCCTTCATATCAGGTTCGGAGTCCGAGTCAGATTCTTCTTCATCTTCTGAAGAACTTGGCAGCTTAATTTTTATCCTTTCGAGATCGACTTGGCAGCTTAAGAACTTGGCAGCAATAGGAGGATTGTTTGTGGCATCTCCTTCTTGGATGAGCCAGAATTGAGTTGGACCTTCTTGAAGTGACGCGATCAAATTTGAGGATTGATCTTTCGTTTCCAAGAAGTTCAAGAACCGGCTTCTCCATACCGTGTATTCGCCTCTTCGAAGAATTGGAGGGCGGACGTCATTTTCAAGTGAGTAAGCATCCATTTTTGTTGATTGATAGGATCTTCGTGAAGGTTTGGAATAGTAATGAAAAATGCTTCACAAGTGACAAACTTAGTTAGAAATATTTGATTCGTACTTAAACAATTCCTTTATCAACCTATGATCCGGTCGTGAAAGAGAAATTATGTTTTTGAAAATATTTGGTAATTAAAAATTGATACTTCAAGATTCGTTAAAGAAATTTGAATTATTGATCGAAAATATTGAGTATCAAAATTGATAGTTCGGAGACAAATATTTTTCGTAAGTTTTGAAGTTCACAATTTTTGATTTCTTTTAAATGATGTGGTCGAAATTGTTTTTCGAGCAGTCAAGTTTTTCGATTTAAAAATATTAAGCTTTTTAATCGAAAGAGTTTTTCGAATGTTTAAGGATTAGTTCGGAGATGATCTTATCGAAAAAATGTTGAAAAGATGATCTCATTGAAAAATATTTTGTCGAAAAACTATGTTGATCACAAAAACTCTTATCGAATAACTTGTGATCGAAAAAATTACTAGTGATCGAAAAACTTTGTTTTTAGTTTCACTCAAATTGTTGACTGTAAAATTTTCGATGGAATATTTTTCGATCGAAAATATGTTTTGGCTAATTTTGGTTCGAAAAATTTGTTCGCTCGAAAAATGTATTTATATATGAACCGAAAAACTATTATTGACATAATGTTTTTCGAGTCTTAAATTTGAGTAAAACACTCGAAAATAGTGTTTGTCGTCGAAAAATTTCTCGGCTGCATACTTGGTCGAAAAATATTTTTCAATTCAAGTTTTTCGATCGAAGAACAGTTTAAGTTCAATGTAACAGTGTAAATTCCAGATTCAATCGAGATGTTCAATTTAGATGCGGAAATTCGGGATAATCACTCGTTTAACAGTTCTAAATATGATCAAACACAGAATCAACCACGTTTAATAGCAAAATATATCGAGATTTAAGAAAATCATATTGGACTCAAATCTTGATCGCAAACGCAAAAATCAATCTAGATCAAAAATCTGAATTTTTATTATGTTCTAAGCGATTGAAATCAGTACTTAAATCAATCCTAACATATAATCTATCACTTAATCAGCAAAATCAATAACAAAATTCGCACATTAGGCATATTGACAAAATATAAGTCACGTGAGTTTTTCGATCGAAAAATCTGGAAAATTATTTTGATCTGAAAATTGCGAATTCTGTCCAAAATCAATCACGATTTGCACTGATACCAATTGTTAGGTCCTGATTCATCTATCTACAAATAATCTAAGCACGAATTCTCGGTATTCGAGTAAGAAATCTTACGATATACGATCGGTCGAATATCCGCTTTGAAGATCTTGAGAGGTTGTTAGATGTTTCCGAGTTTCTCGAGCGTGATCTCTCGTTTAAAATATGAATTCGAAACTTATTATTTTCTGAATAATGAAAACTCTTTCTAAGTTTGATAGTGTACATCATATTTATACATATATCTAAGGTATAATTACTCTTAAGTCCTACACTATCAAAACTTCTAATTACGCCCATAATTACAAGGATAATGAAATAATAAAGCACAATTCTAATATACTCTTCAGTTTTGTTCGTACTTTAAGCAGTTTCCTTTTCGGACCTATGTTTAGATTAACAAAAATTGTTTTGAGAGCACAAAAATTGAATATTGTGAATGTTTATGCAATGTGAATATTTTTCGTAAGTTTGAAAATTACGTTAAAAAAAAAATTCAGATCGATGTAAAAAGTGTGTGCGTTTGAAAGTTCAGTATTTGTAAAAGTTTTCGAGCAGTAAGATTTTCGATTTGAAAAATTTTAATCCTTGTAATCGAAAATGATTTTCGAAAGTATAAGTTTTTCGAAGTATTTTATGAAAAATTAGTTTTTGAGTGATAAACGTTTTGCCGAAGTATCCTATCGAAAATAGTTTATTGAAAAAATTTGTCAATTGCAAAAACTTTTATCGAAATATTTGTAAACGAAAAACTAAAATGATCGAAAATCTATGTCTTTAAAAAAAATTGGATAAGTTTGACTCAATTTGTTGCCTAAACTTATTCGAGTGTGAAATATTTGATCGAAATATGTTTTCGCTAAGTTTTGAGTCGAGAAATTTAGATGTTCAAAAAACTTGAGATAAAAAAACTTGTAATCGTAAAACAAGTTTTTCGTGTCAAAAGTAAATATGTATATAGCGAAAACAAAATTCGTCGAAAAAGTTTTAGGCTTAGTACGCTCGAAAAAATAATTATCGAAAATAATATTTTCCGAGTCTATTATAAGAGTGAAACTCCCGAAAACAGTAAAATTATCGAAAAACTTTTGCGCCAGTGAACTAATCGAAAAAAGATTTCCGAGCCAAGTTTTCGATCGAAAACAATTGAAGAACACAACATGAGTTCAATGGTTTTCTCTAAAATTCTTTTTTAAATTAATTCAACGCATATACATCGATCTAACTAGAAAAATTAACGATTTTTTTCAAATCCCCAAATTTCGTAATTTAGGTTCAAGGGAAAATCATACCTTGTCGCCTTAATCTTTGTTAAAGTTGTGATTAAGAGGTGGCACGTGGTCGCCGGAACTCTCCGAAGTCTCGCCGGAGGTGGGGGCGCTCCTCGTCGGAGGTTTGAAGTGCTGGTGTCGCTTGGGAGGAGTGGAGGGGTTCGAGGGTGTTGGAATTTTCTTTTTACGTGGGTTCTTGCCTTTTTTTAAAGGTTATGTTATATATATATATATATATTATTTGTATTATAATTAAAATATAAATTTTATTTTTTTATTTTTTATTTTTTATTTTTATTTTGGTCCCGTCACGGCATGGACGAGGCTCAATTATGCCGTGACAATCGGCTGAGAGCTTAATTTCAGTTCTGCCAGCCTCCTCACGGCATGGATGAGACTTCGCCCAAGCCGTGACAATCGGCTGAGAGCTTATCTAAGTGGCTCGATGTTGTCACAGTATTGACGGCATAAGCCTCATGCCGTGACAATTGGCTTAGAGCATCTGTAAATTTTCCCATGTTGGTCACGGCATGGACGCATACGCTTGAAGTCATGACAGAACATTTTTTTACGTGAATGCAGCTAGTCAAAACCTAAAATAAATGTAAATGCAAATACATGGGTTGTCTCCCAAGAAGCGCTTCTTTAACGTCTTAAGTCAGACGTACCTTTTGTGCTTTATGATGGGTTGAAGTCGATGTACATGACCTCTTTTCCACTCAAGTCTTTTTCACCTCCACGACCGTACCATATGGGATAACACGAGTAATAACAAAAGGCCCGGACCAACGTGATCTTAGTTTCCCTGGAAAGAGCCTAAGTCGAGAATTAAAGAGGAGGACTTGATCCCCTTTTTTAGACTATCTCATTTGCTAAATCTTCTTATCATGATACATTTTTTAACGCTCCTTGTATGTTCGAGCGCTATCGTATGCCGATAAACGCCACTCGTCAAGCTCATTGATTTGGAGCATTTGTTTTTCACCGGCTTGCCCCAAATCGAGGTTCAAAGATTTGATAGTCCAATAAGCTTTGTGTTCTAGTTCAACGGGAAGGTGACATGCCTTTCCGTAAACTAGTTTATATGGTGTAGTGCGTATCGGGGTCTTATACACGGTCATATATGCCCATAGAGCGTTGTTTTAGCTTATTTGCCCATTCCCGTCGTTCCCGTCCATGGTTTTCTCTAAAATTCTTTTCAACTCTCGGTTGACAACTTCTACTTGGCCACTAGCTTGAGGGTGATAAGGGGTAAATATGCTAAGCTTAACACCATATTTTTCTAAGGTACGTGCAAATTGGGTGTTGCAAAAATGAGTGCCCCTATCACTAATAATGCGTTTAGGTGCCCTGAATCGAGAAAATAATGCTCGTAAAAACCTAACCAGTACCCTAGCATCATTTTTAGAAAAGGCATGAGCCTTTGGCCACTTGGACACATAATAAATGGCTACGATAATATACTTATTTCCATATGAGCTAGGAAATGGTCCCATAAAATCTATGCCCCACACGTCAAATATCTCACATACTAAAATGAAATTCTGAGGCATTTCGTCGCGTTTAGAGATGTTAACTACTCGTTGACATTGATCGCACTTGTCAACGTACCTATGGGATTCCTGGAAGATCTTCGGCCAGTAGAACCCGCACTCTAGCACCTTGTGGGCGGTTCGGGTGGCTCCGTAGTGTCCTCCGGTCGGTCCGCTGTGGCAATGCTCGATAGTCCTCGTAGTCTCGGGTGAAGAAACACATCGTCTGATTACTTGATCTGCACATCTCCTGAAAAGATACGGTTCTTCCCAAAAGTAGTTTTTCAAGTCAGAAAATAATTTCTTATTTTGTTGACTTGTGTACTCTTTTGGTAGAATCCTCGCAACAAGATAGTTAGTGAAATATGCAAACTAAGGTGTATAGTCACTTACTATGTGGATCGAATACAAGTGCTCGTCCAGGAATATATCGCAAATCTTCTCCCCATATGTCAAAGAATTTCTTCTTTTGCTGACTTGTGTACTTCTTTGGTATAATCCTCGCAACAAGATAGTTAGCGAAATCTGCAACCCAAGGTGTAGCGTTACTTACTACGTTTATCGAATACAAGTGCTCGTCCGGAGAAGTATCGCAAATCTTCTTCCCATTGTGCTCTGTCGTCTCACACTCCTCTAGCCGAGAGAGGTGATTTGCTGCCACGTTTTCATCCCCTTTTTTATCTTGGATCTCGATGTCGAATTCTTGAAGTAGCAAGATCCATCTAATTAGTCGGGGTTTTGCATCCGTCTTTGCTAGCAAGTACTTAAGTGCAGAGTGTTCAGTAAAAACAATAACTTTCGACATTATAAGATATAACCTGAATTTGTCGAAAGAGAATACGACGGCTAAGAGTTCCTTCTCGGTGATCGTGTAGTTGGATTGGGCTGCATCCAACGTTTTACTCGCGTAGTAAATCGGCCGAAAATGGTTTTCCTTGCGCTGCCCTAGCACAGCTCCTACTGCATAATCACTAGTATCACACATTAGCTCAAAAGGGAGCTCTCACTCGGGAGCTACCATAATAGGTGGCGAAATTAAGCTTTTCTTGAGCAAAGTGAAAGCGTGCATACAATCATCGTCAAAATCGAACGGAGCGTCTTTTTATAGTAACTTAGACATAGGTCGTGCGATTTCGAAAAATCCTTAATAAATCTACGATAAAATCTCACATGACCTAGAATACACGTACCCGACTTTCCGTTCGAGGGAACGGACAACTTTTCTATAGTCTAAATTTTAGCTCGATCCACTTCAATTCCTTTAGAGGAAATCTTGTATCCCAAAACTATGCCCTTGTGAACCATGAAGTGACACTTTTCCCAATTAAGTGCTAAATTAGTTTCTTCACAACGGGCAAGTACATCATCTAAGTTAGCTAGGCAATCCTCAAATGAACTACCAAAAACCGAAAAATCATCCATAAATACCTCCATGATCTCACCCACCATCTTGTCAATAATTGCCATCATACAACGTTGGAAGGTGGCCGGGGCATTGCATAGACCGAATGGCATCCGTCGGTAGGCGAACGTACCGAACGGGCAAGTGAATGTGGTGTTTTTTTTATCCTCCGATGCTATCGGAATCTGCAAAAAACATGACAAGCCATCAAGAAAACAATCAAAATCATGCCCGATAACTTTTCTAACATTTGATCAATAAACAGTAAGGGAAAATGGTCTTTTCTCGTGGCATCGCTCAACTTCCTGTAATCGATGCACACTCGGCACCCGGTCACGGTCCTTGTCGGGATTAGCTCGTTTTTTTCGTTGGCGACCACCGTCATGCCTCCCTTCTTTGGGACCACTTGAACCGAGCTTACCCATGCACTATCTGAGATAGGATAAATTACCCCGACGTCTAGCAGCTTTATGACCTCCTTTTTGACGACGTCTCCCATGTTGGGATTTAGTCTCCTTTGCCTCTGAGCGACGGGTTTGAACTCGTATAATATATTGTATGTACAAAAGCTCTGGTTAATCCCTCGGATGTCTGAAATCTTCCATGCCAAGGCCCTTTTGTGCTCCCTTAGTACCTTTAGTAGCTGGTGTCTCCGTCCGTCGTCGAGGCTTAATGATATGATGACCGGTAGCCTATCATTTCTCTCGAGAAAAGCATACTCGAGGTGGTCGGGAAGCAATTTTAGCTCTAAGATGGGTGGCTCTTCGATCGAGCTCTTTTCCTTGTCCTCCTCATTGCTCTCGTTGACTACCGTCATGGCTTGTCGATCTCCTCCTCGCACTCGTTGACGACCATCATCGTGGTGACTTGCGTGTCGTCACTACTAAAAACATGCAATGATCCTTGCACGGAAAAGAGAACATCCTGCTCAAATGCATCTAAATAGTAACATTTATCATCATGCTCATTACTAGCTTTCATTGAGTCAGACATATTAAATGTTACTTTCTCGCCGTCTACTGTCAAGGTTAGGGTACCACTCCTAATATCTATCATTGTCTCATCGGTAGCTAAGAATGGTCTACCGATGATTAACGGGACATTATCGTCTTCCTCCATATAAAAAATAACAAAAACAGCGGGAATGCGAATTTGTCTACTTTTACTAAAACATCCTCGATAACACCTCGAGGGTACTTTAGGGATCTATCGGCCAATTGGAGGCTCATCCTAGTTGGTCGTGGCTTGCTTAACCATAATCGCTTGAAGATGGAATACAACATCAAATTTATGCTAGCACCTAGGTCGGCTTACGCACGCTCAATAACAATATCTCCTATAAGACAGAGAATCGTAAAACTCGTTGGATCCTTAAGCTTCTTCGGTATCTTGCTCTATAGGATAGCTGAGCACTCTCCTCGTAGGCATATGGTGGAGACATCCTTGAGCTTCCTTCGATTAGTGAGCAAATCCTTCTAGAACTTGGAGAAACGAGGCATCTGCATAATAGCTTCAACAAACCGTAAGTTAATATGTAATTGCTCGCACATAGTAATAAATTTACCGAATTGCTCCTCGTCTCGCTCCTTCCTTAGCTGAGCCGGGTATGAGATCCTCGCTGGTACGGCTTTACCGGTGGTCGAGTGGCCTCATTCTGCTTCTCCTTTTTAGATTCGGCTTTCTCGACCTCTTCTTCGGGCAGCCCATCTCCTTGATCGACGTGGTCTTCGACATCGCCCTTTTCCACGGATCTCTTCTTGGCGGGCTGTTCTTGTAGTTCTCTCCCGTTCCTCAAGGTAACAGCCTTGCAGTGTTCCGTCAGATTTGGCTCGCTGTAGCTCGGGAATGATCCTCGAGGCCGCCCCGCCAATTGCATCGCCATTTGACCCACCTGTAGCTCCATGTTCCGGAAAGAGGCGTCGGTGTTCTGAAATTGATCCTCCATCTTCGTCAATCTACTCTCGTGAGCCTCCGAGGTCTTGGTGAAGTTCGATAGCAGCAGTTTCATCATATCCTTCATCTCCCTCATATCACTCGATAAGAACCCTTGGGTTGCGTAATGATTGTTTAATCCTCCAGTCTGGAAACCTGGTGGCCCTTGCTGAAATCCGGATGTTCGTGATGCTTGGTGACTTTGATTACCATAGGCCAGGATAGGGTGTACTCTCGACTGAAAACTCCGCTGGCCTTGGTAATTGCCCATGTAATCAACATGTTCCATCGGTTGCATAACTTGGCACTCCGATGTCTCATGGGCTGCACTTTAATTACCACATTGAGGGACGTAAGGTATTGTCTGAGATGGCACGGCAGTCGTCAATATGACATTCACGGTCGGTGGCTGAGTAGCCTTCGGGACCAAGGTATTAAGCACCGTCTGAAGTTGTGAGTTCGTTGCCGCGATTTGCTGTTGAAGAGCATCAAATTATGCATCGCTGTATTTTTGCCGACCTTAAACACCCCGGGCTGCCTCATCCCCGCTTTACCACGCATGAAACTGTTCTTCGTGTAATCCACGATGAGATTCCACTCTTCTGTGGCATTGAGCTTCACGAGACCTCCGCCTGCGGCTCCATCTAGCATGTGGACCGTCTGGTCGTGGAGGGCCTCGTGGAATCGGTTGATTATGGCCGCCTTCGACATCCCGTGTTGAGGGTATCTCTTCCGTAACCTCTTGTATCTCTCCGCGATTCTCAAAATCTTTTTGCTGGAATAAGGAAATCTCCGTCTTCTACCTGAGGACTTTCGATTGCGGGAACAGAATGCCCAATGAACGCCACTCGCAACTCGTCCCAGGTAGTGATAGATCTGGGCGGTAATAGCTCCAGCCAATCCTTTGCCTTATCCTTGAGGGAGAACGGGAACAAGATCATCTTGATTGTGTTGTTAGGGATCCCGTTGATTTTGATGCCTTCCGTCACTGTCAAAAAGTCCTTGATGTGCTTGTGACGATCGTCTTCAGAATTCCCTTTGAATTGAGCTGTATGAAATATCATCTGGATCCATGAGTGCTTCAACGCGAAGTTGTTATTCATGAATGACGGTATAACAATTGCCGACTCAGTCCCACCAAGCGAGTCATTATTAAGTAGTTCTTCCAATGATTGCTCATCTTCATGATCTACCATCTCTTTCAGGTGTCTGCGAACTGTCTACCGAAACCTCTCTGTGAGAAGTATTTGTGGTGTCATGAGAACGAGTCTTGTGAATAGTTAACTAGCTGGATTGAATTATTGGACGTGTCTTGAGAATCGTATCTCAATCTCCGTCGCAACGTACGCTCGAGGTTTGGATCTACTTCGACGAGTGGGTACGATGGATGACTACGGGTCATTCACCGTGTGAGTGTAACTGCAGAGATCAACAAAGCAAGTTAGCTAGTTGATAAACTACTACCGAAAATAACTTAAATAAATAATAATAAAAATAAAAAAAATAAAATAAATGGCTAAACTACCGAAGTAGGGTTTTCCTGATATCAATCTATTCCCCGTCAACGGTGCCAAAAACTTTATCTCTGCGCGGTGTAGTGTGTCAAGTAATAATAAAGCGAATACGTCTTTACTATCACCAACGTGCGATAGACAGTGGACCTATCGTTTGTAGTGTAATAAAGTGAGTAAACGAGTATAGAACACAAGGAATAGACTAAATACCAGTACCGATCTATCGATTCGATATCTAGCCTTAGAATTGATTTTTGCGACACGATTAACACGAATAAAGACTCAAAAGGGATGACAAAATAAAATTGACTAACTTCAGAAAATAGAGACGTGCTCGGGATTTCGAATCCTGGTAGGCATCATCGGTGAGGTCGTGAATCGTCGTTCAGACATGGGAATTGATTAAATTGCGGTAAGTCTGAATTTGATGTCGCCCTATATGGTCGTGAGGATCTAAATTGACTATTACCTAAAGCGAGGGTCGACTATTTGCTTTCGCCCTATAGCCGAATCCTAAAATTTACGAAAGGTCTATCGTTATTAGCTGTAGCTCTGAACGATACCAATTATCGAATCAATACATAGACATATTGAAACGAAACATCAACGCAACATATAGACATATCAGGTTGAAGATAATTTTCATCAACGATAACTAATCAAATACATGCGTTCACGAGTAATTCACGCCCTACCTAGCGTTCATCTTGTTCCAAACACTCGTGAATTAACTAGTAATGCTAAAGAGAAAAACAACGAAATAAATGAGAAACAATGGTGAAAAACTTATAAATTCTTCCCTACGGGATGATCCAAGTCGATCTCGATGAGTTCCTTGATCAATGCGGCAATTCCTCGTTGAATCTCCAATTCGCGGCTAGAAATCGAAGGGGTGAATCTTCTTTTTGGTCCTTAGATTCGCCCTAGGTCGTGTGTTGAAGATTAGATACGGATTTAGGGCTTAAAGTCGGCCTTTTATAGTCTTTACACGCGTCACAGGATAATCGTGGGCCATCACAGCATGGACGAAGCCGCAAGGCCCTTTTACTGGTGAGTGTCACGGCATGGACGAGTGCTCAATATGCCGTGACAATTTTCTGAGAGCTAAATCTCTCTCTGCTTTGATCGTCACGGAATGGACGGGGTGTCAACATGCCGTGACGATTTCCTGGGAGCTCTCTGCCTTGGTTATCACGGCATGGACAGGGTGTCAACATGCCGTGACGATTTTCTGTAAACTAAATTCCGTTCCGCCTTGGTTGTCACGGCATGGACGGAGTGTCAACATGTCGTGACGGTCCCTGCGGAACAAATTTGAGTTGTTTTTCGCTCCGTTGTTGCTCGGTTTTCTCCCAAATTACCGTTTATGTTCCTTCAACATAAAATAAGTATAAATAGCATGAATATATGTATAAACAATTACGTAAAAGAAGTCATATTTATAATAAAGATAAGCGTATTAAAATATGTTTATCAGTATGCTAGTGAACCCAACATGGTTTGTCCTTGAAGATGGTACGGTGATTCCGACGAAATCACGTGACTCCCTTCGGAACCCATTTTTTATCGCCTTTCCTGATTATTTTACTATTTCCCGGTGAAATCCAAGAACGACGTCCCAATACGGGAGATTGAGATGGTCGTCGACGGAATTGTTTATATGGTTGGAGTCGTCGGAGCATTTTTAACGTGTGATGTGAGAGTTCGAAACTGCAGCACAACACGCACATGCACACAAAATTTTTCCAACTAGGAATTATTTCTATATTTTCTTTTCCCTTATATGATGTATTATTTTCTTTTTTTTTTAAGTATATATATATATATTATAAAGAAATACTCCTACCATCATCATAGCACCCATAAACCCGATTAAGTTCACTGATCATTTTCAGTCACGAGACGCCTCCAACTTTTAGTTGGACTGAATGCTCCTGATCTATGTGTTCGATTTCAAATTCATACAACAGCTTCAACAGGACTACACTTCTAATCAGGACTAATACTTCTAATCTATGTGTTCTACTTCAAATTCACGCTGACTATGATAATCAAAGTGTCGAAGTGGATTCGAATCCATAACCTACACCTGAATATTTCATCACTTGACAATTTTTTGTAAAATTTTTCATTCATCTTACTAGTTAAAAATCTTATTTAAAAAAACATTCCAAATTTCTTAAAATATTCATAACGTTGGATGATGATGACTCGGTACTCCACAATGTTGAAAAAAAGGAAAAATAAGCCTCTCTGAAAATTGCTCAGCTGAGAATCCACGAGACAAAAGACAACCTTAAACAACACGAACTGAAACCAATCTGATAAAATATTCAGCAGTTGCCAAATCCACGAGTAGATCATTCCCAGAGAGCAGTAAATGGAGATAATCATCACGGGCAAAAAAGGAAGACGTTCCCTGACTACGATACGATGAAGAAACCGACCCCATATCTCCACAGCTACAATGCCCGAAAGATAGAATTTACCTATCCAACTGATGCGAACGCCTCGGTTTTTTTCGGGTTTGGTTTACTTATTAACATTTGCAGCAGCAGCAGCAGCAGAAGAAGGAGCGTTCGGTTTTGCCTCGGGAAAAAGAGATGTAAACGCAAAGTACATCACGAGGGCGTAGAGAAGGAGGAGGACGACTTTGATCGGATATTCTTGGGCTTCGTACAGAAGAGGGAACAGAAAGTAGCATGCCACTGCATAAGACGGTCATGATATATTTGAGATGATAATATGAAGTCACACGAGTCAACTTTGCGATGATATGATAAATTTGAGATGAAGGTATATGCTTAATTAATTTCTTAATCGTATATATTTAGGGAGAGTGGCTTAGAGACACCTCAATTTTGAAGTGACAATTTTGGAAAAATAAGTTTCTAAATTAAGGAAATTTGAGAACAGCTAATGTTGGGAATCCAGCTTCAATTAGGAATTAACACGTGTGAGCCGCACTTAACAATTAAATTTGGGGAGAAATCCTAGGTGGCGTCAAAACATGCTGATCTCAACTGAATTTTTTTCCGGTGACACGTTGAATTTTCTCCAAATTAATTGTCACGTGTACTTCACGTGTGTTTCGATTTCCAGCGTGAGTTATCCTCAAATTGCTTCAATTTCGAAAGTTATTTTCGTAAAATTGATACTCTTTTATTTTTTAGGTGTCCTTAAAATGTCAGGAAAACATATATATATATATATATATATATATATATATATATATATACTTCATATGCACGTACCGATGGAGATAGAGAAGTAATGCTCTGCATCCTCCGGGCTCTCCAAGGGCGTAGCAGCGAGTGGAATCAAAAAATGAAGAGGCCTTCTCATGTACACGCCACCCGAAGAGAAACCCGCACGCGTAGGCATACCACACACACCGAAATACCATTCTCGGCTGTGGGTTTCTCCATGTTTTCACCAGACACGGATAAAGAGCCACGAGGACAGAAACGAGCGTAATCAGAGGAGTTATCTGCATTTAATTGAACCGTCATTTTTAATTTGATTTCAGCTAAAAATCCCGTTCATTTATTACACCATGAACAAAAAATCTGATAACGAAGAGTTTCTTACATTGGGCAATACAACAAAGGGTGAGGAATATCCCACAAGGCTAGCGGTGAACGAAGCTTTTGGTGGTTTAATGTGAAAACCCAGAATCTTGAGACAAAATGCCATAAATTTATCGAGCATTATAAAACTCAGAAATTTGGTGCCCAATAAGCATGCAAAGCCCTCGATAAAAAAGGAAATAGGCGGCGGAGGACTTGAAAAGATTTTAAATAAGTCCTCATTTGACCCGTACGTGAATAAGTTAAAGAAACATCATACAAAATTTTTAGTTATTACTACAAAAACTTATGGCACATATATCAATCCACCCATAAAACAAATGAAGTAGAATAGACCAAGCAATCGGGATCACATCGCTCCAGCAAATAATCCACAGCAAAACACACAATCCAAAAGCTACTAATGTTTGCTTACTCAGACTGAAACAAAAACCGATCACTCCAATCATCAGGAACTTGATTTAACAACTCTCATGTAAGTTTGTTGTAGGTCTCAAAACACCTAACTAACAAAAAGACTAGTGAATAATCAACGTAGTATGCGCTAAATACTTTGAGTGAGTGGGAATATATGTTTTGTTCTCTCTCAAGCACTGTAGCGAAGTGATTTCCAAAGATGATTCTTATTATTAAATGTGTATGGTTTTAGTATTTATACTCTTAATTAGGTATAACATACTTTGCCCCCTAAGAAAGTCCATTACATAAAACATATCACTAGCTAGACTCTACTAATGAAAGTATAATTGACGTACATAACAAAATATAAGACAAAGACTTATAAAATTACATTCGATACTATTTAGATCTAACCATCTCCCCCTTAGTCTCCAATCTTCAACTCGTGCGCTTTCGACTTTGTCTTGTCTTCCTTTGTTTTTCATTCTGGATGTAGAAGTACTTGCGTGATCCTAGAGTGACATCTTATTTCCTGATGTTGTCCGTAGGTCCAATCGGTCGTTGATCTTCTCTATAATAGTTTTAAGAATAGGTCCTTCTTCTACTTCAAGGTCCTTTGAGAAATTTCCCGAGTCCCAGCGAGGCTAGACGTGCTTGAAGCTTTTGTCTGATGATCTTCAAAGTATCATCCGAGAACTTGGAGATTTGGAAGACCACCATCACGTGCGTTCGCTTTTCCTTCAGGTGGTAATATGTGACCCCCAGCTCCGGGTGAGTAAAGAAGTGGTTCTCGGGATAGTCTTGCAGCTCCTTCACACATTATGTGACCCCCATCACCGCCATGTTGCTTTCCAAGGCAATCTAAAAGTCCTCGGCAGCATGGTAGTTGATCTGTCTAAGGGTGTACCGC
The DNA here is from genome assembly GCA_004919715.1 of Linderniella brevidens. Classification (NCBI taxonomy): domain Eukaryota; kingdom Viridiplantae; phylum Streptophyta; class Magnoliopsida; order Lamiales; family Linderniaceae; genus Linderniella; species Linderniella brevidens. Next base: position 9,013,912 of record SWDC01000151.1, on the reverse strand, counting down.
TTCAAAGCGTTGAACCCCACGCGATACTTCTGGTTCCTTAAGACAAACTTCCTGTACATACTGTACAAGTTGGTGACTTCGTCCGGAGGAAGGTATGGGAGTTCAGCCTCTAGAATCTGGTCCTTCAAGCCATCCGCTCTAACAACGACGAAGACGGGAGTGGGGTATCTATCGTAGGTGTACTCTACTTCTTCGAGGTCTGTAATGTGAGGTTTTGCCTTTTCTCTAGCCTTTAACTGCTCTGGAATTAGCCCCCTTCTGGTGGTCAACTGAGAGAGAATGAATAGGTGGCCAAAACCTCGGCTCGTATTCTTTTGTGTGAGACCTCTGATTGGTAGCTCGCTGTTAAGCTTGATCTTGTCAGGATTCCTCCTGATTCTGAGACAGTAATCTTCGAGGAAGGGAGTTGTGATCCTCTTGTTCCGGGGGTACGTCCGCCATAGGAGCTTTACCCTTATCTTGAAAGGCGTTCTCGACGATCATACGCACCTGTCCAAGGATATTTTCTTCGAGGATGGGGACAAGTGCATCGATGGCCTCTTTGAGCGTCTTTTTGACGGTCTGGGACAAGGTGACCTAGGTGACGAACGGCGGTAATAACCTACCAGAGCCACTTAGGCATTTAGTTGTCACAACGTCGGAGTAGAAAACCAACGCGTAGCGTGCACTTACTATGGCATGATTTCCAGTCATCGTGACATCGTTGTGGGGAGTGTCACTACGATTGTTGTAGCAGATCCACTTAGACATGTGGGGGTAATCACCTCACCGGAGCAACTTAGGCTTACCGTTGAAACCACGCTCGGAGAAGGGACGAGAAAATGGCATGTTACCGCTATTGTAGTCGATGTTGCACTGGTGGGACTTCCTTCCAATCCTAGAACTACATCCATACTGGATGCATCCATGAAAGTTCTCGCTAGGTCACTAAGACCTTGAGTGATAGGTGCATGTGTCCTAATTGGTGGGAAGATATAGGCAAACTGGGTACAAGACATATCGTGGACAAAAGAGAGGCGGTAAACCACATATTTCATTATCTCCTGCCTCCAAACGAGGCTATGATAGTATATGAAGGTCCCTTTGTGTTATTGTTGAAACCTATATTTGTATGGAGATAGAGAAGTGGACGGGTAAGGGTTATGATTGCGCCATTGGACTCGATGTGGCATCTTCTACTCAGAAGTAGAACAAATCGACTCCTGAACCTATGAGGCTCGTCCGTCTTGTAGTAGTTTTTGAGGCAACCATGGAGTGCACCGCCGAGGAAGCAGGTTGATCGTATGGTTGCTTCTGACGTCGCTTGCAGAGAGTGTCCAATTCTTCGAGTGGGAGACGCGTGTCATCCTCCAATTCAGTTGCTTCGGAGGACTCCACGGTTGGTGACCTCTCAGGACCCTCATGTTCACTCGGTAGTGCTCCGGGGTTGGACTCGACTGGGTTTGCCAGAGCCATGGGAGCAAAGAGGTTGTCTGCCAGTCGGTAGGAGGTGATGGTGGGGTCTGTCTTGTCCGCGTGATGCAAGAGAGCCTCCGAGATTAGCATCGGTGGGTATAGGGGCTCTCTTGAGTTTTCCTTCGCTTTGTGGAAGTATTTAAGGATTGACATCGGATAATTCTTCGGCCTTGTAGTCTCGAGATCTCAGGGTGGTCCAATAAGGAGTAGTTGATCAGAAGCGGGAGCCACCGAAGGTATGGAATGGCTTGAACCTTCTTGGGGTTGTCTCTGAGGTGTATTTGGTCCAAGAGATCGTTCCAGATGAGTTGAGCATAGTTAACATCTCGGCCGAATAATATGTTGTGAGATATACTGACGATGTTAACATTGCCTCTGTTTGGGTGACAAACACTTGTTCACGAGCCTAAAGAAGATTCTCCACAGGTGTGGGATTCTACCCAATTGGTAGTTGGAGACATGTTCAAGTCCGTTGCGTAACCGGCGCGTTTGAAATCTTTTAGGGGGCCGCATCGATTGGCAGGGGCTCGTAAGTTTGATGCATTGGCAGCTCCAGAACTCGTCGTAGAATTGTCTTGGTTAAGATCAGCATCGTGGTATTAAGTGTGTCCTTCAACTTTAAGGAGTTGGTTTTTTTGCCGTCCGTAGGGTGCCCCATAATTGTTGAAGGTAAACTTCTGGGACTTGGGCAGTTAAGGTGAAGGTAGACCATAACGGGTGTCTTTTGAGGATGGCGATGATCTCCTCCTTTCATTTGAATGTAGTGAGATTCAGGTCGAAATTGTTTTCCTTTATTTGGAGCCTATGCTCTTGTGGGTAGATCGAGGTTGATGATGCCACTAATTCTGAAATATGGACAAAAGAGAAATTGATTAGTCAATGATCGAAGTCAAATGTCCTATTTTTGTGTTTTGATAGTGAGGTGGGACTTAGTGATTTGAGATTTATTCAAAGAAAGGCGTTATCTATGTTCCGCGCGTTTGTGTGTTGCTTGCAGTCTTCGAGATTTTTAGTTGTGTGATAATTTGATTTTCAAAGTTATTGAAATGATGATATTATGCTAAGGATCGTTTTTTGAAAGTAGATAGGTTTGAAATAATTTCTAAGGATGATATCGCAAATCGAATTTGGAAACAACTTTTCGTATTGTAAGAATTTTCTAGGTGTTGTTCTCGAAAATATGGTTTGCGAAAGTTGGTAGAGTGCAAAAATTTTCTAAGGCGAATGTCGAAAATAAGGTTTTGAAAGGTATTAGCATGTGAAAATGATCCAAGTGTATATTGCGAAAATTGAGTTTTCGTGGTTTGATAAGTTAGAAAAAATTTCTTTGTTGTTGCGAAAACAGGAAAATTTCATACTGTTTTGCAGAAATGCGCGATTTTCGAAAGTGTGTTAAGTTAGAAATTTTTATAACTATCGTTGCGCAAAAATCGTGTTTTCGGAATTGTGGAGTCCGAAAATTTTCTAATTTGGATAGTGCGAAAATCGTTTCGTAATCGTGGAGTTCGAAAGATTTCTCAGTGGACTAGTGCGAAAATAGGGGATTTTCGCAGTGAGTTACGAAAATCGGGGATTTTTACACATGTATGCGAAAAGTGGGATTTTCGCAATGAGTTACGAAAATCGGGGAATTTCGCAACTGTGTAGGAAAACTGGGATTTTCGCAGTGTTAAGCGAAAATCGAGATTTTCGCCTTGGGAAAATCGGGGTTTTCACAGTGACCCGTGAAAATCCAGATTTTCGCAGTGACTTGCAAAAATAGGGATTTTCGCAATCTCGTGTGAAAATTGGTGATTTTTGCAACTGCGATTGTCGAAAACACCAGACCTAACTCTTTGTGAAAATCAAATCTCAACACTAAGTTTTGAAATTCCTCAAAAAAGTAACGTTGATTAACCAAAAACCGAAGCGTAATAACGCGATTAGACATCAAATTATAACCTTAAATCGGAAATTTAGTTGGGCGAATTTTGAGACAGCTGTGGGTTCTGAAAATCGAATTTGATAACAAGAACGGATGAGATCCGGCTCTCTTTTGTGTATTATCAGTGTGAAATCATCTAAATCATAAATATTTCGTGTGAAACTACCTTTAATTTGCCGAAAATCTGAGGTATTTTTGAAAAACGGCAAGAGTTTCGACGTTTTTGGGATTTTTGCAAGCTATTTTTTGTAAGCTATTTTTCGCAGCTCTTTTTTGCAACGACTGATTTTCGGAGGTGATGTATTTTCGGTACTTTTTTCAATAAAAGGCTGCGAAAATCTCATTTTTGCATAAATATCCTTGTGCGAAAATTTTCTAAGTGTTTTTAAGGATTGAGTAGATCCTTTTTAAAAATATTATTATAAAATGAAAATATTATTTAAATTTATAATAAGTACTTATATTATTATTATATATATAAAAGAAGATAATAAATGAAAATATTTATATTATAGTAATATCTGGACTCCTTAAAAATTCAATAAGTGCTCCCCTCGAAGCTTATAAAGGTAGCTCCCCCTCAATTAAATAATTATTACTCCCCCTCAATTTTCTATAAGTTAGTCCCCCTCAATATAAAAGGTCTGCGAGGCACAATAGATCAATAGTCAAGGTTCAATATGCCTAACTTAGAAACAAGAAAATGGAAGCGTTTTTCATCCAAAGCCTTGGTAAATAAGTCGGCTAGTTGTAACTCGGTACAATGAAGTACATACCTTTTGTGCCTTTCTCCACGTGATCTTTTATAAAGTGATACCTAAGGTCTCTGTGCTTGGTGCGTGAATGGTGTACATGATTGCATGTGAAAGCTATTGCACTCTTAGAGTCACTATAAATAGGAATGTTATTATGATCAAAACCATAATCCCATAGCTGCGTACGCATCCACGAGATTTGAGAGTAGCAGCTAGCGGTGACGACGTACTCCGCCTCGGCAGCAGAGGTTGACACGTAATTTTGTTTCTTGTATGACAAACTTACTAGTTTGTCACCCACGAGTTGCGCTCCACCGGGGGTGCTTTTCCTGTCCATTTTTCACCCTACATAGTCCGCGTCACTATAACCAATTAAGTTGAAGCAAGAGTTCTTAGGGTACCACAGTCCGAAATTTGGTGTCCCTTTAAGATAATTCATGATCATCTTCACGACAAGCATGTGAGGTCATTGGATTTGCTTTAAAGCGCGCACACATGCACGTCGAGAACATGATGTTAGGCCTACTAGGGTGAGGTAGAGGAGTGAGCCAATGATTCCACGATACATGGTTGGGTTGACTGGTTTCTCGGAGGGATCCGAGTCAAGGTGGCACATTGTAGATATCGTCGTGCTCTTTGTTTTGCAATTTTCCATGTCATACTTTTTCAAGATGTCATGGTATTTGGATTGGCTTATGAAGATTTCATCTAAGAGTTTGACTTGTAATCCGAGAAAGAAATTAAGCTCTCTCATCATGCTCATCTCGATCTTAGTCTTCATAAGGTATCCGAATTGTTCACACAGTCTTAGATTTGTAGACTCAAAGATAATATCGTAGACATAGACTTCAACAAGGAGAATATCAGAGCTAGTTTCGTCGGATGAAGAGAGTGGTGTCGATCTTCCCTTTTGTGAAGCCTAACTTGACCAAAAATTCATATAGGACATCGTATCAAGCTCGGGGAGCTTGTTTTAGTCCGTAGAGTACCTTGTCTAGGTAGTAGACATAGTTAGGGTGAGTTTTACTCACAAACACTTCGGGTTGAGCCATGTATACTTCTTCTTTCAAGACTCTGTTTAGGAAGGCCGTCTTGACATCCATTTGATACAATGTGAAGGTTTGTGGGCAACGTAGGCAAGGAATAGTCTAATAGCTTTGATTCAGGCGACAAGAGCAAATATCTCGTCGTAGTCGATCCATTCCTACTGGTTGTAACATTAAGCCACTAATCGAGCCTTATGTTTCTGATGATAACACCCTCTTCATCCTCTTTGAAGACCCATTTGGTACCAATAATGGTCTTCCCTTGGGCTCTCGGGACTAGTCTCCAAACCTTCAGTCGTTCGAATTGATGAATTTTCTGTTGCATTGCCGTTATCCAATCGGGATCGGCTAATGCATCTGCTACTTTTCTTGGTTCATTCTGACTCAGAAAGCACGTGAATAGACCTTCATGGGCCGTTGATGAGCATGTGATTATGGCATGGTTCGAATCTCCGATGATCTGATTTGTGGGATGACCTCGAGTTCACTTTCTTTCATGCGTTAGATGTTGTACGCCATTGTCGTCATTTTGTGCATCAAAGAACTCTATTCCACTTGTAGTGGAGATCTATGTAGGGGTGTTTACTTTAGTTTCGTCATGTTCTTCGTTTTCTCCATTCCCGCTGGATACTTCGTTTTCTTCTTCATCAATGACTTGAGTTTCTTGAGGTTTAGGTGCTTCATCAGCCACGATTTGTTGTTATACTTGTGGTATCGATATGTCACTGTCGTGAATGGTTTGTGGAGGCACTAACTGACGGTGAGGATTTAAGTAGAAGTGCTCAAATAGAGTGTCCATATCCTTGTCTTTTTCTGTCTCTGGTGTGGATGTCCCTTCCACGGGTGTAGAACTGTGTTGATCTTTTGTCAACACTCTAATAAGTCTGGGTTCTGGACTGATGTGTATAGAAGCCATAGTTAGTATTTCGTCGAACATGCCATTGGAGCTTTCAATGATTGTCCTCCGTTGCTTCAGGTAGACTCGATACGCTTTGGATTTCGTTGAATATCCTATAAATACGGCTTTGAATGATTTAGCATCGAATTTTCCTCGATATTTTCTATTGTTTGCAACAAAACACTTGCATCCGAAGACTCGAAGGAAGCCTATATTTGGGATTCGTTGGTTGATGGGTTCGTATAGAGTCTTTCCAAAGCGTTTGTGAATGCTAGTCCTATTTTGGGTGAACCAGGCTGTGTTGACGGCTTCTGGCCAAAGGAAGTGGGGAAGGCTCGAGTGGATTAACATCGTATGAGTGGCTTCCACTAGAGTTCTGTTCCTTCGCTCCACTACTCCGTTTTGTTGTAGAGTCTTAGCAACAGAGAATTGTTTGGAGATCCTAGTTGTTGGTAAAAGTTGCTGAGTAGATTGTTCTTGAACTCAGTGTCATTGTCCGTGCGAATAACTCGGATAATGCACCCCAACAGATTTTGAGTCTGCTTCACAAAGGCAATGATAAAATTAAGAGCCTCGGCCTTCGTTCGCATAAATCTTGTCCACGTGTAGCGAGGTAAATTGTCCTCAATTACAAGGACATATTGCGTCAGTTGATGCTCTCAACTCTCATCGGACCACAAAGATCCATGTGTAGTAGCTCGAGTGGTCGAGAGGTCGATGCGACTTGTTTTGATTTGTGGGACACTCGCTTCATCTTCCCCACTTCACAAGTTGTGCATAGGTGCTCCTTGTGATACTTCAACGCTGGTAGTCCTGAAACTATTTTTTCTGAGTGAAATTTGTTCAACGTCTTGAAGTTGAGGTGGGACAAAAGCCTTTGACAACATGCAAATTTTCGTTGAAGGTCGAACAATCTTAAGGTTGATGGTGTAGAGATTGGACTCCCTTAATCCAGTGAGAAGCTCTTTTCCATTCTCGTCATTAACATTGCATCCTTCAGCATGGAAGTTGACCTTAAGTCTTCTATCGCATAATTGTCTAAAAAGCTTAAGAGATTGTGGCTGAGACCGTCAACGAACGAGACATCCTTGATTGTGAGGCTGTCATGGATGAGATCCCCATATCCTAGAATTGGGCCAGAGTGATAGTTCTCGAAACTCACTTTTCCACTGAATCTTTCGGTGTAGTTGCTCAACAGCTCTTTTCTTCCAATCATGTATGTGGAGCAACCAGAATCAAGATACCACACGTGATTGATCTGCAAAACAGACTAAGGAGATTTATGTACCACGTTAAGGCGGGTCCTCCCTTATTTGCAGAAGGTGATTTGCATGCAAATCGTTTTAATTCCTAATGGATATAAGAGCTTCGTGTTTGATGCAAATTCTTATTTTGTCACCCATATTTGTCTAGTTTCTAAAACGTTAGTCTTGGCCTTAGTTTTAGTGTGCTATGACTCTTTTGACGGACATTCCTCCTTTTTGTCAAGTTTAGAACTTGATTTCTTAGGAGTAGATATTCCCTTTTTGTCCTTTTTTAAGAGTTGCATCAATCTTTCGAAAATAAAAAAGACAAAAAGGAGTTAAAATGCTTAGAAGTCTTTACATTCCCACATTTCGATAATAAAAAAGAGAAAATAACAATACGGTGTGAAATACACGAAGAAGTCTTTCTAAATGAATCCGAATTAGATTTAAAGAAGGAAGCGAAAGACAAGGGTAGCGTCTTCTTTTTAGAAAAGAGATCAGCATCATCTTTTTGAGTCCCTGAGGCTTTTCTCTCCCCTTTCCTACTTAGGTTCTTTCATGTGGGTACATCTAAAGATGAATTAGTCGTGTTATTCACGAGATACAACCTTTGTTTCTGACCTTCTAGTTAGAATGAGGGGTGTCTTTATGGATTTGACTAGTGGCACAGATTTTGACGTTGAAGCTTCATTTGTGTTGTGGACCTTTTCAAGAGACAAAATTCTACTTAGTATTTTCTCCTTTTCGGTCTGATAGTCCTTACGTTCTAACTCCCGAGTTGCGCGCAAATCCATTAATTCTTGGATTATCGCTGGAATGTATGCACTAGAAGTGCTCCTTTTCTCTTTGTCAGACGATTCATCATCAACAAGAGTGACTTCGATGGAGGGTGTGCAAATTGGTACATGGTCAGTGGACAGAGGAATTTCTCTTGTATTGTAACTACCATTAAATTCTCTTGTCAAACGGGATTTCAGCACTTACTTTTGCATCTCGTTTTTTTTCTTGAGAGCATCAATTTCGGACGCTCTGGTGGAAGTCAATAGTTGAGGCATATTTAGCCATGATATCTGATGTCAGAAAGTGATAAGAGTGTCTTCTTATGGACCTCACGGGATTCCGTGTATCCCGAGCATTTACGTGGATTGTAAAATCTCGTGTCTTTTGGCTTATTTAAGAAGATAGTCTGATCCGTGTGTCCTATTTTTGTAAGAATATCCTATAGACTTTTAATCATAGAGTATAATTGCTTACGTTCCTCATTCATGAGATTGTACTCGCTTGTTTTGGTCATCGGCTCAGATTCAAAAGTTTTAAAGCTAGCGGTGAGCTCGCGAACTTGTGCTTTGAGCTTTTTTATTTGACATCACGACTTAAAACTCTCTCTTATGCAGCTTCTAGCTGACAATTGAGAGTGCATTTTTCTCTTAACTTTCTAAGCAGGTTTTGGTTGTTATGTTCTAGCCTAGTTTTCAAGTCATCTATAGTCCTTTTGTGATCTATAGAGACGCTTTTTGCTTGCTCAAAGGCATTGATTCTTGAAGTCAAAACATTAACTTCAGCCTCGGATTTAGCTAAACTAGCTTCTAATGCGGTGGCCTTTTCTTGGGCATTAGCTAAAATGATCTCATTATTAGCTACGCTACTTTGTAGTGACTTCACGCATTTTCGTTATTTACGGAATGTTTTATACTTCAGTTTGAGTTCTAGAAAGGCGTTAAGGTCAATAGATTCTACCTCCTTCCCAGATGGCGATCCTTCCTCCTCCCAGTCCGAGACATCGGGTCCCTGCAGTCAGCTTGTGACTCCTCTCCCTCAACAAAAGCCATTAGTGCGACGTTCTCGAGCTCACTGTCTGAGGTGTCTTCAAGACAGTGGTCATGCTCGACCATTAGAGCCACACTGGACTTCTTCTGATTGATTTGTTGGAGCTTTCGGTTGTAATACTCCTCATCCTTCTTCCTTATGAGATAACACTCAATTGCCTAGTACCCTATCTTGCCACAGTTGTAACACTTTTGGGGTTCAGTGACACTCTTGGGTTTTGCAGAGTGAGGAACTTTTGGAGGTTCACGGGAGCTCGATAATGTCCTTTGTTGTTGGCAGATGAAGATGACTTCTATTGGAAGAATTTCTTTTTTATTAGCTTCGTCATATGTGCCATCTGCTTCTCAAAGTCGCAAATTCAGTCGACCAACTGAATTTAACCCCGGAACAAAACCTAGCATTAGAAACAACCACATATCCTATATCATCTCGACATCGGAGTCGGATCCGGAGCTGTCTTCGTCTGAGGAGCTAGGGAGCTTCACCAACTTCTCTTTGTAGGATTTTGTGCTCCTCTTATTTTTTATTGGTTACTAAGGCGAGTGGGTCCGCCACTTCCATCCTTTATAAGATGCTCTCGATCTCACTAATGTCATCGGCGTGTTTGAGAGGCTTTTAAAGTCAATATGGACATCGATTACATCGATATCCTTATTCTGCGTGATCAGGGTGGCAATTCTCTTCCATTCGGGCAGTAGGGAATTGAGGATTTTGATATTCAATTCCAAGTTTGATCTATAGAGGTATTTGGTGTACTTAGATAATGAATATTCGACATTTGTCTACGAGCTCTTCCCCAGGCCTTGCCTTGAATGCATTATATGCATCGAGCGCGCTTGCCATCTTTGCTTAGACTCCAAATTTCGTTACTTGCTTCATCTTATAGATTTCATCCCACATCTCTTTTGTGGTTGTGATAGCATCAAATTGAACTTAAATGTCGTTCAGGATGGCTTGGAGCAGATAAGTCTTGGCAAGGAGGTCTGTTAGGAATTATTTGTAGTGTCCTTAGTTAGTATTTGAGTTTTGGGTCAATATTAGTTAATTTATTGTATTTGGGGTCAAATTGTAAATATTTTATTGTTTGAGTCCCAAGCCTTAATATACCAACTCATGTGGTATATAAGGCATCCCATTAACCCTAATTAGGGACGGTCAAAGTATTTTTCTTAAAAGTAAGTTCTTAATTTCGGCACACACACACAAACACACACTGAAGGTGTTTTAAGAACTTTATCATTTTTAAGCCTTTGATCCTCTCTTGAGTGCGTAATCGGACTAACAAGTGGTATCAGAGCAAGACACGGATCGATCTGTGCAAATCTATACCAATTTCGTTTGATTTCGTCAAGATCGAAAGAGTTTACTAAGCAAATTTTATTTTCGATTTTTTTCAAGTATTTTGGGTTAGATCTTGCTGTTATTGATGTTTTTAAACCTTTAAATGCTTGATTATCAGTCTTGGCTTGCTTAGGAACTCGTTAGATTAATTTTCGTCAAGTTTGAGAAATTTCTGGGGAGAAATCGATTGAAATTGGTGTGTTTTAAAGTTGCTGGAAAAATTTCGGGCGTTTCTCTGTTTATTCGCTCGAAGTTCGTTCTTGAACCCGAAAATTAACTCATATTGCCGAATTTCAATTGAAATTCGCCGAAATTGAGAAAATTTTCGATCAGAAAATTGACCGAATTTGAGTAAGCTAAGTTTATTCGCCGAATTTGCTTTCTACTGTTTAAAATTAACGGCGAATTTGGTCGAATTTTAAAATTAAGATTGCCCGAATTTCAACTTAAAATTTTCGGCGAAGTTTTGATTTAAGTCACCCGAATTTCTTAATTCTCGGCGAACTTTTATCAGAAAGTCACCCGAATTTTGATTTTTTTAATTCTCGACTGAATTTAGTTTACCCGAATTTTGAAAGTAATTTTCGATAAAATTTTTCCTACCTTAATTTAATCCTGAACTTCGGCGAACTTATTTTTTGTCACCCGAATTTTGATTTCCTTTGATTTCAAAATTCTCGACAAAGTCTTTTCATCCGAATTTCAGAATTCAAATTTCGGCAACAACTCTACAAGTGCCCGAATTTTATTCTTTAAAATTAAAATAAAAAGTCGAACACTTAAACACAATTTCTTTCCACCAAAATTTACTCAAACTTAACGTTATTCTTAGACGTTATTTTTCGAAACTGACCATTGAGGATTGCAGATCACGACCGTGAACGATCATTAAAAAGCACTCAACTACATCCATGGATTTCATAGCAATCGGAAGCGATAACAGACCCCCAATTCTAACAATGAAAAGGGGGGAGTTCACAGCATGGAGAAATCGATTTGTAAATTTCGTTAGCTCCAAGGACATAGGAAACGAAATCCTAGAGTCCCTCTCGGAAGGACCCATAACATATTGGGTTAATATAGAGGGTGATTCCACAACAAATCCTCCCACCTTACCATCCATTCAGAAAAAATCTCCCACATGCTACACAATGGAAGAAAAGAACAGGGTCAAGGCAGATCGACTTGCACTCAACTATCTCATCCAGGGTATTCACAACGATATCTACATGCAAGTAGATAGCCTCACCACTGCTAAGGAAATGTGGGACGAGATCCATAAGCTGATGCAAGGGACGGAAATGGGAATCAAAGCACGTAAGGCAAACACCCTCGCGGCCTACGATACCTTCAAAGCAAAGCAAGGGGAGGACATAGAGGACACGTATAGACGGTTTATGACTCAAGTCAACGAGATGCGAAAGGTGAACGTTCATCGCTCCAATATGGAATTGAACGTGAGATTCCTTAACTCACTGCAGCCAGAGTGGAGGAAAATAGCCACTCAAATCAGGCAGAACAAAGACCTTGATGAAATCGACATCCACTGCGTTTTCGAGAGCCTCTCTCAACATGCAGACTACGTACATCAAAAATCTGCGGAATCAAAAGGAAAATCAGCAGCAGATCCTCTAGCCTTAGTAACTGATAATAGAGCTAAGAAACCTTCCCGCGCCACAAAGGATAAGGCCGTAAAACTTGAAATCTCATCTGAGGAAGACAACTCAGACTCTTCATCGGATTCCGATCTAAAGGAATTCGAGAAACAAATGGCCCTCATCACTAAGATGATGGGCAGAAAATTCTTTAAGAAGTCTTCCTCCTCTTCCAACAAACAACGAGTTTCATCTTCTCATCAACCTCAACAAACTCCGCATCGGCCCGAACAAAAATCCCTACCTGAGCCTCCAAAATGCTATAATTGTGGGAAGGCAGGACATTGGGCCAGGGACTGTTTCCTTCCCAAGAAGAAGAACGAAGACTACTACGCCAAAAAGCTCAAACTGTCCAAAATGAAGAAAGCTGGCGTAGCCCTGCTGGCGGAGCAAGCTGAATGGTACGATGACACTTCTGAGGATGAACCCGAGAACATGGCTCTAATGGCGTTTGTGGAAGAAGAAGCTGGTGATGCAGAAGGAGCCGAGACGGAGAGCAATGACGAAACTGAATCATCCGAGGACATTGAGGTAGAAAATATAGACTTCTACAGACATAAAATTAAGAATAAGAACAGCTTCCGAAAGGAACGCTCAAGTAGGAAGTCTACATATAAAGATATGGCCACGAATGACATCATCTTGGCCAAAACACAAAATTTGGTCATTGAGCTAGAAAATAAACTAGCTACTTCAGAAAAATCACTAGAATTAGCTGAAGCTAATCTAGTAAAATCTGAAGAAAAAGTAGTTTCCCTGACATCAAAACTGACCGTGCTTGAGCATATCCAGAATTCTCCATTAGAACACTTGAAAAAACTAGAAGCTCTGGAAAAGAAAAACGCAACAAATTATCAATCTGTGCTCAAACACTTAGGTGAAAAAGCAACTCTCAGATGTCATTTAGAAAATGCATCTGAGAAAATCTCGAAGCTTGAATCCGAGACTAATATGCTGAATGCAAATATTAGTCAATTAACCACTAGCCTGCGAATTAGTGAAGAAGAGCGTATTGGTAAAACAGATCAATACAATCTTCTAATGGAGGAACGTAAGAAGCTTTACTCCAAAATCAAAAGTCTGGAGGACCTCCTTACGAAAAGGGGACAAACCGACAAAACGATTTTCTTGAATCAGCCTAAGGACACGAGATTTTACAATCCACGTGAGGGCTTAGGCTTTAAGCCAAACCAACAAACCACTGATAAACGGCCGCTTGCTCTTTACAATGCTGCATACCTAGGACTAGGAATACCTAGCTTGTTAGCCTTTCTCAGATCATCTGAAGAAGAAGATAACCTAGAACAGGAAAAGCGCAAGACCAAAAGCAAGGCCGAAATATCCTTGGATTACAAGGAAATCAACGATAGTTATGGAACTAGGGAAATTCCTCTTTCAAATGACTATCTACAAATGTTTCCCCATCCTCCCTCTGAATCTGATCAGCCCATGACAGAAATATCTAGCTCAAAGAACTCAGATCTTTGCAGAATTTACATTCCCCAAAAGATCAAGAATATTCAATCCACGATAGAGCTCGAACGGAAAATATTTCAAGCTGAAAAGGAGAAACTCCTTGAGAGAATTTCCTCACTTGAAAATCAATCATATGCTGATCTCGCTAAATCTTCTAAGTCGGAGTCTGTTATTATAACACCAATAGATTCCTCATCCATGAAGAATAGGCTAAATAAGAAGATTATCATTCAAGCAACAGCTAACATCCCTTCACCATCTATGACAGATCTGAGACGGACAGAGACTGCTGGGAAGAAAAATTCAGGAACGCAAGAGAAGGATGCCAAAATCTTTGATAAAAAGACGAAGCAAAATTTGACTAGTGTTTCTGATTTAAAATTATTTCCAAAAACATTTAGAAATCTTTCTTCATGTAGTTCGAACAATGCTTCCGCTTATTCCCGTATTTCTTCCAAAACCAGTTCTGTTAAGACTGTCAGTGATTATATTACCTACGATAGGTGTATAGCTATGAATGCTAAATTTATACGTCGTAGAAATATGATTTCAGGAACACACACGAAAACGGTTCTACCATCCAAAACGTCCAACCTAAAAGTTGACGAAAAGGTAGCTAGAACATTCAGAAGGCCAACTCTCACTGAAACAAAAACTAAAGCTCAAGCTTTAGAGAAAAAGGCCAAAAACGTGACCAAAACAGATCCAAAAATATCTGAGCAATCGAAAACCCGAGCTGAAGCTAAGGGAAAAGATTGCAAACAAATCTGGGTAGTTAAAACAGTGCTTGCTGCATGCACAAAGCTCTGTTTTCCATTAGGGGTAACAAAAATTTGGGTACCGAAAAACTCAGGAAAGATACAAGCCAACCCGGTACACAATTCACCCAATCTTGCATGCACCTCAACCTCTGCAAATGATAGAAGACCCGTAATAAACGGGATCTCTAACACTGCTTAATCTTATCTTGCAGATAAGTCATGTGTGGTACTTAGACTCGGGTTGCTCCACACACATGACCGGAAGAAAAGAACTGCTGAGCAACTACACAGAGAGATTTGGTGGAAATGTGCGATTCGGGAACAACCACTCAGCTCCCATCCTGGGTCACGGTGATATCATACATCAAAATCTCTTAATTAAGGATGTTTCATATGTTGATGGCTTAAGCCACAATCTTTTCAGTATAGGACAGTTCTGTGATCGTGGACTCACGGTCAACTTCCATACTGAAGGATGTAGTGTAAATGGTGGTAACGGTAAACCATTACTCACTGGAACTAGAAAATCCAATCTTTACACCATCAATCTTAGAACCGTTCATCAATCCCGAGCCATTTGCCTGTTGAGTAAAGCATCTCTTCAACAGAACAATTTATGGCATCAACGATTATCTCACCTAAATTTCAAGACTCTAAGTCAACTTCAAAGAGATAATCTTGTACAGGGATTGCCTGCCTTGAAATATCACAAAGAGCATCTCTGCTCAGCATGTGAGTTAGGAAAAATGCGAAAAGCATCCCACAAATCAAAACAAACTGCCTCAACCTCACGACCACTCGAGATTCTTCATATGGACCTCTGTGGACCAATGAGAATTGAGAGCATAAATGGACGACGTTACGTACTAGTAATAGTGGATGACTTTTCTAGGTTCACCTGGACCAAATTTTTAAGAACAAAGGCAGAAACTCCTGACTTCATAATTGCTTTTGTGAAAAAGACACAGAATTTGTCGGGCTTACAAATTCGTATAATTCGCTCAGATAATGGGACTGAATTTAAAAATCAGTTACTGAGCGAATTCTACCAATCCCTAGGGATCTCCCAACACTTCTCTGCTCCTAAAACTCCTCAACAAAACGGAGTCGTAGAAAGGAGGAATAGGACCCTAGTTGAAGCTGCTAGGACTATGCTTATTCACTCTAAACTTCCTCACTTTCTATGGGCTGAAGCAGTCAGTACTGCCTGCTTCACCCAAAATAGGACAATAATTCACAAACGCTTTGGAAAGACTCCATATGAAATATTGAATGGAAGAATCCCCAATATAGGATTTCTTCGCGTTTTCGGATGCATTTGCTACGTAGCAAATGACAGGGAAAACCGAGGAAAATTTGATGCTAAGGCATTAGAGGCAACTTTCATTGGGTATTCTCTAGAATCTAAAGCATATCGAGTCTACCTTAAGAAGCGGAGAACGGTCATGGAAAGCTCCAATGTGACCTTCAATGAAACACCCTTAATGGCTTCTGAACAAATCAGTCCAGAACCCGGACTTATTAGAGTGTTGACTGATGATCAACACATTCCCACACCTGTGGAAGAGACATCAGCCTCAAATTCCTCAAAAGACATGGAATTAAGTATCCTTTTGAGAAAATTTACTCTAACCCATGTCAACAATTAGTCTCACGACAATCCATCCAAGATGGTGACACAAGCAGTCCACATATGGTAGAACCAATAGTGAACTGTGAAACTTCACAAGAACCAGAATTAGATGTCACCAATGATTTAGGAATCGAAGTGTCTGTTGAAAACGACTCTTCCGAAGAGACCTTAGAAAATGAGACAAACCCTCCCGTTGAGGTCTCCATTTCTACGGAAAATGAAATCGCGTCCACAATAAACGAGACAACCTCTCAACCACTTCCTCATGAAAGAAAGTGGACACGTGCTCATCCCGTAGAACAAATTATTGGAGACCCTCTCCAAGGAATAAGCACTAGATCCTCAACTACTCACGAAGGACTATTTACCTGCTTTTTGAGCCAAATAGAACCTAAAAGAGCCAAACAAGCATTGGAAGATCCTGATTGGATTATTGCAATGCAAGAAGAGATAAATCAGTTCGATAGATTACAGGTCTGGAGACTAATCCCGAAACCCCTTGGCAAAACCATTATTGGTACCAAATGGGTTTTCAAGAATAAGAAGGATGAAAATGGGATAGTAATAAGAAACAAAGCTCGACTCGTAGCTAAGGGGTATAATCAACAAGAAGGAATTGATTACGATGAAACCTTCGCCCCCGTAGCTCGACTCGAAGCCATTAGGTTATTCCTTGCTTATGCTGCCCATAAAAACTTCACCGTATTCCAAATGGATGTCAAGACTGCGTTTCTTAACGGAGTCTTGAAAGAAGAAGTTTATGTGGAACAGCCCGAAGGATTCGTGAGCTCAACCACCCTGACTATGTCTACAAGCTAGATAAAGCCTTATACGGACTCAAACAAGCCCCTCGAGCTTGGTATGATGTTCTTTCTGACTTTTTGGTCAAGTCAGGCTTCGAAAAAGGAAAAATTGACACAACCCTTTTCATCCAACGCACACGTAAAGATATTCTCTTAGTCCAAATCTATGTAGATGATATTATTTTCGGATCTACTAATTTAAAGCTGTGTGACCAATTTGGAGAACTTATGAAAACTAAGTTCGAAATGAGCATGATGGGTGAACTCAACTTTTTCTTGGGTTTACAAGTCAAGCAACTTTCGGAGCAATTTTCATAAGTCAAACCAAATATATCCATGACATCTTGAAAAAGTTTGACATGGAAAATTGTACTACAAAAAGTACCCCTATGTCCCCCTCATGCCAACTTGACTCGGATCCTCTTGGGAAACCAGTCAATCCAACCCTTTATAGAGGAATTATAGGTTCATTACTTTACTTGACAGCTAGTAGACCGGATATCATGTTCTCGACATGTCTATGTGCCCGATTCCAAGCTAATCCCAAAGAATCGCACCTCATAGCCGTGAAGAGAATCATGAAATATCTCAAAGGAACACCTAATCTCGGACTTTGGTATCCCAAAGGTTCCGGGTATAATCTCGTCGGATATTCTGATGCCGACTATGCAGGGTGCAAGATGGACAGAAAAAGCACCTCGGGTGGAGCACAATTTCTGGGAGACAAACTAATTAGTTGGTCATCTAAGAAACAAAATTGTGTCTCTACCTCAACTGCTGAAGCAGAATATGTAGCTGCAGCAAGCTGTTGCTCTCAAATCTTGTGGATGCGTACGCAACTACGAGATTATGGGTTCGATCTTAATCATATACCCATATATAGTGACTCAAAGAGCGCAATTGCTATCACATGTAACCCTGTCCATCACTCTCGCACTAAACACATAGATCTTCGTTATCACTTTATAAAAGATCATGTTGAAAAGGGCACTATCGATATGTATTTTGTAAGTACAGAACTTCAACTTGCAGATTTATTTACAAAGGCTCTGGATGAAAAACGATTCCATTTCCTAGTTTCTAAGTTGGGCATGTTGAATTTTCAACACTGACCTATAGTGCCTCATGACCTTTTATTTAGTAGACAAATTAATTCTACATGCAAATTTTAAAAGGGTAGTTTTTATTTCATTTTCATTAAGGGGGAGTTTATATTTCATTTTCATTAAGGGGGAGTTCATATTTCATATTTATTAAGGGGGAGCATATTTCATTTTTATTAAAGGGGAGCTTATTTTTATTACGGGGGAGTATATATCATTTTATTGAGGGGGAGCTCTTTGACATAATATAAAATTTCGGAAGTCCAATTTTGGACTAACAGTGAAGAAATTCGGCCAATTTCAATTCACTCGCCGAATTTCAAATTCGGGGTCACTTTTGGTCAATACTAATTTCGATCGCCGAATTTCATATAATTTTCACTTAATCAGAACGAATTTCGGCGAAACTCAATTTTAACATGCCGAATTTCATTCACCCGAACTTTTGCACAGTAACCCCTATTAATCTCACTACTCGCCCGAATTTCATTATTTACCCTAAATTTACAAGTTAACGCCCGAATTTCAGAAAATTTACTCTCGAATTTAAATTCGCGCAAACACAACATCTTCAAATCAAATCTCTTCAACTTCGATTTTACTACAGAAGGTAATGGCGACCCCGAATCTGCAATTTATTTGCCAAAATTTCATCCAAATCACGATGGAATCGACCTATTTTAATTTTTAGGTTTCGGACGAAATTCGGGTAAAATTTAAATTTTCATCCGAATTTCTGCTTTTCAATCCAAAATTCGGCGAATTTCTACTGTTCACTCGAAATTCGGCGAATTTCTACTGTACCCCGACTCCTCACAGTCGAATTCCATCGCCCGAATTTGTCAATTTCGGCAAATTCAATTTTAAAGACAAGCACCCGAATTTGATGAATGATGATAAAAATTCGATTTAATTTTCACTTACCCGAACTTCATTACAATTCGGCAAACAAAAATTTCAAATCCTCATAACCCGAACTTCATCAAATTCGGCGAACAAAACTTTTCAAATCCAAATTCGGCCAAATCAAAGTTCGAGTTTTAAACTTCTCAATGTACTCTTAGCCGAATTTGTGAACTTCGCCGCTTGTATTTCAAAAGTATAATCTTATTTACTTAAGCAAATTTCGGGCACTTTCATATAAAATTTTTCAAGTCCGAAATTTTTTCTAAGTAACATTTTTATCTACTCTGCCTAGTCTAACGATTTTCTGTGTTTTCTTCTTAGCAGATTACATAAACATGTTGAGACCAATTGACGAAGTCTTTCCTCAAAGTCAATGGGCCACTAAACTACCCAACAACCCGGCCATTGACTTTGACAACATCACGGTCCCCGCACCGATAATACTCGAAATCCTTCGTCACCATCCTCTACACACCGCCCTCACCATTACGGAATCGGCCCCAGAAGTATACGCACAACAGCTATGGGCCAACCTACAACCATCAACTTCAAAAACCCCTCCAACCTCACTTACCTCACAAATAGACCAAACACCCATAATCCTCACCCCATCCATACTACGCCGTATCTTAAACCTACCTCACAGCCTAATATATAACCCACCACCCACGGAGGAAGAATTGAAAACCGACTTCCTCCTAATGGGATATCGCCCAGACATCCATAAATCCCTACACCTACCCGATTTCTGCGCCAAGGACATTCCACAACCTTGGCGCACACTCTTTCTCATAATAAACAAATGCCTATCACCCAAGCACTCAGGCCCAGATCGCTGTAACCGCAACATTATGATCATCTTCCACGGTGTCATCTTTAATAAAAATTATGACATCGTGCAGTTGATCTGGGCCGATATCCTTGACCAACTCCGCCGAAGGGACTTATCCACCAAAAATAAAACCCGACAAGTCCTTCCCTACCTTCGGTGGTTTCCAGTGATAATAACCCACTTTCAAGACCTACACCCCGAGATAACCCGTCGACCGAGATCGGAGGGATATCAAATTCCCAAGCTAGCATCCCTCCATTCTTCCAAATCCAAATTTGATCTCGAGTCGATGCGGATCCCTGACCACCTCCTACAAATCGCTAATCCTTCCAACCCAATAGTAGCGAGGTACCTCCAATCCATCACCCTTGAAGACACTCCTATGGTTCGACAAAACCCAGTCGAACCTACCCCGGGAATTAGCCTACCCCAGCCTCAGTTAGGTCTAGGTAGCGCCGCTTCCCCTCCTCGTTCCTCCCGAAAAACAAAACGAGGGGAAGACGTAAGACGCATACAGGAGCGTCGCACCAAACAAAAACATGATCGACCTCCTCAGTCCTCTAACCCACTACAAAGCCGGGCCGAACCCGTAGGAACAGGAGACGACACGATCGTCTCCCGAGTAGCAGTCGTGCCATCAGGCCCAAGCACGCAAATAACCCTTCCAACCCATTCGGTCGTCTCCCAACAGACGACCGTCTCAATAGCACCGGAGGAGCCACGACAACCATCATTGCCTTATTCTGAGGCAATAGATGTTGAATTAAGCAGTTCACTTCCTCCGACTGCGCCCTCATTGATCACAGGTCTAGTGTCCGCACCAACTAAAATTTTTTCCATTTCTAGGACACATACACTATTTTCCGCACCTCTAAGTCTTCCAGACTTAGACAGAACGCTCTCTGACGTCACTCTGGGGTTAATCTCCGAGGGACTGAGCGGAAGCCCCGAAACGATCAACATCCCACCAGTCGTCTCGGGCCAACGGTCTGAGTTTGTCTTAGCACCGTTGCCACCGGTGTGCCTTGGTGGCCCCGGAAGACCCACTACAGTGGGCGGCACGTCAGAAATCTACTCTGACGTCGCGACAACGGCACGCCTCAGTGGCTCCGTTTTATTTCCCGATCCGTTTGTGACGGAGTCTCGGCTACGATCTTTTGGCGACGAACTAGTGGAAAAAGTCCGGGCCATGATCGAAACATCAAGACAAGACAAAGGCAAGACTCCAGTCACACACGAGACAGCTGCTGCTGTTCCTTCACTCACACAACCAGAAGAAGGACCGTGGGACGTGCCCATTGAAGAACTCTTCAACATTCTTTTGGCACGTATCCGGTCGGCGCCACACCTGACACCGAAGGAGAAAGAAATCCAGAGGCTGATTGACCCCACCAGCTGCCGAACACAAGCCGGGGGCCTATCTGGATCGCGGGACGACCCTGAAGACGAGGACCGTCCCGAGGGGGAGAACCGACAGCGTGGAGTCGAATCCCCTCACCAGCAGCAGCCAACAACCAAAACAGTCCAAGAATCCAACCCGCTGGATACCTCAAGCTCAAAAGCAAAACAAAACAAGTCTCCAGCACCACAATAATATTCCCTACCATGGAGATCTCAACCACAACCGAACAAAATACACAAGAGATCTCCAATACACTTTCCCTTTCGACACCCACTCCAGTCACTATAAGCCTTAGCTCACCAAGAACCTTCTACCGACAAAGTCCACCTCAAGCCACATCTATTGACCTCCAAATCTCGGAAGAAATCAGCCAACTCTACAATCCACATGATGTGGTAGAGAAATATATATTTGAAGAAGGATGGCTGAAGCAACCGATGGACCTCCAGCTCGAAGCCAGATTTCGAGAAAACGCCAGACTATTCCTCGAAAAGGCGTCGATAAGCCTGGTGAAAGTCCATGAAGATGAGGAGCTGGAAGATCTGCAAAGTGACCTCCCCGATCTACCGGAACTACTCAAACATCAAGTCCAAAATGAGGATGCTCCACTTCTCAGTCAAAGATCGGGGCAACGGTTGATCTTCCGTGGCAAAACGTCAGAATCTTAGTTCCATACCAAGAAGAGATAAGGAAAAGAATCTGGCGTAAAGAGGATCAGCTCGTCAAATTGAACGAGCTGGAGCTACGTGGGATGACGCACCTGTCAGAGCGCAGAGCCAATCTCTACCTTCTTTCCCTAAGACGTCTTCATATGTTCTTAGGGAAAGGAAATGATCTGGCTGCTCTCAGGCGAGAGGAAAAGCAGAGGCCCCGAATACAAGCCGTAGAAAGAGTTGGAATAGATCGGCTCGGGACCTTCCTACTAAGCGTCTACCACGTAGTGAGGGAAGACGGTACAAGAGAGACCTTGACAGAGGCTGACTTCCCGTACATCAGAGCTGAAGACATCTCACAGATGATTGGAAGCTACCGATACGTGGGAACGCTACAGGACCAGGACGTCAAACTAGGATACATGACGATCAAAAGGTTCATGCTCCGACAAATCAAGTACGGAGCGACGCACGACCTGCAGCTAGCACTGGAGTCAAATGTCCGAAAGGTCAACCTCACCAAACCATCATTCGAGCTCCCTGAACAAGTTGAATATGGTGAAGGCCACGTGTTCGAAAGTGAAGATCCAGCGGTGGTCTACATCAACTACAAGGGAGAAAAGCGAATATTGAAGACATCGGAGATACCAAAATTCTCCGACGGAACGCTCCTCATCATACGAGAGAAGTTGAGGAGCATACTGGATAAGATGGAAGGTGAAGGACCGGACACAAAAGCCAAGATACTGAATATGCTGAACAACATACAAGAAAGGCTTTCGTTCCGGAGGGAAATAAGGACATACGAGCACAAGCTTGGACTACGGAAATCCGTGTACGCCCAGCAACGACCCAAAGGCTCAAAGAAACAGACAAAGACGAAGAAAGGACACTAAGGGGGAGAATGTTAGGAATTATTTGTAGTGTCCTTAGTTAGTATTTGAGTTTTGGGTCAATATTAGTTAATTTATTGTATTTGGGGTCAAATTGTAAATATTTTATTGTTTGAGTCCCAAGCCTTAATATACCAACTCATGTGGTATATAAGGCATCCCATTAACCCTAATTAGGGACGGTCAAAGTATTTTTCTTAAAAGTAAGTTCTTAATTTCGGCACACACACACAAACACACACTGAAGGTGTTTTAAGAACTTTATCATTTTTAAGCCTTTGATCCTCTCTTGAGTGCGTAATCGGACTAACAAGGTCTGCTTTCTTTCTTAGTTGTTCTGAATCGATGTATTCCGATGGAGTCTTTCTATTTGGGAGAACTGGTGGGTTGGTGGTAGCGTCACCAGGGATGGTAGTCCAAAATTAGGCAGGTCGTTCGTTAAGTGAGACAAGAATGTCTGACCCTTGGTCATTGGACTCAAGGAAGCTGAGGAACTTGTTCCGTCATACAGAATATTCTCCACGTCCTAGCACGGGAGGCCTTAGGTCACTTCCCATAGCAACGATGTCCATCTTTTTGAGGATTATGTTTTGATCTTTTGACGTGAAGTGATATGGTTGTAGGAAAGAGAAGAGTTTGGATTTTTCGAAGTTTTAGTTTTTATCGAGAATTTGGTTTCGAAATACTATACGTACGGCAATCGTATTTGTGAAAATCGAGTTGCGAAAATTGACGCAAAAATCCGGGTTGCGAAAATCGCTGATGCAAAAATCGAGTTGCGAAATTTAACAATGTGAAAATTCGGATTGTGAAGCCGCGATGCGAAAATCGGATTGCGAAAAGTTACGGTTTCGAAACTGTGTTGCAAAATTTGAGTTACGAAGACCAAGTTGCAAAAAGTATACTGAAATTACGTAAATGTCCTTGACAGCTTTAGTTGTTGCGAAAATTAGTTTTTGCAGTGAGTTGTGAAATAAGATTTTCGGAATGAGAATTACGTTTCTGCCACTGACAGTTGCGAAAATTGATTTACCGATTTTGTAACTATTTCCGCAACGATTGCAAAAATTTTGCAAAATTTTTCTGAACACTAAATTGCTCAAAACTTGCTCAAACTTGATGAAAATCTTTGGGTTCTTTCACAGAGATTCAAGAAAAAGTCCTATAAGACTAAACGAGTTAAAAAATAACCAAAATATGCCTAAAATTACTCGAAAATGTTGAAGAACACTTGAAGAACTTACGAACTCAAATGACGATAATAGCCCAGTGAAAACTATCTCAAATCCAAACAAAAAACAGGGTTCAATCGTTCACGCTAGGCTCTGATACCACTTGTATGCCTCATAACACCTAACCAACAACAAGATTGGTGATGAATCAACGTAGTATGCACTAAATACTTTGAGTGTAGTGATGTGTGTTTCGTTCTCTCTCAAGCACTTTAGCGGCGTGATTTCCAAATATGATTCTTATTGGTAAATGTGTAGAGTTGAAGTGTTTATACCCTTAATTAGGTATAACATACTTGGGCGGGCCCCTAACAAAACCCATTACATAAAACATATTAGTAGACTCTACTAATTAAAGTCTAGTTCACGTAAATAACAAATACAAGACAAAGACTTACAAAATTACATTGGACACTATTTTTATCTAAGATTTGTCATGTTATCACTCATAGCTCAAACAATAAATTGAAATGAAGCTAAATGACTATATAAATGCTCGATTAGTAGAGTTTTATAACCAACAACAATAGATTGCATTAACTTACTTGCCCGTAGTACAAAAAAGGCCCAAATGTTGCACCCAAAACCCCAACTAGGGGTGGGCATCGGGTATCAGGTATCGGGCACCCGACCCGACCCGATCGGGTTTTTACCCGATCGGGTCGGGTACCCGAAAAATTATCGAGTATCGGGTAGTACCCGATACCCGACATTAAAAAATAGGGTCGGGTATCGGGTAGCAAAATGCTACCCGAATTACCCGATCGGGTACCCGACAATGAATTAAAAATTAAAAAAATTATGAAAAAAATAGTATAATTAATTTCTAATAGTCATAAAATAATTAAGAATGATATAAAATTAATAATTTCTCCTCATATTACAAAATTTCAAAGAAAAAACATATAAAAATATCATAAATATTATAAATCGTATTAAAATATTAATAAAAAAATAATTAAATTTTAAATCGGGTCCCGATACCCGACCCGACTTGTACCCGACAAAATCGGGTACCCGATTGTCGGGTACCCGACATACATCGGGTCGGGATCGGATAGGAAAATCACTACCCGCCCTAGTCGGGTACCCGACCCGAATTACCCGAATCCGTCAAATACCCGACCCGCGCCCACCCCTAACCCCAACCACAATGCCTCCTATTGCAACCAACCTCCCTGATCCTCCCAGAAAACCTTTACCCTGTCGAAAATAGTATATCCTCAACAACTAAACGAAATAAACCGGTCCAACAACTTCGAATAAAATGCTGGAAGTACACCAATACTGCAAACACAAGACCACCCAAGAGATTTCTCCCCTCCATCAACAGCCCAGTGACACAATCAGCCAACCCAAAAAAAGCCCATTGTACTGATAATGAACATGATCCACCATCGACAACCCAAGACTCCAAATAATCAAAGCCCAAACGACAAACTTCTCCAATACTCCAAGTTTGATCCGATTTCGAGTCAATCTCCACACCTTGTAGATCAAAACAACGTCGGAGAGGATTATAGAGAGTCTCTAGAAGAGGGGTCTTTTTTAGTGGGATTGGTGATTGAGGCCTACGTAGAGGTCGGTCATGGTGGGATCCACGTGGCGGGCGATGAGAGAGAGCATCTTCTTGAAGTACACAAAGAACGGCGGGTAGTCTAAGGTCCATTGGCTGGTGGTGTCGGTGTATCACTGGCTGGGGTAGGGTTTTGAGAACATGAAGCCTTAACTCATCGAAGAGTGCCGAAGAGATGGCTGGAATCTTGCTAGGTTGATCGCAGTTTCAACAAACAAATTTGCTAAGAAATTTGTGAAGTCCTGAATGTATTGTTTTGATTGAGTCTGAGCCGTCCGATGGAGTGGCGCGCGATCTGATGGTGAAGTTTAGAGCTCGGTGTTTAAACGTGGGGCGTCAGATCTCGCGGGAGATGAAGATCAGTGGCAGGTAAAAACGACTATTGCCACAAGCGATTGTATATGTTGGGCTCGCGGTGCAATAGTTACAACGTAAGGTACAAAAGGTTAAAGCTGTGATGAGTTAAAACCCTATAACGTCATATGCGGAGTGGATCGGAAGGCTGAGATGGAATCGCGCATTGTACAATCCCTGTTGCACATAATACTCTTTGATGCATAAAAGCTGCAACAACTGAGTTATGAATACCATTAAATGAGTTTCAACCTCGTCACTTTGAGAGCTTGTAACTTTTTCTAGGGTACTCGATCTTCACGGTATGGGTGTGATGCGACTGAAAATTGGATATCTTCAATGGATCAAACGATTTCGATCTCTGGAAGTTGAAGATGAAGGCTCGTCTGATTATGAGCTTTAGGAGGAGTTCCTACCTGTGAATTCCAGTGCATCTAAGAAGGAAATCATCCGAACGAAGGCTCGAAGCTTGATGGTTTTGAGTGTTAGTGATGATGTTCTGAAGAACGTGTTGGAGCAGACCACGACGGACGGAATTTGGAGGCGATTGGAAGAGTTATACATGAAGAAGCCTGCGAAGTCGAAGAACGTTCCCTCGTAGATCTTCTCAAAGCTGCTCGATCATAGAACCGAGTCGAGCTCTAGTTCGTGCGAACGAGTGAATGTGTGTGAGGAAGAAATGGTTGGGTAGGAACGTCAAGGATTCAAAGAAGGCTGTAGAAAGAAAGCTCAGGAGGCCTCTAAGGTGTTACCATGGCCACGAGGAAGGCAACATTCGAAGGTTATGTCCAAATCGGAGACAAACAGTGAAGCTCGGAAATGAAGTTTGAGCGGCTGAAGGTTGTGATGAAATTGAGGTGGTTGCGGATGTAGTTGGGTCGAATGGTGGAGCTAGGATCTGAAGGACATGTGGAGGGTTGGTTGCAGATCGAGAACCTGCGGTAAACCTTCGTCTTGAGGTGGAGAAAGGAGCGAAGAAAGGGTCAAAAGCTGCTGAAATTTAAGAAGTGATTTATGGTGGTGTTTGTGCTGCATATTCTGCTGTAGTAGGCTTTGGATTTGCTAAGGCATTGAATATGTCTGAACAAGACGAGCAAGGAATGGATCCTTGACTCTGGGTGTAGCTTTCACGTGACTTGCAACAAAGAATGGTTGCTAAACTTTCAAGAGTCGAACGGAGCAAGTGTGAAGCTCGGTGTTGCAAATGCTGTGAGGTTCGGGGCAGTGGTTCTGTGTATTTGCAGCTCAATTCAGGTGTTGTATGCATTCTTATGGCTAGACTTATTAACACTTGAATCAAAACATCGATCATAGGAATTAAAATGCTTAACAGTCTTTACATGCCCAAATTTAGAAAATAAAGAAGAGAAAGTAGCAATATGGTCTGAAATACATGAAGAGGTCTTTCTACATTATTTCGAGATAGATGTAAAAACATACATACTAGATAAGGGTAGCTTCTTCTTTTTAGAAATGAGATTAGCATCCTTCTTCTGGTCCCTTTGGCTTCCTCTCCCCCTTCTTACTTAGGTTCTTGCATGTGGGCATATGTAAAGATGAGTTAGTCAAATCGCTTTTGCGAGTCATAACTTTCTTTTCAGGCTATCTAACTTGAGTGGGGGATTCATTTCTAGTTTTAGGTAGACAGGCAAAGTACGAGGTTGAAGCTTCGTTTGTGGCGAGAGGCTTTTCAAGCGAGGAGATCTACTAAGTAGTTTCTCCTTTTCTGCTTGAAAGTCCTTTCGCTCTGACTTTAGGGTTGAGCACAAATCACTTATTCTTGGATTATCGTTGGAATGTAGGCACAAGTGGTGCTAGGTTTCCGTGTCCGAAGTCTCTCCAACAGACGTAGCTTCGGTAGAGGATGAGCAGATTGGTAGATAGTCCGAAGACAAAGGGATTTCCCATGTTTTGTAACTATCATCCAATCTTGCATAATCAAACGGAATTTCAGCCCTTACTTCAGCTTCACGCTTCTCCTTTTCTTCCTCGAGAGCATCTACATCTGATGCTCCCTTGAAAGGCATTAGATTTGGTATGTTTAAGCCTAAGTATTTAATGTCGTAACGAGGTAGGGGCTTCTTCTTAACCAATTGGTCGGATAGTTTAAAGCCTAGGCCTTCTCGTGGATTATAAAATCTCGTATCCTTAGGCATGTTCAAGAAAATGGTTTGGTCCGTTTGTCCTCTTTTCGTAAGGATATCCTCTAAGATTTTAATCTTAGAGTATAATTACCTACCTTTCCTCATTTGCAAGGATACTCGCTAGTTTTGGTTTTTCGCTCGCTTTCACAAGTTTTCAAACTAGTTGTAAGTTCGAGAACTTGAGGTTTGAGCTTCTCTATTTGTGTATCACGACTTAATACTCTTTCTTCTGCAGCTTCTAGCTGACAACTAATAGTGTGTTTCTCTCTTAAGTTTTTGAGCAAGCTTTGGTGATTGTTTTATAATCTTGGTTTTAGTTCCTCTGTAATTTTTTTGTGATCTATAGAGTTATTCTTAACTTTCTCAGATTGGTTGAATCGTTTGGTCAAAGCACGGACCATGGCCTCAGATTTAGCTAAACTATCTTCTAAGGCAATGACCTTTTCTTGAGCAGTAGCTAATGCTGATTCATTATTAGCTAACTTGCTCTCTAATGACTTAATTTTTTACGTTCTTTATGGAACGCTTTATATTTCTTTATAAGTTCTATAAATAAGCTAAGGGCAATAGATTCTACCTCCTTTCCAGCGGCTTATCCTCTTTGTTATTCGAGACTTCGGGTTCCTTGTCCTCCGCTTCCTCAACGAACGCCATCTGGGCTACGTTCTCGGGCTCACTCTTTGAAGTATTATCGAGCCAATGGTCCTTCTCAGCCATCAAGACTACACCAGCCTTCTTCTGCCTCACTAGTTGTAACATCTTGGCGTAGTAGTCCTCATCCTTCGTCTTTGGGAAGTAGCAATCCCTTGCCTAATGCCCTAGCTTGCCACAGTTGTAGCACTTTATAGGTTCGGTGGCATTCTTGGGCTCGGTGAGTTGAGGAGCTGGCTGTGGTTGTCGTGAATTGGAGGAGGTATTTTGCTTGTCTGCAGATAATGACAACTTCCTTTGGAAGAATCTCTTTTTCATAAGCTTCGTCATGAGGGCCATCTGCTTCTCAAAGTCTCTGAATTCAGGATCAGAGTCAGAGCCGGAGACATTGTTATCAGAGGAGCTAGGGAGCTTCAGCGACTTGCCTTTGGAGGATCTCGTGCTCCTCTTCGTTCTGTTGTCGGTTACTAAGGCAAGTGGGTCTGCCACTTCCTTTCCCTTCATGTTGCTCTCGATCTCACTGATGTTGTCAGTGTGTTGTGAGAGACTCTCATAGACGCTGTGGATATCAAGCATATGGATCTCATTTGTTTGTCGGATCAAGGTAGAAATCCTCTTCCAGTCGGGGAGCAGGAATGTGAGGAATCGGATGTTCACTTCCATGTTGATCTGTGAACGTTTATTTTCTTCAATTCGTTTACTTGAGTGACAAACCTCCGATACGTGTCTCTAAGCTATTCCTCGGGCTTAGCCTTGAACGTGTCATATGATACAAGAGTGTTGGCCATCTTGGCCAATGCTGTGACCTCCGTGCCCTACATCATTTTGTGGGTCTCATCCCACATCTCTTTCCCGATGGAAAGAGCATCGAACAGAGAGTAGATGACGTTAGGGATGGCTTGCAGTATATAATTCATAGCTTGGCGATCTGCTTTTTCTCTGTGCTCCTCAGCATCTGGGTACTCTGACGATGTCTTGAGTACTCGGTTTGGAAGTACTGGAGGGTCGGCGGTATCATCACCCAGAATTTTCGTCCAAAACTGAGCGGGTCCTTCCTTGTGCGAGGTAAGAATGTCGTCCCTCCTTGGACTGGATGAAGTTTAGGAATCTATTCCGCCAAACGGAGAGTTCACCGTGTCGAAGCACGGGTGGCCTAAGGTCGATACCCATAGATATGGTGTTCATCTTGTCGAGAGTTATGGAATGATCGTGTAAAACATGAAGAGCTTGAAACGAGAGTGGTTGGAATGAGCATAGTTTGGATTCTCGGAAGTTTGAGAGTTTATCAAGAGTTTGATTTCGAAAGACTTTTAGTGCGAAAATCGTTTTTGTGAAAATTAGGTTACGATATCACTTAAGCAAAAATCGAAGTTTTCGTAGTGTGTTTGCAAAAACGTGTTGCGAAAATAGTGCTGAAGTTATAGAAATGCCCTTGACTATTTACGTTGTTGCAAAAATAGGTTTTCGCAGTGAGGTGCGAAAACTACGGTTTCAGAACGTAAATTGCAAAAACTGAGGTTTTCGGAACGTTGTCGTTGGTGCGACAATTTGTTTTCACAGTGAAGTGCGAAAACTCAGGTTTTTAAAGAGTAAATGTCGACCGTTGCGAAAACAAAGGTTTTCGGAACGTAATTTACATGCGTTGCGAAAACTAAGGTTTTGGGAGTGTAAATTACGATTTCGCCACTAACAGTTGCAAAAACAGGTTTTCAAACTAGTTTACGCAACGATTTTCGAGATGGTTTTTGCAGTGAGTTCGAAAATTTTTGCGAAACTTTCCGACCTTAGAATCGCTCAAAAACTACTCAAACTTGATGAAACCATATGGGGTTTTCCGCAGAGATTCTCGAAAAAGCCTATAACACTATACGAGATAAAAAATAACCAAAAAGGCTTAGAATTACTCGAAAATGTTTAAGAACACTTTGAAGAACCTATGAACTTGAAAACCGCGATAAACCAAGCAAAATTTCTCAAATCCAAACGTGAAAGCGGGTTTTAATCTGTCATGCTAGGCTTTGATACCACTTGTAGGTCTCAAATCACCTAGGTAACAAAAAGATTGGTGAAGAATCGATGATGAACGAGCTAAAAACCTTAAGTGCGTATTTAACTCTTAAGCTTTTAATGTAGCGGCGCTGATTTTGATGAAAATGATTCTTATTGAATAAAGTATAGGGTTCTAGTATTTTTACCTTTGGATTGGGGTATAAGATACTTGGGCCCCTAAAAGCCGATTAAATAAAAATAAAGCCTAGTTCACTTAATTAAACTACAAGACTAAGATAACATAATCTATTGAACACAATAAAATAATCCTAACAGGCTGAAATCTACAACATCGGGGACTAAATTGGTCCACGCAAAACATAGGGGACTAAATTGGTCCATGAGGCAAACATAAGAGACCATTTTGGGTATTCTTCCCACACAACTATATGTTAGGGTTTTAGTATTTATACCACATAGTTTGGTATATAATATTTAGGCCCTAACTAGTCCAATTATACTAAAGACTCATTCTAATTAAGCCTAAAACTTATTAATTAAATTACAAGAGAACCATAAGATAATTACTTGAACACAATAAAATATCATAACAGTTTGTCTCCATGTTATTTCTGAACACTTGTATCTTTCACAACCTTCTTTGGTTTTGAATCTGTCATAAGCAATGAGGATATAGGCCTTCTTAGCTTTAGCACCTACTTCCGTTCTTTGCATCATCTTGTAGCATCACACATCTCCTTAGTCGTATTCATGATGTCAATTTGAATGTAGATTTCATTTGGTATGGCTTGGAGTAGGTTAGTTTTTATTGTGAGATCGGCCTTTGCTCGTACTTTCTCCTCGAGAGTATATGCCTATAAAACCTTTTATTGTAGAGTCCGGCGATGGGACGGACGTTGTTAGGAAGCGCATCAATAGTCACCCTAAATTTTATGGGTCCCTCGTTGAGAGAGTGAATCAGCTCGGAAGATTGTTCCTTGGACTCTATGAAGTTTATGAAACGACTGCGTCAAACGGTGTATTCTCCTCTTCGAAGTATAGGAGAACGTACATCATTTCACATCGTTATGCATCCTTGTAATGACGATTGGATTTCTGGATCGAATCGTGTAGATTGAATTTATTTAAATACAACTTCAACACGAGGAGAGATTGTTAAGTAACAACAGTGTAATCTGAGAAATGCTGAGACCCAAACATTAATTTGCGGATAAAAAAATGCTTAAATATCGCAAAATTTTAGTTCAGTATAGTTATCGATTAAATTTTTTAGAGAACGTTTTGTTTTGCGACAAAAGAATTCTTATCGATAAAATACCGTTTGCGAAAAAAGTTTACCGAGAAACAAACGTTTTTCGGTAATTAATGATTGCGTATCGAGAAAAAGTTAAAAAATTATCAAGAAAAGTTAACGACAAAGTTCTCGATATTGGTCAGAAAATATTTCTCGATAAAGTTTCTCGTAAGAAATTTTTTGATAAGGTTTCTCCTAAGAAAATTTTCGATAAAGTTTCTCGTAAAAAAGTTTTTGATAAATATTTGCGTCAGAAATTTTTAATAACGTTTCACGAGAAAAAAGAAATTTTGCAATAATGATTTCTAAAAAATTTTAGGGTAAAGATTTTACGAAAAAACATTTATGATAAAGTTTCTCGTATGTATTTTCTCGATAGTTTTGTTGATAGCAGTTGACCATAAAAAAATTCAATTAATCTAGTACGACAACTTTTTACGGTAATGTTTTGTGACAGTCACATTATCGAGAAAAATAAATTTCTCGTTTATTTATGTTATCGAGAAAGTTTTAAACACTGTGTTAGAAATTTCGGCAAGATTTTCTCGATAAACTCTCAAGATAAACTATTTCGGGGAAAAAATCGATACACTGTGATTCAGAAATTTTTGAAAAACAAATATCTAGTCAGTGAATTTGAGCACGCATAATTGATCGAAATGTATAAATCTTCAGCGTAAACACTCGATTAAGCTCAATTAACATCAAAACAATTCGGATTTTAACGGAATTCAGATGAACAGTGATGAATGCCTAGTTTAGATTTTCGATCGGATTGGAAAATTCAACAATTCTAAGCAACGACCGAAATTTTGCACGGATTAGTTAAAAACATTAGTTAAAAACATTCTATCGAAATTCTAACACATATTTTGGTATATTTACATTTCAGTCCTTAAAATTACAGATATTAAAATAAGGCCAACACAAAGATAATATACAATTTATACACAATTTTTTAGTTAACACATCCGAATATTCTTAGATGTTCGATATTGTATTTTGGTTTTAATAAAATTTCTAGGGGGCTTTTGTAATCTAGTTGAGCACTCGGGAGTCTGTCGACAAAGTAAGTTGCAGTTAATAATGCGTCTAACTAGTATCATTTTGGCACATTTGATTTAACGAGTAGACACCTTGTAATTTCAAGCGGGTGTCTATTTTTCCGTTGAGATACTCCATTTTGTTCTTGTAATTTCAAGTGGGTGTCTATTGATACAAGTACATTGGTGTACTACACCTTGGCTTTTTATCAGCTCAAGGAAATGTTTGTTGACACATTCGGTTCTGTTGTCGATTTTGAAAAAGATTAGAAATTGTGCGTTGTTTATTAGTTATCCTTGTAATTAGGGGCGTAGCTTGTATTTTTGTTAATGTAGGACTAATTAGTAAATATATCATGTATAGAAGTATATATACAATGTACACTACAGAAATCAATACACAAGAATTTCAGAAAATTCACAAGGCAAAGAATTCACATTCTAGATAGAGAAACAGAAACGAAAACTTCCTCGCTCTACGCATTTTCTCCCCTGATCTTCAACCGATATATTCGACTAAAGCTAACATTTGATAATTCATATTCGAATATCTAAAATCATGCTTAGATCTATCATTAGTTGATTAATTAGGACCTAACAATTGGTATCAGAGCTGATTGTGATCGATCTTGGATTTAATTCGCTATTCTTAGATCAAAATTATTTTCCAGATTTTTCGATCGAAACACACGAGCGAAATGCTTGATCTAAGTGCTTAATTTTGTAAATTTTGTTGATGATCCTGCTGCTGAAGTGGTAGATTATATGTTAGAGATGAATTACGTACCGATTTCAATTGCTTTGAACATCTGATTATTTCTGATTTTCGATATCGGTCGATTTTAGTGTTTGCGGTTGAGTTTTGAATACGATTTGATTTTCTTCTAGTGTTTGTTCATATTCAGAACTCATATTTAAGTGATTATCCCGAATCTCAGGGTCGAACTTGAGTTTTTCCGTTGAATCTGGGTTTTTACTGTTCCATTGAACTCGAGTTGTGTTCTTCGATCGTTTTTCGATCAAAAAACTTGGCTCGAAAATCTTTTTCGAATAAGTTTACTGGCGAAAAGTTTTTCGATACTCATACTGTTTTTGCGAGTTTCACTCAAATATAAGACTCGAAAAACATTATTTTCGATAGTTAGTTTTTCGATTCACGGATAAATATATTTTTCGAGCGTAACTAAGCATAACTTTTTTCAACGAATACTGTTTTCGCTAGATAAATATCTACTTTTGACACGAAAAACTTGTTTTACGATTACAAGTTTTTCGATCTCAAGTTTTTTTATCATCTAAATTCTCGAGTTAAAACATAGCGAAAACAAATTTCGATCGAATAAGTTTAGTTAACAATTTGAGTCAAACTTATCGAAAAAATTTTAAAGTCATGGATTTCGATCATTTTAAATTTTTCGATAAACTATTTTTCGATAGGATACTTTTGCAAAATCTTTATCACTCGATGAATAATTTTCGATAAACATACTTCGAAAAACTTGTACTATCGAAAATCATTTTCTATTTTAAGGATTGAAATTTTTCCAATCGAAAATCTTACTGCTCGAAAAACTTTTCAATTACTGAACTTTTATACACACTGTTAGGTCCGAATCTATCTAACACGATTAAGTTCGGTGAAGAATTCGATAGAAAATGTAAAACTTACGAAGAACACGTTTGAATTTGGTGCGGAAGCTTGAGAGCGTTCTTCACGTTGTAAAGCTCGGTTTTCTATTAAAATGAATTCTTAACCCTAATACATCACATTAGGGTTCCTTATATACCAAACAAGTTTGGTATATTTACTAAGTAGTCATAATCTATGGCTTAATTACAATTAAGCCCAAACTACTACTTATACTACAAGACTAAGATAGCATTTATATTTGAACACAATAAAAATGTCCTAAAAATCTCCCCCTTTGTGTTCAATCTTCGCTTGAGCATAGATTATCTTGTCTTGTTTTGAAAAGATTCCTCGAGTCCTAACAATCTCCGCTTTATGAGATTATTTGTGTAATCTCTTCCTTTATCTTGTCTTGTGGTCTCATCATTCTTTGGAGATCTTCAAGCTCACCATGTC
This sequence comes from Linderniella brevidens, assembly GCA_004919715.1. NCBI lineage: Eukaryota > Viridiplantae > Streptophyta > Magnoliopsida > Lamiales > Linderniaceae > Linderniella > Linderniella brevidens. The sequence continues at coordinate 8,978,912 of SWDC01000151.1, read as the reverse complement.
CTGTAATACTCTTCTCGGCACCGGATCTTTCTTCTAATTTTCTTTTGAAGTTCGTCTCCAAATGTCGGAAGGTGTGTGAAGTTGCTTCCCGGATTTTTGAAGAATTTCCTCTTTTGTGTTCCATCTCTCCCTTTGATAGTGACGAAACTCCCCCTATTTTAGTTCAACCTTGTGTTGGGATCGGGGAATTCGATTTGAAATTTGAAGAGACGTACACGAGCGGCTACTTCGGTCATTGAAGCTCGTGGTGTTTGCTTGATTCAACGACGCATAAGAATTTAGTATTTCCGATCAATCTTGCACTTTTGTTATTGTATTGCTCCCATTTCTTTAGTACTACTCCTCCTCATGAGGATCGAGTGGGGAGATCGTCATGCCGATGTATTAAATGGGGCATAATCGTTGGCAAGAAGATTGTATCATCGTGACAAGGAGATGGAGTTTGTAGACTTCGTAGGAAATCAAATTCGGTAATAACCCGACGGAGCCACGAAGGCGTTCCGTCGATATAAAAGCGGGGCCACATAGGCTTCCCGTTGACATCGTTATAGGAGCATTGCTCATAGAAGATGGCCTAATACCATTGTTGGTTTGATGTTGCAACGGTAGGACTTCCTTTCGATCATCGAAGCATGTCTGAGAATGACATGTCTATGAAAGTTCTAACTAGATCACAAAGACCAAGTATATAAAAAGTGTATGTCCTAGAAAATTATAAAAATTTAGGAAGTGAAGACACACTAGACACGATGTGATCAATGAAAGCGTGGTAAGGGGCGGATTACCACTTAGTTCAATATCTCCCACTTCCGAGTGAAGTGGTGATAGTAGACGTGGCTCCCCGTGAGAAAATGAAACATCGGTCTTTTAGGAGACGATGAGTGGGTAAGGCTCAGATGTGCACGCGCCGTTGGACATAATGCGCTGTCTTCTACCCGGGAGCTAATAAAATTAGCACCTGTACCTATGGGGTTAGTGCGAAATATTTATGAGATAAGGTATTTATGTACCTTCAAAAATTTCCAAGTCATAATCGAATTCATCTTACTTGTTGGTCGCATGATGTACGATAGGTGGTAGGTCGGATCGTCTCAAATGCTCAGAAGCGTTCCGTGGTTAGGATCAAGTCGGTTTAGACTGAACCATGAGAACTAAAATCCCATGCTTCCGGGATATGAGGTGAGTGCTGCTTTATTTGAATCAGCAAGTCGGAGCCGGTCGTTGAAAATTAGCATTTGGATCGTCATAAAGATTGTCACCTTTTCCTTTTTGGAAATATTTGTCCGTTGTAAGCTCGAGATTCTTCCTTGAGGTCCGTCGAAAGTTGTTGGAGGAAATATCCATGAAGCTTAATGAAGATGAGAGGAGATTTTTCTTTTTCCCTCTTTTTTTTATATGAAGTATATATGTATATTTATAAGAAATATATAATAGTATATTATATTATATATATGTGGTATGCGGGTGAGAGTTTGTCATGTCGGAGTCGAGAAGTAGAGATATCGAGAAAAAATTTCAGATGAGGTGTTTCGAAAAAGTATTTTGTAAGGTGTATCAAAAAAATTTCGAGTGAAGTTTATCGAAAAATATTTTCGAATGATGTGTATCGAAAAATATTTCGAGTGAGGTTTGCGATAAAATTTCTCGATATAGTGGAGAAATTTTCTCGATAAAAAATGTTATGATAACGTTCCATGAGAAAAATTTCACGAGAAAGTTGTACGAAAAGAAAAAAAATTCAATATTTGAAAACTATATCTATATTTTTATTTCTCCCTCTCAAATAATGCTTTCGAAATAAAGTTTCTCCCCTTAGAAAGTTACGTAGTAAGATTAAAAAAAATATTACGATTCTCTTCCCCTTAATGCATTCGTTTAAAGTTTTAACTCCCCTTCAAAAATTAAAATTGTTGCTCCCTCTTGAGAGAAATAAGAGTCGCTCCTCTTTTAAATAAAAGAGTAGCTCCCCCTCAAATTAAGCTCATTTAAAAATGTTATATTAAAAAATGGTATTTATCATTTCCGTGTGTAATATGCATTTAGAATTTCAAATTTCTTAAAGACTTGAAAATGCATATTTAAAATGTTCCATGTTGAAAAATAATAGGTATTTTTCAATGTAGCACGTATGCGTATGCAAATTTAAAATTTTGAATGTTCGTTCAACATACGCATAATTAGAATGTACCTCGTTGAAGTGTAGTTGTAGTAGCTCACGCCTCTTCCCTTTATCATGTATGTGGAGCCACTACGTCAAATATCATACATGAGGGAATCTGCAAACATTATCGGGACTTTGGTACCCATTGTAAAGTGGGTCCTCCCTTAGTAGCAGAAAACGGGTTAAGCATAGATGGAATCAAATTTAATTGCGGTCCTCAATCATCCATTAATGTGCGTTTAGGTACCCAAATTTGTGTGGGATTTCCTAACTTAATAGTAGACATAGGAACCCATGTAGGAGTGATTTGACAAGGAAAAGAAATTTCGGCTTTGGTGAAAGTGTGTCTCGGAGAAGATTTAAATGCCAGTCGCATAAGATGCTTCTTAGAATGAACTTGGACTGGATACTTCAATGTAGGAATACGAGCAAATAGAATTATAAGCATCGCTAGCATATAAGTCGTGTATCCTACGTTGAGAATTCACACAATTCACACTAGAATGATAAGAAGAATTACGAAAATTATTAACAAATCTAGACTTTTTAAATGGAGAATTATTAAAATCATTTGAAGCATACGAGGAAGTTTGTTTGCTAGAACTTGGAGCCTTTTCGTTAAAAACTTTCTTTATACGAATAAGATAGGAAAATTTTTGTTCTTCAAATTTCCGTTCCGTAACTTTTGAAAGTAATGTAGATTTTCCTTTCTCTTTCCTAAGTTGTATTTGTTCCTTAGCAATTTGAAGTTCTTGCCTTTTACTCTGAATTTCAATTTCGGTCAAAATTGACGTAGAAGTATTAGTAAAAGTCTTTTCGATTTTAGGAACAAAAACGTCTGTTTGCGTCACTTTATCCTGTTTAAGAGAAGAATTTTCTTTAGAAATATCGTGTAAAACAGAAAAAGGAGAGGAATTTTTTAGATTTGATATCTCCAATAAAAGCGCATTTTTTTCAACTTCAAATTCTTTCTTTCTGTTTCTAGGGAGGAGTTCAAATCAGCTATTTTCTTAATAATAGCAGGAATATAACAAAACGAAGAATTTTGAGAATGATTAAAATTTTCTTCCTCAACTTTAGGAAGATTTTCTAAAGGATATAATGAATTATAGTCACTAGACAAGGTTATTTTCCGTGTCTTGTAACTATTGTTCAATTCAGTGTATTCAAAGGGAATTTCAATCCTAGTTGCGGCCTTTCGTTTGGATTCTTCTAAGGCATTTATTTCGGAAGAGTTAGTAAAAGCCATTAAAGAAGTAAATCCTAAACCCATGTACTTGATATCATATAATTGTTTTACGTTAACCTTTTTCAAGTTACAAGATTATAAAATTCCATGTCATGTAAATGAGGGGAATTTTTGAGATTTGATATCTCATCTAAAAGCTCTTTCTTTTCCGCGTACTAAAGAAATGGGAGCAATACAATAACAAAAGTGCAAGATTGATCGGAAATACTAAATTCTTAAGCGTCGTTGAATCAAGCAAACACCACGAGCTTCAATGACCGAAGTAGCCGCTCGGGTACGTCTCTTCAAATTTCAAATCGAATTCCCCGATACCAACACAAGGTTGAACTAAAATAGGGGGAGTTTCGTCGCTATCAAAGGGAGAGATGGAACACAAAAGAGGAAATTCTTCAAAAATCCGGCAAGCAACTTCACACACCTTCCGACATTTGGAGACGAACTTCAAAAGAAAATTAGAAGAAAGATCCGGTGCCGAGAAGAGTATTACAGGACATTGTGAGCTTGAAGATCTCCAAAGAATGATGAGACCACAAGACAAGATAAAGGAAGAGATTACACAAATAATCTCATAAAGGGGAGATTGTTAGGACTCGAGGAATCTTTTCAAAACAAGACAAGATAATCTACGCTCAAGTGAAGATTGAACACAAAGGGGGATATTGTTATGACATTTTTATTGTTCAAATATAAATGCTATCTTAGTCTTGTAGTATAAGTAGTAGTTTGGGCTTAATTGTAATTAAGCCATTGATTAGGACTACTTAGTAAATATACCAAACTTGTTTGGTATATAAGGAACCCTAATGTGATGTATTAGGGTTAAGAAATCATTTTAATAGAAAAACCGAGCTTTACAACGTGAAGAACGCTCTCAAGCTTCCGCGGCAAATTCAAACGTGTTCTTTGTAAGTTTTACATTTTATATCGAATTCTTCACTAAACTTAATCGTGTTGGATAGATTTCAAACTAACAATTGGTATCAGAGCAAAACGCATTAGGATTTGATCGAATTTTTGCATTTTTCGGTTCGGATTTCGTTGAAGAACTCGCACGTAAATTTTCGAATTTCAGTTTTATTCTTCATGTTTCGATATGATTTGCTGTTTTTAGGCTTCGATTGAGTGTTATAAACATCTATGTGCTGAAGTTTGATTGATCGAACGTCAATTTTCGTGGAATTTTGAAGATCCGATAAATCGTGTTCTTCGTGAAATTCATCCGATTTCTCAAAAATTCGACATATTTTGCTGTTTTCTACTTTGATTGAGTTTTAAAAACTTGAATTCTACATGTTTCGATCCATAATCCAAGCTTAATATGATCAATTTTGTGTTTCGGATTGAAAACTATGTGTGATTATCGTAAAAATTGAGTACACTGAAAAATTTTTCGAACGAAAAATTTAATATAAAATTTTTTTAACGAAAACGTTTATCGCAAAAAAATTTTGTGTACGAAAAAAAAAATTTTTAATCGCATATTTTTTTAACGAAAAAGTTATTCGCAAAATTTTTTTTCAACGAAAAAGTTTTCGCGATCAATATCTTTTTGCAGATAAGTCTACGGAAAATTTTTTTTAAACAGTGTGTATCGAAAAACATTCTTGGCCAATTATAAGAAAATTTGGATATATTTTTTTCGAAGTTTTCTACATCAATATAAAATATTTTGGTATCTACCAAAAGTTTTTGAGACTTATATAATTTTCAAAACTTCACTATAGTTCACGAAAACACCAAAAAATTTCGATACTGAATTTTACGACGCCAATTTTAAATCTTTTATCGAGAAATTTTCTTTATCAATGAAATTTTACGAGAAAAATTAGTCAATCTGAAAAACAAATTAGTCAACCCGAGAAAGTTAAGTTCTCGCAAACGTGTTAACGAGAATCTATAATCGCAAAACTTTCTCGGTACGACAAATTTTCTCGATGCACATATTTTTCGATACTTAACCTTTGACCCGAATTTTTCAAACTTTAATATTTTGATCCAAAAGGTTTCAATTTCAATTTTTTTTCAGATAAACAAAAGATTTCGACCTTATTCAAAGTTTTACGGCACATTATAGAAAAAGTATTGGTAAATTTTTGAAGTATTGAACACCAATTTAAAACTTTTCAGTACACATCTAAAATTTTCAATACTTTTTGATAATTTTTTTTCAACACCAAAACTTTTCTGACCTGGTTTAACTTTTTCCTTAAAAAAATATTTATATTAAATTTTTCGTTCGAAAAAAAGTTTCAACGTACTCAATTTTTACGATAAACACACATAGTTTTTTATCCGAAACACAAAATTAATCAAATTTAGCTTGGATTATGGAACGAAACATGTAGAATTCCATTTTTTAACACTCAATCAAAGTAGAAAACAGCAAAATATGTAGAATTTTTGAGAAATCGGATGAATTTCACGAAGAACACGATTTATCGGATCTTCAAAATTCCGCGAAAATTGACGTTCGATCAATCAAACTTCAGCACAGAGATGTTTATAACACTTAATCAAAGCAGCAAATCATATCGAAACTTGAAGAATTAAACTGAAATTCGAAAATTTACGTGCGAGTTCTTCAACGAAATCCGAACCGAAAAATGCAAAAATTTGATCAAATCCTAACGCGTTTTGCTCTGATACCAATTGTTAGGTCCAAATCTATCCAACACAATTAAGTTCGGTGAAAAATTCGATTGAAAAGGTATAACTTACGAATAACACGTTTGAATTTGGCGCGGAAGCTTGAGAGCGTTCTTCACGTTGTAAAGCTCGGTTTTCTATTAAAATGAATTCTTAACCCTAATACATCACATTAGGGTTCCTTATATACCAAACAAGTTTGGTATATTTACTAAGTAGTCCTAATATATGGCTTACTTACAATTAAGCCCAAACTACTACTTATACTACAAGACTAAAATAACATTTATATTTGAACACAATAAAAATGTCTTAACACACACACATTTTCAATCAAAATCATAAATTCAAAATTCTTTAGCAAAATTTTGAAGTATCAATTTTTATAGTAAATATTTTTCGTACTCAAAAACAATTTTTTTTTAATCGAAAATTAGGTCCGAAAAGAACATTGCTTAAAGTACGAACCAAACATTACTAACAAGTTTGTCACTTGTGAAGCACTTTTACCATCTCAACTCCAAACTTTCACGATCCTACCAATCAACTAGTACAATGGATGCTTACTCACTTGGAAAGGGAAATATTTTTTGAAATCAAAATAATTTCTCTTTAACAACCGAAAAATAGGTTCGAAAGGGAAATTGCTTAAAGTACGAATCAAACAATACTAACGAAGTTTGTCACTTGTGAAGCACTTTTACCATTTCGATTCCAAATATTCACGAAGATCCTACCAATCAACTACAAATGATGATTACTCACTCGGAAACGACGTCTGCCCTCCAATTCTATGATTACTCACTCGGAAACTTCTTGGAAACAAAAGAGCAAACTACAAATTTGATAGCTTCTCTTCAAGAAGGTCCCGCTCAATTTTGGCTCATCCAAGAATGCAATGCCACTAATAATCCTCCCATTCCCGCAACTAGAAGACTCAAAATTCCTAGTGAATACACCGAGGGGGAGCGATTAAGAGCAAAAGCGGATTTAGGAGCCAAAACTTTCTTAATGCAAGGAATTCCTAACGACATCTATATGCAAATAGATAGTCTATCTAGTGCAAAAGCTATGTGGGATGAACTCCACAAAATGATGCACAGAACCGAAGTCGGAGTCAAAGCCAAGAAAGCCAATATGCGCACGGCCTACGACTCATTCAAAGCAAAGTCGGAGGAAAACATTTATGAACTCTATCAACGTTATCTAACTCTTCTCACTAAAATGAGGAAGATAGAAATTTTCAAGACAAACATGGAGGTCAACATCCGATTTCTTTCTTTTCTTCAATCGAAGTGGAATCCATGCAAACCCTTCAAAACAAGGATTCAGACAAAATGGATATCCACGCCGTCTTTGATAATCTCGCTCAACACGAAGAAGATATACGCGAGATACAAAAAGAACTTAAGGGAAAGCAAATCGAAGACTCTATAGCTCTAGTCTCTGAATGAAAAACGAGTCGATCTCGCAAGGATAAAAGCATCAAGTTGCCAAGTTCTTCAGAAGATGAAGACGAATCCGAATCGGACTATGAGCCAGACATGAATGAGTTCAAGAAACAATTGGCTCTCATTACTAAGATGATGAGCAAAAGTTTTATAAAATGAAATCCTCCTCTTCGGCAAATAGACTTCGGACATCAAGCTCCAAGCAAAAGGAAAGGCCGGCCGAGTCATCAGAATCTAAAAATGCCAAAGAACCACAAAAGTGCTATAATTGTGGTAAGATAGGGCACTTCGCCAAAGACTGCAAAGTTCCCATGAAAAAAGGACGCCAACTACTACTCCAAAAAATTCCAACTAACTAAACAAAAAGAGGCTGGAGTAGCTCTGATGGCGGAACAAGAGCATTGGCTCGAAGATACCACAGATTCTGAAGACGAAAATCTTGCTCTAATGGCGTACCTTGATGACGCCTCAAACGATAAGTCATCAAGTAGGTCAGATGATGAAAAAAAAGCATCCACATCATCACAAGAGGTAACGATGCCTAATTCTACATTTTTAAACATGTTAGAATCTTTACAAATTAAGTATTCTAACATGAAGAATGAGAGGAAAAGCAAAAAGGAATTAGAAGAAAGATTATCTCTTAGTGAAAATAATTTTCAAAAGCAATTAGATAGAACAATTCACTTAGATATTCTCTTATCTAATGCTAAACAAACCATAACTAGTCTTGAATCTAGGATAGCTACCTCTGAAATAAAAATAAATGACCTTAGTAAGACTGTTAGTGATTGTCAGAGAGGTTGAGAAATTTCTAGAAATAATTTTAAGGAAATCTCTGATGAACGTAAGAAGCTTTACTCTAGGATTAAAACTTTAGACGCTCTTCTAACAAAAAGGGGGCAAACGGATCAGACTATATTTCTAAATCAACCTCTTGATATAGAAAGTTATAATCCTCAAGAAGGCTTAGGTTTTAACAATCCATGTAACTTGGAAAAGGTCAATGTCAAACAATTATATGATATCAAGTATATGGGATTAGGATTAACTTCTCTAATGGCCTTTACTAACTCTTCTGAAATAAATGACTTAGAAGAATCGAAAAGAAAAGTAACTAATATGATTGATATCTCCTTTGACTACACCGAATTGAATAATAGTTACAAGACACGGGAAATTAACCTGTCTAGTGACTATAATTCAATATATCCTTTAGAAGATCTTCCTAAAGTTCAGGAAGAAAATAATGATCATTTTCAAAATTCTACTTTCTGTTATATTCCTGCTATTATTAAGAAAATAGCTGATTTAAACGCTTCCTTAGAAACATAAAGAAAGAATTTCAAAGCTGAAAAGAATGAGCTTTTATTAGAGATTTCTAATCTCAAAACTTCCTCAATTTTAAAAACTTGTCATGATTTTACTTTGAAAGAAAAATCATTAATTAAGGACAAGATTAAATCTAAGAAAACCCCTCCCATTATTTTTTAAAATATTTTAAAAGGAGATCAATCTTCTTTAAAAAGCGTAAAGGGAGGAAAATAGTCCTTAAATACTTCAAAAAGGAAAAAGATTTTTACTAACTCTTTTTCTAATCCATCCACAGGTAGAGTAGAAAAAGAGGTGAAGTATGAAAGGACAGAGTGCCTAAAATAGAATTTTAGAAGAAAAATAATAGAAATGAATTATTTTCAACATTTTCTTCTGTATAAAAAACTATGGACACTCGTAACAAGACAACCGTTTCTAATTTTAATTTTGTTGCTTCCACTTATGCATTAAAGCTTATTAATTTTGAAAGCACAAATTTTGAAATCGGTTCTACTTCTAAAAACATAAACCATCATTCTAAGACAAATGTAAATCTTAAGTCTCGTAGGAAACAAGATCCGGCTATAAAGAAAGCTTATAGCTCGATACATTCTTGTCATTATTTAAGGTATCTGGTCAAAGTACACTAAGCCAAACACCTTAAGAGACTAGCTAGAGAAAAGATTTTCTCATGCACTAAGATTAATAAGACATTTGTCCGCGCTGAAATTAACCTCCCATGTAAGGTTCAACCTCAATGGGTTCCCAAGACACCATCTAGGCCAACACAAGCCTACAAGGCCAAGTTGCCTAAAAAGGTATCACTTAAACCAACTACTTCTAAGCTGGTTTGAGTACCTAAAAGCATAAATGGTTTAGGAACAACAATTGAACAAACCGTACCTACCGAATCTGCTATTCCGAGAGGACCTATTACTAAATGGGTACCTAAGACTCTCTAAAATCTTTCTATGCAGATCCATCATGTGTGGTATTTAGATTCTAGTTGCTCCACACACATGACGGGAAATCAAGAACTGTTGAGCAACTACCAAAATCGTTACAACAAAAAAGTCAGATTCAGCAACAATGATTCAGCTCCAACACTAGGCTATGGAGATATACTACTGCAGAATCTGACAATCAAAGATCAAATTTATACACCATCAATCTGACAACAGTTCGACCTTCGACAACTGTTTGCATCATCTCACCAACTACAATCAAGAAGAACAACTTATGGCATCGACGCTTGTCTCATCTAAATCTTAAAGCTCTTCACAAACTCTCTATCAAAACGTTGGTACATGGTCTACCAACTATTTCCATACATCAAGAGCATAATTGTTCGGCTCATCAAATGGAAAAAATGCAACGAGCATCACACAAACTCAAGCAAGTTGCTTCTACATCTCGATCCTTAGAATTACTTCCCATGGATCTTTGTGGATCAATGCGTACACAAAGTATCAACGGTCGTAAATATGTGTTAGTAATTGCCGACGATTATTCTCGCTACACATGGACAAGATATTTCCGAACAAAAGATGAGACTGGAGACTTGATAATCAGTTTTGTGAATACGACTCACTCAGAATCTCCTGCAAAAGAAAATCCAAATAATCCGGACTGTAATGGAACTGAATTTAAGAATCAACGCGTCAGCAATTACTATAAGCCACTTGGCATTATTCAACAATTTTCAGCTGCTAAAACGCCTCAACAAAATGGCGTCGTAGAACGAAAGAACCGGATTGTTGAAGCTGCAAGAACAATGCTAATACATTCCAGTCTCCCTCATTTTCTATAGGCTGAAGCAGTGAGTACCGCATGCTTTACGCAAAATCGGACGATTATTCAGAAACGCTTTGAAAAGACGCCGTATGAGATAATTAATCATAGGATTCTGAATATGTCATTCTTTAAAGTATTCAGGTGCAAATGTTTTGTGGACAACGATCGGGAGCATCGAAGCAAGTTCGACCCTAAAGCATTTGAAGCCGTATTCGTTGGATATTCATCTACCTCTAAAGCATACCGCGTCTATATCAAGTGTTCGCATACTATCTTGGAAAGCTACAACGTCACTTTTCAAGAAGTGACCGACTTGGCTTCTGAACAAAATAGTTCAAAACCCGAGCTTATAGGAGTGTTGGCACAAAGTCAACAACTTCTGACAACTTCTACCTCAAAGTCAAGAGAAGCAGTTCCCACTGACCTAGAAGATTTGGATTTTCTATTTGAACATTTTTATCGGAATGAGTCTCAAATGCCTGCTTCGTCACCAAGCAGTATTCCTTCTCCCTCTACAGAAGAAATTCCAATTGAGACTCCCAATCCTCAAACTCCGACAAATGTTACGGATTATCCTAATTCTGAATCTTCAACTAGTGTTGCAGCTCCTACAAATGCAGATGAAGAAATTCTTTCCAATTCAACCTCAGAATTGAATTTCCCAACTACGAATGATCAGCCCATCAATTCAGGATGTCTCGATCTACAAATCAACGAAGGATCTACTTCGGTTCTTCCGCATGAACGCAAATGGACTCGAGCTCATCCTATTGACCAAATAATCGGTGATCCTTCTAGTGGAGTACGCACTAGGACGTCTACACAAAGTGGATTATTTGCATGCTTCTTAAGCCAAAACGAAGCAATCAAGGTAGCCGAAGCCCTTAAAGACCCGGATTGGGTAATCGCGATGCAAGATGAACTCAACCAATTCGAGCGTCTACGAGTTTGGACATTATTTCCTCGACCGCAAAGCAAAACAATAATTGGAACTAAATGGGTTTTTTTAATAAGAAGAACGAGAACGGTGAAGTAATCAAGAATAAAGCACGACTCGTAGCCAAGGGGTACAATCGGCAAGAAGGAATTGACTACGACGAGACGTATGCTCCGGTTGCACGTATCAAAGCAATTCGACTATTTATAGCATACGCGGCTCATAAATACTTCAAAGTCTATCAAATGGATGTTAAAACCGTCTTTCGCAACAGTGTGTTAAAAGAAGAAGTCTATGTCGCTCAACCCGACGGGTTCCTGCACGCGAATCATCCCGACCATGTCATCGATTGGACAAAGCTCTCTATGGACTAAAAGAAGCCCCTCGTGCTTGGTATGATGTCCTAAGCGAATTTTTAGTCAAGTCCAACTTCATACGAGGCACCATCGATACAACACTCTTCATCAAAAGACAAGGCAAAGACCTGATGATCGTTCAAGTTTACGTTGATGACATCATCTTCGGCTCGACGAATGAACGTCTCTGCCAGAAATTGAGATGAGCTTAATGGGAGAACTCCAATTCTTTCTTGGACTACAAGTAAAGCAACTCGGAGATGGAATCTTCATCAGTCAAACAAAATATATCCGAGATATTCTGAAGAGATTTAATCAAGACAAGAGCACACCGATGAATACTAACATATTCAAACTGCAAATTGGATGTTGATTCGTCTGGCAAGGCAGTCAACATCACAACCTATCGGAGCATTATCTGATCACTTCTTTACTTGACGTCCAGCCGACCCGACATCATGTTCGCCACTTGTCTCTGTGCTCATTTTCAAGTTGACCCAAAGGAGTCCCACATGCATGCAGTCAAGCGAATTCTACGATATCTTAAAGGAACTTCCAACTTAGGGCTATGGTATCCTCAAGATACTGATTTTAGATTAATTGACTATACTGACGCTGATTATGCAGGTTGTCGAATGGACAGAAAAAGCACGTCTGGCGAAGCACAATTTTTAGGCGAAAAGTTGGTCTGTTGATCCTCAAAGAAGCAAACTTGCGTGTCAACCTCGACGGCCGAGGCGGAGTACGTCGCAACTGCCAGCTGTTGCTCGCAAGTTCTATGGATGCGGACACAACTACGCAATTACGGGTTTGAATTTAATAACATTCCCATTTACAGTGATTCTGTAAGTGCTATTGCCATAACTTGCAATCCTGTTCACCATTCACGCACGAATCATATAGATATTCGCTATCATTTTATAAATTATCATGTAAAAAAGGCACTATAGATATGTATTTTGTAAAAAACGGAGCTTCAACTTGCCGACTTATTCACTAAAGCATTGGATGAAAAACGATTCCAATTCCTTATTGCTAATTTAGGCATGTTGAATCTCAATCTTACTTGAAAAGTACTTTACATGCTCTATTATGCTTCTATATCTATATGATATTCTATGTGCTTCTTGATATTCTTTGATTATCTTGTGTGACTCTATCCTTCAAAATTTTTTTACAAAGAAAAATAAAAATAAAACAGTATATAAATATAATAATAATAAAATTAAATAAAATGGGGGATGACGATAATTTGTCTAATTGAAATACTCACAAAAATATTTCTTTGATATATGATTAAGTTCTTTGTCTAAAAATTCATGTGACTTTCTCTTATTCAAAGAGCCTAGTTTGTTTTACTAGACAAAAAAACCACATCATATATGTGAGAATTTGAGATTCAATATTTTTATTCTTGAGTGTGTCACACTTCAAATGACTATCTTTTGGTTTGTACTTCATAGCTTCATTCTTGCTTTTGTGTTAGCTTGTCATGAAAATGATAAGGGCAAATTAGAAAATCTCAGCCCAAATTATAAATCCTTTACTTTAACCTCTAAATATCCCTTTTGAGCCTTCTCCGACATTCTTTTTCTTATGAAACCCGATCAAGCATTCAACATTATTCCTAAGTTTCCGGGTTGCTCAATCAAGAAAAAGAGGGGGAGAAAAAGAGATACAAGTCTCAATCATTATAGAAGAGAAACACGGATCTCGCTGTGAACTTTTCCTAGATAATCTCGTATACTCCTAGAAGAGAAGCACCTCGAATTGAACTTCTCCAACGACAATCTAGATCTTATATATAGAGAAAACGAGAAGAGAAGCACGACTTTGGGTTCGAATTCCATAACTATGGAACATTCGAAAGGAACACGGTCTCGGCCCAAAAAGAAGAACTCCTCTCTCAAAGTTTTGTAAAGAAGACGATACTCATCTTGAGCAAGCACAGAAGAAAATAAAAGCTAAAGGATCTGAAATGAATTTTAAAAAGGGCCCATGGAATTGAAGAATTTTTAAGCTCACTAATCCTCAAAATTATCCTACCCTTTTAGTCATAGCCTAAAAATAATCCCTTCAAAGTCCCTTTGATTCAAAATGATGAACTTTCACTTAGTAAGTTGATTAAATATGCTACGATAACAAGTTAATTGATATAATTTTTGTGTGATAATATTCAAAATGTCCAATCTGACCCCAAAACAAAATTTTTATAATAAAAATATTTTTTATTATTGAAATATTGTTCGCACATTTTAAATGCATTAGTACATGCATTAGTTCAGAATTGATAAAATGCAAAAAAAATTTGAAAAACGCAAAATTTTAATTAATCTATGCTGAATTGCTTAAAATGCGTTACTTGTACTTAAATAGTAAATTTTCATATGCCAAATTGTATTAAATATGTGCTTAGATGACGAAAAGTTCAAACATGCAATTGTTGAGGGAGAGTTTTACATGAGAATTTGTTCTTATCTCCTATATGATTTACTTGTAAAACATGACTCCCAATATATTTTCTAGGCATCACGGAGAATTTCGAGCTCATCCGAGGAGTCAAATGTTGAATTTCATCAACATTAGGAGATAATTTAATTTCTTTCAGAAATACAGGGAGTATTATGCAATTTATTTTTGGGTTAATCCGTAAAAGATTAAATTTTTGCTTAATCAGACCTGAATTATAACTAAAGCCCAAAATATTTTTTTTCGGCCCAAAGTATTTTTACCGTACCCGATCGTAAAGTATTAATACCACTTTATCGATCGAAAAACTCCCTCACACGCAACTTCTCTCCATCGAAAAACTTTTCGACTTCGAAACACTCTTCGATCTCTGTTCGGCGATTTCACCAAAACCTCACTTATCTTAGTGATTTTCTTCCTAAACTCGCCGATTTCGAAGGTAGAAACACGTTTCGAATCACATTCCAGTCAAAAACACACGATTCGCAAATTATTTCTCAAAACTTTTGAAGAAATTTCATTTTGATACTTTTTCGACAAAAACGAATTTAAACTCTCAAATCAAAGTGTTTAAACTCGATCGTTTGAGTTAAAATCATGATATTTGGATTCGCAACTGTTTTCTGAACGTTCTGAATCCAGATTAACTCAGGATTTACGAAGAAATCGACATTTACGTGTTAAACTTTTACTGTTTGATTTGAAAATTTTTCGAGGGAAAAAGTTCGTATCGCAAACAGTGTCGTCGAAAAACTTTAGTTTTCGTTATGTTTTATTCGATCGCAAAACTCAGGATCGAAACGTTTTAATTTCGATGTATTTTAATTCGATCGTAAAACTTCGCGGCGAAAACTTAATTTTTCGATAAAATTTTATTCGATCGCAAAAGTAAGCGGCGAAAACTTTAGGTTTTTCGATATTCTTTTATTCGATCGTAGAACTACGCGGCGAAAAACATATGTTTTTCGACAACTTTTTATTCGATCGCAAAATTACTCAGCGAAAAACTATTGTTTTCGATAACATTTTATTCAATACATTTTTATTCGATCACAAAAAATTAAAGATTTAATAAATTGTCACTCGAATAAAAACACGCTGAACAGACTTAGAAATGTTTTCAGACTTAGAAAATTTTCGATCGCAAAACTTAACGTTCGAATAAATTCCCGATCGAATAAAAGTACGTTAACAAGTCTTAGCAAATTTTACAACTTTTTCAACAAGTTTTTCGATTATCAACTTTAACACTTAGATAATTTTTAAAATTCTCTAAGTAATCTTTGCCATTCACATTTAATTCAATCTATTTGCATTTGAAATTTTCCATCTAATGAATTTTATTTCAGTCTTTACAGAAATGGCAACTTCAAATTATCCACACATCTATCCTTTTGGAAGTTACATGACGGTCCATGATAACAACTACCAGCTGGACCTTGCTACATTCCGGTGTCCGGATGAAGTCATCATCTCCATCCTCAAAGAACACCCACTATGGCCTGCTCTGACAATGACCGCCTCTGTACAGATGGTCTACCTCCAACAATTTTGGGAACGTATGCAGAGCCATGTAGTCGGAGATGATGTGGAATACACAACGCAGATAAATACAAGACACGTCGTCCTGAACAAAAATCTGATGGCCATGGTGCTCGATCTCTCGCACTACGACAACTACGATCAACTTCCAACGGACGCGGAGATCGTGGAAGATATGCGTTTCGGATGGGATACAAGCCCCCTCTGACCAAACTGGCGAATTTTCAAAACAACGGGATCCTACATCCGTGGAGGACCTTGTTCGGCATAATCAATAAATGTCTCTCCCCAAAACACTCTGGCTTCGACAAGGCGAACGGAAATATCCTTCGCATCTTCCATGGAGTGGTTTTCTCAAAGAAATACGACATGGCCCAGCTTATATGGAATTATCTAGCGGACCAGATACGTCAAAGGGAGACCAAGTCGAAGGTGAAGTACCTCCCATACGTGTGGTGGTTCCCGGTTCTGATTTCGCATTTCATGGACATTCATCCAGAAATCCTGACACTACCACCGGTTGGAGGATACATCCCACCTCGCGTTCGCTTCTTTCACAACCCGAAGGCAGCCGGCCTAGCGCTCCAACCGATGATGATCCCATTGGAGCTGCTTAGACTAGCTGATCCAACGGACGAGGCCTACGTAGACTACTGTCAAAATAACTCCATCACAGAGGAGATGGTACGGGTCTTGGATCAAGCTCCGATGCCTTCTCAAAGGGAATCTCTGGTGGAAATATCGAGCCCGAAGCCACGGCTCAGGAGACAGAGACACCGACCGTCGAGGCCGAAGGTGCTCCTCGCGATGTATCTCCTGAGGCCACAGAATCGGACAAAGAATACAGACTTCAAAGAAGGGGCTCTCGCCGACAGCAAATCTCGGCCCCGTCACTGTCCCCTTCAGTACTACCGGCTTCGGTGACAACGCCGCCACCACCAACGGATTAGCTAACCGTACATATTCAATCTGAGTCTGTTTTAACACCCATAGAGGTTATACCTAATGTATCATCTCAAGGATTGGGTGGAACCCTAATGGACCACCGATATATTCGGAGCAAACAATAGGCCAACCCACTAAAGTGGTGACTTCAGGTTTAATAACGGATGTCCCCGGACGTTCCGGAATCTCAAGACCTATTCAAGGCGGAACATCAGAAACCTTTTCCGATGTTGTGACAGTGGAGCGCCTCCCTGGCCCCACTCCAACGATGATCGTAACGGAGCAACGCTTACAAGAAGCACTCTCCACAACCATTTCTTCTCTCGAAGATCATTGGATGGACAGAATGCTCCAGGCCATTGACACCTCCCAAAGGGATACCGGGAAAGCACCGGTCTCCGCGGCCGCTCCGTCAGAAGCTCAAAGCACCCCCGTCTCCTCACCACCTCTTACTACCACCATACACACCCCCATACAACCCACCCTCACTACCCCTACTCCATCACCTTCACTCATCAACCCCTATACCATCCCGATCACCCAGCTTCATGACATTCTCATCTCCCGACTCCTCACCTTAGACACCAGGACCCCCGCTGAGGAGATTCTCAAAAAAAGGCTAATAGATGAACCCGAGCCGCCCGCTCAAACAAGGTTCCGAGAAGAAGGCTCCCGCACCAAAAGAAGACATGACGATCCCGATGATCTGGATCGTCATGAGGGGGAGAAAAGGCAACGAACCACACGAAGCAGCCGTGGTTTGAGTCGAGAGCAAACAACAAAGACTCAAGAAGCAGGAGGATCATCCTCAAACCCACCAACCACACAACCCACAACCCGCTAACAAACAACTACATCTCTCACCATATCCCACACACTACCTCCCTCTCCTACAAATCCAAATCCAATCTCGACCTCTAACCTCCTCCAATGCCAACCAGAAGCAGTTGTCTACAATCCACATCTGATCGTAGACGATTATATCTTAAACGAGAAGTGGATGACGCAATGGGAACCAGAGGAAGCTGCTCAAGCTCGACTCTCAAAAGTCAGATACTTCTTACAACATGCTTCGGTGGACTTGGTGCTGCTTGAAGATGTAGAACTTCAAGAAGGCGAGAACTACAATATTGCTCTCCCAGAACTACCAGAAATGATCAGGCACAGAGTCGACTCTCCTCCCCGCTTATAAAAAAGGACAGTCAATGTCGAGACGCCGTGGGAGAATATCAAAATTGAAGTCCTGTTCATTGAAGATATTAGAAAGCAGATATGGAGGGCTCCTAACCGGATAAAGAAGTTCAACGAACTAAACCTACAGGGACATCTTCATGCTCAACTATCTTTGTCTAGATCGAAGTGGCATCCCAACGGATCAACTGAAGAAAAACTTCAGGGACAAGCCACCAATCCTATATCTCGTGGGGGTTTCGCATTCGATTGGAAGCTTCCCTACCCAGTCTACCATATTTAGCGAGCGGATAGCAACCGCACTCGAGAAGAGATATATGAGAACTATCTCCCCTTCCTTCCACCGGATGAGGTCTACTGTCTATATCATATGTACAAAAGAAAATATCATACGCCCTCCGGATACATCAAGACTGATGGACTCGAAGGATTGAAAAGATTCATGGTGCGGCAGATCAAGTATCACACTGCACACGACCTTCAAATTGCTATAGAGAACAATATGAAGAAGGCCAACATGGAGTCTCCGCTCATGAAGGGCTTCCCACTCAACGATTTTCCCGAGAACTACATATTCAAGAAATCTGGCCTCGCCATAACTTATCGGAATTCTATCATTGGAAAGACGAGAGCTATGATGAAGTTAGAAATCTATAAGTTCTGTGATGGGACGTTGAAGCTAGTGAGGAAGAACATCCAGAAAAGATTGGGAGAGATCACTAAAGAGACGATCTTCGAAGATCTTGGTGAAGAAGAGTCCCCACTCTTAAATGAGCTTCTGGATGCAATCCATGAGAGGTTGGAGCCGAGAAATGCTATTAGACGTTACGAGATAGCATTGGGATTACGGAAATCATTCTACGCCCGATAAGGATAAATGGAGCTGAAACGAAGACAAGCACAAAGGGAGAGATTGAAGAGACATTAGAATTGTGCTTTATTATTTTGTTATCCTTGTAATTAGGGGCGTAATTAGTAGTTTTGATAGTGTAGGACTAAATAGTAAATATACCATGTAAATAGGTATAAATACAATGTACACTATCAAAATCAAAACAAGTTCATTTTCGGAAAAATACAAGCATTGAATTCACATTCTAAGAGAGAGAATAGCAATCCAGAAACACTCTCTCTCAAGATCTTCAAAGAAGATATTCGACCGAAGGTATTTTGTAAAATTTATCATTCGAATATCTAGAATTCGTGCTTAGATCAATCGGTTGAACTAAAATAGGAGGAGTTTCGTCTCTATCAAAGGGAGAGATGGAACACAAAAGAGGAAATTCAATTTGAAATTTGGAGAGACGTACACGAGCGGCAACTTCGGTCATTGAAGCTCGTGGTGTTTGGTTGATTCAACGACGCTTAAGAATTTAGTATTTCCGATCAATCTTCACTTTCGTTGTTGTATTGCTCTCATTTCTTTAGTACTACTCCCCCTCATGATGATCGAGTGCGGAGATCGCCATGGCGATGTATCAAAATGGGGCATCATCGTTGGCAAGAAGATTGTATCGTCGTGACTAGGAGATGGAGTTTGTAGACATCTAAGGAAATCAAATTCGGTAATAACCCAACGGAGCCACAAAGGCGTTCCGCCGATATGAAACCGGGGCCACATAGGCTTCCTGTTGACATCGTTTCTAGGAGCGTTGCTCGTAGAAATGGCTTGATACCGTTGTTGTTTTGATGTTGCAAGGACAAGACTTCATTTCGATCATCGAAGCATGTCTGAGAATGACATGACTACGAAAGTTCTAACTTGATCACAAATACAAAGTATATAAAAAGTGTATGTGTCCTAGAAAATTATAAAAATTTAGGAAGTGAGGACACACTAGACACGGTGTGATCAATGAAAGTGAAGAAACATAGAAATTGTACTTTGTTAATTAGTTATCCTAGTAATTAGGGGCGTAGCTCGTACTTTTGTTAGTGGAGGACTAGTTTGTAAATATACCATGTATAGAGGTTTATATACCATGTACATAACGAAAATCAAAATATATACAAGAATTTCAGAAAATTAACAAATATTGAATTCACATTATAGAGAGAGAAATACAATCGAAAACTTCCACTCTCTAATCGTTTCTCTCTTCCGATCTTCAAACTCGATATTCGACCGAAGGTAACTCACGAGATTTCTTATTCGAATATCTAGGATTCATGCTTAGATCGATTGTTAGTTGATTAAATAGGACCTAACAATTAGTATTAGAGCTGATCGTGATCGTTTTTGGATTGAATTCGCTATTCTTAGATCAAAAATATTTTCCATGTTTTTCCGATCGAAAAACTTAGGTGGAATGCATTTTGATCTACGTGCTTAATTTTGCAAATTTTCTTGATGATCTTGATGCTAAAGTGATCGATTATATGTTAGGAATGAATTACGTACTGATTCCAATCGCTTAGAACATCCGATTATTTCAGATTTTCGATTTCGATCGATATTAGTGTTTGCGATTGAGTTTTGAATACGATTTGATTTTCTTCATAATCAATATATTTTGCTGTAAAACGTGGTTAATCTTGTGTTTGTTCATATTCAGAACTCATATTCGAGTGATTATCCAGAATCTCAGCATCTAACTTGAGTCTTTCAGTTTAATCTTGATTTTCATTGTTCCACTGAACTCGAACTGTGTTCTTCGATCGTTTTTTATCGAAAAACTTGGCTCGAAAAATATTTTTCGAATAAGTTTACAGGCGAAAAGTTTCTCCATACTCACACTGTTTTCGTGAGTTTCACTCAAATATAGGACTCGAAAAACTTTATTTTCGATAATTAGTTTTTCGAGCGTAACAAAGCGTATATTATTTCGACAGATACTATTTTCGCTAGATAAATATCTACTTTTGACACGAAAAACTCGTTTTACTATTACAAGTTATTCGATCATCTAAATTTTGGAGTCAAAATTTAGGGAAACATATTTTCTAGCCAAAAATTCGATAAACTATTTTTCGATAGGATATTTCTTTGCAAAACTCTTTCGTTCGAAAAATAATTTTCGATAAACACACCTCGAAAAACTTATACGATCGAAAATCTTTTTCGATCGTAAGATTCGAAATTTTTCAAATCGAAAAACTTTATTGTTCGAAAAAAATTTGACTACTGAACTTTCAAACACACTCACATTTTACACTAATCTTAATTTTTTTGGGGAATCAAAAAGCGTAATTTTCAAAACTTACAAAAAATATTTTTCTCAGAATTATCTTGTTCGATACTCAAAATTTTCGATTAAAAAAATTAAATTCTTTTAGTAAAATTTTGAATTATCAATTCTTATATCAAATATTTTTCAAAATCAAAACAATTCATTTTTAGAACCGATAAATAGATCCGAAAAGGAAATTGTTTAAAGTACGAGCCAAACATTACTAACTAAGTTTGTCACTTGTGAAGCACTTTTTCCACTTCAATTCCAAACTTTCACGAGATCCTACCAATCAACTACAAATGGATGATTACTCACATGGAAACGATGTCCGCCCTGCAATTCTACGAAGAGGCGAATACACCGTATGGAGAAGGCGATTCATGACCTTCTTCGAGACAAGTGATCAAGCTACAAATTTTATAGCCTCTCTTCAAGAATGTCCCGCTCAATTTTAGCTTATCCAAGAAGGCGATGCCACAAATAATCGTCTCATTCCTGCCATTAGAAGACTCAAAATTCCTAGTGAATACACTGAGGGGGAGCGATTAAGAGCTAAAGCAGATCTCGGATCTAAAACTTTCCTGATGCAAGGCATCCCGAATGACATCTATATGCAAATAGATAGTATATCAAGTGCAAAGGCTATGTGGGATGAGCTCCATAAAATGATGCAACGGACCGAAGTCGGAGTCAAGGCTAAGAAAGCGAATATTCTCACCGCTTACGACTCCTTCAAAGAAAAGACGGAGGAAAATGTCTACGAACTCTATCAATGCTATTTAACTCTTCTTAACGATTTGAGGAAAATAAAAATTTTCAAGACCACTATGGAAGAACATATCCATGCAAATATCCGATTTCTCTCTTCTTCAACCGGAATGGAAGAAAATATGCATGCAAATTTGTCAGAACAAGGATTGGAACGAAATCGGTATCCACGCCGTCTTTGATAATCTCGCTCAACACGAGGAAGACATTAGCGAGATACACAAAGAACTAAAGGGCAAATAGATCGAAGACTCAATAGATCTAGTTTCGGAAAGACAAACTAGTCTATCTCGTAAAGATTAAAGCATCAAATTGTCGAGTTCTTCCGAAGATGAAGACGAATCAGAATCGGATTCCGAGCCAGATATAAAAGAGTTCAAGAAACAATTGGCTCTCATTACTAAAATGATGAGAAAAAAGTTCTATAAAAAGAAATCCTCCTCCTCGGCTAATAGACTTCGGACCTCAAGCTCTAAGAACAAGGAAAGACCGGCCGAGTCGTCAGAATCCAAAAATACCAAAGAACCAGAAAAATGCTATAATTGTGGAAACATGGGGCATTTCGCCAGATAATGCAATCTTCCTAAGAAGGAAGACGCCAATTACTACTCCAAGAAATTTCAACTAACAAAATAAAAGGATGCTGGAGTAGCTCTAATGGCCGAACAAGAGCACTGGTTAGAAGACACAAGTGATTCTGACAACGACAATCTAGCTCTCATGGCATTTCTTGACGATGCGTCAGACGAAAACTCAAAGGATCAACCTCATCTCAAGAGCTAGCTACACCCGAATCTACATTATTAATCATGTTAGAATCTTTACAAATTAAATATGCTAACATGAAAAATGAGCGGAAAAGTACAAAAGAGTTAGAAGAGACACTAGCAGTTAGCGAAACTAATTTCCAAATGCAATTAGATAAAACAGTTCACTTAAAAATACTATTATCTAATGCGAAGGAAACCATAACTAGTCTTGAATCTAGGTTGCTACTTCTGAGACAAAAATAAACAACCTCAGTAAAACTCTTAGCGATAGTCAGAGAGATTTAGAAATTTCTAGAAATAATTATAAGGAAATCTCTGACGAACGTAAGAAGTTTTACTCTAAGATTAAGACTTTAGACGATCTTCTAACAAAAGGGGACAAACTGATCGGACTATTTTTCTAAATCAACCTCATTATATAGAATTTTATAATCTTATTGAAGGCTTAGGTTTTAACACAATCCCTGTAACTTAAAAAAGGTAAATGTCAAACAATTATATGATATCAAGTACATGGGTTTAGGATTAAGTTTTTTAATGTCTTTTACTAACTCTTCCGAAATAAATGCCTTAGAAGAAATCCAAAAGAAAAGCCACAAATAGGACTAACATTCCCTTTGACTACACCGATTTGAATAATAGTTACAAGACACGGGAAATAAATATGTCTAATAATTCATTATATCCTTTAGAAGATCTTCCTAAAGTTAAAGAATAATTTTTTGATTATTCTAAAATTTCTACTTCTGTTATATTCCCGCTATTATTAAGAAAATAGTTGATTTGAACTCTTTCCTAGAAAAAGAAAGAATGAATTTTGAAGCAGAAAAGAATGCACTTTTATTTGAGATTTCAAATCTATAAAGTTCCTCAGATTTAAAATTTTGTCTTGATTTTATTTTGTAAGAAAAATCATTAACTAAGGACAAGACTAAATTATAAGAAAACACCTCCCATTACTTTACAATATGTTTCAAAAGAAGAAAAATTCTATTTAAAAAGCGTAAAGGAAGGAAAAGAGTCCTTAAATGCTTCAAAGACGAAAGGATTTTTACTAATTCTTTTTCTACTCCATCCACATGTAAAGTAGTAAAAGAGGTGAAGCATGCAAAGGAGAGAGTGCCTAGCATAGAATTTAAGAAGAAAAATGATAGAAATGACTTATTTTCAAAACTTTCTTCTGTATCAAAAACTAAGGACACTCGTAAAAAAATAGGAGTTTCTAATTTTCAAGATCCGGCTATTAAGCAAGCTTATAGCTCGATACACTATTGTCCTCATCCAAGGTACCCAGTCCAAGTATACTCGGCTAAACACCATAGAAGACTAGATAGAGAAACGATTTCTCATGCATTAAGACTAATAAGACATTTGTCCGAGCGGAAATTAATCTCACATGTAAGGTTCACCCTCAATGGGTTCCCAAGACACCATCTAGGCCAACGCAAGCCAACAAGGCTAAGTTTCCTAAAGAGCTACCACTTAAACCAACTACTTCTAAGTTGGTTTGGGTACCTAAGAGCACCAATGGTTTAGAAACCAAAAATTAACAAACCTTATTTACTAAAATCTGCTAATCCGAGAGGACCCATTAATAAGTGGGTACCAAAGTCTCTCTAAAAACTTTCTATGTAGATCCATCATGTGTGGTAACTATATTCCGGTTGCTCCAACACACATGACGGGAAATCAAGAACTGTTGAGCAACTATCAAGACCGTTACAACGGAAAAGTCAGATTCGGGAACAACGATTCAGCTCCAATACTAGGCTTTGGATATATCCTTCCGAAGAATCTGACAATCAAAGATGTCTCTTATGTCAAATGTATTAAACACAACTTGTTCAACATAGGACAATTCTCTGGTAAAGGGTTTCAAGTGGTGTTTCTAGCTGATCGGTGTCAGTACGACCTTCGACAGCTGTTTGCCTCATTTTACAGACTACAATCAAGAGGAACAGCTTATGACATCAACATGTGTCTCATCTAAATCTCAAAGCTCTTCACAGCTCTTTATCAAAAAGTTGGTCAACGGTCTACCAACTATTTCCCTTCATCAAGAGCATCACTGTTCGGCTTGTCAAATGGGTATGAAGCAAGCGTCACACAAACTCAAGCAAGTAGCTTCCACATCTCGACCTTTGGAATTACTACACATGGACCTTTGTAGACCAATGAGAACGCAAAGTATCAGCGGTCGTAAGTATATGCTAGTAATTGTAGATGATTATTCTCGCGACACTTTGACAAGATATCTCCGAACTAAAGAGACTGGAGACTTAATAACAAGCTTTGTGAATACAACTCAGAATCTCTTGCAAAAGAAAATCCAAGTAATCAAGACTGACAATGGGGCTGTTCAAGAATCAGCGTCTCAACAATTACTATCAGTCACTTGGAATTTGTTAGGTCCTAATTCCTCAATCAACAAGCAATCTCAGCATGAATTCTAGGTATTCGAATAAGAAATCTTACGAATTACGTTCGGTTGAATATCTGCGTTGAAGATCTTGAGAGAGGTTGTTAGATTTCCGAAATTCTCGATCGTATTCTCTCTCGTTTAAAATGTGAATTCAATGCTGGTGATTTTCTGAAAATGAACTGGTATATATTTTGATAGTGTACATTGTATTTATATATATTTACATGGTATACTTACTATTTGGTCCTACACTATCAAAACTACTAATTACGCCCCTAAGTACAAAGATAATGAATTTACAAAGCCCAATAATAAATTCTCTTCAATCTCCCTCTTTGTGCATGTCTTCATTTCAGCTCCTTTTATCCTTGTCGAGCGTAAAAAGATTTTTGCAATCCCAATGCTGTCTCGTATCGCCGAACAACATTCATCAGCTCCAATCTCTCATTTATCGCATCTAGAAGCTCATTTAAGAGTGGGGCCTCTTCTTCACAAAGATCTTCGAAGATTGTCTCTTCGGTGATCTCTCCAAATCTTTTCTGGATCTTCTTCCTCACTAATTTTAGTGTCCCATCACAGAACTTCTGGATCTCTGACTTCATCATAGCCCTCGTCTTTCCAATGACTGGATTCCGATAGGTTATGGCCAGACCAGGTTTCTTGAAGATGTAGTTCTCGGGAAAATTGTTGAGTGGGAAGCCCATGAGCGGATATTCCATGTTGACCTTCTTCATATTGTTCTCTAAAGCGATTTGAAGGTCGTGTGAGATGTGATACTTGATCTGCCGCACCATGAATCTGTTTAGTCCTTCGAGTCCTTCAGTCTTGATATATCCGGATTGCGTCTGGTATTTTCTCTTGTACATATGATACAGATGGTAGACCTCATCCGATGGAAGGAAAGGGAGATAGCTTTCATCTATCTCCTCTCGAGTGCGGTTGCTGTCCGCTCGCTCAGTAATGTAGATAGGGGTTGGGTATCTTCCGATCGTGTGCGTGACTCCGATGAGTTGGAGAATCGGTGCTTGTCCCTGAAATTTTTCTTTAGTTGATCAGTTGGGATGCCACTCCGATCGGGTCCAAGATAGTTGAGCATGAAGATATGCTCCATTTTCTTCTTGTCTTCCCAGTGTGAGATGCCCCGTAGATTGAGTTCGTTGAGCTTCTTTATTTTGTTTGGAGCCCTCCATATCTGCTTTATAATGTCTTCAATAAACGGAACTTCAATTATGACATTCTCCCATGGTGTCTCGACTCTAACCGTCCCTTTTGATAAGCGGAGAGGAGAGTCGACTCTGTTCCTAATCATCTCTGGTAGCTCTGGGATACCAGAACTGTAGTTCTCACCTTCTTGAAGTTATTCTTCTTCATGTAGCAGCAAGTCCACCGAAGCTTGTTGTAAGAAGTATCTGACGTTGGAGAGTCAAGCTTGAGCAGCTTCTTCTGGTTCCCATTACGTCATCCACTTCTCGTTTAGGATATAGTCATCTACGATCAGATGTGGATCGTAGACGACTACTTCTGTTTGGGCTTTGAGGAGGTTAGAGGTCAGGATTGGATTTGGATTTGTATGAGAGGGAGGTAGTGTGTGGGATATGGTGGGTGATGTAGTTGTTTGTTGGCGGGTTGTGGGTTGTGTGGTTGATGGGTTTGAGGACGATCCTCCAGCTTCATGAGTCTTTGTTTGTTCTTGACTCACTCCATGGCCGCTCTGTGTGATTCTTTGCCGTTTCTCCCCCTCATGACTATCCGGATCGTTGGGATCGTCATGTCTTCGTTTGGTGCGGGAGCTTTCTTCTCGGCACCTTGTTTGTCTGGCGGCTCTGGTTCACCTACCAGCCTTTTGTAGAGACTCTCCTCAGCGGGAGTCCTGGTCTGAGGCGGGAGATGAGTATATCGTGAAGATGGGTCATCGGGATGGTATAGGGGTTTATTAGTGAAGATGATGGAGTTGAGGTGGTGAGGATAGGTTGTATTGGGGTGTGGAAGGTGGTGGTGAGAGGTGAGGAGGAGACGGGGGTGGTTTGAGTGTCGGTCGAAGCAGCTTCATAGACTGGTGTTTTCCCAGTATATCTTCGGGAAGTCTCTAAAGCTTGGAGCATTCGGTCCATCAGACGATCTTCTAGAGAAGATAGAGCTGTGGAAAGTGTGTCTTGTAATCGTTGCTCCGTCACGAACAGTGGTGGAGTGGGGGCAGGAAGGCGTTCCACTGTCACAACATTGGAATATATTTCCGATGTGCCTCCTTGAGTAGGTCTTGATTGGCCGGAACGTCCTGGGACATCCGTTGTTAACCGTGAACTCACCAATTCGATGGGTTGGCCTATTGTTGGCTCCGAAGATGTCGGGGGTCCAATAGGCTTTACACCCAATCCTTGACATGATACAATATGTATCACCTGTATGGGTGTTGAGACAGATTAAATTGGAATCTATGCGGTTGGCTGATCAGTTGGTGGTGGAGGTGTTTGCACAGAAGCCGATATGATTGAAGGCGATACAGACGGGGCCGAGAGGTGTGGTCGGTGAGAGCCCCTTCATTGGAGCCTGTATGCTTCATCTGAGTCAGTGGCCTCAGGAGAAATATCTTGAGGAACACCTTCGGGCTCGACGAGCGGTGTCACAATCTCTTGAGTCGTGACTTCGGGCTCCATTGTTTCCACCAGTGATTCCCTTTGAGAATGTGCCGGTGTTGGATCCAAGGCTCGTACCATCTCCTCCGTGATGGAGTTGTT
Source organism: Linderniella brevidens (assembly GCA_004919715.1). Taxonomy (NCBI): domain Eukaryota; kingdom Viridiplantae; phylum Streptophyta; class Magnoliopsida; order Lamiales; family Linderniaceae; genus Linderniella; species Linderniella brevidens. The sequence goes on along the minus strand of SWDC01000151.1, from coordinate 8,950,989 downwards.
TTGACAGTAGTCTTGGTATGCCTCTTCTGTTGGATCAGCTAGTCGGAGCAGCTCCAATGGGATCAGCATTGGTAGGAGTGCTAGATCGGCGGCCTTTGGGTTGTGAAAAAATCGAAGTCGTGGCGGAGTTTATTCCCCAACTTGTGGTAGTCTCGGTATCTCTTGATGGAGTTCCATGAAGTATGAGATCAGCACTTGGAACCACCGTACGTAGGGGGAAACTTGGCCTTCGACTTGGTCTCCCGTTGACGTATCTGGTCCGATCATTCCAAATTATGCGGGCCACGTCATACTTCTTGGAAAAGATCACTCCGTGAAAAATGCGAAGAATGTTCCCATTCGCCTTGTAGAATCTCGAGTGTTTTGGGGAGAGGCATTTGTTGATAATGCCGAACAATGTCTTCTACGGATGGGGAATTCCGTTGTTTTGGAAACTTGCCAATTTGCGCAGTGGGGGCTTGTATCTCATCCGGAGCATATCCGCTACGATCTCCGCGTCTATTAGAAGTTGATCATATGTTTCGTAGTGCGGAAGATCAAGTACCATGCCCATTAGATTGCGGTTCAGAACGACGTGTCTTCGGTTTATTTGTGTTGTATATTCCACGTCGTTTCCGACTACATGGCTCTCCATAAGTCCCCAGAATTGTTGTAGGTAGACCATCGGTACGGAGGCCGTCATCGTTAATGCTGGCCATAGTGGGTGTCCTTTAAGGATGGAGACGATGACTTCATCCGGGCACCAGAATGTTGTAAGATCCAGTTGATAATTGTTGTCATGAACTGACATGAAGCTTGATGAAGGATATATGTGAGGATAATTTGAAGTTGTCATATCTGTAAAGAATAACATGAAGTTTATTAGTTGATAAATTTTCATATGCGAATAGACGGGATCAAGAATGAATTTAGGGAAAATTGTATGTCTTAAGGTTTATGTTGGAAAGACTTAGTGAAATGTTTTGAAAGATTTGTAAAATTTACTAAGTCTTAGAAGCGTGTTTTTATTCGATCTGAAATTTATTCGAAAGTTAATTTTTACGATCGAAAATTTTCCCTTGAAAAATTTTCTGAGTCTTTTTCAGCGTGTTTTTATTATAGTAACAATTTATTCGATCGTTAAATTTTGCGATCGAATAACAATGTGTCGACTAACTCAAGTTTTCGCCGATGACTTTTACGATCGAATAAAATGTTATCGAAAACAATAGTTTTTCGCTGAGTAAGTTTTCGATCGAATAAAAAATTGTCGAAAACATAAGTTTTTCGCCGTGTAGTTTTGCTATCGAATAAAAGAATATCGAAAAACTTAATGTTTTCGCCGTTGACTTTTGCGACCGAATAAAATATAATCGAAAAATTAAGTTTTCGCCGCGTAGTTTTTCGATCGAATAAAAGAATATCGAAAACAAAAGGTTTTCGACGCTGAGTTTTGCGATCGAATAACACTGAACAAAAACTAAAGTTCTTCGACGACACTGTTTGCGGTACAAACTTTTTCGATCGAAAAATTTTCAAATCAAACAGTAAACGCCTGAAACATAATCTTCGATTTCTGGGTAAATAATGAGTTGATATGGGTTCGGAATGTTCAGAAAAAAATTGCGAATCCAAATATCATGATTTTAACCCAAAAGGTCGAGTTTAAACATGTTGATTTTGAAGGTTTGAAATCAGTTTCAGTCGAAAAAGTATTAATATGAAATTTCTTGAAATGTTTTCGTGAAACTGCTTGCGAATCGTATGTTTTTTAACGGAAAATGATTCGAAACTTGTTTCTACCTTCGAAATGGGCGATTTAAGGAAGAAAATCACAGAGATGGTTGAGATTTTGTTGAAATCGCCGGAGTTCGAAGTTTCTTTTTGCGGAAGTCGAAAAGTTTTTCGATGGTAATGAGTTGCGTGTGAGTGAGTTTTTCCATCGATAAAGTGGTATTAATACTTTACGACCGGCTAAGGTAAAAATACATTGGGCCATAAAAAAAATTTGGGCTCTAGTTAAAATTCAGGTCTGATTAAACAAGAATTTAATTTTGTTATGCATTAAGCCAAAAAAAATAAATTGCATAATACTCCCTGTATTTCTGAAAGAGATGAAATTTTCTCCTAATGTTGATAATATTCAACATTTGACTCATCGGATGAGCTCTAATTTTCCTGTGATGCTTAGAGAAAATGTTAGGAGTCATGTTTTATAAGTAAATCATATATGAGATAATAACAAATTCTCATATAAAAATCCCCCTCAACAATTGCATGATTTAACTTTTCAGCATCTAAGCACATATTTAGTACAAATTGGCATATGAAAATTTACTATGTAAGTACAAGTAACGCATTTTAAGCAATTCAACATAGATTCATTAAAAACATTGCATTTTTCAAAAAAAAAATTGCATTTTATCAATCTGAGCCAATGCATGTATTAATGTATTTAAATGTGCGAAAAATATTTTCAAGTTTCAAAAATATTTTTGTTTTGGAGTCAGTTGGGGCATTTTGAACACTATCATACAAAATTTTTTTATGACATATAAAATAATTATTTGCCATAAAATCATGTAACTAGACTTAATATTCTAAGATCATAGTATGAATCACTTGGACAACTCTCGCAAGTTTCGCTCATATCACTCAATTTATTTTTATCATGGAAATATTTAGTAGATATATCACTCATATCATCACAACAAGATTATATCAATTAATTTGTTATCGCAATATTTTTAATCAAACTTACTATGTGAAAAAATCATCATTTTGAATCAAATGGACTTTGAAGGGATTATTTTTAGGCTTTGACTAAAGGTGGGTTAGTGAGCTTAAAAATTCTTCAGTTCCAGGAGCCCTTTTGTGAAATTCTGTGTTGATCCTTTTGATGAGTCTCGTCTTCTTTACAAAACTTTGAGAGATTAGAACTTTTTGGGTCGAGACCGTGTTCCTTTCGAAGGTTCCACAGTTATGGAATTCGAACCCAATGCCGTGCTTCTCTTCTCGTTTTCTCTATTTATAAGATCTAGATTATCGTTGGAGAAGATCACTTCTAGGTGCTTCTCTTCTAGGAGTATACGAGATTATCTAGGAGAAGTTCACAGCTAGTTTCATGTTTCTCTTCTATAATTATTGAGAAATTCATTATGTGCATCTCTTTTGCTCTCCCCTCTTTTTCTTGATTGAGTAACCCCGAATCTTGTGAATAAGATTGAAGGCTTAATTGGGTTTGATAAAGAAAAAGAATGTCGGAGAAGGCCCAAAGAGGATTTTTAGGGGAAAAAATAAAGGATTTATAATATGGGTTAGTTGAGGAATTTCCTAATATGCCCTTATCATTTTCATGACGAAATAGTCACACAAGTAAGTATGAAGCTACGAAGTATAAACCAAAGAATAGTCATTTGAAGAGTGACACACTCAAGAAGAGAAAAAAATTATTTGAGGTTCAAATTCTCACATATATGATGTGACTTTGTGTCTAGTGAAACAAACGAAGCTCTTTGAATAAAAGAATGTGACGTGAAGTTTTAGACAAAGAACTAAGCATATATATCGAAGAAATATTTTTGTGAGTAATTCAAAATAGGCAAAATTATCGTCATCCACCATTTTTATTATTATTATTATTATATTTATATACTATTAAATTTGGGATAGAGTCACGCAAGATAATCAATGAATATCAAGAAGCATATAGAATATCACATAGAAGCATAATAGAGCATGTAAAACACTTTTCAAGTATGATTGAGATTCAACATGCCTAACTTAGCAATAAGGAATTGGAATCATTTTTCATCCAATGCTTTAGTGAACAAATCGGCAAGTTGAAGCTCCGTTTTTACAAAATATGAAGAGTATATTGGAATTGTGCTTTATTATTTCATTATCCTTGTAATTAGGGGCGTAATTAGAAATATTGATATTGTAGGACTTAAGATTAATTATACCTTAAATATAGGTATAAATATGATGTACACTATCAATGTAAAATAAGGATTCGTTATTGAGAAAATGTAAGTTTCGAATTCATATTTTAAAACGAGAGGTAACGTTCGAGAAACAAGCAAACATCCAACAACCTCTCAAGATCTTCAAAGCGGATATTCGACCGATCGTATATCGTAAGATTTCTTACTCGAATACCTAGAATTCATGCTTAGATTGTTTGCTGATTGATGAAACAAGACCTAACAATTTGTATCAGAGCGAATCGTGATTGATTTTGGACATAATTCGCAATTTTCATATCAAAATAATTTTCCAGATTTTTCGATTGAAAAAACTAACGTGACTTATATTTTGATCGACATTCTTAATTGTGCGAATTTTGCTATTGATTTTGCTGATTAAGTGATAAATTATATGTTAGGATTGATTTACGTACTAATTTCAATCGCTTAGAACGTAATTATAATTCAAATTTTTTATCTATATTGATTTTTTATGTTTGCGATCAAGTTTTGAGTCCAATCTGATTTTCCGAAGTCTCGATATATTTTGCTATTAAACGTTGTTGATTCTGTGTTTGATCATACTTACAACTGTTAAACGAGTGATTATCCAGAATTTCCGCGTCTAAATTGAACATTTCGATTAAATCTGGAATTTTCACTGTTACATTGAACTTAATTGTTCTTCGATCAAGTTCTTCGATCGAGAAACTTGAATCCGAGAAGTTTTTTCGACCACAAACACTATTTTCGAGTGTTTTACTCAAATTTAAGACTCGAAAAACATTTTTTCAATAATTAGATTTTCGGTTCATATATAAATATATTTTGCGAGCGAATAACTTTTTCGATCCATAATTAGCCAAAATATATTTTCGATCGACATCGAAAATTTTTACAGTCAACAATTTGAGTCAAACTGAAAACAAAGTTTTCCGATCACTAGTAATTTTTTGCTCACAAGTTATTCGATAAGAGTTTTTGCGATCAACATAGTTTTTTGACAAATTATTTTTCGATAAGATCATCTTTTCAACAATTTCCGAAAAATATTCTTCGATAAACAAATAACTAAATCCTTAAACGTTCGAAAAACTTTTTCCATTAAAAAACATAATATTTTTAAATCGAAAAACCTTACTACTCGAAAAACATTTCGACCACATCAATTTTAAAAGAAATAAAAAATTGTGAACTTCAAAACTTACGAAAAATATTTGACTTCGAACTATCAATTTTTGATACACAATATTTTTTATCACTAATTCAAATTTCTTTAACGATTCTTGAAGTATCAATTTTTAATTACCAAATATTTTCAAAAACATAACAATTCCTCTTTCACGACCGGATCATAGGTTCAAAAAGGAAATTGTTTAAGTGCGAATCAAATATTTCTAACTAAGTTTGTCACTTGTGAAACATTTTTCATTACTATTCCAAACCTTCACGAAGATCCTACCAATCAACAAAAATGGATGCTTACTCACTTGGCAATGAGGTCCGCCCTCCAATTCTTCGAAGAGGCGAATACATGGTATGGAGAAGCCGGTTCTTGAACTTCTTGGAAACGAAAGATCAAGCCTCAAATTTGATTGCGTCACTTCAAGAAGGTCCAGCTCAATTCTGGCTCATCCAAGAAGGAGATGCCACAAACAATCCTCCTATTCCTGCAACCAGAAGACTTAAAGTCCCTGGTGAATATACCGAGGGGGAGCGTTTAAGAGCCAAAGCAGACTTGGGAGCCAAGACTTTCCTAATGCAAGGAATATCGAATGACATCTATATGCAAATAGATAGTCTATCAAGTGCAAAAGCCATGTGGGACAAGCTCCACAAGATGATGCAACGAACTAAAGTTGGAGTCAAAGCATAGAAAGCAAATATCCTAACTGCTTATGACTCTTTCAAGGCCAAGACGGAGGAATCAGTTTATGAACTCTATCAAAGATATCTAACCCTTCTCAATGAAATTAGGAAGCTTGATATATTCAAGACCAACATGGAGGTCAACATCAGATTTCTCTCTTCTCTTCAACCGGAGTGGAAGAAAATATCCATTCAAATCCGACAAAATAAGGATCTAGACGAAATGGATATCCACGCTGTGTTTGACAATCTCTCCCAACATGAAGAAGATATAAGCGAGATTCAAAAAGAACTAAAGGGCAAACAGATCGACGACTCTATAGCACTTATCTCTGAAAGAAAGCAAAGTCGATCTCGAAAGGATAAAAGTATAAAGCTGCCAAGTTCTTCAGAAGGTGAAGAAGAATCTGACTCGGACTCCGAACCTGATAAGAAGGAGTTCAAGAAACAGTTAACTCTCATTTTTAAAATGATGAGTAAAATCCTCGTCTTCGGCCAATAGACTTCGGACATCTAGCTCCAAGCAAAGGGAAAGACCGGCCGAGTCCTCAAAATCCAAAAGTGTCAAAGAACCTCAAAAATGTTATAACTGTGGAAAGGTAGGACACTTCTCCAGAGAATGCAAACTACCCAAGAAAAAGAATACCAACTAATACTCCAAAAAATTCCAACTCACTAGAGAGAAAGAGACTGCAGTAGCATTGATGGCAGAACAAGAGCATTGGCTAGAGGATACCACAGATTCTGAAGACGAAAATCTTGCACTAATGGCATACCTCGACGACGCTTCAAATGATGACCCATCAAGGAGGCCTGACGACAAAGCATCCTCTTCGTCACAAGAGGTACAATTGTCTAATTCCACGTTAGTAAACAAAGGAAACGAACAAATGAATTAGAAGAGAAACTAGCTCTTAGCGAAAGAATTTTACAAAAGCAATTAGATAAGAAAAATCATCTCGAAATTCTCTTATCTAACGCTAAGGAAAAAATCTCTAGTATTGAATTAATCGTAGCTACCTCTGAGACTAAAATTACTGAACTTAATACGATTCTTATTGATTGTCAGAGAGACTTAGAGATTTCTAAAAATAATTTCAAAGAAATTTCTGACGAACGTAAGAAACTTTATTCAAGGATTAAAACGTTAGATGATCTTCTAATAAAAAGGGGTCAAACAGATCAAACTATATTTCTAAATCAACCTCTTGATACATAATTTTATAATCCTAAAGAGGGCTTATGTTTTAACAATCCCTATAACTTGAAAAAGGTCAATTTTAGACAATTTTACGATATCAAGTATATGGGATTAGGATTAACTTCTTTAATAACATTTACTAATTCTTCCGAAATAAATGCTTTAGAAGAATCTAAACGACAAGCCACTGATAGGACTGACATTTCTTTTGACTACACCGACTTGAATAATAGTTACAAGACAAGAGATCTCAACTTGTCTAGTGATTATACTTCATTATATCCCCTAGAAGATTTTTCTAAACATAAGGAAGAAAATATTGATCATTCTCAAATGTCTAATTTCTGTTATATTCCAGCTATTATTAGAAAAATAGCTATTTTACACGCTTCCTTGGAAACAGAAAGAAAGAATTTCAAAGCTGAAAAGAACGAACTTTTATCGGAGATTTCCAATCTCAAAACTTCCTCTATTTTAAAAACTTCCGATCTTATTTTGAAATAAAAATCTTTAATGAAGGATAAGATTAAAGCTAAGAAAAACTCTCCTATGATTTTTCAAATATTTCAAAAGAAGATAAATCTCTTTTAGAAATTATAAAGAGAGAAAACAAATCCTTAAATGCTTCAAAAAGGAAAAAGATTTTTACTAACTCTTTTTCTACTCCATCCACAGGTAGAGTAGTAAAAGAGGTGAAACATGCTAAGGAAAGAGTGCCTAGAATAAATTTTCAGAAGAAAATTGATTTGTTATCTATTTCTTCTATGTCAAAAACTATGGACACTCGTCCGAAGACAGCTATTTTAATTATTGTTAATTCAAATTATGCGTTAAAGCCTATTATTTTGAAAGCACAAATTTTGAAATTGGCTCTACTTCTAAAAACCATCCTCATTCTAAAACAAATGCAAGTCTTAAGTCTCATAAGAAACAAGACCCAGCCATTAAGAAAGCTTATAACTCCATACATTCTTGTTCTCACCTAAGGTATCCAGTCCACGTACATTCAGCTAAACACCTTAGGAGACTAGCCAAAGAAAAGATTTTCTCCAGCAATAAGACAAATAAGACATTGTTCGTGCTAAAATTAACCTCTCATGTAAGGTTCAACCAAAGTGGATTCCTAAGTCACCACCTAGGCAAACACAAGCCGATAAGGCTAAATTGTCTAAAGAGGTACTACTTAAACCAACTAATTCTAAGTTGGTTTGAGTACGTAATCATTCTCATAATTTAGGAACCAAAACTGAACAAATCTTACTTATCGAATCTGCTAATCCGAGAGGACCCATTCAAAAGCGGGTACCTAAGTCTACCTAATTTCCTTCTATGCAGATCCATCATGTGTGGTATTTAGATTCTGGTTGCTCCACACACATGACGGGAAAACAAGAACTGTTGAGCAACTACCAAGATCATTACAATGGCAAAGTCCGATTTGGCAACAATAACTCAGCTCCCATACTCAGATTTGGAGACATTCTATTGCCAAATTTGACGATTAAAGATGTATCTTACGTCCAAGGTCTCCAGCACAATCTGTTCAGCATAGGCCAATTCTGTGACAAAGGATTTCAAGTCGTATTTCTAGCTGAACAGTGCCAAGTTTTGAATTGTCAGAATCAAGAACTTCTCACAGGATCACGAAGATCTAACCTATACACAATCAATCTGACATCAGTTCGACCTTCGACAGTTGTATGCCTCATCTCTCAGAAAACAATAAAGAGGAACAACTTATGGCATCAACGTCTGTCTCATCTAAACTTAAAAGCTCTTCACAAACTCAGTGTTAAAAAGTTGGTTAACGGTCTGCCAACAATTTCATCTAACCAAGAGCATCATTGTTCGGCTTGTCAAATGGGAAAAATGAAGCGTGCATCAGACAAACTCAAGCAAGTTGCTTCTACATCTCGACCCTTGGAATTATTTCACATGGACCTCTACGGACCAATGCGTGCACAAAGCATCAACGGTCGTAAATATGTGTTAGTAATAGTCGACGATTATTCTCGCTACAAATGGACAAGATATCTCCGAACTAAAGATGAGACTGGAGACTTGATAATAAGCTTTGTGAATACAACTCAGAATCTCCTGCAAAAGAAAATCCATGTAATCAAAACGGACAACGGGACGGAATTCAAGAATCAGCGTCTCAGCAACTTTTACCAATCACTTGGAATTATTCAACAATTCTCAGTCGCCAAAACGCCACAACAAAATGGTGTCGTAGAAAGAAAGAACCGGACTCTAGTTGAAGCTGCAAGAACTATGGTCATTCACTCCGGTCTTCCTCACTTTCTGTGGGCTGAAGCAGTGAGTACATCATGCTTTACTTAAAACAGGACAATTATTCACAAACGCTTTGAGAAGACACCATATGAGCTAATTAATACACGAATTCCGAATATCTCCGTCTTCAAAGTATTCGGTTGCAAGTGTTTTGTGGCCAACGATCGGGAGCATCGAAGCAAGTTCGATCCCAAAGCCTTTGAAGCCATCTTTGTCGGATATTCCTCTACCTCAAAATCATATCGCGTCTACCTCAAGTCTTCTCGTACAATTCTTGAAAACTACAACGTCACTTTTCAAGAAATTACGGAATTGGCTTCTGAACAAAACAGTTCAGAACCCGAGCTTACTGGCGTGTTGGCACAAGGTCAACAACTCTCGGCAACGTCTACATCAACATCAAATGAAGCAATTCCCGCTGACCACGAAGATTTAGATTCTCTATTCGAACACTTTTATTGGAACAAGTCTCAACTGCCTGCTTCGTCTCACTCAACACCAAGCAGTGTCCCATCTCCCTCAGTGGAAGAAATTAATAATGAGACTCCTCTTTTTCAAAATCCGACAACTGTTGGAGAATCAAATTATTCAGAATCTTCATCTTGTACTGCAGTTCCTACAAATACAAATGAGGAAATTCCTATAGACTCATCATCTGAATTGAATTTTCCAACTCTGAATGATCAACCAATTAATTCGGGATATCTCGATCTTCAATTCAATGACGAATCTACTTCTGTTATTCCTCACGAACGCAAATGGACTCGAGCTCATCATACTGATCAGATTATTGGTGAACCTTCAAGTGGTGTACGTACTAGGACGTCGACACAAAGCGGTTTATTCACATGTTTTCTAAGCCAAAATGAACCAAATAAGGTGGCCGAAGCTCTCAAAGACCCGGATTGGGTAACTGCAATGCACGATGAACTCAACCAGTTCGAGCGTCTACAAGTTTGGACATTGGTTCCTCGACCTCAAGGCAAAACCGTAATTGGGACAAAATGGGTTTTCAAGAATAAGAAAAATGAAATCGGTGAAGTAATCAGGAATAAAGCACGACTCGTTACTAAGGGATACAATCAACAAGAAGGAATTGATTACGACGAGACGTATGCTCCGGTTTCACGCATTGAAGCTATTCGCTTGTTCCTAGCATACGCGGCTCACAAAGACTTCAAAGTCTATCAAATGGACGTCCAAACTGCCTTTCTCAACGGCGTATTAAAAGAAGAAGTCTACGTCGCTCAACCCGAAGGATTCATACACTAGAACCTTCCTGATCATGTCTATCGATTGGACAAAGCTGTATATGGACTAAAACAAGCCCCTCGTGCTTGGTATGATGTTCTGAGCGAATTTTTGGTCAAACCCAACTTCATCAGAGAACAATCAATACTACCCTCTTCATCAAAAGGCAAGGCAAAGACTTGATGATCGTTCATGTTTACGTTGACGACATCATCTTCGGATCAACGAATGAACGACTCTGTCCGAAATTTGGTAATTTCATGAAGACAAAATTCGAGATGAGTTTAATGGGAGAACTCCAATTCTTTCTTGGTTTACAAGTCAAGCAACTCGGTGATGGAATCTTCATCAGTCAGACAAATATATCCGAGATATTCTGAAGAGATTTAATTAAGAAAAGAGCACACCGATGAACACTTCTATGTCTACTAATTGCAAACTGGATGTTGAACCGTCTGGAAAGGCTGTCAACATCACCACCTATCGAAGCATTATCAGATCTCTTCTCTACTTGACATCAAGTCGACCTGACATTATGTTTGCAACTTGCCTATGCGCCCGCTTTTAAGCCGACCCAAAGGAATCCCACCCACATGTATGCTGTCAAGAGGATTCTACGATATCTCAAAGGAACTCCAACCTTAGGGCTTTGGTATCCTAAAAATACTGACTTTCGACTAATTGACTATACTGATGCTGACTATGCATGTTGTCGAATGGACAGAAAAAGTACGTCTAGCGGAGCACAATTTTTAGGCGAAAAGTTGGTCTGCTGGTCTTCAAAGAAAATAATTGTGTATCAACATCGACGGTCGAGGCGGAATACGTTGTGGCTGCCAGCTGTTGCTCGCAAAATTCTATGGATGCGGACACAACTACGCGATTACAGGTTTGATTTCAATAACATTCCCATTTATAGTGATTCTCAAAGTGCTATAGCCATTACTTGCAATCCTGTTCATCATTCACGCACGAAACACATAGACATACGATATCATTTTATAAAAGATCATGTAGAAAAAGGCATGATAGATATGTATTTTGTTAAAACGGAGCTTCAACTTGCCGATTTATTCACTAAGGCATTGGATGAAAAACGATTTCAATTCCTTATTGCTATGTTAGGCATGTTGAATCTCAATTTTACTTGAAATATGTTTTACATGCTCTACTATGCTTCAATCTGACATTTTATGTGCTTCTTAATATTTCTTGATTATTATGCGTGACCCTATCTTTTAAAGTTTTTTTAATTTTATATATATTTTTTATATATAAATATATTTTATTTTTTATTAAATAAATATATATAATAATACATATATATAAATATTATAAATAAGAAAAAGGGGGATGACGATGATTTTGACCATTTTGGAAATCACTCACAAAAATATTTCTTCGAAATATATAGTTAAATTATTTGCCTGAAATTCAATATAACATTCTTTTATTCAAAAGAACTTTGTATGATTCACTAGACACAAAGCCACATCATACATGTGAAGAATTTGAACCTCAATATTTTTTTTTTGAGTGTCACACTTCAAATGACTATCTTTTGATTTGTACTTCGTAGCCTCAATCTTGTTTTTGTGTTTAGTTTGTCATGAAAATGATAAGGGCATATTAGGAAATACCTCACTTGACCTAAATTATAAATCCTTTATTTTTCCTTTAGATATCCCCTTTGAGCCTTCTCCGATATTCTTTTTCTTTAGCAAACACCTGGTCAAACCTTCAACATTATTCAAACGATCCGGGGTTACTCAATCAAGAAAAAGAGGGGGAGAGCTAAAGTGATGCACATTCCGCATTTCTCAATCATTACAAAAGAGAAACACTGATCTCATTGTGATCTTCTCCTAGATAATCTCGTATACTCCTAGAAGTAAAGCACCTCGAAGTGAACTTCTCAATGATAATCTAGATCTTAGGTAGAGAAAACGAGAAGAGACTTTCTTGGGTTCGAACTCCATAACTGTGAAACTTTCTAAAGGAACACAGTCTCGACCCAAAATCAAAGAAGATCTTATCTCTCAAATCACTGAAAAGAGATTACTACAGAAAGGAAAAGCAAAAGGCTCAGAATAGAATCTCACAAAAAGAGCCCCTGGAAGAGAAGAATTTTTATGCTCACTAACCCAAAATTCCTACCCCTTAGTCAGAGCCTAAAAATAATCCCTTGAAAGTCCGTTTGATTCAAAATGACGAACCCTCACTTGGCAAGTTGATTAAAAATACTACGATAACAAATTAATTGATATAATTTTGTTGTGATGATAAGAGCGATATATCTACTAAAAATCTGGTGGATAAAAATAAATTGAGTGATATGAGCGAAACTTGCGAGATTTGTCAAAGTGATTCAGACTATGCTCTTGGAATACTAATTTAGTTATTTGAATTTATGGCAAATTATTGTTAAATATATCTTGGAAATTTTTGTGTGATAAAAATTTAAAATAAAGAAATCTGACCCTGAAACAAAAATAATTATTTTTATTATATGTTATTTTATTTTATTTCATTTTATTTTTTTAACTTATTTTATTTTATTTTTTATTTTATTTTCTATTTTATTCGCACATTTTAAATGCATTTTTACATGCATTGGTTCAAAGTTGATAAAATGCGAAATTATTCTTAAAAAAAGAAAATAAAGAAATAAAAAAAACTACATTCTCATAAAATATGCTGAATTGCTTAAAATGCGTTAATTATGCTTAAATCGGAAATTTTCATATGTACCGAAAATATGTGTAGGTACCGAAAATTTTATTCATGCAATTGTTGAGGGGAGTTTTTTTTTATATGAGAATTTGTTATTATGTTCTACATTCATAGAAAATTGAATTCTAACAATTTATTAAGTCTCGCAGAAAATTTAGAGCTCATTCGAGGAGTCAAATGTTGCATTTCATCAACATCAGGAGACAATTTCCTCCTTTGCGGAAATACAGGGAGTATTATACAAATTATTTTTGGGTTAATTCATAAATTTTATTTTCGACCTGTTTTTATCTAAAGCCCAAGAATAGTCGTTTTACTTTCGGCCCAAAAAGAATTTTTACTTTACCCCATCGTAAAGTATTAATATCACTCGAAAAACTCATTCACACGTTACAAATTTCCAATCGAAAAACCTTTCATCTTCTAAAACCATCTTCTAACCGACTTCGGCATTTCAATCTGAATTCATCATTTCTCAGAATTTTTAGCTTAAACATGCGGATTTCACAGGTAGAAACATGTTCCGATTCATTTTCTGTTAAAAAACATCCACTAATCGAGCATTTTCACGAAAAATTTTCTGAAGAAAGTTCATATTAATTTTTTCGACGAAAACTGATTTTTCGACCTTCAAATCAAAGTGTTTACACTCAATCTCTTGGGTTAAAATAATAATATTCGGATTCGCCACTGCTCTCTGGACGTTTCGAACCCAGATACACCCATGATTTACCCAGAAATCGAAGATTATGTTTTACGTATTTACTGGTTGATTTGAAAATTTTCGATTGAAAAAGTTTGAGTTGCAAACAGTGTCATCGAAGAACTTTTCTTTTCGTTCTCAAAACTCAGCGTAGAAAATCTTTTGTTTTTGAAATATTTTTAATCGATCGCAAAACTACGCGGCGAAAAACTTATTTTTTTCGAATTTATTTTATTCGATCGCAAAACTACGCGGCGAAAAACTTATTTTCTTGATTTCATTTGATCGCAAAACTAAGCGGCGAAAAACTTAAGTTTTTCGACAACTTTCTTTTCTCGATCGAAAACTTAATCAAACTATTATTTTCGATAACATTTATTCGATAGTAAAAGTCATCACCGAAAACGTAAATTATTCGACACAATTTCATTCGATCGCAAAAGTTGTCAATCGAATAAATATTTACTCGAATAAAAACACGCTGCAAAAGACTTGGAAAAATTTTCAAGACTTAGACAAATTTTCGATCGCAAATTTTAAAAAATCGAATAAATTGTTACTCGAATAAAAACACGCATTTAAGACTTGATTAACTAAGTCTTCCGCGATAAATTTTTCAAAGTACAATTATCCTCTACATTCGTATTAGTCAAATTCATTCTTTCGCGAAACTTGATTAACTAATGAACCTCATATTATTTTTGCAGATATGACAACTCCCAACTACCCTCATATCTATCCTTCTGGAAGTTATATGACCGTCCAAGACAACAACTTCCAACTGGATTTAACATTTCTGTGTCCGGATGACGTTATCCTATCCATACTCAAAGGACACCCTTTATGGCCAGCTCTGACCATGACGGCCACCGTACCGATGGTCTATCTCCAGCAATTCTGGGGGTGCATGCAGAGCTTCATTAACGGTGACAACGTGGAATATATGACCAAGCTCAATACAAGACACATCGCACTAACGAAGACTTAATGGCCATGGTGCTCGATCTCCCGCACTACGATAAATACGACCGATTACCAACGGACGCGGAGATTGTAGAAGACATGCTCAGGATGGGATACAAACCGCCGCTAAATAAACTGGCCAACTTTCAAAATAACGGCATTCCTCATCCATGAAGACTCTGTTCGGCATCATCAATAAATGCCTCTGCTCCCCAAAACACTCCGGATTCGACAAGGCAAATGGCAACATTCTGCGTATTTTTCACGGAGTGGCTCAGCTGATATGGAACGATCTCGCCGACCAAATGCATCAGAGGGAGACGAAGTCGAAGGCACGATCCCTTCCGTATGTACGGTGGTTTCCGGTAATGATCTCGCATTTCATAGAAGTCCACCCAGAGATCCCGAAACTTCCACCGATCGCGGCCTACATCCCTCCAGGCCTTCGATTCTTCCACAACCCGAAGGCCGCTGATCTAGCACTCCAATCCATGCTGATCCCATTGGAGCTGCTGCGCTTAGCTGATCCAACTGAAGAGGCCTACCAAACTTACTGCCAGAACAACTCCATCACGGAAGCGATGGTATGTGCCACGGATCCAGCCCCGGCGCCTTCTCAAAGGGAAGTAACATCATCAGAGCCCGAAGTCACACCTTAGGAGATTGAACCCGAAGGTGTCTCTCATGATATCTCTCATGAGGCAACCGACTCCGATGAAGCACACAGACTCCAACGAAGGGGCCCTCGCCGACAACAAATCTCGGCCCCGTCTGCAGTGCCTTCATCCATACAAGTTTCGGAGCTAACACTTCCATCACCGGGTGATCAGCCCACTGAACAGATTCAAATTTTGAATCGGTCTCAACACCCATAGAGGTGATACCTATCGTATCATCTCAAGAATTGGGTGGCAGCCCTATTGGACCCCCGATATCTTCGGAGCCAACAATAGGCCAACCCTCTGAAGTGGTGACTTCAGGGTTGATAATGGATGTCATTGGACGTACCGGACCCACAAGACCTACTATAGGCGGCACATCGGAAATCTACTCCGATGTTGTGACAGTGGAGCGCCTCCCTGGCCCCACTCCACCGATGATCGTGACGGAGCACAGACTACAAGAAGCACTCTCCTCAGCCCTATCTTCACTAGATGACCGTCTGATGGACCGAATGCTCCATGCTCTCGAGACTTCCCGAAGAGACACTGGGAAAACACCAGTCTCAGAAGCTGCTCCCACCGACACACAAACCACACCCGCCTCCACACTTCCTATCACCACTCTACACACCCCACTACAACCAATCATCACCACCCCAACTCCCTCACCCTCACTTATCAACCCATACACCATTCCGATCACTCAGCTTCATGATATCCTCATCTCGCGCCTTCTCGCACTAGAGACAAGAACTCCCGCAGAAGAAAGTTTCTACCGAAGATTAATAGATGAACCAGAGCTGCCAGCACAAACAACGTGCCGTGAAGAAAGCTCCCGCTCCAAACGTAGACATGACGATCCCAATGATCCGGATCGTCATGAGGGGGAGAAACGGCAAAGAACAACAAGGAGCAGCCGTGGATTGAGTCAGACAAAGACTCAAGAAGTTGGAGGATCATCCTCACACACACCAACCACACAACCTCAACTTCAAACCCGCCAACAAACAACCACACCTCCCACCATATCCCAAACACTAACCCTCTCTCCTACAAATCCAAATCCTATCCCAACCTCAAACCTTCCCCAAGTTCATCAAGAAGCAGTTGCCTACGATCCACATCTGATCGTAGATGACTACATACTAAACGAGAAGTGGACGACGGAATGGGAACCAGAGGAAGCTGCTCAAGCTCGACTCTCCAACTTCAGATACTTCCTACAACAAGCTTCAGTGGACTTGGTACTGCTTGAAAAAGAAGAAATTCAAGAAGGCGAGGACTACAGTTCTGCTCTCCCAAAGCTACCCGAAATAATAAGACTCAGAGTCGACTCTCATCCCCGTCTATCAAAGGGGACAGTTAGAGTCGAGACACCATGGGAGAATGTCAGAATTGAAGTCCCCTTCATTGAAGACATAAGAAAATAGGAAGATAGGAAGAAAATGGAAGAAAATGGAGCATATCTTCATGCTCAACTATCTCGGACCCGATCGTAGTGGCATTCCAGCTGATCAACTGAAGGAAAACTTCAAGAACAAGCCATCGATTCTCCAACTCGTCGCAGTCTCTCATACGATCGGAAGATATCCAACTCCCATCTACATAATTGAGCGAGCGGACAGCAACCGCACTCGAGAAGAGATAGATGAAAGCTATCTCCCATTCCTTCCACCGGATGAAGTCTACCAAATATATCAAATGTACAAGAGAAAGTACAAGACACATCCTGGATATATCAAGACTGAGGGACTCGAGGGGCTGAAAAGATTCATGGTGCGGCAAATCAAATACCACACCGCACACGATCTTCAAATTGCAATAGAGAACAACATGAAGAAGGTCAACATGGAATCTCCGCTTATGAAGGGCTTCCCACTTAACAACTTTCCCGAGAACTACATTTTCAAGACCCCTGGCCTCGCCATAACCTATCTAAATCCAGTCATTGGAAAGACAAGGGCTATGATGAAGTCAGAAGTTCATAAATTCTGCGACCGGACACTTAAGTTGGTGCGGAAGAACATACTGAAGAGATTGGGAGAGATCACCGAAGAGACAATCTTCGATGATCTTTGTGAAGAAGTGGCTTCACTCCTGAACGAGCTTCTAGATGCCATTAATGAAAGATTAGAGTTAAGGAATGCTGTTCGACGCTACGAGACGGCATTGGGATTGATGAAGTCTTTTTACGCCCGACAAGGATAAAAGGAGCTGAAACGAGAACAAGCACAATGGGGGAGATTGAAGAGTATATTAGAATTGTGCTTTATTATTTCATTATTCTTGTAATTAGGGGCGTAATTAGAAATATTGATAGTGTAGGACTTAAGACTTAAATATAGGTATAAATATGATGTACTCTATCAATGTAAAATAAGGATTTGTTATTGAGAAAATGATAAGTTTCGAATTCATATTTTAAAACGAGAGGCAGCGTTCGAGAAACAAGGAAACATCCAACAACCTCTCAAGATCTTCAAAGCGGATATTCGACCGATCGTATATCGTAAGATTTCTTACTCGAATACCTAGAATTCGGGCTTAGATTGTTTGTTGATTGATGAAACAGGACCTAACAAAATACCTATCTATAGTGTCTTTTTCTACATGATCTTTTATAAAATGATAGCGAATATATATGTGTTTCGTGTGTGAATGATGAACATGATTGCAAGTAATGGCTATTGCACTTTGAGAATCACTGTAAATGGGAATATTATTAAAATCAAACCCGTAATCGCGTAGTTGTGCCTGCATCCATTGAATTTGCGAGCAACAGCTGGCAGCCGCAATGTATTCTGCCTCGGCCGTCGATGTTGACACACAATTTTGTTTCTTTGAGGACCAGCAGACCAACTTTTCGCCGAAAAATTGTGCTCTGCTAGACGTGCTTTTTCTGTCCATTCGACAACCTGCATAATCAGCGTCAGTATAGCCAATTAATCTAAAATCAGTATTTTTTGGATACCATAGCCCTAAGTTGGGAGTTCCTTTTAGATAGCGTAGAATTCGTTTGACTGCTTGCATGTGGGACTCCTTTGGGTCAGCTTGAAAACGAGCACAGAGACAAGTGTCAAACATGATGTCGGGACGCCTAGATGTTAAGTAGAGAAGATATTCGATAATGCTCCGATAGAGTGTGATGTTGATTGCGCCTTGCCAGACGGATCAGCATCCAATTTGCAGTTTGTTGAGATTGGAGTGTTCAGAATATCTCGGATATATTTGGTTTGACTGATGAAGATTCCTTCTTCGAGTTGCTTTACTTGTAGTCCAAGGAAGAATTGGAGTTCTCCCATTAAGCTCATCTCGAATTTTGTCTTCACGAGTTCACCGAATTTCTGACAGAACGTTCATTTATTGAGCATAAGATGATGTCATCAAGTAAACTTGAACAATCATTAGGTATTTGCCTTGTCTTTTGATGAAGAGTGTCATATCGATGGTGCCTCTTCTGAAGTTAGACTTGACTAAAAATTCGCTTAGGGCATCATACCAAGCACGAGGGGCTTGTTTTAGTCCATACAGGTTTATAGAACATAGAAATGAGGGAGTCCAATCGATAGACATGATCAAGATGATTCTCGTGAAATGAGACATTGTTACCTCTAGTGATGAAGAGGATGCTTTATCATCTTCGTCGTCAGGCCTTCTTGAAGAGTTATCATTTGAGGCATCTTCGAGGTATGCCATGAGAGCGAGATTTTCATCGTCAGAATTTGTGGTGTCTTCCAGCCAATGCTCTTGTTCGGCCACCAGTGCTACTCCAGCCTCTTTTTGTTTAGTGAGTTGGAATTTTTTGGAGTAGTAGTTAGCGTCCTTTTTCTTGGGTGTTTGCATTCTCTGGCGAAGTGTCATATCTTACCACACTTATAGCACTTTTGTGGTTCTTTGACGTTTTTAGATTCTGAGGACTCGGCCGATCTTTCCTTGTGCTTGGAGCTTGATGTCCGAAGTCTATTTGCCGAGGAAGATGATTTCTTTTTGTAGAACTTTTTGCTCATCAGTTTAGAAATGAGAGCCAACTGTTTCTTGAACTCTTTCATATCGGGTTCGGAGTCCAATTCAGATTCATCTTCATCATCTGAAAAACTTGGCAACTTGATGCTTTTATCTTTGCGAGATCGACTTGTTTTTCTTTCAGAAACAAGAGCTATTGAATCGTCGATCTGCTTGCCCTTAAGTTCTTTTTGTATCTCGCTGATATCTTCTTCGTGTTGGGCGAGATTATAAAAAACGGCGTGGATATCCATTTCGTCCAAATCCTTATTTTGATGGATTTGCATGGATATTTTCTTCCACTCCGATTGAAGAGAAGAAAGAAATCGGATGTTGACCTCCATGTTGGTCTTGAAGATATCTATCTTCCTCATCTCATTACGAAGAGTTAGATAGCGTTGATAGAGTTCATAAACGATTTCCTCTGGCTTGGCTTTGAATGAGTCGTAAGCGGTTAGAATATTTGCTTTCTTGGCTTTGACTCCAACTTCGGTCCGTTGCATCATCTTGTGGAGCTCGTCCCACATATCTTTTGCACTAGATAGACTATCTATTTGAATATAGATGTCGTTAGGAATTCCTTGCATTAGGAAAGTTTTGGCTCCTAAATCTGCTTTTGCTCTTAATCGCTCCCCTCGGTATATTCACTAGGGATTTTGAGTCTTCGTGAGGCGGGAATGGGAGGATTATTGGTGGCATCGCCTTCTTGGATGAGCCAAAATTGAGCGGGACCTTCTTGAAGAGAAGCTATCAAATTTGTAGCTTGCTCTTTTTTTTCCAAGAAGTTCATGAATCGGCTTCTCCACACGGTGTATTCGCCTCTTCGTAGAATTGGAGGGCGGACGTCGTTTTCCAGCGAGTAAGCATCCATTTGTAGTTGATTGGTTGGATATTCGTGAAAGTTTGGAATTGTAATGAAAAGTGCTTCACAAGTGACAAACTTCGTTAGTAGTGTTTGATTCGTTCTTTAGACAATTTCCCTTTCGTACGAATTATTCGGTTGTTAAACAGAAATTATTTTGATTTCAAAAAAATATTTGATATGAGAATTGATACTTCAAAACTTTGCGAAATAATTTTGATTTTAAGATCGAAAATTTTGAGTATCGTAGAAGATGTGCGTGTAAAATTTTGAGTATCGTAGAAGATCGAAAATTTTGAGTATCGTAGAAAATTTTAAGATAGAAAACTTAGACAAATATTTTTCGTAAGTTTTGAAAATTACGAAATTTGATTTCCTTTCAAAATAGCGTAAGATGTGTGTGTGTGTTTGAGCAGTGACCGAAAAGTTTTTCGAACAATAAAGTTTTTTAAGAGAACATTAGAATTGTGATTTATTATTTCATTATCATTGTAAATAGGGGCGTAATTAGAAGTTTTGATAGTGTAGGACCTAATAGCAATTATACCTTCGATATAGGTATAAATACGATGTACACTATCAAATTAATACAAGTTTTATTATTCAGAAAAATAACAAGCATCGATTTCATATTTTAAATGAGAGAATACGTTCGAGAAACTCGGAAAGCTAACAACCTCTCTCAAGATCTTCAACGCGGATATTCGACCGAACGTAATCCGTAAGATTTCTTACTCGAATACCGAGAATCCGTGCTTAGATTGCTTGTTGATTGATGAATCAGGACCTAACAATTGGTATCATAGCTAATCGTGATTGATTTTGGACAGAATTCGCAATTTTCATATCAAAATAACTTTCCAGATTTTTCGATCGAAAAAGTCTCGTGACTTATATTTTGATCAATATGCTTAATTGTGCGAATTTTGTTGTTGATTTTGCTGATTAAGTGATATATTATATGTTACGATTGATTTACGTGCTGATTTCAATTGCTTAGAACGTCATAATAATTCAGATTTTTGATTTATATCGATTTTTGCGTTTGCGATCAAGTTTTGAGTCCGAACTGATCTTCTTTAATCTCGATATATTTTGCTATTAAACATGGTTGATTCTATGTTTGTTCATATCTAGAACTGTTAAACGAGTGATTATCCAGAATTTCAGCACCTAAATTGAACATCTCGGTTGAATTTGGAATTTTCACTGTTACATTGAAATTAGATGTTCTTCGATCGAAAAACTTGGATCGAAACATATTTTTCGACCAAGTTTGCAGCTGAGAAATTTTTCGACGACAAACACTATTTTCGAGTCTTTTACTCAAATTTAAGACTCGAAAACATTATTTCAATAATTTGTTTTTCGGTTCATATATAAATATATTTTTCGAGCGAATAAATTTTTCGATCCAAAATTAGCTAAATCATATTTTCGATCGAAAAATATTCCATCGAAAAATTTTACAGTCAACAATTTGAGTCAAACTTAAAGCAACGTTTTTCGATCACTAGTAATTTTTCGATCACAAGTTATTCGATAATAGTTTTTGTGAGCAACATAGTTTTTCAACAAAATATATTCCTATAAGATCATCTTTTCAACATTTTTTTCGAAAAATATTTTTCGATAAACATATAACAAAATCCTTAAACGTTCGAAAAACTTTTTCGATTAAAAAGTTTAACATTTTTAAATCGAAAAACTTTATTGCGCGAAAAACATTTTGACGACTGCATTTAGAAGAAATCAAAAATTGTGAACTTCAAAACTTACGAAAAATATTTGTTTCCGAACTATCTATTTTGATACTCAATATTTTCGATCAATAATTCAAATTTCTTTAACAAATCTTGAAGTATCAATTTTACTTACCAAATATTTTCGAAACCATAACAATTTCTCTTTCGCGACCGGATCATAGGTTCAAAAAGAAAATTGTTTAAAGTACGAATCAAATATTTCTAAGATGCAAATATGGATGCTTACTCACTCGGAAATCACGTCCGCCTCCAATTCTTCGAAGATGCAAATACACGACATGGAAAAGCCGGTTCATAAACTTCTTGGAAACGATAGATCAAGCCCTAAATTTGATCGTGTCACTTCAAGAAGGTCCAGCTCAATTCTGGCTCATCCAAGAAGGAGATGCCACAAACAATCCTCCTATTCCTGTAACCAGAAGACTTAAAGTTCCTGGTGAATACACCGAGGAGGAGCGTTTAAGAGCCAAAGCAGACTTGGGAGCCAAGACATTCCTAATGCTAGGAATACCGAATGACATCTATATGCAAATAGATATCATGTGGGACGAGCGCAAAGGCCACGTGGGACGAGCTCCACAAGATAATGCAACGAACCGAAGTTGGAGTCAAAGCAAAGAAAGCAAATATTCTAACAGCTTACGACTCTTTCAAAACCAAGACAGAGGAATCAGTTGATGAACTCTATCAAAGAAATCTAACTCTTCTTAATGAAATGAGGAAGATAGATATATTCAAGACCAACATGGAGGTCAACATCAGATTTCTTTCTTCTCTTCAACCGGAGTGGAAGAAAATATCCATTTAAATCCGACAAAATAAGGATATATCCACGCCGTCTTTGATAATCTCGCCCAACAGGAAGAAGATATAAGCAAGACCCAAAAAGAACTAAAGGGCAAGCAGATCGACGATTCTATAGCACTTGTCTCTGAAAGAAAGCAAAGCGGATCTCGAAAGGATAAAAGTATCAAGCTTCCAAGTTCTTTAGAAGATGAAGGAGAATCTGACTCGGACTCCGAACCTGATATGAAGGAGTTCAAGAAACAGTTACCTCTCATTTCTAAAATGATGAGTAAAAAGTTTTACAAAAAGAAATCCTCGACTTCGGACATCTAGCTCCAAGCAAAGGGAATGACCGACCGATCCTCAGAATCAAAAAGTGTCAAAGAACCACAAAAATGTTATAATTGTGGAAAGATCGGACACTTCTCCAGGGAATACAAACTACCCAAGAAAAAGGACGCCAACAACCAATCCTCACCCTCACTCATCAATCCATACACCATTCCGATCACTCAGCTTCACGATATCCTCATTTCGCGTCTTCTCGCACTAGAGACAAAAACTCCCGCTGAAGAAAGTCTCTACAGAAGATAAATAGATGAACCAGAGCTGCCAGCATAAACAACGTGCCGTGAAGAAAGCTCCCGCCCAAAACGTAGACATGACGATCCCGATGATTCGGATCGTCATGAGGGGGAGAAACGACAACGAACAACAAGGAGCAGCCGTGGATTCAGTCAGACAAAGACTCAAGAAGCTAGAGGATCGTCCTCCACCCAACAACCACACAACCTCAACCTCAAACCCGCCAACAAACAACAACACCTCCCACCATATCCCAAACACTAATCCTCTTTCCTACAAATCCAAATCCTATCCCAACCTCAAACCTTCCCCAAGTTCATCAAGAAGCTGTGGCCTACGATCCACATCTGATCGTAGATGACGACATACTAAAAGAGAAGTGGACGACGGAATGGGAACCAGATGAAGCTGCTCAAGCTCGACTCTCCAACGTCAGATACTTCCTTCAACAAGCTTCAGCGGACTTGGTACTGCTTGAAGAAGAAAAAATTCAAGAAGGCTGCCCTCCCAGAGCTACCCGAAATGATAAGACTCAGAGTCGACTCTCCTCCCCGTCTATCAAAAGGGACAGTTAGAGTCGAGACACCATGGGAGAATGTCAAAATTGAAGTCCCCTTCATTGAAGACATAAGAAAGCAGATTTGGAGGGCACCAAACAAGATCAAGAAACTCAACGAACTCAACTTGAGGGGCATCTCACATTGCGAAGATAGGAAGAAAATGGAGCATCTCTTCATGCTCAACTATCTTGGACCTGATCGTAGTGGCATTCCAGCTGATCAACTGAAGGAAAACTTCAAGAACAAGCCACCGATTCTCCAACTCGTCGGAGTCTCTCATTCGATCGGAAGATATCCAACTCCTATCTACATAATTGAGCGAGCGGACAGCAACCGCATTCGAGAAGAGATAGACGAAAGTTATCTCCCATTCCTTCCACCGGATGAAGTCTACCAAATATATCAAATGTACAAGAGAAAGTACAAGACACATCCGGGATACATCAAGACTGATGGACTCGAGGGGCTGAAAAGATTCATGGTGCGGCATATCAAATACCACACCGCACACGACCTTCAAATTGCAATAGAGAACAACGTGAAGAAGGTCAGCATGGAATCTCCGCTTATGAAGGGCTTCCCACTTAAGAACTTTCCCGAGAACTACATTTTCAAGACCCTTGGCCTCGCCATCACCTATCTTAATCCAGTCATTGGAAAGACAAGGGCTATGATGAAGTCAGAAGTTCATAAATTCTGCGAAGGGACGCTTAAGTTGGTGAATAAGAACATTCTAAAGAGACTGGGAGAGATCCCCGAAGAAACAATCTTCGAAGATCTTTGTGAAGAAGAGGCTCCACTTCTGAACGAGCTTTTAGATGCCATAAATGCCATAGATGAAAGACTACGAGACAACATTGGGATTGAGGAAGTCTTTTTATGCCCGACTAGGATAAAAGGAGCTGAAACGACAATAAGCACAAAGGGGAAATTGAAGAGTATATTAGAATTGTGCTTTATTATTTCATTATACTTGTAATTAGGAGCGTAATTAGAATTATTGATAGTGTAGGACTTAAGAGTAATTATACCTTAAATATAGGTATAAATATGACGTACACTATCAATGTAAATAACAATTCATTATTGAGTAAATAAAAGTTTCGAATTCATATTTTAAACGAGAGGAAACGCTCGAGAAACAAGGAAACATCTAACAACCTCTCAAGATCTTCAAAGCGGATATTCGACCGATCGTATATCGTAAGATTTCTTACTCGAATACCTACAATTCATGCTTAGATTGTATTGATGAAACAGGACCTAACATTATTGTCCTCACCTAAGGTACCCAGTCCACGTACATTCAGCTAAACACCTTAGGAGACTAGCTAGAGAAAAGTTTTTCTCAAGCTATAAGACAAATCAGACATTTGTTCGTGCTCAAATTAACCTCCCATGTAAGGTTCAACCTCACTGGGTTCCTAAAACACCACCTAGGCTAACACAAGCCAATAAGGCCAAGTTGCCTAAAGAAGTACCACTTAAATCAACTACTTCTAAGTTGGTTTGGGTACCTAAGCATTCCAATAATTTAGGCAACAAATATGACCAAACCTTACATATCAAATCTGCTAATCCAAGATGACCCATTCAAAAGTGGGTACCTAAATCTCTCTAACCTTTTTCTATGCAGATTCACCATGTGTGGTATTTAGATTCTGGTTGCTCCACACACATGGCGGAAAAACAAGAACTGTTGAGCAACTACCAAGATCGTTACAATGGCAAAGTTCGATTTGGCAACAATGACTAGGCTCCCATACTCGGATTTGGAGACATTCTACTGCCAAATTTGACGATTAAAGATGTCTCTTATGTCCAAGGTCTCCAGCACAATCTGTTCAGCATAGGACAATTCTGTGACAAAGGATTTCAAGTAGTATTTCTAGCTGAACAGTGCAGAGTTTTGAATAGTTAGAATCACGAGCTTCTCACAGGATCACGAAGATCAAATCTATACACAATCAGTCTGACAACAGTTCGACCTTTGACAGCTGTATGCCTCATCTCTCAGACAACAAACAAGAGGAACAGCTTATGGCATCAACGTCCTTCTCATCTAAATTTAAAAGCTCTTCACAAACTCAGTGTTAAAAAGTTGGTCAACGGTCTGCCAACAATTTCTTCTAACCAAGAGCATCACTGTTCGGCTTGTCAACTAGGAAAAATGAAGCGAGCTTCACATAAAATCAAGCAAGTTGCTTCTACATCTCGACCCTTAGGTTTACTTCACATGGACCTTTTTGGACCGATGAGTACACAAAGTATTAACGGTCGAAAATATGTGTTGGTAATTGTCGACGATTTTTCTTGCTACACATGGACAAGATTTCTCAAAAGTAAAGATGAGACTGGAGACTTTATAGAAAGCTCTGTGAATACCACACCAAATCTCTTGCAAAAGAAAATTCAAGTAATTAGAACTGATAATGGAACTGAATTCAAGAACAAGCGTCTTCACAATTTTTATCAGTCACTTGGAATTATTAAACAAGTCTCAGTCACAAAAACGCCTCAACAAAATGGTGTCGTAGAAAGAAATAACCGGACTCAAGTTGAAGCTGCAAGAACAATGCTCATATACTCCGGTCTTCCTCACTTTCTATGGGCTGAAGCAGTGAGTACGGCATGTTTTACTCAAAATAGGACAATTATTCACAAATGCTTCGAAAAGACGCCATATGAGTTAATTAATCAAAGAATCCTGAATATCTCATTCTTCAAAGTATTTGGTTGCAAGTGTTTTGTGGCCAACGATCGGGAGCATCGAAGCAAGTTCGATCCCAAACCCTTTGAACCCATTTTTGTCGGATATTTCACTATTTCAAAATCATATCGCGTCTACCTCAAGTCTTCTCGTACAATTCTTAAAATCTACAACGTCACCTTTCAAGAAATGACGGAATTGGCTTCTGAACAAAACAGTTTAAAACTCGAGCTTATGGGCGTGTTGGCTCAAGGTCAACAACTTTCGGCAACTTCTACATCAACGTCAAGTGAAGCAATTCCCGCTGATCATGAAGATTTAGATTCTCTATTCGAACACTTTTATCGGAACAAGTCTAAAATGCCTGCTTCGTCTCACTCGACACCAAGCAGTGCCCCATCTCCCTCAATGGAAGAAATTCATTTTGAGACTATTTTCTTCAAAATCCGACAAATGTTGGAGAGTCTACTAATTCAAAATCTTCATCTAGTGCTGCAGCTCCTATAAATGCATATGAGGAAATTCATATCGATTCATCCTCTGAATTGAATTTCCCTACTATGAATGATCAACCCATTACTTCAGGATATCTCGATCTACAATCCAATAACGAATCTACTTCGAATATTCCTCACGAACGCAAATGGACTCGAGCTCATCCTACTGACCAGATTATCGGTGATCCTTCAAGTGGTGTACGTACTAGGACGTCTACACACGCGGTTTATACACATGCTTCCTAAGCAAAAACGAACCAAATAAGGTAGTCGAAGCTCTTAAAGACCCGGATTGGGTAATTGTGATGTAAGATGAACTAAACCAGTTCGAGCGTCTACAAGTTTGGACATTGGTCCTCGACCACAAGGCAAAACCATGATTGGAACTAAATGGGTTTTCAAGAACAAGAAAAATGAGAACGGTGAAGTAATCAGGAATAAAGCACGGCTCGTTGCTAAGAGATGCAATCAACAAGAAAGAAATTGATTACGACGAGACGTATGCTTCGGTCGCCTGTATTGAAGCTATTCGCTTATTCCTAGCATACGCGGCTCACAAAGACTTCAAAGTCTATCAAATGGACGTCAAAACTGCCTTTCTCAATGGCGTATTGAAAGAAGAAGTCTACGTCGCTCAACCCGAAGGGTTCATGCACGAGAACCATCTTGATCATGTCTATCGATTGGACAAAGCTCTCTATGGATTAAAACAAGCCCCTCGTGCTTGGTATGATGTTCTGAGCGAATTTTTGGTCAAATCCAACTTCATCAGACGAACAATCGATACGACTCTCTTAATCAAATGGCAAGGCAAAGACTTGATGATCGTTCAAGTTTACGTTAATGACATCATCTTCGGATCGACGAATGAACGTCTCTGTCAGAAATTTGGTAATCTCACGAAGACCAAATTCGAGATGAGCTTAATGGGAGAACTCCAATTTTTTCTTGGATTACAAGTCAAGCAACTCGATGATGGCATCTTCATTAGTCAGACCAAATATATCCGAGATATTCTGAAAAGATTTAATCAAGATAAGAGCACATCGATGAATACTCATATGTCTACTAATTGCAAATTGGATGTTGATCCGTCTGGAAAGGCTGTCAACATCACCACCTATCGAAGCATTATCGGATCTCTTATCTATTTGACATCCAGCCGACGCGACATTATGTTTGCAACTTGCCTATGCGCCCGCTTTCAAGCCGACCCAAAGGAGTCCCACATGAATGTCGTCAAAAGGATTATACGATATCTCAAAGGAACTCCAAACTTAGGGCTTCGGTATCCTAAAAATACTAACTTTCGACTTATTGGCTATACTGATGCTTACTATGTAGGTTGTCGAATGGACAGAAAAAGCACGTCTGGCGGAGCACAATGTTTAGGTGAAAAATTAGTCTGCTGGTGTTCAAAGAAACAAAATTGTGTGTCAACATCGACGGCCGAGGCGGAATACGTTGCGGCTGCCAGCTGTTGCTCGCAAATTCTATGGATGCGGACACAACTACGCGATTACGGGTTTGATTTCAATAACATTCCCATTTACAGTGATTCTCAAAGTGCTATTGCCATTACTTGCAATCTTGTTCATCATTCATGCACGAAACACATAGATATTCGATACCATTTTATAAAATATCATGTAGAAAAAGGCACGATAGATATGTATTTCGTTAAAACGGAGCTTCAACTTGCCGACTTATTCACTAAGGCGTTGGATGAAAAACGATTCCAATTCATTAATGCTAAATTAGGCATGTTGAATCTCAATCTTACTTGAAATGTGTTTTACATGCTCTACTATGCTTCATTTTGATATTCTATGTGCTTCTTGATATTTTTTGATTATTTTGTGTGACTCTATCTTTTAATATTTTTTTTATATTTTTTTCATAAAAGAAAAATAAAAATAAAATATATATAAATATATATATATATATATAGTATAAATAAAAAAATGGGGGATGACGATAATTTTGACCATTTTACTCACAAAAATATTTCTTCGATATATATGATTATGTTCTTTGCCTAAATATTCATACGACATTCTTTTATTCAAAAGAACTTTGTTTGTTTCACTAGACACAAAGCCACATCATACATGTGAGAATTTAAACCTCAATATTTTTTTTGTGTGCCACACTTCCAATGACTATCTTTTGGTTTGTCCTTTGTAGCTTCAATCTTGCTTTTGGGATTAGTTTGTCATGAAAATGATAAGGGCAAATTAGGAAATTCCTCACTTGGCCCAAATTATAAATCCTTTACTTTTTCCTGTAGAAATTCCCTTTGAGCCTCGACATTCTTTTTCTTTATAAACACCCAATTAAGCCTTCAACATTATTCAAATGATTTGGGGTTACTCAATCAAGAAAAAGAGGGGGAGAGCAAAAGTGATGTACATTATGCATTTCTCAATCATTATAGAAGAGAAACACTGATCTCACTGCGAACTTCTCCTAGATAATCTCGTATACTCCTAGAAGAGAAGCACCTTGAACTGAACTTCTCCAATGATAGTCTAGATCTTATGTAGAGAAAACGAGAAGAGAAGCACAGTCTTGGGTTTGAACTCCATAACTGTGAAACTTTCTAAAGAAACACAGTCTCTATCCAAAATCAAACAAGATCTCATCTCTCAAAGCCTTGAAAAGAAATTACTACAGAAAGGAAAAGCAAAAGGATCAGAACATAATTTCACAAAAAGGGCCCCTGGAAGAGAAGAATTTTTAAGCTCACTAACCCAAATTTCCTACCCCTTTAGTCAAAGCCTAAAAATAATCCCTTAAAAGTCCCTTTGATTCAAAATGATGAACTCTCACTTGGTAAGTTGATTAAAATACTACGATAACAAATTAAATGATATAATTTTGTTGTGATGATAAGAGTGATATATCAACTAAAAATCTCCTTGATAAAAATAAATTGAGTGATATGAGCGAAACTTGCGAGAGTTGTCGAAGTGATTCAGACTATGCTCTTAGAATACTAGTTCAGTTACAAGATTTTATGGCAAATTTTTGTTTCATATGTTTTAAACTTTTTTGTGATAATGATCAAAATAAATAAGTCTGACCCCGAAACAAATTTTTTTTACTCGCACATTTTAAATGCATTAATAGATGCATTGCTTCAGAATTGATAAAATGCGAATAACTATTTTGAAATACGCAAAATTCTTAATGACACTATGCTGAATTGCTTAAAATGCGTTACTTGTACTCAAATTGGAAATTTTCATATGTCAATTTGTACTAAAAATATGCTTCGGTACTGAAAAGTTTACTCATGCAATTGTTGAAGGGGAGTTTTATATGAGAAATTTATATTATCTTCTACACTCGTAAAACATGAATTCTAACATTTTTAAGCCTCGCAGAAAATTTAGAGCTCATCCGAGGAGTCAAATGTTGAATTTCATCAACATTAGGAGATAATTTCATCTCTTTCAGAAATACAGGGAGTATTATGCAAATTATTTTTTGGGTTAATTCTAAATATTTTTTTCAGACCTGAATTTATCTAAAGGCCAAAATATTTTTTTTACGGCCCAATGTAATTTTTACTTTACCGATCGTAAAGTATTAATATCACTTTATCGATCGAAAAACTCTCTCACACGCTACACATTTCCAATCGAAAAACTTTTCGACTTTTACGAACTCTTCGAACCGACTTCGGCGATTCAAACCAAATCCCGTAATATTCGAATTTTTTAGATTAAACTTGCCTATTTCGAAGGTAGAAACTTGTTACGAATCATTTTCTGTTCAAAAACATCCGATTCGCAAGCAGTTTCACGAAAAATGTTTGAAGAAAGTTCATGTTTATATTTTTTCGACGAAAACTGGTTTTTCGACCCTCAAATCAAAGTGTTTAAACTTGACTTGCTGGATTAAAATCATGAGATTTGGCTTCGCGAATGTTTTCTGAACATTCTGAACCCAGAGTAACTCATGATTTACCCAGAAATCAAAATTTCCGCATTATATGTTAAAAGTTTTATTTGGAAGTTTTCCGATCGCAAAAGTCCGTATCGCAAACAGTGTCATCGAAGAACTTTATTCGACCGCAAAAACTCAATGTTGAAAACCTTTGTGTTTTCGATATATTTTTATTCGATGGCAAAACTACGCGGCGAATAACTTAAGTTTTTCGACAATTCTTATTCGATCGCAAAACTACGCGGCGTATAACTTAAGTTTTTCGACCATTCTTATTCGATCGCAAAACTACGTGGCGAATAACTTTAATTTTTCAACCATTCTTATTCGATCGCAAAACTACGCGGCGAAACACTTACGTTTTTCGATAACATTTTATTCGATCGCAAAATTACTCTGCAAAAAACTATTGTTTTCGATAAAATTTTATTCGATCGTAAAAGTCATCGGCGAAAAATTTGTTTTATTCGACACTATTTTATTCGATCGCAAAATTTACCGATCGAATAAATTGTCATTCAAATAAAATCACGCTGAAAAAGACTTAGAAAATTTTTCACAACTTAAAAAATTTTCTATCGCAAAAATTGATGTTCGAATAACTCCTCGATCGAATACCAATACACTTATAAGACTTCATTAAACTTACAAATTTTCAAAATTTTCACTAAGTCCTTCCTATTTAAACCTTAACAGTTCCAATTTTTTCTTAAGTTCATTCTTATTCCCGCAACTAATGAACCTTATGTTATTTTTGCAGATATGGCAACTCTCAACTACCCTCACATATACTCCTCTGGAAGTTATATTACAGTCCAAGATAACAACTTTCAACTGGACTTTACGACGTTTCGATGTCCGGATGAAATCTTAATATCCATCCTCAAAGGAAACCCCCTATGGCCAGCCTTGACCATGACGTCCACCGTACCAATGGTCTATCTCCAGCAATTCTGTGGAAGTATGAAGAGCTTCGTCAACGGCGATAGCATGGAATATATGACGATGATCAACACAAGACATATCGCCCTGACGAAAAATCTGATGGCCATGGTGCTCCATCTCCCGCACTACGACGAATAGGATCAACTTCCAACGGATGCGGAGATCGTAGAAGACATGCTCCGGATGGGATACAAACCTCCGCTAACCAAACTGGCGAACTTTCAAAATAGCGGGATTCCCCATCTGTGGAAGACATTGTTCGGCATCATCAACAAATGCCTCTCCCCAAAACACTCCGGCTTCGACAAGGCGAACGGGAACATCCTTCGCATTTTTCACGGAATGATCTTTTCCAAAAGATATGACGTGGCCTAGCTGATTTGGAATGATCTAGCGGACCGATGCGTCAAAGGGAGACAAAGTCGAAGGCCAAATCTCTTCCCTATGTACGATGGTTCTCGGTACTGATCTCGCACTTAATGGACATCACTCCTGAGATCTCGAGACTACCACCAATTGCGGAATACACTCCGCCACGCCTTCGATTTTTTCACAACCCGAAGGCCGCCGATCTAGACTCCAACCAATGTTGATCCCATTGGAGTTGCTCCGACTAGCTGATCCAACTGAAGAGGCATATCAGGACTACTGCCAGAACAACTCCATCACGGAGGCAATGGTACGTGCCTTGGATCCAGCTCCGACACCTTCTCAAAGGGAATCTTTGGTGACAACAACGGAGCCCGAAGCCACGACCCCGGAGATTGAGCCCGAAGGTGTTCCACAAGATATCTCTCCTCTGGCAACCGATCCTGATGAAGCACACATACTTCAACGAAGGGGCCCTCGCCGACAACAACTCTCGGCCTCGTCTGTAGTGCCTTCAATGATACCAGCTTCGGAGCCAACACATCCACCACCAAGTGATCAGCCTACCGAACAGATTAAAATTGAATCTGCCTCAACACCCATAGAGGTGATACCTATCGTATCAACTCAAGGATTGGGTGGAAGCCCTATTGGACCCCCGATATCTTCGGAGCAAACAATAGGCCAACCCATTGAAGTAATGACTTCAGGGTTGATAACGGATGTCATTGGACGTTGCAGAACTTCAAGACCTACTCAAGGCGGCACATCGGAAATCTACTCCGATGTTGTGACAGTGGAGCGCCTCCCTGGCCCCACTCCACCAAGAAGCGTCTAAGGAAAACACCAGTCTGATGGACCGTATGCTCCACACTCTCGAGACTTCCCGAAGAGACACCGGAAAAACACCAATCTCAGAAGCTGCTCCGACCGACACACAAACCACACCCATATCCTCACCACTTCCTACCACCACTCTACACATCCCACTACAACCAATCCTCACCACCCCACCTCCCTCACCATCACTTATCAATCCCTACACCATCCCGATCACCCAGCTTCACGATATACTCATCTCACGCCTCCTCGCCTTAGAGACCAGATCTCCCGCTGAGGAGAGTCTCTACAAACGGTTGATAGATGAACCAGAGCCGCCAGTACAAACAACATGCCAAGAAGAAAGCTCCCGCACCAAGCGTAGACATGAAGATCCCGATGATCCGGATCGTCATGAGGAGGAGAAACGGCAACGAACTACACAGAGCGGCCGTGGATTGAGTCAAGCACAGACAAAGACTCAAGAAGCTGAAAGATCGTCCTCCCACCCACCAACCACACAATCTCAAACCCGCCAACAAACAACCACACCTCCCACCATATCTCAAACATTAACCCTCTCTCCTACAAATCTAAATCCGATCCCAACCTCAAACCTCCCCAAAGTCCAACCAGAAGCAGTTGCTTACGATCCACATCTGATCGTAGATGGCTACATCCTAAACGAGAAGTGGATGACGCAATGGGAACCAGAGGAAGCTGCTCAAGCTCGAATCTCCAACGTCAGATACTTCTTACAACAAGCTTCACTGGACTTGGTGCTGCTTGAAGAAGAAGAACTTCAAGAAGGCGAGAACTACAGTTCTGCCCTCCAGAGCTACCCGAAATGATAAGGCTCAGAGTCGACTCTCCTCCCCGTTTATCAAAAGGGACAGTTAGAGTCGAGACGCCATGGGAGAACGTCAGAATTGAAGTCATGTTCATTGAAGACGTAAGAAAGCAGATTTGGAGGGCTCCAAACAAAATAAAGAAGCTCAATGAACTTAACCTAAGGGGCATCTCACACTGGGAAGATAGGAATAAAATGGAGCATATCTTCATGCTCAATTATCTCGGACCCGATCGAAGTGGCATTCTAGCTGATCAACTGAAGGAAAATTTCAAGAACAAGCCACCGATTCTACAAATTTTCGGAGTCTCGCATACGATCAGAAGATATCCAACCCCTATCTACATCACTGAGCGAGCGGACAGCAACCGCACTCGAGAAGAAATAGATGAAAGCTATCTCCCATTCCTTCCACCGGATGAGGTCTACCAATTGTACCAGATGTACAAGAGAAAGTACAAGACGCATTCCAGATATATCAAGACTGAAGGACTCGAGGGACTGAAAATATTCATGGTGCGGCAGATCAAGTATCACACCGCTCACGACCTTTAAATTGCAATAGAGAACAACATGAAGAAGGTCAACATGGAATCTCCGCTCATGAAGGGCTTCCCACTCAACAACTTTCCCGAAAACTACATCTTCAAGAAACCTGGCCTCGCCATAACCTATCTAAATCCAGTCATTGGGAAGACAAGGGCTATGATGAGAAGTCCATAAGTTCTGCGACGGGACGCTAAAGTTAGTGAGGAAAAACGTTCAGAAGAGATTGAGAGAGATCACCGAAGAGACAATCTTCGAAAATTTTTCTGAAGAAGAGGCCCCACTCTTGAACGAGCTTCTAGATGCTATAAATGAGAGATTGGAGCTAAGGAATGCTGTTCGACGTTACGAGACAGCATTGGGATTGCGGAACTCTTTTTACGCCCGACAAGGATAAAAGGAGCTGAAACAAAGACAAGCACAAAGGGGCAGATTGAAGAGAACATTAGAATTGTGATTTATTATTTCATTATCCTTGTAATTAGGGGTGTAATTAGAAGTTTTGATAGTGTAGGACCTAATAGCAATTATATCTTGGATATAGGTATAAATATGATGTACACTATCAAAATTAATACAAGTTTTATTATTCAGAAAAATAACAAGCATGTATTTCATCTTTTAAACGAGAGAATACGTTCGGGAAACTCGGAAAGCTAACAACCTCTCTCAAGATCATCAACGTGGATATTTGACCGAACGTAATTCGTAAGATTTCTTACTCGAATACCGAGAATTCGTGCATAGATTGCTTGTTGATTGATGAATCAAGACCTAACGGTTTTCGATTAAAAGCAATTCGAACCTATGATCGAAAAAGATTTTCGATTGTCTAAGTTTTTCGTTGTATTTATCGAAAATTATTTTTCAAACGTAAGTGTTTTGTAGAGTAAATATCCTGTCGAATAAATAGTTTGTCGAATAATACAATGTTTATCGAAAAATTTGTAATCGAAAAATTAATAGTGATAGAAAATTTTTGTTAAGTTTGACTCAAAGTTTTTTCGAGTGTGAATTGTTCGATCGAAATATGTTTTCGCTAAATTTTTTTACTTGAAAATTTAGATGATCGAAAATCTTGAGATCGAAAACTTGTTTTACTATTACTAGTTTTTCGAGTCAAACTTAAATATTTATTTAGCGAAAACAGTATCCGTCGAAAACGAAACACGCTTTATTACGCTCGAAAAAGATATTTATATATGAATCGAAAAACTAATTATCGAAATAATGTTTTTCGAGTCTTATATTTGAGTAAAACACACGAGAACAGTGTTTGTCATCGAAAAATTTTTCGGCTGCAAACTTATTCGAAAATTAATTTTCGAGCCAAGTTTTTCGATCGAAAATCCGATCGAAGAACAGAAAAGTTCAATGTAACAGTGAAATTTCCAGATTCAACCGAGAGGTTCAAGTTAGGTGATGAAATTCTGGATAATCACTCGTTTCTTCGTTCTTAATATGAACAAACACAAGATTAACCGCGTTTTACAGCAAAATATATCAAATATTACGAAAATCAAATCGAAATCAAAACTTAATCGCAAACGCAACTATCGATCTAAATCAAAAATCTGAATTAATATGACGTTCTAAGAGATTAAAATCAGTACGTAAATTATTCATAACATAAAATCTATCACTTAATCAACAAGATCATCAACAAAATTCGCACACATTAAGCATATTGATCAAAATACAAGTCACGCAAGTTTTTCGATCGAAAAATCTGGAAAATTATTTTGATCTTAAAATTGCGAATTTAATCCAAAATCAATCACGATCTGCTCTGATACCAATTGTTAGGTCCTAATTCATCAATCAACAAGCAATCTAAGCATGAATTATAGGTATTCGAATAAGAAATCGTACGAATTACGTTCGGTCGAATATCCGCGTTGCAGATCTTGAGAGAGGTTGTTAGATTTCCGAGATTCTCGATTGTATTATCTCTTGTTTAAAATGTGAATTCAATGCTCGTGATTTTCTGAAAATGAACTTGTATATATTTTGATAGTGTACATTGTATTTATACATATTTACATGGTATATTTACTATTTGGTCCTACACTATCAAAACTACTAATTACACCCCTTAGTACAAGGATAACAAAATAATAAAGCACAATTCTAATGTCTCTTCAATCTCTCCCTTTGTGCTTGTCTTCGTTTCAGCTCTATTTATCCTTATCGGGCGTAGAATGATTTCCGTAATCCCAATGTTGTCTCGTAACGTCTAACAGCATTCCTCGGCTCCAACCTCTCATTGATTGCATCCAGAAGCTAATTTAAGAGTGGGGACTCTTCTTCACCAAGATCTTCGAAGATCGTCTCTTTAGTGATCTCTCCCAATCTTTTCTGGATGTTCTTCCTCACTAGCTTCAACGTCCCATCACAGAACTTATAGATTTCTTACTTCATCATAGCTCTCGTCTTTCCAATGATAGAATTTCGATAAGTTATGGCGAGGCCAGATTTCTTGAATATGTAGTTCTCGGGAAAATCGTTGAGTGGGAAGCCCTTCATGAGCGGAGACTCCATGTTGGCCTTCTTCATATTGTTCTCTATAGCAATTTGAAGGTCGTGTGCAGTGTGATACTTGATCTGCCGCACCATGAATCTTTTCAATCCTTCGAGTCCATCAGTCTTGATGTATCCGGAGGGCGTATGATATTTTCTTTTGTACATATGATATAGACAGTAGACCTCATCCGGTGGAAGGAATGGGAGATAGCTCTCATATATCTCTTCTCGAGTGCGGTTGCTATCCGCTCGCTAAATATGGTAGACTGGGGTAGGGAAGCTTCCAATCGAATGCGAAACCCCCACGAGATATAGGATTGGTGGCTTGTCCCTGAAGCTTCCAATCGAATGTCTTCGTTTCAGCTCCTTTTATCCTTGTCGGGCGTAAAATGATTTTCGACAACAGGCGTGTTGGTAAGACTTATAGGCGTGTTGGCACAAAGTCAACAAATTTCGACAACATCGACCTCACCGTCAGAAGAAGCAAGTCCTGCCGATTTGGAAGACTTGGATTTTCTCTTTGAACATTTTTAATAGAACGAGTCTAGAATGCCTGCTTTGTCCCATTCTATACCAAGCAGCGCACCTTCCCCTTCTACGGTGGAAATTACAATTAAGGTTCTCAACCCTCAAACTCCACCAATGTTCTAGATTCTCCGAATTCGGAATCACCAACTAGTGTTGCCGCTCCTACTAATGTTGATGCGGAAATTCCA
Source organism: Linderniella brevidens (assembly GCA_004919715.1). Taxonomy (NCBI): domain Eukaryota; kingdom Viridiplantae; phylum Streptophyta; class Magnoliopsida; order Lamiales; family Linderniaceae; genus Linderniella; species Linderniella brevidens. The sequence goes on along the minus strand of SWDC01000151.1, from coordinate 8,912,875 downwards.
TCAAATTCAACTTCAGAGATGAATTTCTCGATTACGAATGATTCAGCTATCAATTCAGGATGTCTCAACCTACATATCAACGATGGGTCTATGTCGGTTCTTCCTCATAAATGCAAGTGGACTCAAGCTCATCCTGCCAATCAAATAATATGTGATCCTTCAAGTGGAGTACGCACTAGGATATCTACACAAAGCAGACTATTCACGTGCTTCTTAAGCCAAAACAAACCACTCAAGGTAGCTGAAGCCCTTAAAGACACGGATTGGGTGATCGCAATTCAAGATGAACTCAACCAATTCGAGCGTCTACGAGTTTGGACATTAGTTCCTCGACCGCATGGCAAAACAATTTTAGGAACTAAATGGGTCTTCAAAAATAAGAAAAATGAGACCGGTGAAATGAACGTATGCCTTTGTTGCTCGTATCGAAGCTATACGCAGCTCATAAAGACTTCAAAGTCTATCAAATGGACGTAAAACCGCCTTTCTCAACGGTGTGTTAAAAAAAGAGGTTTACGTCGCTCAACCCGAAGGGTTCGTGCACGAAAATCATCCTGATTATGTCTATCGATTGTATAAAGCTCTCTACGGACTAAAACAATCCCCTCGTGCTTTGTATGATGTTCGGAGCGAATTTCTAGTAAAGTCCAACTTTATAAGAACAATTGATACGACACTATTCATCAAAAATCAAGGTAAGGACATGATGACCGTTTACGTCGATGACATCATTTTTGGCTCGACAAATGAACGACTCTGTCAGAAATTTGGTGATCTAATTAAGACAAAATTCGAGATGAGCTTAATGGGCGAACTCCAATCCTTTCTTGGACTTCAAGTCAAACAACTCGAAGATGAAATCTTCATCAGTCAAACCAAGTATATCACAGATATTCTGGCTTCGAAGCTGGTATGATTGAAGGCACTGCAGACGAGACCGAGAGTTGCTGTCGGCGAGAGACCTTCTTTGGAGTCTGTATTCTTCATCCGAGTCAATGGCCTCAGGAGATACATCTTGAGGAACACCTTCGGGCTCGATGGCCGGTGTCTCTATCTCTTGAGCTGTGGCTTTGGGCTCCGTTGTTTCCACCAGCGATTCCATTTTATAAGGTGCCGGAGCTGGATCCAAGGCTCGTACCATCTCCTCCGTCATGGAGTTATTTTGAAAGTAGTCTTGGTAGTCCTCGTCCGTCGGATCAGCTAGTCTGAGCAGCTCCAATGGGATCAGCATTGGTTGAGTGCTAGGTCGGCTGCCTTCGGGTTGTGAAAGAAGCGAAGGCAAGGTGGAGTGTATTCTCCAACCGGTGGTAGTCTCGGGATCTCTGGATGAATGTCCATGAAGTGTGAGATCAGCACCGGGAACCACTGTACATAGGGGAGAGATTTCGCCTTCGACTTGGTCTCCCTTTGACGTATCTTGTCCGCTAGATCATTCCATATCAGCTGGGCCACGTCGTATTTCCTTTGAGAAGATCACTCCATGGAAGATGCGAAGGATATTCCCGTTCGCCTTGTCGAAGCCGGAGTGTTTTGGGGAGAGGCATTTATTGATTATGTCGAACAGAGTCCTCCACGGATGTGGGATCCCGTTGTTTTGAAAATTCGCCAATTTGGTCAGCGGGGGTTTGTATCCCATCCGGAGCATATCTTCTACGATCTCCGCGTCCGTTGAAAGTTGATCATAGTTGTCGTAGTGCGGAGATGGCCTTCAGATTTTTTGTCAGGGCGACATGTCTTGTATTGATCTTCGTCATGTATTCCACGCTATCACCGTTGACGAAACTCTGTATACTTCCCCAGAATTGCTGGAGATAGACCATGTGTACGGTGGACATCATGGTCAAAGCTGGCCATAGAGGGTGTCCTTTGAGGATGGAGATGATGACTTCATCCGGACACCGAAATGTTGTAAGGTCCAGCTGGTAGTTGTTGTCTTGGACTGACATGTAACTTCCAGAAGGGTAGATGTTTGGGTAGTTTGGAGTTGCCATATCTATAAAGAAGGAAATAAAATTCATTAGTTATGAAATTTCATATGCGAATAAATGGGATTAAAATGGGATTAAATTCATTAGTTGTTGTCTTGGACTGACATGTAACTTCCAGAAGGGTAGATGTTTGGGTAGTTTGGAGTTGCCATATCTGTAAAGAACGAAATAAAATTAATTAGTTGGGAAATTTCATATGCGAATAAATGGAATTAAAATTGTACTTAGAAAAATTTTGAAAATTTTACGTGTTAAGGTTTATGTGCGAAAGACTTGGTAAAAACGTTTTGTAAAGTTGAGTAAGTCTCACAAGCGTATTTTTATTCGATCGAAAATTTTTGCGATCGAAAATTTTCTAAGTCTTGAAGAAAAACATGAAAATTTATCTAAGTCTTTTTCAGCGTGTTTTTATTCGAGTGACAATTTATTCGATCGTTATATTTGCAATCGAGTAAAAAATGTGTCGAATATCTAAAGTATTTCGCCGATGATTTTTACGATCGAATAAAATATTATCGAAAAAAATAGTCTTTCGTTGAGTAAGTTCTCGATCGAATAAACAGTTGTCGAGAAACTTAAGTTTTTCGCCGCGTAGTTTTGGATCGAAGAAAAGAATATCGAAAAACTTAAAGACTTCGCCGCTTATTTTTGCGATTAAATAAATTTTAATCGAAAAACTAAGTTTTCGCCGCGAAGTTTTACGATCGAATTAAAATATATCGAAAACAAAAGGTTTTCGACGCTGAGTTTTGCGATCGAATAAAATTTAACGAAAAAAAAGTTTTTCGATGACACTGCTTGCGATAAGAACTTTCTCGATCGAAAAATTTTCAAATCAAACAGTAAATGCGTTACACGTAAATTTCGATTTCTGGGTAAATCATGAGTTAATATGGGTTCGTAACGTTCAGAAAACAGTTGCGAATCCAAATATCATGATTTTAACCCAAACAGTCGAGTTTAAACACGTTGATTTGAGAGTTTAAAATCGTTTTTAGTCGAAAAAGTATGAAAATGAAATTTCTTCAAAGTTTTCGAGAAACTGCTTCTGAATCGTGTGTTTTTTACCGGAAAGTGATTCGAAGCGTGTTTCTACCTTCGAAATGGGCGAGTTTAGAAAGAAAATCACTGAGATAAGGTGAGGTTTTGGTGAAATCGCTGGAGTTCGAAGAGTGTTTTCGGAAGTCGAAAAGTTTTTCGAGTGAAATGAGTTGCGTGTGAGTGAGTTTTTCGATCAATAAAATGGTATTAATACTTTACGATTGGGTAAGGTAAAAATACGTTGGGGCGGAAAAAAAATTTGGGCTTTAGTTAAAATTCAGGTCTGATTAAACAAAAATTTAATCTTTTATGGATTAACCCAAAAATAAATTGCATAATACTCCCTGTAATTTTTGAAAAAGATGAAATTATCTCCTAATGTTGATGCAATTCAACATTTGACTCCTCGGACGAGCTCGAAATTTTCTGTGATGCTTAGAAAAAATGTTAGAAGTCATGTTTTACAAGTAAATCATATATGAGATAAAAACAACTTCTCATATAAAACTCCCCCTCAACAATTGCACGATTTAACTTTTCGGCATTTAAGCACAAATTTAGTTTAAATTGGCATATGAAAATTTACTATGTAAGTATAAGTAACGCATTGTAAGCAATTCAGCATAGATTCATTAAAATTTTGCGTTTTTAAAAAAAAAATTGCATTTTATCAATTCTGAGCCAATGCATGTATTAATGCATTTAAAATGTGCGAAACAATATTTTCAAAAGAAATTTCAAAAATATATTTATTTTGGGGTCAGATGGGACATTTTGAACATTATCACGCAAAAATTTCTAATGACATATAAAATAATAATTTGTCGTCAAATCATGTAACTAAACTAATATTCTAAGATCTTAATATGAATCATTTTGACAGCTGTCACAAGTTTCGCTCTTAGCACTCAATTTATTTTTATCATGGAAATATTTAGTAGATATATCACTCATATCATCACGACAAAATTATATCAATTTGTTTATTATCGTAGCATATTTAATCAACATACCAAGTGAAAGTTCATCATTTTGAATCGAATGGACTTTAAAGGGATTATTTTTAGGCTCTAACTAAAAGGGTAGGGTAATTTTGGGTTTAGTGAGCTTAAACAAATTCTTCAATTCCAGGAGCCCTTTTTGAAATTCATTTATGATCCTTTAGCTTTTCTTGCTCAAGATGAGTCTCGTCTTCTTTACAAAACTTTGAGAGATTAGAACTTATTTTTGGCTCGAGACCGTGTTCCTTTCGAAGGTTCCACAGTTATGGAATTCGAACCCAAGGCCATGCTTCTCTTCTCGTTTTCTCTATTTATAAGATCTAGATTATCGTTGGAGAAGTTCACTTCGAGGTGCTTCTCTAATAAGAATATACAAGATTATCTAGGAGAAGTTCATAGCGAGATCCGTGTTTCTCTTCTATAATGATTGAGACTTGTATCTCTTTTTCTCCCCCTCTTTTTCTTGATTGAGCAACCCCGAAACTCTGGAAATAATGTTGAAGGCTTGATTGGGTTTCATAAGAAAAAGAATGTCGGAGAAGGCTCAAAATGGATATCTTCGAGGTAAAAGTAAAGGATTTATAATTTGGGCATAGTGAGGAATTTCCTAAGTTGCCCTTATCATTTTCATGACAAATTAACACAAAAGCAAGAATGAAGCTATGAAGTACAAACCAAAAGATAATAAGTTGAAGTGTGACACACTCAAGAATAAAAATTTTGAGGCTCAAATTCTCACATATATGATGTGGCTTTTTGTCTAGTTAAACAAACTAGGCTCTTTGAATAAGAGAAAGTCACATGCATTTTTAGAGAAAGTACTTAATCAAATGTCAAAGAAATATTTTTGTGAGTTTTTCAAAATAGACAATTATCGTCATCCCCCAGTTTTTTTTATTATTATTATTATATTTATTTACTATTTTATTTTTATATTTCTTTGTAAAAAAATTTGGGATTCAGTCACGCAAGATAATCAAAGAATATCAGAAAGCACATAGAATATCACATAGAAGCATAATAGAGCATGTAAAATACTTTTCAAGTAAGATTGAGATTCAACATGCCTAACTTAGCAATAAGGAATTGCAATCGTTTTTCATCCAATGCCTTAGTGAATAAGTCGGCAAGTTGAAGCTCCGTTTTTACAAAATACATATTTATAGTGCCTTTTTCTACATGATCTTTTATAAAATGGTAGCGAATATCTATGTGTTTCGTGTGTGAATGGTGAACAAGATTGCAAGTTATGGCAATAGCACTTTGAGAAACACTGTAAATGGAAATGTTATTAAATTCAAACCCGTAATCGCGTAGTTGTGTCTGCATCCATATAACTTGCGAGCAACAGCTGGCAGCCGCGACGTACTCTGCCTCGGCCGTCGATGTTGACACGCAATTTTGTTTCTTTGAGGACCAGCAGACCAACTTTTCGCCTTAAAGTTGTGCTCCACCAGACGTGCTTTTTTTGTCTATTCGACAACCTGCATAATCAGCATCAGTATAGCCAATTAATCTAAAATCAGTATTTTTAGGGTACCATAGCCCTAAGTTGGGAGTTCCTTTGAGATAGCGTAGAATTTGCTTGACTGCATGCATGTGGGACTCCTTTGGGTTAGGTTGAAAACGAGCACAGAGACAAGTGGCAAACATGATGTTATGACGCCTAGATGTTAAGTAGAGAAGATTCGATAATGCTCCGATAGAGTGTGATGTTGATTGCGCCTTGCCAGACGGATCAGCATCCAATTTGCAGTTTGTTGAGATTGGAGTGTTCATCGGTTTGCTCTTGTCTTGATTAAATCTCTTCAGAATATCTCGGATATATTTGGTTTGACTGATGAAGATTCCTTCTTGGAGTTGCTTTACTTGTAGTCCAAGAAAGAATTGGAGTTCTCCCATTAAGCTCATCTCGAATTTTGTCTTCATGAGTTCACCGAATTTCTGACAGAACGTTCATTTGTTGAGCATAAGATGATGTCATCAACGTAAACTTGAACAATTATTAGGTCTTTGCCTTGTCTTTTGATGAAGAGTGTCGTATCGATGGTGCCTCTTATGAAGTTGGACTTGACTAAAAATTTGCTTAGGACATCATACCAAGCACGATGGGCTTGTTTTAGTCCATAGAGAGCTTTGTCCAATCGATAGACATAATCGGGATGATTTTTTTACACAAACCCGCCAGGTTGAGCGACGTGGACTTCTTCTTTTAACACACCATTAAGAAAGGCGGTTTTAACATCCATTTGATAGACTTTGAATTCTTTATGAGCCACGTATGCTAGAAATAGCGAATTGCTTCGATACGTGCCACCGGAGCATACGTCTCGTCGTAGTCAGTTCTTCCTTATTGATTGTATCCCTTGGCTACGAGTCGTGCTTTATTCCTGATAACTTCATCGTTCTCGTTCTTCTTATTCTTGAAAATCCATTTAGTTCTAATTATTGTTTTGCCTTGCGGTCTAGGAACTAATGTCCAAACTCGTAGACGCTCGAATTGGTTGAGTTTATCTTGCATTGCGATTACCCAATCCGGGTCTTTAAGAGCTTCGGCTACCTTAATTGGTTCGTTTTGGCTTAGGAAGCATGTGAATAAGCCGCTTTGTGTGGACGTCCTAGTGCGTACTCCACTTGAAGGATCACCGATGATTTGGTTAATAGGATAAGCTCGAGTCCACTTGCGTTCATGAGGAATAACCGAAAGTAGATCCTTCATTAGTTTGTAGATCGAGACATCCTGAATTGATGGGCTGATCATTCATAGTTGGAAAATTCAATTTTGAGGTTGAATTGGAAGGAATTTCCTCATCTGCATTTATAGGAGTTGCTGCACTAGTTGAAGATTCAGAATTAGGAGGAAGAAGGAGCACTGCTTGGTAATGAATGAGAGGAAGCAGGCATGTGAAACTCGTTCCGATAGAAATGTTCAAATAGAGAATCTGAATCTTCCAGGTCGGCGGGAATTGCTTCTTTTGACTTTGAAGTATAAGTTGTCGAAAGTTGTTGACTTTCTGCCAACACGCCTATAAGCTCGGGTTCTGAACTGTTTTGTTCAGAAGCCAAATCCGTCATTTCTCGAAAGGTGACGTTGTAGCTTTCAAGAATTGTACGGGAAGACTTGAGGTAGATGCGATATGATTTAGAAGTAGAACAATATCCGACAAAGATGGCTTCAAATGCTTTGGGATCGAACTTGCTTCGATGCTCTCGATCGTTGGCCACAAAACATTTGCACCCGAATACTTTGAAGAATGACATATTCGGAATCCTTTGATTAATTATCTCATACGTCGTCTTCTCAAAGCGTTTGTGAATAATCGTCCGATTTTGCGTAAAGCACGCGGTACTCACTGCTTCAGCGCATAAAAAGTGAGGGAGACCGGAATGGATCAGCATTGTTCTTGCAGCTTCAACAAGAGTCCGATTCTTCCGTTCTACGACGCCATTCTGTTGAGGTGTTTCAGCGGCTGAAAATTGTTGAATAATTCCAAGTGTCTGATAATAATTGTTGAGACGTTGATTCTTGAATTCAGTTCCGTTTTCAGTCCGGATTACTTGGATTTTCTTTTGCAGGAGATTCTGAGCCGTATTCACAAAGCTGATTATCAAGTCTCCAATCTCATCTTTTGTTTGGAGATATCTTGTCCATGTGTAGCGGGAATAATCATCAACAATTACTAACAAATATTTACGACCATTGGCACTTTGTGTATGCATTGGTCCACAAAGGTCCAAGTTAAGTAATTCCAAGGGTCGAGATGTAGAAGCAACTTGCTTGAGTTTGTGTGATGCTCGGTTCATTTTTCCCATTTGACAAGCCGAACAAGTATGCTCTTGATGTATGGAAAATTTAGTAGACCGTGTACCAACTTTTTTATTGAGAGTTTGTGAAGAGCTTTGAGATTTAGATGAGACAATCGTTGATGTCATAAGTTGTTCCTCTTGATTGTAGTCTGTGAGATAAGGCAAACGGCTGTCGAAGGTCGAACTGTTGTCAGATTGATGGTGTATAGATTTGATCTTCGTGATCCTGTTAGAAGTTCTCGATTCTGACTATTCAAAATTCTGCACTGATCAGCTAGAAACACCACTTGAAATCCTTTGTCGCAAAATTGTCCTATGCTAAACAGATAGTGTTTAAGACCTTGGACGTAAGAGACATCTTTGATCGTCAGATTCTGCAGTAGAATATCTCCAATGCCTAGTATTGGAGCTGAATCGTTGTTACCGAATCTGACTTTTCCGTTGTAACGGTCTTGGTAGTTGCTCAACAGTTCTTGATTTCCTGTCATGTGTGTGGAGCAACCGGAATCTAAATACCACACACGATGGATCTGCATAAAAAAATTTTGAGAGGCTTAGGTACCCACTTAGTAATGGGTCCTCTCGGATTAGTAGATTTGGTATGTAAGGTTTGTTCATTGTTGGTTCCTAAACCATTTATGTTTTTAGGTACCCCAACCAACTTGGTATTAGTTGGTTTAAGTGGTACCTCTTTAGACAATTTGGCCTTTTGGGCTTGCGTTGGCCTAGATTGTGTCTTGGGAACCCATTGAGGTTGAACCTTACATGGGAGGTTAATTTCAGCGCGGACAAATGTCTTATTAATCTTAGTGCATGAGAAAATCTTTTCTCTAGCTAGTATCTTAAGGTGTTTGGCCGAGTGTACTTTGACCGGATACCTTAAATGAGGACAAGAATGTATCGAGCTATAAGCTTTCTTAATAGCCGGATCTTGTTTCCTACGAGACTTAAGATTTGCATTTGTCTTATAATGATGGTTTACATTTTTAGAAGTAGAGCCGATTTCAAATTTGTGCTTTCAAAATTAATAGGCTTTAACACATAAGTGGAAGCAACAACATTAAAGTTTGAAACGGACGTCTTCTTGCGAGTGTCCATAGTTTTTGATACAGAAGAAAATTTTGAAAATAAGACATTTCTATCATTTTTCTTCTGAAATTCTATCCTAGGCAATCTTTCCCTTGCATGCTTCACTATCAATATTTCTAATTACGCCCCTAATTACAAGGATAATGAAATAATAAAGCACAATTCTAATATACTCTTCAATCTCCCCCTTTGTGTTTGTTCTCGTTTCAGCTCCTTTTATCCTTGTCGGCGTAAAAGGACTTCCTCAATCCCAATGCTGTCTCATAGCGTCGAACAACATTCCTCAACTCCAATCTTTCATTAATGGCATCTAGAAGCTGATTCAGGAGTGGAGCCTCTTCTTCACAAAGATCTTCGAAGATTATCTCTTCGATGATCTCTCCCATTCTCTTCAGTATGTTCTTCCGCACCAACTTAAGTGTCCCGTCGCAGAATTTATGAACTTCTGACTTCATCATAGCCCTTGTCTTTCCAATGACTGGATTTAGATAGGTTATGGCGAGGCCAGGGGTCTTTAAAATGTAGTTCTCGGGAAAGTTGTTAAGTGGGAAGCTCTTCATAAGCGGAGATTCCATGTTGACCTTCTTCATGTTGTTCTCTATTGCAATTTGAAGATCGTGTGCGGTGTGGTATTTGATTTGCCGCACCATGAATCTTTTCAGCCCCTCGAGTCCTTCAGTCTTGATATATCCAGGATGTGTCTTGTACTTTCTCTTGTACATTTGATATATTTGGTAGACTTCATCCGGTGGAAGGAATGGGAGATAGCTTTCATCTATCTCTTCTCGAGTGCAATTGTTGTCCGCTCGCTCAATTATGTAGATGGGAGTTGGATATCTTCTGATCGTATGAGAGACTCCGACGAGTTGGAGAATCGGTGGATTGTTCTTGAAGTTTTCCTTCAGTTGATCAGCTGGAATGCCACTACGATAGGGTCCGAGATAGTTGAGCATGAAGATATGCTCCACTTTCTTCCTATCTCCCCAATGTGAGATGCCCCTCAAATTGAGTTCGTTGAGCTTCTTGATCTTGTTTGGAGCCCTCCAAACCTTCTTTCTTATGTCTTCAATGAAGGGGACTTCAATTCTGACATTCTCCCATGGTGTCTCGACTCTAACAGTCCCTTTTGATAGACGGGGAGGAAAGTCGACTCTGAGTCTTATCAGTTCGGGTAGCTCTGGGAGAGCAGAACTGTAGTCCTCGCCTTCTTGAATTTCTTCTTCTTCAAGCAGTACCAAGTCCACTGAAGCTTGTTGTAGGAAGTATCTGACGTTGGAGAGTCGAGCTTGAGCAGCTTCCTCTGGTTCCCATTCCGTCGTCCACTTCTCGTTTAGTATGTCGTCATCTACGATCAGATGTGGATCGTAGGCAACTGCTTCTTGATGAACTTGGGGAAGGTTTGAGGTTGGGATAGGATTTGGATTTGTAAGAGAGAGGGTTAGTGTTTGGGATATGATGGGAGGTGTGGTTGTTTATTGGCGGGTTTGAGGTTGAGGTTGTGTGGTTGATGGGTGTGAGGATGATCCTCCAGCATCTTGAGTCTTTGTCTGACTCAATCCACGGCCGCTCCTAATTGTTCTTTGCCATTTCTCCCCCTCATGACTATCCGGATCATCGGAATCGTCATGTCTACGTTTGGAGCGGGAGCTTTCTTTACGGCACGTTGTTTGTGCTGGCAGCTCTGGTTCATCTATTAATCTTCGGTAGAGACTTTCTTATGCAGGAGTTCTTGTCTCTAGTGCGAGAAGGCGCGAGATGAGGATATCGTGAAGCTGAGTGATCGGAATGGTGTATGGGTTGATAAGTGAGGGTGAGGGAGTTGGGGTGGTGAGGATTGGTTGTAGTGGGGTGTGTGGTGTGGTGGTAGGAAGTGGTGAGGAGACAGGTGTGGTTTGTATGTCGGTGGGAGCAGCTTCTGAGACTGGTGTTTTCCGGTGTCTCTTCGGGAAGTCTCGAGAGCATGGAGTATTCGGTCCATCAGACGGTCTTCTAGTGAAGATAGGGCTGAGGAGAGTGCTTCTTGTTGTCTGTGCTCCGTCACGAACATCGGTGGAGCGGGGCCAGGGAGGCGCTCCACTGTCACAACATCGGAGTAGATTTCCGATGTGCCGCCTATAGTAGGTCTTGTGGGTCCGGTACGTCCAATGACATCCGTTATCAACCCTGAAGTCACCACTTTAAAGGGTTGGCCTATTGTTGGCTCCGAAGATATCGGGGGTCCAATAGGGCTTCCACTCAATCCTTGAGATGATACAATAAGTATCACCTCTATGGGTGTTCAGACAGATTCAATTTGAATCTGTTCAGTGGGCTGATCACCCGGTGATCGAAGTGTTGGCTCCGAAGCTTGTATGGATGAAGGAACTATAGACGGGGCCGAGATTTATTGTCGGCGAGGGCCCCTTCGTTGGAGTCTGTGTGCTTCATCGGAGTCGGTTGCCTCAGGAGAGATATCATGAGAGACACCTTCGGGTTCAATCTCCTGAGGTGTGACTTCGGGCTCTGATGATGTTACTTCCCTTTGAGAAGGCACCGGGGCTGGATCCGTGGCACGTACCATCGCCTCCGTGATGAAGTTGTTCTTGCAGTAAGTTTGGTAGGCCTCTTTAGTTGGATCAGCTAAGCAGAGCAGCTCCAATGGGATCAGCATGGATTGGAGTGCTAGATCAGCGGCCTTTGGGTTGTGGAAGAATCGAAGGCCTGGAGGGATATAGTCTGCGATCGGTGGAAGTTTTGGGATCTCTGGGTGGACTTCCATGAAATGCGAGATCATTACCGGAAACCACCGTACATACGGAGGGGATCGGGCCTTCGACTTCATCTCCCTCTGACGCATTTGGTCGGCGAGATCGTTCCAGATCAGCTGAGCCACGTCATATCTCTTTGAGAAGACCACTCCGTGAAAAATACGCAGAATGTTGCCATTTGCCTTGTCGAATCCGGAGTGTTTTGGGGAGCAGAGGCATTTGTTGATGATGCCGAACAGAGTCTTCCATGGATGAGGAATGCCATTATTTTGAAAGTTGGCCAGTTTATTTAGCTGCGGTTTGTATCCCATCCTGAGCAAGTCTTCTACAATCTCCGCGTCCGTTGGTAATCGGTCGTATTCTTCGTAGTGCGGGAGATTGAGCACCATGGCCATTAAGTTCTTCGTCAGTGCGATGTGTCTTGTATTGAGCTTGGTCATATATTCCACGCTGTCACCGTTAACGAAGCTCTGCATGCATCCCCAGAATTGCTGGAGATAGACCATCGGTACGGTGGCGGTCATGGTCAGAGCTGGCCATAAAGGGTGTCCTTTGAGTATGGATAGGATAACGTCATCCGGACATTGAAATGTTGTTAAATCCAGTTGGAAGTTGTTGTCTTGGACGGTCATATAATTTCCAGAAGGATAGATATGAGGGTAGTTGGGAGTTGCCATATCTGTATTTCCGCAAATGAGGAAATTGTCTCCGGATGTTGATGAAATTCAACATTTGACTCCTCGGGTAAGCTCTAAATTTTCTGCGAGACTTAATAAATTGTTAGAATTCAAGTTTCTACGAATGTATTACATAATAACAAATTCTCATATAAAAACTCCCCCTCAACAATTACATTAATAAACTTTTCAGTACCTACACATATTTTCGGTACATATGAAAATTTCCGATTTAAGCATGATTAAGGCATTTTAAGCAATTCAACATAGTTTATGAGAATGTTGTTTTTTTTTAAGAATAATTTTGCATTTTATCAAGTCTGAACCAATGCATGTAATAATACATTTAAAATGTGCGAAAAAAATAGAAAATAAAATAAAAAATAAAATAAAATAAAATGAAATAGAATAAAATAAAATAAAATATAATAAAATATAATAAAAATAATAATTTTTGTTTCGGGGTCAGATTTATTTATTTTAAATTTTTATCACATAAAAATTTCGAAGATATATATAACAATAATTTGCCATAAGTTCAAATAACTATATTAGTATTCTAAGAGCATAGTATGAATCACTTTGACAACTCTCGCAAGTTTCGCTCATATCACTCAATTCATTTTTATCAGGGAGATTTTTAGTAGATATATCACTCTTATCATCACAACAAAATTATATCAATTAATTTGTTATTGTAGTATTTTTAATCAACTTGCCAAGTGAGAGTTCGTCATTTTGAATCAAATGGACTTTTCAGGGATTATTTTTAGGCTCTGACTAAGGGGTAGAAATTTTGGGTTGGTGAGCTTAAAAATTCTTCTCTTCCAAGGGCTCTTTTTGTGAGATTCTATTTTGAGCCTTTGGCTTTTCCTTTCTGTAGTAATCTCTTTTCAGTGATTTGAGAGATAAGATCTTCTTTGATTTTGGGTCGAGACTGTGTTCCTTTAGAAAGTTTCACAGTTATGGAGTTCGAACCCAATACTGTGCTTCTCTTCTCGTTTTCTCTACATAAGATCTAGATTATCATTAGAGAAGTTCACTTCGAGGTGCTTGACTTCTAGGAGTATACGAGATTATCTAGGAGAAGTTCACAGTGAGATCAATGTTTCTCTTCTATAATGATTGAGAAATACAGAATGTGCATCACTTTAGCTCTCCCCTTCTTTTTCTTGATTGAGTAACCCCGAATCGTTTGAATAATGTTGAAGGCTTAACCGGGTGTTTGATAAAGAAAAAGAATATCGGAGAAGGCTCAAAGGGGATATCTAGAGGAAAAATAAAGGATTTATAATTTAGGTCAAGTGAGGTATTTCCTAATATGCCCTTATCATTTTCATAACAAACTAAACACAAAAACAAGATTGAGGCTACGAAGTACAAATTAAAAGATAGTCATTTGAAGTGTGACATTAGAAAAAAATATTGAGGTCAAATTCTTCACATGTATGATGTGGCTTTGTGTCTAGTGAATCATACAAAGTTCTTTTGAATAAAAGAATGTTATATTGAATTTCAGGCAAAGAATTTAACTATATATTTCGAAGAAATATTTTTGTGAGTGATTTCAAAAATGGTCAAAATCATCGTCATCCCCCATTTTTTTATTTATAATATTTATATATATGTATTATTATATATATTTATTTAATAAAAAATAAAATATATTTATATATATGTAACACATATATAATTAATTTTTTTATTTTAATTAAAAAAAACTTTAAAAGATAGAGTCACGCATAATAATCAAGAAATATTAAGAAGCACATAGAATGTCTGATTGAAGCATAGTAGAGCATGTAAAACATACGTCAAGTAAAATTGAGATTCAACATGCCTAACTTAGCAATAAGGAATTGAAATCGTTTTTCATCCAATGCCTTAGTGAATAAGTCGGCAAGTTGAAGCTTCGTTTTAACAAAATACATATCTATCGTGCCTTTTTCTACATGATCTTTTATAAAATGATATCGTATGTCTATGTGTTTTGTGCGTGAATGATGAACAAGATTGCAAGTAATGGCTATAGCACTTTGAGAATCACTATAAATGGGAATGTTATTGAAATCAAACCCGTAATCGCGTAGTTGTGTCCGCATCCATAGAATTTGTAAGCAACAGCTGGCAGCCGCACGTATTCCGCCTCGGCCGTCGATGTTGATACACAATTTTGTTTCGAAGACCAGCATACCAACTTTTCGCCTACAAATTGTGCTCCGCCAGACGTGCTTTTTCTGTCCATTCGACAACCTGCATAGTCAGCATCAGTATAGCCATTTTTAGGATACCAAAGCCCTAAGGTTGGAGTTCCTTTGAGATATCGTAGAATCCTCTTGACGACATTCATGTGGGATTTCTTTGGGTCGGCTTGAAAGCGGGCGCATAGACAAGTTGCAAACATAATGTCAGGTCGACTGGATGTCAAGTAAAGAAGAGATCCGATAATGCTCCGATAGGTGGTGATGTTGACAGTTTGCAATTAGTAGACATAGGAGTGTTCATCGGTGTGCTCTTCTCTTGATTAAATCTCTTCATAATATCTCGGATATATTTGGTCTGACTGATGAAGATTCCATCATCGAGTTGCCTGACTTGTAAACCAAGAAAGAATTGGAGTTCTCCCATTAAGCTCATCTCGAATTTTATCTTCATGAGATTACCAAATTCTGACAGAGACGTTCATTCGTCGATCCGAAGATGATGTCGTCAACGTAAACTTGAACGATCATCAAGTCTTTGCTTTGCCTTTTGATGAAGAGGGTAGTATCGATTGTTCCTCTGATGAAGTTGGATTTGACCAAAAATTTGCTCAGAACATCATACCAAACACGAGGGGCTTGTTTTAGTCCATAGAGAGCTTTGTCCAATCGATAGACATGAGCACGAAGGTTCTCGTGTATGAATCCTTCGGGTTAAGCGACGTAGACTTCTTCTTTTAATACGCCATTGAGAAAGGCAGTTTTGACGTCCATTTGATAGACTTTGAAGTCTTTGTGTGCCGCATATGCTAGGAACAAGCGAATAGCTTCAATGCGTGCAACCGGAGCATACGCCTCGTCGTAATCAATTCCTTCTTGTTGATTGTATCCCTTAGCAACGAGTCGTGCTTTATTCCTGATTACTTCACCATTTCAATTTTTCTTGTTCTTGAAAGCCCATTTTGTTCCAATTATGGTTTTGCCTTGAGGTCGAGGAACCAATGTCCAAACTTGTAGACGCTCGACCTAGTTGTGTTCGTCTTGCATTGCAATTACCCAATCCGGGTCTTTGAGAGCTTCGGCCACCTTGTTTGGTTCATTTTGGCTTAGAAAGCATGTGAATAAACCGCTTTGTGTAGACGTCCTAGTACGTACACCACTTGAAGAATCACCAATAATCTGATCAGTAGGATGAGCTCGAGTCCATTTGCGTTCGTGAGGAATAACGGAAGTAGATTCGTCATTGTATTGGAGATCGAGATATCACGAATTAATTGGTTGATCATTCATAGTTGGAAAATTCAATTCAGATGGTGAGTCGATAGGAATTTCCTCATTTGTATTTATAGGAACTGCAGTACTAGATGAAGATTCTGAATAATTTGATTCTCCAACAGTTGTCGGATTTTGAAGAAGAGGAATCTCATTATTAATTTCTTCCACTGAGGGAGATGGGGCACTGCTTGGTGTTGAGTGAGACGAAGCAGGCAATTGAGACTTGTTCCGATAAAAGTGTTCGAATAGAGAATCTAAATCTGCGTGGTCAGTGGGAATTGCTTCATTTGATGTTGATGTTGATGTAGACGTTGCCGAAAGTTGTTGACCTTGTGCCAACACGCCAATAAGCTCGGGTTCTGAACGATTTTGTTCAGAAGCCAATTCCGTCATTCCTTGAAAAGTGACGTTGTAGCTTTCAAGAATTGCACGGGAAGACTTGAGGTAGACGTGATATGATTTTGAGGTAGAGGAATATCCGACAAAAATGGCTTCAAAGGCTTTGGGATCAAACTTACTTCGATGCTCCCGATCGTTGGCCACAAAACACTTGCAACCAAATACTTTGAAGAATGAGATATTCGGAATTCGTGTATTAATTAGCTCATATATGTCTTCTCAAAGCGTTTGTGAATAATTGTCCTGTTTTGAGTAAAGCATGCTGTACTCACTGCTTCAGCCCATAGTTCTTGCAGCTTCAACTAGAGTCCGCTTCTTTCTTTCTACGATACCATTTAGTTGTGGCGTTTTTGCGGCTGAGAATTGTTGAATAATTCCAAGTTATTGGTAAAAGTTGCTGAGACGCTGATTCTTGAATTCCGTCCCGTTGTCCGTTCTGATTACTTGGTTTTTCTTTTGCAGGAGATTCTGAGTTGTATTCACAAAGCTTATTATCAAGTCTCCAGTCTCATCTTTAGTTCGGATATATCTTGTCCATGTGTAGGGAGAATAATCGTCGACTATTACTAACACATATTTACGACCGTTGATGCTTTGTGTACGCATTGGTCCCCGAGGTCCATGTGAAGTAATTCCATGGGTCGAGATGTAGAAGCAACTTGCTTGAGTTTGTGTGATGCACGCTTCATTTTTCCCATTTGACAAGTCGATCAGTGCTGCTCTTGGTTAGATGAAATTGTTGGCAGACCGTTAACCAACTTTTTAACACTGAGTTTGTGAAGAGCTTTTAAGTTTAGATGAGACAAACGTTGATGCCATAAGTTGTTCCTCTTTATTGTTGTCTGAGAGATGAGGTATACAGTTGTCGAAGGTCGAACTGATGTCATATTGATTGTGTAGAGGTTAGATCTTCGTGATCTTGTGAGAAGTTCTTGATTCTGACAATTCAAAACTTGGCACTGTTCAGCTAGAAATACTACTTGGTGGAACTTGGACATAAGCCAATCCTTTGTCACAGAGGATTTCAAGTAGTATTTCAAAACTTGGAACTGTTCAGCTAGAAATACTACTTGACAAAACTTGGCACAATTTAGCCTTATTTGGCTTGTGTTTGCCTAGGTGGTGACTTAGGAATCCATTGTGGTTGAACGTTACATGGGAGGTTAATTTCAGCACGAACAAATGTCTGATTTGTCTTATTGCTGGAGAAAATCTTTTCTTTTGCTAGTCTCCTAAGGTGTTTAGCTGAATGTACGTGGACTGGATACCTTAGGTGAGAACAAGAATGTATGGAGCTATAAGCTTTCTTAATGGCTGGGTCTTGTTTCTTATGAGACTTAAGACTTGCATTTGTTTTAGAATGAGGATGGTTTTTAGAAGTAGAACCAATTTCAAAGTTTGTGCTTTAAAAAATAATAGGCTTTAACGCATAATTTGAATTAACAATACTAGAAATAGCTGTCTTCGGACGAGTGTCCATAGTTTTTGACATAGAAGAAATAGATAAAAAAATCAGTTTTCTTCTGAAAATTTATTCTAGTCACTCTTTCCTTAGTATGCTTCACGTCTTTTACTACTCTACCTGTGGATGGAGTAGAAAAAGAGTTAGTAAAAATCTTTTTCCTTTTTGAAGCATTTAAGGATTCATTTTCTCTCTTTTTAATTTCTAAAGAAGATTTATCTTCTTTTGAAATATTTTGAAAAATAATAGGAGAGTTTTTCTTAGCTTTAATCTTATCCTTCATTAAAGATTTTTCTTTCAAAATAAGATCGGGACAAGTTTTTAAAATAGAGGAAGTTTTGAGTTGGAAATCTCCGATAAAAGTTCGTTCTTTTCAGCTTTGAAATTCTTTCTTTCTGTTTCCAAGGAAGCGTGTAAAATAGCTATTTTTCTAATAATAGCTGGAATATAACAGAAATTAGAATTTTGATAATGATCAGTATTTTCTTCCTTATGTTTGGAAAAATCTTCTAGGGGATATAATGAAGTATAATTACTAGACAAGTTGAAATCTCTTGTCTTGTAACTATTATTCAAGTCGGTGTAGTCAAAAGGAATGTCAGTCCTATCAGTGGCTTGTCGTTTAGATTCTTCTAAAGCATTTATTTGGGAAGAATTAGTAAATGCCATTAAAGAAGTTAATCATAATCCCATATACTTGATATCGTAAAATTGTCTAACATTGACCTTTTTCAAGTTACAGGGATTGTTAAAACCTAAGCCCTCTTTACGATTATAAAATTTTGTATCAAGAGGTTGATTTAGAAATATAGTTTGATCCGTTTAACCCCTTTTTATTAGAAGATCATCTAACATTTTAATCATTGAATAAAGTTTCTTACGTTCGTCAGAAATTTCTTTGAAATTATTTTTAGAATTCTCTAAGTCTGTCTGACAATCAATAAGAATCGTATTAAGTTCAGTAATTTTAGTCTCAGAGGTAGCTACGGTTAATTCAAGACTAGAGATTTTTTCCTTAGCGTTAGATAAGAGAATTTCGAGATGAATTTTATTATCTAACTGCTTTTGGAAATTGCTTTCGCTAAGAGCTAGTTTCTCTTCTAATTACTTTGTTCGTTTCCGCTCAATTTTCATGTTAGTGTACTTAAGCTGTAACGATTCTAACATATTTGATAATGTGGAAATAGACAATTGTACCTCTTGTGACGAAGAGGATGCTTTGTCGTCGTCGTCGTCAGGCCTCCTGGATGAGTCATCATTTGAAGCGTCGTCAAGGTATGCCATAAGTGCAAGATTTTCGTCTTCAGAATCTGTGGTATCTTCCAACCAATGCTCTTGTTCTGCCATCAGTGCTACTCCAGCCTCTTTCTGTTTAGTGAGTTGGAATATTTTGGAGTAGTAGTTGGCGTCTTTTTTCTTGGGTAGTTTGCATTCACTGGAGAAGTGTCCGACCTTTCCACAATTATAACATTTTTGTGGTTCTTTGACACTTTTTAATTCTGAGGACTCGGTCGGTCTTTCCCTTTGCTTGGAGCTAGATGTCCGAAGTCTATTGGCCGAATACGAGGATTTCTTTTTGTAAAACTTTTTACTCATCATTTTATAAATGAGAGCTAACTGTTTCTTGAACTCCTTCATATCAGGTTCGGAGTCTGAGTCAGATTCTTCTTCATCTTCTGAAGAACTTGGCAGCTTAATACTTTTATCCTTTCGAGATCGACTTTTCTTTCTTTCAGAGATAAGTGCTATAGAGTCGTCGATCTGCTTGCCCTTTAGTTCTTTTTGGATCTCGCTTATATCTTCTTAATGTTGGGCGAGATTATCAAAGACGGCGTGGATATCCATTTCGTCCAAATCCATATTTTGTCGGATTTGAATGGATATTTTCTTCCACTCCAGTTTAAGAGAAGAAAGAAATCCGATGTTGACCTCCATGTTGGTCTTGAATATATCTATCTTCCTCATTTCATTGAGAATAGTTAGATATCTTTGATAGAGTTCATAAATTGATTCCTCTGTCTAGGCTTTGAAAGAGTCATAAGCTGTTAGGATATTTGCTTTCTTTGCTTTGACTCCAACTTCACTTCGTTGCATCATCTTGTGGAGCTCATCCCACATGGCTTTTGCACTCGATAGACTATCTATTTGCATATAGATGTCATTCGGTATTCCTTGCATTAGGAAATTCTTAGCTCCCAAGTCTGCTTTGGCTCTTAAACGGTCCCCCTCGGTATATTCACCAGGAACTTTAAGTCTTCTGGTTGCAGGAATATGAGGATAGTTTGTGGCATCTCCTTGGATGAGCCAGAATTGAGCTGGACCTTCTTGAAGTGACGCGATCAAATTTGTGGCTTGATCTTTTGTTTCCAAGAAGTTCAAGAACCGGCTTCTCTATACCGTGTATTCGCCTCTTCGAAGAATTGGAGGGCGGACGTCAGTTCCAAGTGAGTAAGCATCCATTTTTGTTGATTGATAGGATCTTCGTGAAGGTTTGGAATAGTAATGAACAATGCTTCACAAGTGACAAACTTAGTTAGAAATATTTGATTCGTAGTTAAACAATTTCCTTTTTGAACCTATGATCCGGTCGTGAAAGAGAAATTGTTATGTTTTTGAAAATATTTGGTAATGAAAAATTGATACTTCAAGATTTGTTAATGAAATTTGAATTATTGATCGAAAATATTGAGTATCAAAATTGATAGTTCGGAGACAAATATTTTTCGTAAGTTTTGAAATTCACAATTTTCGATTTCCTTTTAAATGCTGTGTCGAAATGTATTTCGAGCAATAAAGTTTTTCGATTTAAAAATATTAAGCTTTTTAATCGAAAAAGTTTTTCGAACGTTTACGGGTTTAGTTATATGTTTATTGAAAAATATTTTTCGGAAAAAATGTTGAAAAAAATGATCTTATCGAAAAATATTTTGTCGAAAAACTATGTTGATCACAAAAACTCTTATCGAATAACTTTGTTTTTAGTTTGACTCAAATTGTTGACTGTAAAATTTTTCGATGGAATATTTTTCGATCGAAAATATGTTTTGCCTAATTTTGAATCGAAAAATTTATTCGCTCGAAAAACGTATTTATATATGAACCGAAAAACTAATTATTGAAATAATGTTTTTCGAGTCTTAATTTTGAGTAAAATGCTTGAAAATAGTGTCTGTCGTCGAAATATTTCTTGGCTGCAAACTTGGTCGAAAAATATTTTTTGATTCAAGTTTTTCGATTGAAGAGCTGATCGAAGAACAGCTAAGTTTAATGTAACGGTGAAAATTCCAAACGCTGAAATTCTGGATAATCACTCATTTAACAGTTCTAAATATGAACAAACACAGAATCAACCACGTTTAATAGCAAAATATATCGAGATTTAAGAAAATCATATTGGACTCAAAACTTGATCGCAAACGCAAAAATCGATCTAAATCGAAAATCTGAGTTATTATTACGTTCTAAGCGATTGAAATCAGTACGTAAATCAATCCTAACATATAATCTATCATTTAATCAGCAAAATCAACAAAAAAATTCGCACAATTAAGTATATTGATCAAAATATAAGTCACGTGAGTTTTTTGATCGAAAACTCTGGAAAATTATTTTGATATGAAAATTGCAAATTATATTCAAAATCAGTCACGATTCGCTCTGATACCAATTGTTAGGTCCTTATTCATTAATCAACAAGCAATCTAAGCACGAATTCTCGATATTTGAGTAAGAAATCTTACGATATATGATCGGTCGAATATCCGCGTTGAAAATCTTGAGAGAGGTTGTTAGCTTTTCCGAGTTTCTCGAGCGTGATCTCTCGTCTTAAAATATGAATTCGATACTTGTGTTTTTCTGAATAATAAAACTCTTATTAACTTTGGTAGTGTACATCATATTTATACATATATCTAACGTATAATTACTCTTAAGTCCTACACTATCAAAACATCTAATTACGCCCCTAATTACAAGGATAATGAAATAATAAAGCACAATTCCAATATTCTCTTCAAAAGTACATAAAATAAACTAAAAATAATAATGGTTGTCGAGCTTTCGAGCACCAACGAGTGAGCTCGAGCTTGTGAGCTCGTCTTTGGATTTCGAAAAAGGACAACTTGTCATCGAATTTCAAAAACCGACAAATAATGAACGTTTAAATGAACCTCGGATTTGGATGAAATCGAAATTCAAATCCAAATCCACGCATTTTCCAAGCAGATGATTTGAAGGAAATCGAAATCGGGTATCTAAATGGACCATAAAGAAAATTGGAATTTTTTAATAATGTAAAAAACATTCCATTGCAACTTAGATATTTATAGATAAAAATACAGCTTCAATATAAAGGTGATTTTATCATTCGATTATGGGTGATTGTAGTAAATTTTATTTGTAATTTATTCTAGAAAAGTAGTGACAGAACAATAATTAACGATGGTACATGGTATATTGGGTTTGGATGTTTATCCTTCTAATTATTCTTCAACGTGAATTGGCTTCCACGTTTATCAATTGCACATAAAATTTGATTGGTTGATTTTGGCAAATCAAAAAAGTAGTTATTGGTTTGAATACCGGACCGGCCGGTGCGACCGGAAAAACCGTGAACCGGTCGGAAATCCGGTTCGGGTCCGGTCCGGCCTTAATTTAAAAAAAAAAGGATAAAATTCCGAAAAATAAAATGAAAGGAACATAGATAAAAAAATTCAAATATGTTGTTGTGGTCTGGTAGTAAGGCGTTTGGAGTTAGTTTTCCAAGGTTGCGTGTTCAACCCATACTAGTGCATATTATTAGATTCTATTTTAAATTTATTTTTGATACCTCATTTAGAATTAATTTTTTATCTCCAAACACATTTTATTTTAATTATCTTTTAACCCTCAATTTATAAATCTTTCTTCGCATCCAATTTTACAATTACTTTTTAACCCCCAACACATTTTATTTAATTGATTTATTCGTAAATATAATTTTAATATATATATAGGCACCGATTTTATTTCAGTTTTATATTGGTTAAAACACTAAACCTTAAATCACTAAAAATTTTTGTCCGGTTAAAAAAACAGTTTTAAAACCATGGTTATAAGAGACCCTCGCACTTTATAAAAGAAGAATAGATGTATTGGCAAAGGATTTCGAATAGAAACTTGCGCTTCTTGTGAGCTGTTATGGAACATAGGGAGAATCAAAAGTAAATATAATTGTGGTTTTATCCTTCCATTCTATGTGATTGTGGTTAATTTATTTGTAATTTATTCGAGGAAAGTAGTCATAGAACAATTATTAACGACGGTTGATGATATATTGTGTTTGAAAGTGGGTGAATATACTTGTAATAAATTCTTCAATGTAGGATGGTTATTTTTATTTTTCCTCAATTGATAAAATTTGATTTGCTTATTTTGAAAAAATAAATAGTAGTTTTTAAGAGATCTTCGCACTTTATAAAAGAAAAATAGATGTATTGGCAAAGGATTTCGAATAGAAAATGTAGCCTCTTGTGAATTGAATTGTATGGAACAGAGGGGAGAATCTAAAATGAATATATGGGTGGTTTTATCCTTCGATCGCGTGTGATTGTGGTTAATTTTATTTGTAATTTATTATAAGAAAGTTGTGACAGACAAATCATTAAGGACAATTGATGATATATATTGGGTTTGGAAGTGGGTGGTTATCCTTGTAATTGATTTTTCAATATGGGTTGATTTTTTATTAATTGAAGATAAAACTTGATTGACTAATTTTGACAGACCAAATAGTAGTTTTTAAGAGACACTCGCACTTTATAAAAGAAGAATAGATGTATTGGCAAAAGTTTCGAATAGAAACTTTTGCTTCTTGTTAATTGAACTGTTTTGGAATATAAAGAAGAATCCAAAATGAATATAATGGTGATTTATCCATTGATTGTGTGTGATAGTGGTTAATTTTATTTGTAATTTATTATAAGAAAGTTGTACAGAATAATTCTTAAGGACGGTTCAATATATATTGGGTTTGGAAGTGGG
Source organism: Linderniella brevidens (assembly GCA_004919715.1). Taxonomy (NCBI): domain Eukaryota; kingdom Viridiplantae; phylum Streptophyta; class Magnoliopsida; order Lamiales; family Linderniaceae; genus Linderniella; species Linderniella brevidens. The sequence continues at coordinate 8,889,167 of SWDC01000151.1, read as the reverse complement.
TGGTTATCCTTGTAATAGATTCTTCAACGTGGGTTGGTTATTTTTATTTTCCCTCAATTATTAATTGAAGATAAAATTTGATTGACTAATTTTGACAGACCAAATAGTAGTTTTACCCTCACACTTTATAAAAGAAAAATAAATGTATTGGCAAAAGTTTCGAATAGAAACTTTAACTTCTTGTGAATTCAAATGTTTTGGAATAGAGGGAAGAATCCAAAATGAATATAAGGGTGGTTTTATCCTTCGATCGTGTGTGATTGTGCTCGATTTTATTTCAAATTCATTCTAGAAAAGTAGTGACAACACTTATTAACGATGGTTGATGATATATTGGGTTTGAAAGTGGGTGATTATCTTTGTAATAGATTCTACGTAGATTTCCACAATTATCAATTGCAAAAAGTAGTTTTTAAGAGACCCTCGCACTTTATAAAAGAAGATTAGATGTATTGGCAAAGGATTTCGATAGAAACCGTAGCATATCGTGAACTGAATTGTTTTGAAACAGAGGGGAGAATCCAAAATGAAGATACGGGTGGTTTATCCTTCAATCGTTTGTGATTGGGCTTAATTTTATTTGTAATTCATTCTAGGAAAGTTTATCGACGTTTGGAAGTTTATCCTTGTAATAGATTCTTCAACGTGAATTGGTTTCCACAATTATTAATTGCTGATTTTGACAAACCAAATACATTAAAACCTCTATAGATTATTAACCTTGGTACCATGGAATTTTATTTATTTAGAGAGATATTAATATATCGATAAATTAATATTTTATTAATTAAATGATAACCTTTTTAAATTCAGCAAATTTGGCATGTACTGAATATATATGAATTATATATGTTTCATAGATTATATTCATGCATCAACCAATTCTTTAACGCGAAAACTACTCTTTACGTTTTTTTTTTGTTGCAGCTACACTAGTAGAAATTACTGTATAGGCCATGGCATTATAGGTTCCGATCTCTAAAAGTGACGCCTATAGTACCAAGCGCGCAAAATAATTTTTTTTAGTTTTATTTACTACAAGCATCGGTTTTTTAGTAACAACCGATGCCTATAGTTTTCGAGGTCCTAGGCGTCGGTTATTTTGAACAACCGATGCCTATAGTTGTAGTAATAGGCATCGGTTGTTAAGATAAACTGATGCCTATGTTCCCCAATAAGAATAGGCACCAGTTACGTGTTGACAACCGATGTCTATAATCTTTAAATTGAAAACACTTACCCTTTTCATTTCACACGACAGAGAATGGATGAGAGCTATAATCAAAATACAAACCCACGCACGCACGGCGATTTTAGCTCCGAGACATGGCGAATTACGACGACACCCACCAACCCATGGAGACCGAGCTACGCTGCGGTAAGCGCGTTCAATTCCGTTGCTATATAGCTCGGGATTCTGAAATAAATTGTTGAATGTTTCGATTTTTAGTTGAATTTGTGGATATGTTGGGCAGTTTTGTAGATTTCGGAGCATATTATTCCATTTTTGGGCGATCTCGGCCGCGATTTCGAATGTGATTTCGCTTGGGCAAGTGCTATTTGGGTGTTCTCCAACTTGATTTCGGGCGATTTAGGTAAAATGTGCATTATTTTCGAAAATTGACTTTTGATTGTTTTTTCGGCTTGATTTTGGGTGAGGTTTGTGACTTGATTTTTGTTTCATAAATTAGTCATTGAGGTGGCTTTCTCTTCTTTTAATAACTTAGATATACCCGTTCAAGGTTTGCTTGCTCATTAGGAGGAACCTTGAATGGTCCTCGTTTTGGGACCGTTCTTAGACGATCACTATTGCTATAGGTTCTAAATGTGTGTTTTGAGCTTCAATATTGATGAAAAGTTTGGTTTTAATTCCCTTGAATATGCTCTGGGTAGACATATGAATTGGATATATATCATTTCATATTTTTTCTCTACTTGGAGAACTATGGGAAAACGATGCCGAATGTTTCGTCAATATCGAAGCTCAAACACGTATTTTCTAGTGATAGTAAATGTTTAAGATGGGTTAGGTTGGAGCGATAAGGACCTTGAAAGCCCGTTGGTTTATTATGTGATTTATGTTGCCTCTGTGAAATCTTTGTTTAAATATACTTGCTCTAGTTTAGGTGATATCTTGAAATGAATCGGGTTGGATGCGTAGTATGCATACAACAACTAAGTATTTGAATGGTGTTGAAGAGCTTATGAAATGTGCGGAGCAGAATAGGAGGAAAAAGAGGCAATCAAATATTTGTTGTCCGTGCCATAATTGTAATAATATAAGGTGGTGGGATAATGAGATTGTTAGAGAACATCTCATAATCACTGATTTTAATAAAAAATTTATATGTTCTTACCCTTCCCAATAATGAGCAAAAAAGAAAGCGAACGACTGGAAAGCGTCTCTAAGAGCCGCAACCATGTATTCAAGCTCGCTACCGGAATTCTCATCAAGGCCCAAGTAACTCAGACGATTCGGATTGTAGCACTTGAAATTCGACGACTCTTGATGAAGATACCTACAAGTTATAATAAATAATGTTTATACAAAAATAAAGATACATCATGAAGAGTTGAATCACCCCTGACTCCAGACTCATGAGTCTGAATAGATCCCAAATCAAGACTTCTAGAGAGCTCGACTGCGGAACTCTTGACTGCAATAAAAAAAAAAAGTTACGGATGAAATCCAATTACATTTAAATTTTAAGAAAAATCAAGTAACAATAGATCCATATTTTAGCAAATTAACATTATATTTATAGTTGTAATATTTATGAATTATTAATCTAGAGTTTTAATGGGACCTACTATTTATAAAGGGATTTTTCGAAAAATTATTATCTTATTTACTACTAATCGAATTTGATGATTTTTTACAAAGCCCAAGTCGGGACCTGAAGATTTTATTATTTTAAAGAATTTATTAATTATAGAGGTTTTACTGTAGTAGTTTTTAAGAGACCCTCGCACTTTAGAAAAGAATGATAGATATATCCAAAAAATTTGATTGGCTTATTTTAAGAGATCCTAGCACTTTAGAAAATTTGATTGCTGATTTTGGCTGATCAAATAGTATGGGATGGACTGGAGACCATATATAAGTGTACGTACTATTGGAGAATTTAATTAAATGTAAACTAATTTTTATTTAGTTAAAGGTTTATCATCTTTGTAAAATAATGTATCTTTTCATAAAGTACTCTTAAAAGCCAAAAACTGCATCTATGGGTTCAAAAGTCATGATCAACTATGATTAGATGCAATACTTTGGTATGTTCAAGCCTAATCTATAAATAGAGGGCTCATTTGCTCATTTCTCACACCTCAAATCATTCTCTAGAATGAAAGTCAGCGTAATCCCGTAGGTTCTTCCTTCTCTCGTTGTGAAATATATTTAGTATATTTCATATTTAAAACTCGTATGACAGTCCCAAAAGCAACGATTAACTTCGTTTGTCTCGTAATTTGAACTGCTCATATTATGAGGTATTTATCGTTGTTTCTTGAGAAACAATTGTCGTATTCCGTAAGGACCGTGAGCGGGGCAATATCGTTTTAAGGACATAACGCCTAACACAGTCTCGACAATAAAAGCAGTTTCACACCCCGAATAAGATCGATATTTGTATATTATTTTATATATAAATATATAAAGACGTACGTAATTGTATCCAACACGTACAACGCCAAGTTTTCACTATCCTTCAAATCAAAACCCTGATGATAATCAACTTGTCTGCTTCTAAGGTATGATTTTGGCTCTTTAGGATTCACTTCTAATCAGTTTCGCTGTGATAATATACATACTAAATTTGCATATGTTGTGTAAGAACGTTAGTGTTTCTTGCTTATTTTTTTCCCCATCGCACAGTTGTATTTTTTAGGGTATGTGAAGTGATTAAAATCTGTTTTGGGGCGCCGCTGAGGCGTTTGCATACATCAACTGCATTAAATATGCCATTGGCGGCTCATCACTGCCAATGCATGTAGAATTATTTGATCTTTTCTTCCTCATTTTCTTCAAGCTATTTATCGTCGCAGGCCTCACCAGTTCATGGATATATTCATCATTAAACCATCTGCCTTAGAAAAATGGATCAATAGGTGAGCTTGTCAGATTTACCATGTCACATTACCCTCAATATTCTCTCGAGGCTTTCCATCAACACCATTTTTACGTGCAAATGTGTGTGTAGTTCATGGCTCGGCCTACTCAAAACTCCAGAGTTCGGCCCATCCCATCTATATTCCAGCAGCAACTCTGTCTCCTGATTGCTTACCCGAATATAACATTGACCACTATTACCGCCTGGCGTTGACATTCTCAAAAATCGAGTTTGAAGACCCCATTGAGAGTGAAGAGTGCTATGAGCTCCACTGCAAAACCGCCGTGAGAATGATATGCAGCAACACGCTTCTTGGTGACGACGGTAGAGACTGGAATGATACTAAGATGGAATTAAGGTTCAACTAATGGTTTGCTCTTCTTCAAGGTCCATTTTGCAGACGTGATGCTTATTACATATGCAATCCAATCACTCGTGGGCACATCAAGCTTCCAAAAACGCAAGGGTTCCCTGCTGGAGGATACAATATTTGCTCCTGGATATGGCAGGAGGAGATTGAGCAAACAGTTCAAGGTTGTAAGGATTTTCCATGACATCAAACACTCTTGGGGATAGCATCATGTGTTGCAAATCGGGGAGTTTGAAATTTTTATTTTTTTTTGAAATAATCTAATCCCGCGCGTAATACAACCGGCTTGTCTCTAAGCCCTCCTCGCCAGTGACGGAACCAGGATTTGTAGTCCGAGGGGTCGAAAAATACTTGTAAAACACAAATGAGAAATGCAAATACCATGACAAAATCATCAAATTCCCATATATACGTATTATATAACCTATATATTAAAAAGATGAAAATAATTACATCATGTAAATTGTGACTTTGAAGACTTATATCTTGATATTTTTTGTAATATCATATCATTTCCAATAATTTTAGAAATAAGTTTTTATTTCAACAAAGTAACAAATTTGAGGGAAAATAAATTCTTATCTTAAGATTTGTTATTGATCATCATTAATATTTAATTTATATAAAATCATAAGAAAACCGTTACAATTAAAATTAATTTGTTAAATTAAAAAAGTCAGACGATAATAAAAAGTAACCTTTCTTACTTGATTAAAAGTGGATAACACTTTTTTAGACAAATGATGATTATAATTAAAACATTAAACACAAAAAATGAAATTGGGCCTTAGAAAACTATATTTAAAGTTATTATGAAATATTATGAAATTGTGGATGTTTTTATTGTTGATAAAATTAGGTATATTAAATGCTGTAAAAATTAGCTGATTGTTGATGAGATGAGATAAGATGTATTTTAATGTTGTAAATCTTAGATGAAATAGTAGAAATTTTTCATCTATAAATAGACCGATGTATTTGTATTGAATCATATATCGAAAATATTAATCATACTATTTCTATACATTCAGTGATTAAATTTATGTTCTTCTACTAGTTATAATAATTTTATAACACGTTATCAGCACGAGCGCTCTCCGGAAACGTTCAATCTTTGTCCATGATTATACACGTATAATCGAGATATGGTAATTTTATTTTGTGTACATCAATTTTTTTTATAATATTCGTACACTTATGTTACAAACAATTTAAAATTATATAAATATAACATATATACAACTAAACGCCTTAGTCCGAGTGGTTTTGCGGAATATTATCACTACAAGTGATGTGAGGTCCAGATTTCGAATCCCAGTGGTGGCGAGTGGAACTTTATTTTGACAAAAGCGATTTAAATAATATTATTTATTTTATTGATATATCTCAAGAATTATATATCATATATATTTTGAATTAATTTTTGGACTGAACGGATGGACAAATTTTATTACCATTGGGAGAAATTAAATTTATTTTATTAAGAAGAAAACATATATTTTATCCATATCTGACTATTAAGATTTTTCTTATTATAAAATCATGTCGTTTTATACAAATATGGATCTTGCGCTTGATCTTGCGCTTCTGACTTACCGTGATGCTTATCGGGTGGTGGATAATATTTTGGGTAAATTATGCAATACCCCCATGTGGTTATAGCGAAATGCACATAATTACCATATGCTTTGTTTATTGCGCAAAACTACCTTGTGCTATCTAAAACTTAGCATTGTATCCCCGATGTTGTTTAAAACTTAGAACATTAGCCCCTGTGTTGTCAAAAACTTAGCACTGTACCCCATGTGTTTTCTAAAATATAGCACGGTACCCCCCAATTATTATGTGAAAATGACAAGGAAGGGATTTTACGCTATTTCCGAACCATAGGGGTTTTGATGCTTATTTTTCAAACCACAAGTGGGCTATATGCTATTTATCATAATATTTTTATAGTTATTTCTAAAATAAATTTATTAATTGTATTATTTTTCATAATTATGATTACCGAAATATATTTTATATTTTGAAGGCTGTTGTTATGTCCGATGTTTGATCTATGCTTTATGATTATTATTACAACGTTATTTGGATGTCAATATCATTTTTCATAAGAATGTTTACAAAGGAAGACGAGAAAGAAGATTAATTGTAATTTTTCTTTAAAGTATTTATTTTATGATAAACTTGTATTGATATTTATATTGGAAATATTAATGTTATTCTTCTCTTAGACATCATATGTATTTTTTTTAATACTTAATGATTTGACTATTAAAACGTGTTTTGTATTTTATGATAGTATGACGAATTTGCAATGCCTAGAGTTTGTTGCCCTTAACATCTCAGGAAAGAATTATTTATCTTTATTGAAAGATTTTATATGGGCCATTCAGTACTTCGTTCTTGGGCCGAATATCAATTCCTTGGGCTTTATAATTTCACTAGTCCACACAAAAATAGTTGAAGAAGCCCAGCTCTAGATGCCTCTGCGGGTTTTTTTAAAGGATCGATTTTAAGTTTTTGTAACAATTATCATTTTTATTTTCTTGAGCCGCATCTTCTATCTCCCTCTTTCAATACTTCTCATTTTTCAGTGAGGTGTTCCTCGAAAAATAAATTTAGGATTTCATCTCATTCAAGATCGATAAAATTGAAGTTTGAATATTCTGTTGTAAGACGCATCAACGATTAACTACATGCTCATATATCCTCTGTATCGTTCAGTGTTTTCAGCAGTTTCGTTTATTATTTGTTGTGTTATGTTATGATATTCTTGCATAATTTTGTCTGCAGTTTCTTAATCTGCTATGCATCAAGTTTTTACAAAAACCATATTCTACGATGCCACTGTAATTTTAATATTCCGCATATTTGATATACCTAAGATCTACTTGTTTCTACTTCAATTAATCCTAGATCGAAGGGTTTCTTGTGCCTTCTCAACAGAGTTGCTTTAAAACCCGTGTTGTGCAAATTTATTGCATCTTTAGGCTACCACTTTTTCAAAAAACCGCGCATATGTTTAGTTTTTAATCTTAGATCTGTAGTCTTGTGTTGTTCGAACAGTCTTGCAAGATCCAAAAAACGAAGATGTTTTCTAGCTTCTGCTTGTATTTTCGTTTGCAGTTTTTGAATATAATTTCAGCAAATATCACAATTAGCTACTTTAATCTCCAAGATTCTTCGCTTTTCATCTACTGCTGTGTTTTTCTTTTAGAAAAACCTAGTTTGCTTTACTAACCTGTTCATTGGTTTGCTATCATCTACTCGTAATTGTTGCGTCTTCTTTCGTTTATAGGATTTCTGGAGATTTTATTTTGATTTCTTTTGGAATGATATATCACATTTAGAGCTTCCTGCTCTTAGTTCTTTATGCAAACCCTTGATTAGCACGTGTAGACTTGTTTCAGAGTCTCTTGCTATTATTATTGCTCTCTGATCTAACTTCTCCTTGAAGTTATCACTCTATTTTTTTACTTTTGCAACACAGATTTCAAGGAAAACAGACTCTTTTCTTGTATTTGCAGCTTAGTTCATTGCATCTTTCGAAACCTAGTTTTTCATTCTATCACCGCTCAATTTTGAGGCAAAACCCTTCGCTTCAACAACTTAGCAGATTCCTATGTTGCGTAGTCCACCTATGCTAACAACATGTTGCTTTAAACCTTGAGGACGTTTGGTGATATTTCCCTAACTCTATCTGGTGTTATTATTATTATTGTTGTTGATTGTTGATATCGGTTGGGGCTACTTGCTGCTATTACTGTGCTATCTTTCCTGTGAACATATTTTGCCTTCTCATAAAATAGTCTTTGGGCCTCGTTGACTCTGTTTTTCTGTGCTTTCCTCAAACCATCGTTGAAGAAACCAAACTTTTATATTCTGATTTGTCTTAAAACCATGCTTGTTTGTGTCTCGGATCTGTCTTTGGTTCTTTATTTTAACACATCAAAACTTCTGTATTATTTTCGGATTTGTATTTTTTTTGTAAAATCTCTATTGTGATTTTAAGCACTCATACTCTATAAGTTCTTTTATTATTTGTGCATATTTCGGTTTCTGCAAGTTTATTTGCACATATCTGTCTTAGATCTGATACTTTCATGAGGAAGTCTTCAAGCATGAAAATGATATTTTTTAACATGATATCGAGTTTTAACATGGTTTTTAGTCTGCTAGATTTGTTTTCTCTCTGGAATAAGTCATAGCGTCTGTGTTATTCATTGACTAGAAGATTGTTAATAGATTCTCTGTTTAGATCTTAAGCACTTGTACTTGTGCATCTTCCTTCTTGAGTAACAGATATTGAAGAAGTGTTTCTAATCGGATTCTAATAATGCAAAACTACAGCGGTAAAGCTTTGTCAGGGAATCCCACATCATGGTGAACTCGTTTTTTTTACTCCCTTTTGCTAAACATCATGTATTTTATTTTCTGCTTCCCTCAGCTTGTGTTATTTTGAACTTGAAAATCTGTGTGGTGTGCATCCGCTGTGCGGTATTTGTGTCTTGAGTATTGTTGTTTAAACATATGCAAAATACTGCTTGCTGAATCCTACCGTGGCTTTGTGCTTCATGTGTTGTGTGTTGATATTCACTATGCACTTATTTGTTGATGCCTTTGTTTTTTAGTCTTGTTGTGCTTCTTTGCTCTTTATGCTGCGCTATTTCATTTGCTACTTAATGCTTTCTCCAAAATGTGCAACTTGATCCTTTAACAAAAGCGTTTGATCTGTAGTTAATTCAATATCTTGAAACATAGCTAATGTTTCTGTTCTTAGATATTGTTTAAAACGAAACTGCAATCTCTTCAATTTTATCATATTCCTTGACCCTTGCTGTGTAAAGTTACCTCATTATATGGGTTTCTGCTCTTTAACCTCAAAGTAATATGGGGTTTCTAAATCATCTTTTGCAAATATACCGCATTAGTAGTTTTTCTGTTTTTATCTTGAACATGTCTGAGATGTTTGAGTGTCTTGTCGGACTATTATTTTGATTTAGTCTCAACCAAGTTATCGATTTTGCATCTATTGCTGCTTAAAACCCTAATCTACAAAGTTATCGTGGTCTTAGGGTAGCTGCACCATAAGCTTGTGAATGTATGATATTTTCTTCTACGGATCTGAAGCTATTATTTGAAGATCTGTTATTGTTTTAAAAATCCTAATGTACAAAGCTATCGTGCAATTGGGTGTGATCATGTTTCTTTATCAAGCACTCTTTTAAAATTTTAGTGTACAAAGTTACTGTGCACTATTTTAAAAATCCTAGTGTACAAATTTACCGTGCGCTTAGGTGTTGTATCTCTTATATTGGTGTACAAAGTTGTCGTGCACTCTTTTAAAATTTTAGTGTACAAAGTTACCGTGCACTACTTTAAAAATCCTAGTGTACAAAGTTATCGTGCACTTAGGTGTTGTATCTCTTATTTTAGTGTACAAAGTTACCGTGCACTCTTTCAAAATTTTAGTTTACAAAGTTACCGTGCACTATTTTAAAACTTTTGTGTACAAAGTTACCGTGCACTGTTTTATGAATCCTAGTGTACAAAGTTACCGTGCACTGTTTTATGAATCCTAGTGTACAAAGTTACCGTGCACTTAGGTCTATGTCTTGTTTCTTTTTAGATCTGAAAGATATTTGTGCGGATCTCAAGTCCTCTTGTGTTTCATATACAGATACTTTATGATCTGGAAAAGAAAACTTATCCAGTGGTCTAAATCTCCGTAGCCAGCATTTTGTCATCAATGTTAGAGTCATAACGAAATTTTGGTGATATCATTCTAAACTATTCTCGAAGTCTTTGTTTCTCAAATATATGCGAATATGCTGTCCACGCCTGATTCTCCTCTTATTGGACATGTTACTCTTATAACTAATAGGAGACCATTGTTCCTACTTCCTAGATACTTCAGACTTCAGTTGTGATAACTATGCAGTACAACAACCTGCTAAGGTTGCTGGAATTACCGGGATGCAGTTACATGCATTGCAGATTGTTGATAATACCATCTCTTATGAGAGGACATAGAAATTGACTGCAATGTAATTCGAAAATATATTGTTGACAATGTTCTTTTTACCTAATATGTCCCTTCAAAGGATCGATTAGTTTATGTTTTAACTAAGGCCCTTGGAAAAGAGGGCATCTACTTGTTTTTGCAGGAAACTAGGCATGTTTGATGTATTCGTGACAAGAAGCGAGGGGGGGTGTTGAAAGATTTTTTATGGGCCATTCAGTACTTCGTTCTTGGGCCGAATATCAATTCCTTGGGCTTTATAATTTCACTAGTCCACACAAAAATAGTTGAAGAAGCCCAGCTCTAGACGCCTCTGCGAGTTTTTTAAATGATCGATTTTAAGTTTTTGTAACAATTATCATTTTTATTTTCTTGAGCCGCATCTTCTATCTTCCTCTTTCAATACTTCTCATTTTTCAGTGATTAGGTGTTCCTCCGAAAATAAATTTAGGGTTTCATCTCATTCAAGATCGATAGAATTGAAGTTTGGATTTTCTGTTGTAAGACAGCATCAACGATTAAGTACATGCTCGTTTATCCGCTGTATCGTTCAATGTTTTCAGCAGTTTCGTTTATTCTTTGTTGTGTTATGTTATGATTTTCTTGCATAATTTTGTCTGCAGTTTCTTAATCTGCTATGCGTCAAGTTTTTAACAATCTTGGGTACTAGACGCAGAGATTCATATAAAAAACAAAAGGTTAGGTGACACTATTATCGCCCCAAAACCACAACAAACGCAGGTGAGACCACTGATGCCACAAAAACCATAACGGATGTAGGTGACACCACTGATACTGTAAAAACCACAAGTGCTCAGGATAAGGCAAGAGCTTTGATAGTTCTTCACCACCATATTCATGCGGATATGAGAGATGAATATTTAAATGAACAAGATTCCGCTGAATTTTGAAAAAATCTGAAGGATCTTGTTAGGTCCTAATTAATCAACTAATGATAGATCTAAGCATGAAATCTAGATATTCGAATATGAATTATCGAAAGTTAACTTCGGTCGAATAACTCGGATGAAGATCGGGAGAGAGAAGATGTTTATAGTGAGGAAGTTTTCGGTTGTATTTATCTCTCTAGAATGTGAATTCTTTTCCTTGTGAATTTTCTGAAATTCTCTTATTTTTTTATTTCTGTAGTGTACATTGTATATATATCTCTATACATGGTATATTTACGAACTAGTCCTACATTAACAAAAATACAAGTTACACCCCTAAATACAAGGATAACTAATTAACAAAGCATAATTTCTACATTTCTTCAATCTCCCCCTTTGTGTTTGTTTGCTCTTCAGCTCCCTTTATCCTTGTCGGGCGTAGAAGGATCTCCTCAATCTCAATGTTGTCTCTTAGTGCCGGACAACATTCCTCAGCTCAAGTCTTCATTGATGGCATCGAGAAGCTCATTTAGCACCAGGGCATCTTCTTCTCCAAGGTCCTCGAAGATCGTTTCTTCATCGATCTCCGACAACCTCTTCTCGATATTCTTCCTTACGAGCTTCAATGTCCCGTCACAGAATTTATGAACTTCAGACTTCATCATCGCTCTCGTCTTTTCAATGATTGGATTCCGATATGTGAGGCGATGCCTGGATTGTTGAAGATATAATTCTCTGGGAAGTCGTTGAGCGTGAATCCTTTCATGAGTGGCGCCTCCATGTTGACCTTCTTCGTGTTGTTTTCCACTGCGATTTGAAGGTCGTGTGCGGTGTGGAACTTGATCTGCCGCACCATGAATCTCATCAACCCCTCGAGTCCTTCCTTCTTGATGTAACAAGTAGGTGTTTGATATTTTTTCTTGTACATCTGGAACAGTCATATAGCTTTCGTCTATCTCCTCTCGAGTGTGGTTGTCTTTCGCTCGCTCGATAAGGTAGATCGGGGTTGAATATCTTCAAATCGTGTGTGATACACCCACGAGTTGGAGGATCAGTGGCTTATCCCTGAAATTTCTTCTAAGCTGATAAGTTGGGATGCCACTTCGATCCGGACCGAGGTAGGTCAGCATGAAGATGTGCTCCATCTTCTTTCTTTCTTCCCAATGAGAGATACCCCGTAAGTTAAGCTCATTTAGCTTCTTGATCCGCTTTGGAGCCTTCCAAATCTGCTTCTTATGTCTTCAAGGAACGAAACTTCAATCTGTACGTTCTCCCACGACGTCTCGATTTGGGCAGTCCCCTTTGATAATCGAGGAGGGGTGTCGACTCGGTGCCTAATCATCTCTGGCAGTTCAGGGAATTCGGAGTTGTAGTTCTCGCCTTCTTGAAGTTCTTCATCTTCAAGCTGTACCAAATCAAATGAAGCTTGTTGTAGAAAGTATCTGACGTTGGAGAGTGGCTTGAGAAGCTTCATCTGGTTCCCAATGCGTCAGCCACTTCTCGTTCAGAATGTAGTCATCTACGATGGCATGTGGATCGTAGATGACTGCTTCAGGTTGATTTTGGAGGTTGGAGGCCGGGATTGAGTTTGGACTTTTGGGAGATGGAGGTGGGCTGTGTATGGAATGTGGTGGTTATTTGTTGGCGGGTGTTTGTGGGTTGTGTGGTTGGTGGGTTAGTGGATAATTCTCCAGCTTTACGAGTCGAGGACGCCTTCTCTCGACTCTCACCACGACCGCTTCTTGTGGTTTTTTTTCGTTTCTCCCCCTCACGACGATCCGAATCATTAGGATCGTCATGTCTTCGCTTCGTACGAGAGCTTTCTTCGCGGCAACGTGTTTGAGCAGGCGGCTCAGGGTCATCTACTAGCCGACGGTAGAGACTCTCCTCAGCAAGGGTCCTTGTCTCAAGGGCTAGTAGGCGAGATATGAGGATGTCGTGAAGCTGGGTTATTGGTATGGTGTATGGGTTGATGAGGGAAGGGGAACGGGTTGGGGTGGTTAAGGTAGGTTGGATGGGAGTGTTTATGGACTAGGTTAGTGGTGGTGAGGAAATGGGTTGGGAGTGGGTTTCGGAGGGACCTGCCTCTGTGACTGGTGCTTTCTCGGTATCCTGTCGGGATGTCTCTATGGCATGTAGAACCCTTTCCATCAGCCGGTCAGCGGTGGCTTGTATCTCATCCAAAGCATGTCTTCTACGATCACCACATCTGTCAGAAGAGGGTCATAGATGTCTTGATGCGGTAGATCGAGGACCATGGCCAGTAGATTCTTATCGATGCGGACGTGCTTCTGGTTTATCTTTGTTGTGTAAGCCACGTCATCACCTACGATGTGACTCTTCATGCATTCCTAGTGTTGGACATAGACCATTTGGACTGAGGCAGTCATGGTGAGGGCTGGCCACAAGGGATGTCATTTGAGAATGAATATGATAACTTCATCTGGACACCAGAAGATGGCGAGATTGAGCTGATAGTTATTGTCATGGACGGCCATCCAAACTTCAGAAGGATAGATGAAGGAATATTGTCGATGATCCATTTCTAAAAATAATGAATAAGATTCATTTGATTGGAATAATCATATGCAAATTGTATTAAGCGGTTGTGAATGTTGAAAAAATTTAAAATTTTCAATTTAAATTGTTTGTTAAGGCGCAAACAGTGTTTATATGTATATGAAACTTTTCTAAGTGTTTAAGTGTATAATCGAATGACTTGGAGAAAATTTTGAAAATTTTCTAAGTTTTTAAGTGTATAATGTTTACGGCGTGGTTTTGTTCGAGCAAAAATTTATTCAAACGCTAATTTTTGTGATCGGATAAAAACTTAACGAAAACTCAAGGTCTTCGCCGCTGAGTTTTGCGGTCGAATAAAAATGAATCGAAAACTAAAGTTTTTCACTGAGTAATTTTGCGATCAAAATAAAATGTTGTCGGAAAACTTAAGTTTTTCTCCGCGTACTTTTGCGATCTAATAAAAATGTATCGAAAAACTTAAAGTTTTCGCCGCTTATTTTTGCGATCGAATAAAATTTTATCGAAAAGCTTAAGTTTTCGCCGCTAAGTTTTACGATCGTATAAAAAATATCGAAAACATAAGGTTTTCGCCGTTGGGTTTTGCGATCGAATAAAACTAAACGAAAACTAAAGTTCTTCGATGTTACTGTTTGCGATAAGACTATTTTCGATCTAAATATTTGAAATCAAACAGTAAACGCTTAAAAAACGCAAATGACGATTTTGGGTACATCATGAGTTAATCTGGACTCTTAATGATCAGAAATCAGTTGCGAATCCAAATATCATGCTTTTAATCAAAATGGTCAAGTCTAAACACAGTAATTTTGATTTCTTAAGAGGTTTCAGTCGAAAAGTCGCGAAGTTGAAAAATTTCTTTAAATGATTTTGAAAAAGTGTCGCGATTCGTGATTTGCGGAACAATCACTGAAACGAGATTCTACCTTCAAACTACGCGGGTTTTTTTTACAGAAAATCGGAGAAGATTACGATTGTTTGGAAATCGCCGATTGAAGCGTATGAGAATATGAAAAGTTTTTCGATCGTTCTGTTTGCGTGAGAAAGAGTTTTTCGATCGAAAAAGCTATATTAATACTTTTCGATCAGGTAAAGTTAAAGGGCTTTGGGCCGTGAACAATTATTTTGGTCTTTCGTGAAAAAATCAGGTCTGTCTAACAAAAAAATTTTAATCTTTTTACTTTTGCACCCAAAGAAAAAATTTCATAGAGCTTGAAGAAACGTAGATATTGTGCTTTGTTTATTTTGTATCCTTGTAATTAGGGGCGTAACTCGTATTTTTGTTAGTGTAGGACTAGTTAGTAAATAAACCATGTATATAGATATATATGTAATGTACACAACAAAAATCAATAGACAAGAATTTCGGAAAATTCACAAAGCAAATAATTCACATTCTAGAGAGAGAAATACAATCAAGAAATTCCTCACTCTAAACACGTTCTCTCTCCCGATCTTCAAACGTGATATTCGACCGAAGGTAACTTTCGAGAATTCTTATCGAATATCTAGAATTCATGCTTAAATTGATCGTTAGTTGATTAATTAGGACCTAACGTGATCGATTTTAGAGTGAATTTGCTATTCTTAGATCAAAATTATTTTCCAGATTTTTCGATCGAAAAACTTATGTGAAATTCATTTTGATCTACCTTAACCACCCGACCCAATCCCCTTCCCTCGTCAACTCATACACCATACCATAACCCAACTTCACGACATCCTCATATCTCGCATACTAGCTCTTCAGACAATGACCCCAGCTAAGGAGAGTCTCTACCGTCGGCTAGTAGATGAACCCGAGCCGCCTGCTCGAACGCATTGTCGAGAAAAAAGCTCGCGCACGAAGTGGAGACATGAAGATCCCGATGATCTGGATCATCATGAGGGGGAGAAACGGCAAAAGACCACAAGAAGCGGCCGTGTTCAGAGTCGAGAGAAGTCATCCTCGACTCGTGAAGCTGGAGGTTCATCCACCAACCCACCAACCACACAACCCACTAACACCCGCCAACAAAGAACCACCATATCCACCACATCCCACACACAAACACTACCTCCAACTCCCAAAAGTCCAAACCCAATCCTGACCTCCAATCTCCAAAATCAACCTGAAGCAGTCGTCTACGATCCACATGCAATCGTAGATGATTACATTTTAAACGAGATGTGGTTGACGCATTGGGAACCAGAGGAAGCTGCTCAAGCCAGACTTTCCAACCAGATACTTCCTACAACAAGCTTCGGTAGATTTGATGCTGCTTGAAGATGAAGAACTTCAAGAAGGCGAGAACTACAACTCCGAACTCCCTGAACTACCATGATTAGGTACCGAGTCGACACCCCTCCTCGCTTATCAAAGGACTTTGTCAGAATCGAGATGCCGTGGGAGAATGTACGGATTGAAGTTCCGTTCCTTAAAGAAATAAGGAAGCAGATTTGGAGGGCTCCAAACCGGATCAAGAAGCTTAATGAGCTTATGTTACGGGGCATCTCTCACTGGGACGAAAGAAAGAAGGTGGAGCACATCTTCATGTTAACCTACCTCGGTCCGGATCTAAGCCAGGCCTCGCCATCACATATCGGAATCCAATTATTTGAAAGACGAGAGCGATGATGAAGTCTGAAGTACACAAATTCTGTGACGGGACGTTGAAGCTCGTAAGGAAGAATATCAAGAAGAGGTCGGCGGAGATCGATGAAGAAACGATCTTCGAGGACTTTGGAGAAGAAGAGGCCCTGCTCCTAAATGTGATTCTGGATGCTATCAATGAAAGACTAGAGCTAAGTTATGCTGTCCGACACTATGAAACATCATTCGGATTGAGGAGGTCCTTCTACGCCCGACAAGGATAAACGGAGCTGAAGAGAAAACAAGCACAAAGGTGGAGATTGAAAATACGTAGAAATTGTGTTTTGTTTATTTGTTATCCATGTAATTAGGGGCGTAGCTCATGTTTTTGTAAGTGTAGGACTAGTTAGTAAATATACCATGTATAGAGGTATATATACAATGTACACAACAAAAATCAATACACAAGAATTTCAGAAAATTCACAAAGCAAAGAATTCACATTCTAGAGAGAGAAATACAATCGAGAAATTCCTCACTCTAAACACGTTCTCTCTCCCGATCTTCAAACGTGATATTCGACCGAAGGTAACTTTCAAGAATTATTATTCGAATAACTAGAATTCATGCTTAGTCGATCGTTAGTTGATTAATTAGGACCTAGCAATTGGTATCAGAGCAGATCATGATCGTTTTTGGAGTGAATTTGCTATTCTTAGATCAAAATTATTTTCCATATTTTTCGATTGAAAAAACTTACGTGAAATGCATTTTGATCTACATGCTTAATTTTGCGAATCTTGTTGATGATCCTGCTCCTAAAGTGACAAATTATATGTTAGAATGAATTACGTACTGATTTCAATCGCTTAAAACATCATATTATTTCATATTTTTTATTTCGATCGATATTAGTGTTTCCGATTGAGTTTTGAATATGGTTTGATTTTCTTCTTAATCGATATATTTTGCTGTAAAATGTTAATCTTGTGTTTGTTCATATTTAGAACTTATATTCGAGTGATTATCCAGAATCTCAACGTCTAACTTGAGTTTTTAAGTTGAATCTGGATTTTTACTCTTCCATTGAACTCGAGTTGTGTTCTTCGATCATTTTTCGATCGAAAAACTTGACTCGATCTTTTACGAATAATTTTACTGGCGAAAAGTTTTTCGATCACTTTTAATTTTTCGATTAAAAATATTTCGATAAAAGTTTTTGCGATCGACAATATTATTCTACAAACTATTTTTCGATAGGATATTTTCTTTGCAAAACCTTTTTGTTCGAAAAATAATTCAATAAACATACCTCGAAAAATATTTTTCGATTATAAGGATGGAAAATTTTCAAATCGAAAAATTTTTATTGCTCGAAAAATTTTTCGACCACTGAACTTTCAATCACACATATTTTACACTAATCTTAATTTTTTTTGCCAATAAAAAATCGTAATTTTCAAAACTGACGAAAAATATTTTTCTCCTAATAATCTTTTTCGATACTCAAAATTTTCGATCATAAATTCAAAATTATTTAGCAAAATTTTGAAGTATCAATTCTCATATCAAATATTTTTCGCAATCAAAACAATTCCTTTTTAAAACCAAAAAATAGGCCCGAAACAGTTCAATTAACAAGAAGCTAAAGTTTCTATTCGATACTTTTGCCAATACATCTATTCTTCTTTTATAAAGTGCGAGTGTCTCTTAAAACTACTATTTGGTCTGTCAAAATTAGTCAATCAAGTTTTATCTTCAATTAATAAAAAATCAACCCATATTGAAAAATCAATTACAAGGATAACCACCCACTTCCAAACCCAATATATATCATCAATTGTCCTTAATGATTTGTCTGTCACAACTTTCTTATAATAAATTACAAATAAAATTAACCACAATCACACGCGATCGAAGGATAAAACCACCCATATATTCATTTTAGATTCTCCCCTCTGTTCCATACAATTCAATTCACAAGAGGCCACATTTTCTATTCGAAATCCTTTGCCAATACATCTATTTTTCTTTTATAAAGTGCGAGGATCTCTTAAAAAGTACTATTTGTTTTGTCAAAATAAGCAAATCAAATTTTATCAATTGAGGAAAAATAAAAATAACCATCCCACATTGAAGAATTTATTACAAGTATATTCACCCACTTTCAAAGACAATATATCATCAACCGTCGTTAGTAATTGTTCTATGACTACTTTCCTAGAATAAATTACAAATAAATTAACCACAACCACATAGAGTCCAAGGATAAAACCACAATTATATTCACTTTTGATTCTCCCTATGTTCCATAACAGCTCAAGAAGCGCAAGTTTCTATTCGAAATCCTTTGCCAATACATCTATTCTTCTTTTATAAAGTGTGCGAGGGTCTCTTATAACCATGGTTTTAAAACTGTTTTTTTTAACCGGACAAAATTTTTTAGTGATTTAAGGTTTAGTGTTTTAACCAATATAAAACTGAAATAAAACCGGTGCCTATATATATAATAAAATTATATTTACGAATAAATCAATTAAATAAAATGTGTTGGGGGTTAAAAAGTAATTGTAAAATTGGATGTGAAGAAAGATTTATAAATTGAGGGTTAAAAGATAATTAAAATAAAATGTGTTTGGAGATAAAAAATTCTAAAATGAGGTATCAAAAATAAATTAAAATAGAATCTAATAATATGCACTAGTATGGAGTTGAACACGCAACCTTGGAAAACTAACTCCAAACACCTTACTACTAGACCACAACAACATATTTGAATTTTTTTTTATCTATGTTCCTTTCATTTTATTTTTCGGAATTTTATCCTTTTTTTTTTAAATTAAGGTTGAACCAAACCGGACCCGAACCGAATTTCCGACCGGTTCGGTCGCACCGGCCGATCTGGTATTCAAACCATGCTTATAACAACTTTTTTGATCTGCCAAAATCAACCAATTAAATTTTATTTGCAATTGATAATTGTGGAAGCCAATTCACGTTGAAGAATAATTAGAAGGATAAACTTCCAAACCCAATATACCATGTACCATCGTTAATTATTGTTCTGTCACTACTTTTCTAGAATAAATTACAAATAAAATTTACTACAATCACCCACAATCGAATGATAAAATCACCTTTATATTGAAGCTGTATTTTTATCTATAAATATCTAAGTTGTAATGGAATGTTTTTTACATTATTAAAAAATTCCAATTTTCTTTATGGTTCATTTAGATACCCGATTTCGATTTCCTTCAAATCATCTGCTTGGAAAATGCATGGATTTGGATTTCGATTTCATCCAAATATGAGGTTCATTTAAACGTTCATTATTTGTCGATTTTTGAAATCCAAAGACAAGCTCGCAAGCTCGAGCTCACTCGTGGGTGCTCGAAAGCTCGACAACCATTATTATTTTTAGTTTATTTTATGTACTTTTGAAGAGAATATTAGAATTGTGCTTTATTATTTCATTATCCTTGTAATTAGGGGCGCAATTAGATGTTTGGATAGTGTAGGACTTAAGAGTAATTATACCTTAGATATAGGTATAAATACGATGTACACTACCAAAGTTAATAAGAGTTTTATTATTCAGAATAACACAAGTATCGAATTCATATTTTAAAATGAGAGATCACGCTCGAGAAACTCGGAAAAACTAACAATCTCTCTCAAGATCTTCAACGCGGATATTCGACCGATCATATATCGTAAGATTTCTTACTCAAATATCGAGAATTCGTGCCTTGATTGCTTCTTGATTAATGAATAAGGACCTAACAATTGGTATCAGAGCGAATCGTGACTGATTTTGAATATAATTCGCAATTTCAGATCAAAATAATTTTCCAGAGTCTTCGATCGAAAAACTCACGTGACTTATATTTTGATCAATATACTTAATTGTGCGAATTTTTTTGTTGATTTTGCGGAGTAAGTGATAGATTATATGTTAGGATTGATTTACGTACTGATTTCAATCGCTTAGAACGTAATAATAATTCAGATTTTCGATTTAGATCGATTTTTGCATTTGCGATCAAGTTTTGAGTCCAATCTGATTTTCTTAAATCTCGATATATTTTGCTATTAAACGTGGTTGATTCTGTGTTTGTTCATATTTAGAATTGTTAAATGAGTGATTATCCAGAATTTCAGCGTTTGGAATTTTCACTGTTACATTGAACTTAGCTGTTCTTCGATCAGCTCTTCGATCGAAAAACTTGAATCAAAAAATATTTTTCGACCAAGTTTGCAGCCGAGAAATATTTCGACGACAAACACTAATTTCGAGCATTTTACTCAAAATTAAGACTCGAAAAACATTATTTCAATAATTAGTTTTTCGGTTCATATATAAATACGTTTTTCGAGCGAATAAATTTTTCGATTCAAAATTAGGCAAAACATATTTTCGATCGAAAAATATTCCATCGAAAAATTTTACAGTCAACAATTTGAGTCAAACAAAAAACAAAGTTTTTCGATCACTAGTAATTTTTCGATCACAAGTTATTCGATAAGAGTTTTTGTGATCAACATAGTTTTTCGACAAAATATTTTTCGATAAGATCATTTTTTTCAACATTTTTTTCGAAAAATATTTTTCGATAAACATATAACTAAACCCTTAAACGTTCGAAAAACTTTATTGCTCGAAATACATTTCGACCACATCATTTAAAAAGAAATCGAAAATTGTAACATTCAAAACTTACGAAAAATATTTGTCTCCGAACTATCAATTTTGATACTCAATATTTTCGATCAATAATTCAAATTTCATTAACAAATCTTGAAGTATCAATTTTTCATTACCAAATATTTTCGAAAACATAACAATTTCTCTTTCACGACCGGATCATAGGTTCAAAAAGGAAATTGTTTAAGTACGAATCAAATATTTCTAACTAAGTTTGTCACTTGTGAAGCATTTTCATTACTATTCCAAACCTTCACGAAGATCCTATCAATCAACAAAAATGGATGCTTACTCACTTGGAACTGACGTCCGCCCTCCAATTCTTCGAAGAGGCGAATACACGGTATAGAGAAGCCGGTTCTTGAACTTCTTGGAAACAAAAGATCAAGCCACAAATTTGATCGCGTCACTTCAAGAAGGTCCAGCTCAATTCTGGCTCATCCAAGAAGGAGATGCCACAAACTATCCTCCTATTGCAACCAGAAGACTTAAAGTTCCTGGTGAATATACCGAAGGGGAGCGTTTAAGAGCCAAAGCAGACTTGGGAGCCAAGACTTTCCTAATGTAAGGAATACCGAATGACATCTATATGCAAATAGATAGTCTATCGAGTGCAAAAGCCATGTGGGATGAGCTCCACAAGATGATGCAACGAAGTGAAGTTGGAGTCAAAGCAAAGAAAGCAAATATCCTAACAGCTTATGACTCTTTCAAAGCCAAGACAGAGGAATCAATTTATGAACTTTATCAAAGACATCTAACTATTCTCAATGAAATGATGAGTAAAAAGTTTTACAAAAAGAAATCCTCGTCT
The DNA here is from genome assembly GCA_004919715.1 of Linderniella brevidens. NCBI lineage: Eukaryota > Viridiplantae > Streptophyta > Magnoliopsida > Lamiales > Linderniaceae > Linderniella > Linderniella brevidens. The sequence goes on along the minus strand of SWDC01000151.1, from coordinate 8,867,141 downwards.
TCGGCCAATAGACTTCGGACATCTAGCTCCAAGCAAAGGGAAAGACCGGCCGAGTCCTCAGAATAAAAAAGTGTCAACGAACCACAAAAATTTTATAATTGTGGAAAGGTCGGACACTTCTCCAGTGAATGCAAACTACCCAAGAAAAAGGACGCCAACTACTACTCCAAAAAATTCCAACTCACTAAACAGAAAGAGGCTGGAGTAGCACTGATGGCAGAACAAGAGCATTGGCTGGAAGATACCACATATTCTAAAGACGAAAATCTTGCACTTATGGCATACCTCGAAGACGCTTCAAATGATGACTCATCCAGGAGGCCTGACGACGACGACGACAAAGCATCCTCTTCGTCACAAGAGGTACAATTGTCTATTTCCACATTATCAAACATGTTAGAATCGTTACAGCTTAAGTACACTAACATGTAAATTGAGCGGAAACGAACAAAGGAATTAGAAGAGAAACTAGCTCTTAGCGAAAGCAATTTCCAAAAGCAATTAGATAAGAAAATTCATCTCGAAATTCTATTATCTAACGCTAAGGAAAAAATCTATAGTCTTGAATTAACCATAGCTACCTCTGAGACAAAAATTACTGACCTTAATACGATTCTTATCGATTGTCAGAGAGACTTGGAAATTTCTAAAAATAATTTCAAAGAAATTTCTGACGAACGTAAGAAATTTTTTTCAAGGATTAAAACGTTAGATGATCTTCTAATAAAATCGCATTCTTTTAAGCTTCAAAATCCTTTCTTTCTGATTCTAAGGAGGAATTTAAATCAGCTATTTTCTTAACAATAGCAGGAATATAACAGAAAGTAGAATTTTTAAAATGATCAGAATTTTCTTTCGCAACTTTAGGAAGATCTTCTAAAGGATATAATGAATTATAGTCACTACGACATGTTTATTTCTCGTGTCTTGTAACTATTGTTCAATTCAGTGTATTCAAAGGGAATTTCAGTCCTAGTTGCGGCCTTTTGTTTGGATACTTCTGAGGCATTTATTTCGGAAGAGTTAGTAAAGGCCATTAAAGAAGTAAATCCTAAACCCATGTACTTGATATCATATTTGTTTTACGTTAATCTTTTTCAAGTTACAAGGATTAGTAAAGCCTAAGCCTTCAACGGGATTATAAAATTCCATGTCATGTAAATGAGAGGAATTTTTTAGATTTGATATCTCCTCTAAAAACTTTTTCTTTTCCGCTCGGAAACCTACTCTTTCTAATTCCTGAGTTGCATTTAATTCGGTTATTTTATGAATAACTTCCGGAATTTCCCAATAAGAAGTAGGTTTATCAGAATGTAAAATATTTCCCCAACTAGATGCTAAGGTTTATCAGAAGTAGGTTTATCAGAATTTGGTCTTTTTCACCCTTTTTAGCAAGATTGTTCTCTAAATTTTTAATTTTAGAGTACAATTTTCCGCGTTCCTCAACTAATTCATCATAAATGAGTGACTTATTACAACACGCTGCTTCACTATTTTTAAGACGCGTGGTAAGCTCCTTATTTTTTATTTCTAACTCCATAGCTGTTTTCTCTAATTTTTCAAATAAACTAGAGTCAGAATGACTAACCTTTAGATGGTCAGTGGATGAGTTTATTCGTCCGTGCTCTTTGAAGAGCATCAATTAGGTCTTGGTTGTGTTCCATAGAGTAGGTATCCGTTTGTTTTGGTAAGGTTGGATATTTGATCGTTAACGCGTTATGTGGATTTGAGATCTTTTAATAAAAGTTTCGAAGAATAGAGTAGGTATCGAAAAGTTTTTAGGATAAAATGTAGATATCGAAAACTTTTGGACCGAAAGTATAGTTTTGAAAAGTTTGGAGTCGAAAAGTTTTAGTATCGAAATTTTTGTGTGTACAGAAAACTTTTGATAATGATAAGAGTGTAAGTATCGAACTTTTTATTTTCTAATATCGAAAAAAAAATTTGGCTTTAAAATTTCAGTTCCGAAAAGTTTGGTGTTTAAAAAAAATATCTAAAAGTATCGAAAATTTTATGTGTATTAAAAAGTTTTAAATTGGTGTTCAATACTTCGAAAATTGACCAAAACTTTTCTATAATGTGCCGTAATATATTTAATAAAAAATTTTCAATTAATTTTTTCGTTCAGAATAATTTGCGATTAAATTTTTTTTTTTTGCGATTAACTCTTTCGTTCGAAAAAAAATTTTGATATTAAATTTTTCGTTCGAAAAAGAAAATTTTGCGATTAACTCTTTCGTTCGAAAATAAAATTATGATATTAAATTTTTCGTTCGAAAAAAAAATTGCGATTAACTTTTTCGTTGAAAAAAAATTTTGCGATTAACTTTTTCGTTCGAAAAAAAAAATTATATTAAATTTTTTCGTTCGAAAATATTTTCAACGTACTCAATTTTACGATAAACACACATAGTTTTCGATCCGAAACACAAAATTAATCAAATTTACCTTGGATTATGGATCGAAATATGTCAAATTCCAGATTTTAACACCCAATCAAAGCAGAAAATAGCAAATCATGTAAAATTTCGGAGAAATTGCCATGAACATCACGAAGAACACATACGAACGAATCTTTAAAATTCGTGAAAATTGTTGTTTCGATTGATCAAATTTCAGTATAGACAAGTTTAAAACACTCGATCAAAGCCTAAAAACACCAAATTATATCGAAAATAGAAGAATCAAATCGAAAGCGAATAAATGTCGTATGCGATATTCGTAAAATAATTCGAACGAAATTTCAGCGAAAACCGATTCAAATCATAACACGTTTGCTCTGATACCAATTGATAGTTCCAGTAATATCCAACATGATGAAGTTCGGTGAAGAATTCTATAAAAAATGTAAAACTTACGAAGAACACGTTTGAATTTGGCGCGGAAGCTTGAGAGCGTTCTTCACGTTGTAAAGCTCGGTTTTCTATTAAAATGAATTCTTAACCCTAATACATCACATTAGGGATCCTTATATACCAAACAAGTTTGGTATATTTGCTAAGTAGTCCTAATATATGGCTTAATTACAATTAAGCTCAAACTACTACTTACACTACAAGATTAAGATAACATTTATATTTGAACACAACAAAAATCTCCTAACATTCTCGGATAATGATAGGAGCTCTTCAAGGTCTAAACTTATAGACATTATGTTCCTACTTGTGAAAGAACGAGTTCAGAGTGAATATATAAGCATTTAGCATATAGGAACAGATATTATGGTTGCAGATTCGCTTACTAAATCATTAGCACATCATGTTTCACGAGCATCTTGCTCGTATGGGTGTGAAATAAGTTTGTGTGTAACGGATGATGCAACTTTTGGGCTTGATGATTGCAAAGGCCCAGATTAACAATATCAAACCAAAATATAAAGATTATCACGTTTAAATCGAAAGAATTGGGATGCGTGTGTTCTTTAGAGGCGTTGGGGGCTCCTTGTCACTCTCAAATTATATCTCTCTAAAAAGCTTTCACACAGAAGACATACCATAGTATGTGTTAGAGTTTTAGTATTTATACCACAAAACTGGTATTAGGGGTGAGCGAATCCGGATATTCAGATTTGTAGATATCCGAAAACTTGATATCCGGATTTTTTTATATCTAAAACCTAGAACCGTATCCGATCCGGTTTTAATCGGATATTCGAAATTCGAATATCCGGATTTTGGATATTGGAAATCCGAATTTTTATTTCGACAAAATTAATTTTTTGAAAATTGATTGCAATGTATTCGATTTTGTTTTCAACTCTCTCTTTATCATCACGAATGATATATATTCAATCCGATTATTTTATTTTGGTCAAATTAGGATATTGGGCTATTTTTTTTTTTTTTTTTTTTTTTGGGCCTATTTTTTTTTTTTTTTGGACTTTTTTTTAATTTTTTTATTTTTAAAATAAAAAACCGGATTCCGTGATCAGGATTTTGGTATCGAGTGTATCCGTATCTGATCCGATTTATGTTAAAATATATGGATTCGAATATCTGATTCGGATTCCGAATATATAAACCGGATATTGGATTGGATACGGTCTAGGATTTGGGCCCTAACCGGATACCGGATTTTATAAACCGGATACCAGATCGGATTCCGAATATTTTTTCTCGGCCCTAATTGATATATAGCATGTGGGCCCTAACTAGCCCAAGTACACAAAAGGCTTATTTTAAATAAACTCAAAGGTAATTTAATAAATTACAATACTAAAATAATATGATAATTAAACACAATAAAATAATCCTAACAATGATTGTAATAAAGTTTCTTATGTTAATACATGTTTATGTCATGACATTGGCCTTTTCTTCGGATATATATATATTAGTTTATCTCTAAACTCTTATCTCACTAAACTACGACCAAGAATAGACATGCGTAGTCAATTGTAATGTAATTCATGTTACACATTCATACTTGGTCTATGTCATTCAATTGAGTTTGCTCGTGACTAGTGTGGGTTGAGTTACGCTATATGTATAAAGACTACAACTTTAGTTATGCATCAACAATATTGATGAAGGAGATTGATTTATATTTGCCACTCTTGATTCATAGCTATATTCGGGCACAATATCTGAAGAGAACATTAGAATTGTGCTTTATTATTTCATTATCCTGGTAATTAGGGGCGTAATTAGAAGTTTTGATAGTGTAGGACCTAATAGCAATTATACCTTGGATATATGTATAAATATGATGTACACTATCAAAATTAATACAAGTTTTATAATTCAGAAAAATAACAAGCATTGATTTGATATTTTAAATGAGAGAATACGTTCGAGAAACTCGGAAAGCTAACAACCTCTCTCAAGATCTTCAACGCGGATATTCGATCGAACGTAATACGTAAGATTTCTTACTCGAATACCGAGAATTCGTGCTTAGATTGCTTGTTGATTGATGAATCAGGACCTAACAATTGGTATCAGAGCAAATCGTGATTCATTTTGGACAGAATTCGCAATTTTCAGATCAAAATAACTTCAGATTTTTCGATCGAAAAACTCACGTGGCTTATATTTTGATCAATATGCTTAATTGTGCGAATTTTGTTGTTGATTTTGCTGATTAAGTGATAGATTATATGTAAGGATTGATTTACGTACTGACAATCGCCTAGAACGTCATAATAATTCCGATTTTCGATTTAGATAGATTTTTGCATTTGCGATCAAGTTTTGAGTCCGAACTGATCTTAAATCTCGATATATTTTGCTATTAAACATGGTTGATTATGTGTTTGTTCATATCTAGAACTGTTAAACGAGTGATTATCAAGAATTGCAGCACCTAAATTGAACATCTCGGTTGAATATGGAATTTTCACTATTACATTTAACTTAGCTGTTCTTCGATCAGTTCTTCGATCGAAAAACTTAAATCGAAAAATATTTTTCGATCCAAGTTTGCAGCCGAGAAATTTTTCGACGACAAACACTATTTTCGAGTGTTTTACTCAAATTTACGACTCGAAAAATATTATTTCAATAATTAGTTTTTCGGTTCATATATAAATATCTTCAAGCGAAAAAATTTTTCGATCCAAAATTAGCTAAAACATATTTTCGATCGAAAAATATTCCATCGAAAAATTTTACAGTCAACAGTTTGAGTCAAACTAAAAACAAAATTTTTCGATCACAAGTTATTCGATAAGAGTTTTTGTGATCAACATAGTTTTTCAACAAAATATTTTTCGATAAGATCATCTTTTCAACATTTTTTTCGAAACATATAACTAAATCCTTAAACGTTCGAAAAACTTTTTCGATTAAAAAGTTTAACATTTTTAAATCGAAAAACTTTATTGCTCGAAAAACATTTCGACCACTGCATTTAAAAGAAATAAAAAATTGTGAACTTCAAAACTTACGAAAAATATTTGTTTCCGAACTATCTATTTTGATTCTCAATATTTTCGATCAATAATTCGAATTTCTTTAACAAATCTTGAAGTATCAATTTTTACTTACCAAATATTTTCGAAACCATAACAATTTCTCTTTCACGACCGGATCATAGGTTCAAAAAGAAAATTGTTTAAAGTACGAATCAAATATTTCTAACTAAGTTTGTCACTTGTGAAGCATTTTTCATTACGATTCCAAACTTTCACGAAGATCGTACCAATCAACAAAAATGAATGCTTACTCCCTCGGAAATGACGTTCGCCCTCCAATTCTTCGAAGAGGCGAATACACGGTATGGAAAAGCCGGTTCATTAACTTCTTGGAAACGAAAGATCAAGCCCTAAATTTGATCGCGTCACTTCAAGAAGGTCCAGCTCAATTCTGGCTCATCCAAGAAGGAGATGCCACAAACAATCCTCCTATTCCTGCAACCATAAGACTTAAAGTTCCTGGTGAATACACCGAGGGAGAGCGTTTAAGAGCCAAAGAAGACTTGGGAGCCAAGACTTTCCTAATGCGAGGAATACCGAATGACATCTATATGCAAATAGATAGTCTATCGAGCGCAAAGGCCATGTGGGACGAGCTCCACAAGATGATGCAACGAACCGAAGTTGGAATCAAAGTAAAGAAAGCAAATATTCTAATAGCTTACGACTCTTTCAAAGCCAAGACAGAGGAATCAGTTTATGAACTCTATCAAAGATATCTAACTCTTCTTAATGAAATGAGGAAGATAGATATATTCAAGACCAACATGGAGGTCAACATCAGATTTCTTTCTTCTCTTCAACCGGAGTGGAAGAAAATATCCATTCAAATCCGACAAAATAAGGATTTGGATGAAATGGATATCCACGCCGTCTTTGATAATCTCGCCCAACATGAAGAAGATATAAGCGAGATCCAAAGAACTAAAGGGCAAGCAGATCGACGATTTTATAACACTTGTCTCTGAAAGAAAGCAAAGCCGATCTCGAAAGGATAAAAGTATCAAGCTGCCAAGTTCTTCAGAAGATGAAGGAGAATCTGACTCGGACTCCGAACCTGATATGAAGGAGTTCAAGAAACAGTAAGCTCTCATTTCTAAAATGATTGAGTAAAAAGTTTGACAAAAAGAAATCCCCATCTTCGGCCAATAGACTTCGGACAACTAGCTCCAAGCAAAGGGAAAGACCGGCCGAGTCCTCAGAATCGAAAAGTGTCAAAGAACCACAAAAATGTTGTAATTGTGGAAAGATCGAACACTTCTCCAGGGAATGCAAACTACCCAAGAAAAAGGACGTCAACTACTACTCCAAAGAATTCCAACTCACTAAACAGAAAGAAGCTGGAGTAGCACTGATGGCAGAACAAGAGCATTGGCTGGAAGACACCACAGATTTTGAAGACGTCATCTTGCACTTTTGGCATACCTCGACGACGCTTCAAATGATGACCCATCAAGGAGGCCTGACGACGACGACAACAAAGCATCCTCTTCGTCACAAGAGGTACACATGTCTAATTCCACATTATTAAACATGTTAGAATCGTTACAGGTTAAGTACACTAACATGAAAATTGAGCGGAAACGAACAAAGGAATTAGAAGAGAAACTAGCTCTTAGCGAAAGCAATTTCCAAAAGCAATTAGATAAGAAAATTCATCTCGAAATTCTCTTATCTAACACTAAGGAAAAAATCTCTAGTCTTGAATTAACCATGGCTACCTCTGAGACAAAAATTACTGAACTTAATACGATTCTTATCGATTGTCAGAGAGACTTAGAAATTTCTAAAAATAATTTCAAAGAAATTTCTGACGAACGTAAGAAACTTTATTCAAGGATTAAAACGTTATATGATCTTCTAGTAAAAAGGAGTCAAACGGATCAAACGATATTTCTAAATCAACCTCTTGATACAGAATTTTATAATCCTAAAGAGGGCTTAGGTTTTAACAATCCCTGTAACTTGAAAAAGGTCCATGTTAGACAATTATACGATATCAAGTATTTGGGATTAGATTTAACTTCTCTAATGGCATTTACTAATTCTTCCGAATAGAAGAATCTAAACGACAAGCTACTGATAGAACTAACATTCCTTTTGACTACACCGACTTGAATAATAGTTACAAGACAAGAGATCTCAACTTGTCTAGTGATTATACTTCATTATATCCCCTAGAAGATTTTTCTAAAAATAAGGAAGAAAATTATGATCATTCTCAAAATTCTAATTTCTGTTATATTCCAGCGATTATTAGAAAAATAGCTATTTTACACGCTTCCTTGGAAACAGAAAGAAAGAATTTCAAAGCTGAAAAGAACGAACTTTTATCGGAGATTTCCAACTCAAAACTTCCTCTATTTTAAAAACTTGTCCCGATCTTATTTTGAAAGAAAAATCTTTAATGAAGGACAAGAATTAAACTAAGAAAAAACTCTCCTCTTGTTTTTCAAAATATGTCAAAAGAAGATAAATCTTCTTTAGAAATTGTAAAGAGAGAAAACGAATCCTTAAATGCTTCAAAAAGAAAAAAGATTTTTACTAACTCTTTTTCTACGCCATCCACAAGTAGAGTAGTAAACGAGGTGAAGCATGCTAAGGAAAGAGTGCCTAGAATAAAATTTCAGAAGAAAAATGATTTTTTGTCTATTTCTTCTATGTGAAAAACTATGGACACTAGTACGAATACAACCATTTCTAGTATTGTTACTTCAAATTATGCGTTAAAGCCTATTATTTTTGAAAGCACAAACTTTAAAATTGGCTCTACTTCTAAAAACTATCATCATTCTAAAACAAATGCAAGTCTTAAGTCTCGTCAGAAACAAGAACCATCTATTAAGATAACTTATAGATCCATACATTCTTGTTCTAACCTAAGGTATCCAGTACACGTACATTCAGCTAAACACCTTAGAAGACCAGCCAGAGAAATCAGACATTTGCTCGTATTGAAATTAACCTCCCATGTAAGGTTCAACCACAATGGATTCCTAAGTCATCACCTAGGCAAACTCAAGCCAATAAGGCTAAATTGTCTAAAGAGGTACTACTTAAACCAACTACTTCTAAGTTGGTTTGGGTACGTAATAATTCTCATAAGTTAGGAAAGAAATATGAACAAACCTTACTTATCAAATCTGCTAATCCGAGAGGACCCATTCAAAAGTGGGTACCTAAGTCTCCCTAATTTCCTTTAGATCCATCATGAACTTCTAACAGAGTTTTGAATAGTCAGAATCAAGAACTTCTCACAGGATCACGAAGATTTAACCTATACACAATCAATCTAACATCAGTTCGACCTTCGACAGCTGTATGCCTCATCTCTCAGACAATAAGCAAGAGGAACAACTTATGGCATCAACGTGTGTCTCACATGGATCATTGCGGACCAATGCGTACACAAAGCATCAACGGTCGTAAATATGTGTTAGTAATTGTCGACGATTATTCTCGCTACACATGGACAAGATATCTCCGAACTAAAGATGAGACTGGAGACTTGATAATAAGCTTTGTGAATACAACTCAGAATCTCCAGCAAAAGAAAATCCAAGTAATCAGAACGGACAACGGGACAGAATTCAAGAATCAGCGTCTCAGCAAATTTTATCAATCGATTGGTATTATTCAACAATTCTGAGCCGCAAAAACGCCACAACAAAATGGTGTTGTAGAAAGAAATAACCGGACTTTAATTGAAGCTGCAAGAACTATGCTCATATACTCCGTGGGCTGAAGTAGTGAGTACAACATGTTTTACTCAAAATAGGACAATTATTCACAAATGCTTCGAGAAAACGCCATATGAGCTAATTAATCAAAGAATTCCGATATCTCATTCTTCAAAGTATTTGGTTGCAAGTGTTTTGTGGCCAACGATCGGGAGCATCGAAGCAAGTTTGATCCCAAAGCCTTTGAAGCCATTTTTGTCGGATATTCCTCTACCTCAAAATCATATCGCGTCTACCTCAAGTATTCTCGTACAATTCTTGAAAGTTACAATGTCACCTTTCAAGAAATGACGGAATTGGCTTTTGAATAAAACAGTTCAGAACCCGAGCTTACTGGCGTGTTGGGACAAGGTCAACAACTTTCGGCAACTTCTACATCAACATCAAATGAAGCAATTCCTGCTGACCATGAAGATTTAGATTCTCTATTCGAACACTTTTATCGGAACAAGTCTCAAATGCCTGCTTCGTCTCACTCAACACCAATGTTAGGTCATGTTTCATCAATCACCAAACAATCTAAGCACGCATTCTAGGTATTCGAGTAAGAAATCTTACGATATACGATCGGTCGAATATCTGCTTTGAAGATCTTGAGAGGTTGTTGGATGTTTCCTTGTTTCTCGAACGTTAACTCTCGTTTAAATATGAATTCAAAACTTATTATTTTCTCAATAACGAATTATTATTTTACATTGATAGTGTACATCATATTTATACCTATTTTAAGGTATAATTACTCTTAAGTCCTACACTATCAATATTTCTTATTACGCCCCTAATTACAAGGATAATGAAATAATAAAGCACAATTCTAATATACTCATCAATCTCCCCCTTTGTGCTTGTTGTCGTTTCAGCTCCTTTTATCCTTGTCGGGCGTAAAAAGACTTCCTCAATCCCAATGCTATCTCGTAGCGTCGAACAACATTCCTTAACTCCAATCTTTCATTAATGACATCTAGAAGCTTGTTCAGGAGTGGAGCCTCTTCTTCACAAAGATCTTCGAAGATTGTCTCTTCGGTGATCTCTCCCAATCTCTTCAGTATGTTCTTCTGCACAACCTTAAGTGTCCCGTCGCAGAATTTGTGAACTTCTGACTTCATCGTAGCCCTTGTCTTTCCAATGACTGGATTTAGATAGGTTGTGGCGAGGCCAGGGGTCTTGAAAATGTAGTTCTCGGGAAAGTTGTTTAGTGGGAAGCCCTTCATAAGCGGAGATTCCATGTTGACCTTCTTCATGTTGTTCTCTATTGTAATTTGAAGATCGTGTGCGGTGTGGTATTTGATTTGCCGCATCATGAATCTTTTCAGCCCCTCGAGTCCTTCAGTCTTGATATATCCAGGATGTGTCTTGTACTTTCTCTTGTACATTTGATATATTTGGTAGACTTCTTCCGGTGGAAGGAATGGGAGATAGTTTTCATCTATCTCTTCTCGAGTGCGGTTGTTGTCCGCTCGCTCAATTATGTAGATGGGAGTTGGATATATTCCGATCATATGAGAGACTCCGACGAGTTGGAGAATCGGTGGCTTGTTCTTGAAGTTTTCGTTCAGTTGATCAGCTGGAATGCCACTACGATCGGGTCCGAGATAGTTGAGCATGAAGATATGCTCCATTTTCTTCCTATCTTCCCAATGTGAGATGCCCCTCAAGTTGAGTTCGTTGAGCTTCATGATCTTGTTTGGAGCCCTCCAAATCTGCTTTCTTATGTCTTCAATGAAGGGGACTTCAATTCTGACATTCTCCCATGGTGTCTCGACTCTAACTGTCCCTTTTGATAGACGAGGAGGAGAGTCGACTCTGAGTCTTATCATTTCAAGTAGCTCTAAGAGAGCAGAACTGTAGTCCTCGCCTTCTTGAATTTCTTCTTCTTCAAGCAGTACCAAGTCTACTGAAGCTTGTTGTAGGAAGTATCTGACGTTGGAGAGTCGAGCTTCAGTAGCTTCCTCTGGTTCCCATTATGTCGTCCACTTCTCGTTTAGTATGTAGTCATCTTCGATCAGATGTGGATCGTAGGCAACTGCTTCTTGATGATCTTGGGGAAGGTTTGAGGTTGGGATAGGATTAGGATTTGTAGGTGAGAGGGTTAGTGTTTGGGATATGGTGGGAGGTGTGGTTGTTTGTTGGCGGGTTTGAGGTTGTGTGGTTGGTGGGTGTGAGGATGATCCTCCAGCTTCTTGAGTCTTTGTCTGACTCAATCCACGGACACTCCTTGTTGTTCTTTGTCGTTTCTCCCCCTCATGACGATCCGGATCATCGGGATCGTCATGTCTACGTTTGGAGCGGGAGCTTTCTTCACGGGACGTTGTTTGTGCTAGCAGCTCTGGTTCATCTATTAATCTTCGGTAGAGACTTTCTTCTGCGGGAGTTCTTGTCTCTAGTGCGAGAAGGCGCGAGATGAGGATATCGTGAAGCTGAGTGATCGGAATGGTGTATGGGTTGATAAGTGAGGGTGAGGGAGTTGGGGTGGTTATGATTGATTGTAATGGGGTGTGTGGAGTGGTGGTAGGAAATGGTGAGGAGACGGGTGTGGTTTGTGTGTTGGTGGGAGCAGCTTCTGAGACTGGTGCTTTCCCGGTGTCTCTTAGGGAAATCTCGAGAGCATGGAGCATTCGGTCCATCATACGGTCTTCTAGTGAAGATAGGGCTGAGGACAGTGCTTCTTGTAGTCTGTGCTCCGTCACGAACATCGGTGGAGTGGGGCCAGGGAGGCGCTTCACTGTCACAACATCGGAGTAGATTTCCGATGTGCCGCCTACAGTAGGTCTTGTGGGTCGTCCAATGACATCCGTTATCACCCCTGAAGTCACCACTTCATAGGGTTGGCCTATTTGTCGCTCCGAAGATATTGGAGGTCCAATAGGGCTTCCACCCAATTCTTGAGATGATACGATAGGTATCACCTCTATGGGTGTTGAGACAGATTCAATTTGAATCTGTTCAGTGGGCTGATCACCCGGTGATGGAAGTGTTGGCTCCGAAGCTTGTATAGATGAAGGCACTGCAGACGGGGCCGAGATTTGTTGTCGGCAAGGGCCCCTTCGTTGGAGTCTGTGTGCTTCATCGGAGTCTGTTGCCTTAGGAGAGATATCATGAGAGACAACTTCGGGTTCAATCTCCTGAGGTGTGACTTCGGGCTCTGATGATGTTACTTCCCTTTGAGAAGGCGCCGGGGCTGGATCCGTGGCACGTACCATCGCCTCCGTGATGGAGTTGTTCTGGCAGTAAGTTTGGTAGGCCTCTTCAGTTGGATCAGCTAAGCGGAGCAGCTCCAATGGGATCAGCATGGATTGGAGTGCTAGATCAGCGACCTTCGGGTTGTGGAAGAATCGAAGGCATGGCGGGATGCAGTCCGCGATCGGTGGAAGTTTCGGGATCTCTGGGTGGACTTCCATGAAATGCGTGATCATTACCGGAAACCACCATACATACGGAAGGGATCGGGCCTTCGACTTCATCTCCCTCTTACGCATTTGGTCGGCGAGATCGTTCCAGATCAGCTGAGCCACGTCATATGTCTTGGAGAAGACCACTCCGTGAAAAATACGCAGAATGTTGCCATTTGCCTTGTCGAATCCGGAGTGTTTTGGGGAGAGGCATTTGTTGATGATGCCGAACAGAGTCTTCCATGGATGAGGAATGCCGTTATTTTGAAAGTTGCCCAGTTTATTTAGCGGCGGTTTGTATCCCATCCTGAGCATGTCTTCTACAATCTCCGCATCCGTTGGTAATCGTTCGTATTCATCGTAGTGCGGGAGATCGAGCACCATTGCCATTAAGTTCTTCGTCAGTGCGATGTGTCTTGTATTGAGCTTGGTCATATATTCCACGTTGTCGCCGTTAACGAAGCTCTGCATGCATCCCCAGAATTTCTGGAGATATACCATCGGTACGGTGGCCGTCATGGTCATAGTTGGCCACAAAGGGTGTTCTTTGAGTATGGATAGTATAACGTATTCCGGACACCAAAATGTTGTTAAAATCCAGTTGGAAGTTGTTTTCGGGGACGGTCATATAACTTCCAGAAGGATAGATATGAGGGTAGTTGGGAGTTGCCATATCTGCAAAAATAATATGAGGTTCTAGTTTCATGAAAGAATGAATTTGACTAATACGAATGTAGAGGATAATTGTACATTGAAAAACTTATCGCGGAAGACTTAGTGAAAATTTGAAAAATTTGTAGAATTAACTAGGTCTTAAATACGTGTTTTTATTCGAGTAACAATTTATTTGATTTTTTAAAATTTGCGATCGAAAATTTGTCTAAGTCTTGAAATTTTTTTTGAAGTCTTTTGCAGCGTGTTTTTATTCGAGTAAAGATTTATTCGATTGACAAGTTTTGCGATCGAATGAAATTGTGTCGAATAATTTACGTTTTCGCTGATGACTTTTACTATCGAATAAAATGTTATCGAAAATAATAGTTTTTCGCTGATTAAGTTTTTCGACGCTTAGTTTTGCGATCAAATGAAATCGAGAAAATAAGTTTTCCTTCGCGTAGTTTTGCGATCGAATAAAATAAATTCGAAAAAAATAAGTTTTTCGCCGCGTAGTTTTGCGATCGATTAAAAATATTTAAAAAAAAAAGATTTTCTATGCTGAGTTTTGAGATCGAATAAAATTTTAACGAAAAGAAAAGTTCTTCGATGACACTGTTTGCGACTCAAACTTTTTCGATCGAAAATTTTCAAATCAAATAGTAAATACGTAAAACATAATCTTCGATTTTTGGGTAAATCATGGGTGTATCAGGGTTCGAAACGTTTAGAGAGCAGTGGCGAATCCAAATATCATGATTTTAACCCAGAGATTGAGTGTAAACTCTTTGATTTGAAGGTCGAAAAATCAGTTTTCGTCGAAAAAATTAATATGAACTTTCTTCAGAAAATTTTTCGTGAAAATGCTCGATAAGTGGATGTTTTTAACAGAAAATGAATCGGAACATGTTTCTACCTTCGAAATCCGCACGTTTAAGCTAAAAATTATGAGAAATGATGAATTCGGATTGAAATGCCGAAGTCGGTTCGAAGATGGTTTTAGAAGATGAAAGATTTTTCGATTGGAAATTTGTAACGTGTGAATGAGTTTTTCGAGTGATAAAGTGATATTAATACTTTACGATGGGGTAAAGTAAAAATTCTTTTTGGGCCGAAAGTAAAAAGAATATTCTTGGGCTTTAGATAAAAATAGGTCGAAAATAAAATTTATGAATTAACCCAAAAATAATTTGTATAATACTCCTTGTATTTCCGCAAAGGAGGAAATTGTCTCCTGATGTTGATGAAATTCAACATTTGACTCCTCGGATGAGCTCTAAATTTTCTGCGAGAC